>JAOPSE010000027.1:0-1200000 GCA_029449295.1 Zea luxurians | reverse complement strand
TGTGTTACTTTTTCAATGCGGTTTCACAAAAATTAATAGCTTTAAAAGACTTGGATTATCTAAAGGCATACATCATCGAGACTATGTGCAAGCTTGAAATGTGTTTTCCTCCATTTTTTGATATGCAAGTACACCTAATCATACATCTCATGGATTAGATAAAAATATTAGGGCCACTATATTTACATCATATGTTTCAGTTGGAGCGATACCTGGGAGTATTAAAAGGTTATGTGCGAAATCGCGCTCACCCAGAGGGTTCAATCATGGAGGGATACACTACAGAAGAAGTGATTGAGAGCTGTATAGATTACATCAGTGACGGAACAATGATAGGTGTGCCTGTACCTAAACATGAGGGTAAACTATGTGGGAGAGGGAGAATGGGCAGGAAAACTTTTCGCGTTGAGGATTACAAGCTAGTACATTGTGCTCATGGTAGTGTACTACAACATCTCACGATAGCCGAGCCTTACATAGAGGAACACCTGGATGAGCTTCGTAAAGAAAATCTGAATCGCACAGAGGACTGGATCATGAGGGAGCACAAACATCGTTTCAGCGAATGGTTAATGGACAAAAACATCCCATTCAGAGACTCTTTGGAAGAGAAAACATTAAAGAATTTGGCTTCTGGGCCATCGTGTTTTGTGACATCATGGCAAGCATATGACATCAATGGGTACACATTCTACACTAAATCAAAAGACATGAAAAGTGTTGCACAAAATAGCGGTGTTCGTATCGATGCTTTTGACCTACATGGATAGAAGACCACATATTTTGGATTCATAAAGGAAATATGGGAACTTGATTATGGCCCAAGCATGAAAATACCCTTATTTAAGTGCCAATGGGTACAACATCCCGTGGGGGTGATAGTGGATAACTACGGACTCACAATGGTAGACTTAAAGAAAGTAGGATATAAAGATGACCCGTGGGTTCTCGCCGAATGTGTTGCACAAGTGTTCTATGTACTCGATCCAGCAGATGAGAAGATGCATGTAGTTATTTCTGGAAAGCAAAAAATTGTTGGAGTTGAGAATGTGGGAGACGGAGATGAGGAATACAATAAGTATGAAGAGATGTTCGTCTTTAACGGTGTAGAGAGAATCAAGCGTGTGGAAAAGAAAATTGATAAGAACTTAAAGCCATACATGCGGAAAAATGGTAGTTCATGAAAAATTGTATGAATCAAATTGTATTTGTTAGCATGTATAATCGACTATGCATTGTGGTTGCCAATTAATTTAAAATCTCTCTAGTTATCTATGTGTGCTATTAAAATTCATTTAAATTGTATTTGCATATTTTGTTTAAAATTAAAATATTAATTCATTTAAATTGTATTTGCATATTTCTGTTAAAAATTAAAATATTAATTTATTTAAATTGTATTTGCATATTTCTGTTAAAAATTAAAATATTAATATGGTAATCAAATCACAATCATAGGCTGTTTTTTATTACGGTCTGTTTGTGAAAAGAATAGAGCACCACAAGCGGTCCGAAACAAAAACCGCTTGTGATACTAATACATCACAGGCGGTCCGAATAGCCTGGGACATCCCAGGCGGTTTTCTAACCGAACCGCCTGTGATGTAAAAAGCCTACCGCTTGTATAGAACCAAATTGTACTAGTGCATCAAGCGGTAGTAATGTTTCAGTTCATTATTTAATGTCTTCATTTTCTAGAGCCATGGAAAGAGAGGAGCTTTGTTCATGTTCTTGAAGAGATTCCGCTAATTTTTTTATACATTCTATTGAAGATATCACTTATTCAATTATGAAAAAGATTAGCAAGTTGATCCTCTTATCTTGTAAGGAATTAGAGGTTTATTGTCTTCTTTAATTGTTTGAATTAGTTGGTTTATATTTAATTGCAAATGGATATATGTATGATCCAATTTTTTTCTAAAATGATTTTTAAAGACTTTAAGTATCTAATTATGAAAAAAACTAGTAACTTCATACGCTCACCTTTTATAGTTATAGAGTTTTCATAGGGTTTTTTTTGAAAATTTTGAATTACATGGTTTGAGTTTCATTAAATGCAAATAGATATAATGTATGAACTTCATGCTCCATATATTTCATAGATTATATATGTTTTGTATAATTTTTTAAAAGGCCTAAATGATTTGGAGGAAATAATGTAAGTTAGTGAATTTTATAGGAGAGTTAAAAAAATTATTATACGTAGTTGCTTAGATATGTTTAAATTTTATAAAACGTATATATTTTGAGCTATAATTTAAGATATATTTTGTAGGAGAGGTGCTATCAATTTGCTTCTAAGGGATTATTGAATATTCATTTTATTTCAAGAAAAATCAACCTTATGATATTTAACTATAGATAGTGCTTAACTACTAGACCTGTTTAAATGTCGGGTCGGAACAGGGTTGGGCCGTAGGTTGATTGGCACAGCCCGTATCCGACCCGTGCCTAGTGTCAGGTCGGGTTGTTGGACTGATGGGTCAGATATTTTTGGGTTAGGTCGGGTTTTTAGTCTTTGGGTTGGGTTTTTTTCGAGTTGGGTTGGTTTTTGGGTCACGAATAATGGTTCGTACCTAGCCTGTGGATTGTTGCAGATCAAAAACTATGGTCTATACCCGCCCATTGGTCGGATCAGGTCATGTTTTTTGGATGGGTCGATTCGAGTTCGTCGGGTCGGACGACCCATGATCAGATCTAACTACTACTAATATATTAATCTATATGATTGGTTGCCTGTACAGAGGGTCTCCGCATGTTTTGATCGGATATGAGATTATAATTAGTTGCTTGTGTGCGAGGACACTGACCTGCATGTGCAGCTAGGCCTATATTCCACCGTCCGCGTCCGTCTGCACTCGTGGAGACAGAGCGAACGGCCTTCGCTTGCGAACCATGCGCGCGGGAGGCCCAGCCCACCGGAGCCACTCGACTAATCATGCGCAATATGGATCCGTAGTCCAAAGAGCTTATTGATGGCATGGGTGAATTTATACGTATGGTTGATAAGCAAACGATGTTGGGTTTTCGTGTGTTATCCATACAGAGTTTAGAAGAACGAGACGGATTATTCTTCATCATTACTTATTCACATGGACATGTTGCGAACGGCTAGTTACATACTAGTAACTGATGCGCGCCACGCGCGCTTAGAAAAAATTTATAATTTAAGTGACAATGATAGTATTTTTTGGACAAACTATTCATATGTATTTTAGATTGTATATGTATATACAAAAGATTGAACAACTGCATATATTCATCACTTGGTTCTAGAACAAAAATTGAAAACGGAAGTATTATCTGCACATCTTTTTATATGATATCAGTGGAATTGTAGTACATGATTGGGGCATACATGGTAACTGTTTTATCGTGCGATCCAGAGAGGGTGTCCAGGTCTTCCAGGAAGCATTACGAGAGAACTCCCCAGTCTCGATCCCCTGCACACAGAGAGCAATCGTACTTCAAGGTGAACAGTAGGTTGAAGTCAGAATTGAAGGGATGCTGATGGAATCCAAGAAGCTTTGTGTCGACAGGAAGCAACCGTATAGCGCGAGCCGAGGGACGAAAAGAACGTATGGAAAGACAGGGAGCTGCCTGAAGCAGCATCCATAGTGTTTTGAACCGCATTTGTTACAGTCCGCTAGATGGCACTCAAGATGGTTGATAAAACTAACGAGGCGATGCTGATCATTGAGAGACGACATGTAATATAAAAGCTCATATCAATTAACAAATACCTGGTGCTGAAGCTGGAACTGGAACTTTGGGCAAGATGTTACAGTGCTCTTGGAAGCAATTACTGACGCCATCCTCAATACATGAGTGAGAGTGTCAAGAGGCCTTTGATACGAAGGGCAAAGGAAATGGCTATAGAGTAATGCAATGCAGATGCAGGGGTGTTTTATTCCTTAGAGAATTAATAACAGCTTCAAGCAAGAGATCAAGTCATTATAAAACTAAATCAACAGAGTTCATTACCTAACAATGTCAGAAAGCCGAAGGCGAAGGCCAAGAATACGCCCCATCTTTATGTTGTTCATAGAACTATGGCACAGGTAAAATATACAAAAGTTGTAAGTAAAATATTTGTAATATAAGTGGCAACAACAGTATTTTTTCAGACAAACTATTCACATATACTGTAGATTGTTTATGTATACAAAAGATAGAACAACTCTATAAATGCATTAATTGGATCTGGAACAAACAAGATCATCTAAAATATAACTTGGTGAATTATGACAAGCGTTAGTTGTTCCTGTTTGAATATTTGGAATTGGATTGTTATTTTTACATAAAATTTCTTCAAAGGAATGAGGACAGGCTTACTTCACCATTTTTTTGGAAGGGGAGCTGGCCTGAGGCGATGGAGATGCCTGCGACACTACCTCACAGACCTGCAGAGAGAAAAGGTGAGGACAGAGGGGATTAGTGTGATTATTATAATATCAAATTCAATCCAGACTGTCTATCCTAGGCCACAACTTCATGTATACTTGTTTGATCTGGCTTCCTCGTCGATTCCTAATTGTCCAAAGTCTAAAGTTTGAAACTGAGGGTATAAAATAATTAAATAATTAACTTTAAACTTTCAAGTGAAACAAAGGAACACGATATAGATATGCGCATACCTGCGATTCAGCAAATGGAGACAGGCAACTAATGTCGACAACGTTCAAGGTTGCGCTCAGAATGTTTTTCCTCCTCGCCCGTTCATCCTCCGGACAACACAGGTTGGGGTGGAGGGGGTGGACAAAAGTAACCTAAGAGAGTGCACACCAGCAAGATCGGCTTTATCAACAGTGCCACAATGGAGGAAAGTCATGTCCTCAAAGAGGGGGCAGCATGGGCGAGCGCTCCGGTGACATCCTTGTCAGCCTCACCAATTTAGAGACCTCGCACCGCAGGGACTGCTTGCTTGCTGAGGAAGGAGATAGGAAGGGCGGCAATAGGGGCGGGGCACCTCTGGAGGTTGCCGGTGACTCTGTGCTTGAAGCCCGGGGCGGGTTGACCTACCACCCTGCTACCTCCTTCTGCAGGACGCGGCATGGAGCTGTGCCGGCACGCGGCCGGGAGCACCGGACACCAGAGCGCTGGAGTCGGAAGCAAGAAGGACGCGGCAGCGCGGGGTGAAGATTCACGGTCGCGGAGACGACCGAACTGGGCGCGCAACACGACATGGCTACTCGGCTAGGGAGGAGGGGACAGGGAGCTCCACCGGCGGTGCGGGGGCGGGGGGGCGGTGGAGGTGCTGGCACCGTGGTCCGTGGTGGGAGCTAATGGAGCTCTAGGGGGCCTTCTCTGATCTGGAAGCTTCGCCGGCATCGTAGAATGGAGATGGGTAGGATGCTTCGCCACACGTCGATGCGCGATCCAACGGCTGCAATTTTAGACGACGACGTGGATAGGCTAGGGAGCGCCGTTTTGGACCGGCTTTGTTATATAGAAATAGAAATGTTAGACCAAACACAGACAAAAAGGGGTAGAGGATGATACTGTCTATACTATGCTCACTATATTTCCTTTGCAGAATGATGATACTATTCTAACACTATGGTTTCTTTCCTTTGCAGAATAATGATACTATTCGAACATTATGGTTTCTTTACAGGTACTGTAATGATTTAAATATGTACTAATATATTATGATCGATGTAAATAAATGTATAGGCAATATATATACCCTCTTTATTACCGGTTGTATCTACCAAACGATACTAAGGTCCTGTTTGGCATAGGTTATTTTCAGCTTCTTCACAAATTTAAGCTGAAGTTCTGCCAAACAGACAGCTTCTGCAGCATCTTATTAGTTCAGCTGCTTCTCAAAATAAACTAAAAGCAGCCAACAAACAGAAGCTGCTTTTTACCAGCTTATCAGATAAGTTGTTTTTTCAAAAAGCAGCAGCTGTACCAAACAGGGCCTAAGAACCGCTTTAGTACCCGTTCATGGCTATAACATGTATTGGCGTAGAGTCTCAATCCAGTATCGTTATGTAACCACTTTACTACCGATTTATGGTTAAGATCGATATTAACGAGGTGCCCAAAGCATATTTGCTCTGCAGCCATAACTCCCCATCAAACCATACAATCAAAACTAAGGGTATGTACAACCCAATTAAATGAGGAGGCTTTTGAGGTGCTTTTAGAAGGTTTAGTGTAAAAAATCAAGAGACAGTCTCTTCGCGAAGAGCTCATCTCTACACGACTCTCTATACATATTATGTCTTGACTGCATTTATTATCTAAAAGCTCAGTGTTTTTGTATCATATAGTCTCTTAGTCATTTCTTGTATTTTGAAAATTGTTTCAGAGGCTCAGGGTTGTACATGCCCTAAGGACATATGTCAGTGTTTTGACCTAAGGGTCCTAACCAACTAGTGAATTAGTGTTGCATGTCCCGGTCGAGATGGGTGATGCAAGAAGACATAAGGTTTATCCTAATTCGGACAAGAAGGACCTACTTCCAGGAGAGGGGGTGAGACTTATATCATCTTGCACCTAGGTACTTGTAGTAGGAGGTACAAGCTAGTCGAGAGAGGGAATAAATCCCAAGTCTCTGAGGATGATTGAGGCAAGTGCCAATATCGGTCGTGGAGGGCAAAACCTGTGAAGTGTTGTTCTCCCTGTCCCCCTGGAAGCCTTGGACTCCTCCTTTTATAGCCTCAAGGAGGGATCCCAGGAGCGCGAAGGTTTGTCGTAATGGGGAGAGGAGGTGATCCTGAGCCCTTGTAGCAGTATGGGCATCGAAATGGATTATGTCCTTACAGTTGTCTTCGAACAGGGGAAGGATGCTCGGCCCCTCTATCCTATATCTTGACCAAGAAGAGAGCCGAGGCCAGGGTCAGGGATTCGAACGCGTACCAAAGCCCATCTTGTGGATGTGTTGTCCGAGTAGTAGTTGTTGAAATAGTGATATGTATTATGAAAAGCACATGGTAATTCATCCCATATGGCGTAAAGTAGACTTGACACCAACCCTACAGTTTCTGTAGCCATCCCATTGTCAGCTGTCTTTGTGGAAGGGTTGGTGTCATCGGGCGTCCTTTTGTCGTTGTTATTTGGGCCGAGGCCATGCTCAGGCGAGGAGGAGGTTTCTCCCAAGGCCATGGTTGGACCTGCGCCTGTGCATGCAATCGTGTAGGGAGTGGTTAGAACAGTTACCGGAGTGGCCTCCTGCGGGATTCGCGGGAGTTGGTGGCTACTGCCAACGCAGTTGGCCGAGGCCGAGCTTGGGCGAGGCGGAGTTTTCTCCCGAGGCTGAATCCATCTTCGAGCGAGGCAGAGTTCTCTCCCAAGGGTGAAGCTGTGCTTAGACGTTTGCATGTCCCATCCGGAGTTGTTCGAGAATAGTGACTGAAGTGGGGGAGCAGGGTCCGGTATTCGCGGGTGTGTGTCATCGTAGTCGATGAAAGTAGATGGGACAGGCGGTCCCATCGTCCTTTGTTGACTGCGGTGTCACATGGAGCAGATATCTGTATCATTGCATTTAATGTGCATGTCTTCATGGTTCCCGAGATCTTTGGCTGGGGCTGGGCTCGAGGCTGTCCTTCGACCGAGATGAGCTCGGGCGAGACGAAAATTGCTTTCCGTGAAGGGGGGGCATCGAGAGAGTTGAGGATTTCTCACGGGTGCAGGCTTCGCCCGTGGATGGGCTCGGGCGAGACGTAGTTTTGAGGGATCGTCGAGCGAGGCCTCGAGCGAATCGTGATTCAACCCTGCTTGATCTCGGGGAAACGCGTTTTCTGATTTCTCGGTACTCAGGTGTGCTTAGGTATGCTTAGGGGCACAATTGGGGACCTGCGAGAGGTCGACAGAACCCCCAATACCCGAATAAAACTTGTGCCTCCTTGCCCCCTACTACAAGCACTTAGGTGCAAGATAATATAAGTCTCATCCGCTCTTTGCTGGAAGTAGAGTCTTCTCTTATCCACACTAGGATAAAACTTGTGTCTTCTTGCATCACCCATCTAAATCAGGGCACACAACACTAATTCACTAGTTGGTTAGGACTCTTGGATCGAGACACCGGTACCCCGTAAATAAATGTAGATACACGTAGCTTGTTTTGAAGGAAATGTTTGCCTTTGTAGCTATGGTTTCCTAGCAATTTAGAAAATGTCGTGGCGTTTAACTGAAGCAGCAGAGTTGGAGAGTTCGGTGAGGTACGTCTGGTGCTCGTTCACTGTGAGTTTGTGACCGTGGCCGCACGTGTGGATGCGGACCGGAGCGGCGCCACAGTTTCACTTCCACTTCCACCTGTGAAATCTTACCGTTGCCTTCCTGGGCCCCACGGACGGCCTGGCGACTCCCGCCCCACGCCACCTCTGGCTGGCCAGGTCAATCAGCCTGCCCACTCGACGCTCCGTCCCAACTCCCAAGGGGGAGGAAACTGGAAAAATAAATGGGATGACCGCCACCAGACGTCCAGACGTGGATCAGAAAGGGAAAAAAATCTACAACTAGCTTCTGTTACTGTTAACACAGGTCCACTTTCTTTTTCCTAACCTTTCTTCGTCTCGTTGCCCTTTTGCTGTCGCTGGGATGTGGGACCGGAGACGGGGCAATACGCCAAGTTCTGCCAGAGGAGCTAGCTATCAACCATGTTAAGACTCCAACTGGCAACTGCAAGCAACGTTTTTGGTTTATGCTACAATTAGCAACATACATCGAGAGGAATTAAGGATGGATCGAATTTACTTTGTTTGGCTTTTCCTAGTATACGCTTATCGTTTTTTTAAATCGAGGGAGCAGTAGTAATCCATCCCAGCATTCCGTCGCACCATCCGATCGCATCACAGGCGACAAAATCTCCATAAGCCCCAGCCTAGTCCCCAGCTGCTCTGCCGAGAAGCCTCCTAGCGCCGCAGGCCCGGACGCCAGCGTGGCGAACAGAATGTCAGAACCGCAGAGACAGGCGCCAGAGGCGCGATGGGGCAGGGCTAGGTGACCGGCCCGTTACGCTCTCGTCGTGTTCCGGCCCCGTCGCAGAACCCCACCGCCACAGGGGTCGGTAGATCCACGAGCCCACGGGACCCCGGCAAGGCGGCAATGCCAGGTGGGGTGACCACGATCGGGTCGCAATTCGCAAACGTCAACTCCTCAACTATAAAAAAACCAGCATAAAAACCAGCGTTTTCTTCCTCAACTATAAAACCAAATATAGCTTCTCTCTTATCTTTTAAAACCGGTCACGCGGAACACAATCATATTTGCTACCTAATTACCTATAAAAACACATTTAATGTCAAAGTAAACATACGATCAACGTATCAGATATTAAATTGATAAAACAAACATTACACATTATCTTAGTCAAAATGTAGAGAAAAGGTATTAAAATAGAGACCGACCTTTTTTTATAGCTCGCTCGTCCTTATTTAGATAGCGGGGTGATACTATGTGGGAGCTTGAATGAATTTGTCACGGTCCTTATGTGGTGTAATGCCCTATTGATAAGCGAGAAACGGGGACATAGGAACATACCTGTCGGCGTTGTGGACCCGCGAGGACCCTCAACCAACTAGTGAATTTGACGCTGCGTGTCCCTGCCCAGATGGGTTGATGCAAGATGAAACACAAGAGGGGGATGAGGCTTATATTATCTTGCATCGGGGTGCTCGTAGTATGGGTTACAAGCTTTGCGAGAGAGAGGGTTTGGCCTTGAGGTGAGCCGTCTAAGTTAGGCTCCTTCGCGTTTTCCCTCGCCCCTTCTCTCTGCCTGCCCCCTTTGGGAAGGCCCTGGACATCCCTTTTATAGATACAAAGAGATGGTCCAGCTGTACATGGGGGTGTAGCTATGTGCTAACGTGGCCGGCGGAGAAGTACTTGAGCCCTGTAGAAGCGCAGCTGGCGGTGCGGCCTGGGTCCTGCTGACGTTTCTTTGCCTTCGTAGAGAGCTGAGAACAATCGACGTCATGGACGCATGCAGGGAACCATCATTACCTGTTGCCGGAGTAATCAAGATGTGACACCGGTCTTGTTCCTTCGTAACCTGAGTCGGCTAGCTAGAGGTAGGGTAATGATGTATCCCCTGTAGCGTAGTTGGTCCGAGGCTGAGGTCGGGCGAAGCGGTGACTTCTCCTGAGGCCGAGGCTGAGGTCGGGCGAGGATGTGACTCCTCCCGAGGCCGAGGCTGAGGTCGGGCGAGACGGGGACCTTCCCCCGAGGCCGAGGCCTGAGGTCGGGCGAGGCGGAGACCTCCTCCAAGGCCGAGGTTGAGGCCGAGGCCTGGGGTCGGGCGAGGCGGAGTTCCCTGCTACGCCCGAGGCTGAACTCGGGAGAGGTCGTGACTTACTGTTGTTAGTCTTACCCTGGTGGTTGGCACAGTAGTCGGAACGGGGTGAATAGCGTGGTTTTCCTGTCAGAACGAACAGTAAAGGGGCGAAGTGACTGCGGTCATTCCAACCCTGCCAACTGAGGCACGCGTGTTAGGATAAGGTGTCAGGTGATCTCCGCATTAAATGCGCATGGGATACGGTCGGCGGTAAGGCGATTTGGCCGAGGTTGCTACACGACAAAGTTTACCTGAGTTTTGCCTCGGGCGAGCCAGGGGTGCGCCCGCTGCTTGAGGGGACCCTCGGGCGAGGCGCGAATCCATTAGGGACTACTGTTCTTGCCCGAGGCTGGGCTCAGGCGAGGCGAGATCGCGTCCCTTGGTAGACGAAGCTTTGACCTTGAGCCGTTCTTGCCAGCCTTTTCAGTTTGCTTTTAAAGATGTTTTCCGGCCATGCTTAGGAGTATTGGGGGTACCCCTAATTACGGTACCCGACAATAGCCCCCGAGCCTCAAAGGGAGTGTAGGCACTCGCTTGGAGGTTCTGTCGGATTTTTTGCAAGGGGACTAGCCTTTCTCGATTATATTTTGTTCCGACGGGTGCGCGCGAGCGCACCCGTCGGGTGTAGCCCCCGAGGCCTCGGAGGAGTGGTTTGACTCCTCTGAGGTCTTAATTCTTTTTGTGATTCCTCGGTCGGCCTTGTTGTTCCCTCATGCGGCCTGGCCGCAGCCCGGGTGCATGGTCAGGCTCTGAGTTTTCAAGTTGTTTTGTCGATGTGGTCAACAATTTGGCGTAGCCTGGTGCGAGAGCAGCCTCTGCACGGAGCGAGAGGACGATCGAGGGTTGTCTCGGCTTTTTATTGTATGCCCCTTCGTCGCCTTTCCGCAAGGAGGGGGGGAACACGCCATGTTACCCTCGGTGGGCGCCGAACATGGTGTTTCCAGTGAGTTGCTATCGGGTGATCCGAGCGGACGCCCGAGCCCCGTTCGATAAGGGTCGGCTAGTGGCCCAGAGGTGCGCTCCGAAGTACCTACAGGTGATTCGCTGGACCCGGACCCATTTGATAGGGTTCGAGGGCTCGGTGCCTCCCTCCGGTGGGATTCCATTACAAATCGTTCTTGCTGGTCTCGGAAATGTCCTAGGGTACCTCGGGAGCATAGCCCGAGCCTCGGCCATGTAACGGACATACCCAGGGTCATCCCTGACTCTGCATGCTCTGGGGCGGCTATCGAACCCTTTCGAGGGTCCAGCCTTCGATCCCCTGATCAGTAAAGGGCTCGGAGCCCGAGTGCTCTGAGGCGGTTGCCGAACCCCGCAGGGCGCAACCTTCGAACCCCTGATCAGTAGGAGGGCTCGAGGCCCGTTTCCTTCGCTGAGAAGGATCCTTTCGACATATCCCCTTTCTCGATCCCTGTGGCAAGAGAGAGAGGAAAAAGGAAAAAAGGATATAAATTTAAATAATGTGGCGCACCTTTTTTGAGGCAGTCATCATGACGGAGACGAAACGGTGCCCGCTTCGCCTGCCAGAGGTGTCGCGTGCCCTGCCGGGGAGTTAATGCGACGGGACGGGCGATTCGCGGGGTATCTGTTGCGCGTGCGCGAGTCGTTCGAGGAATGGAACACGGGTGCGTCGTCTTTATGCTGTAGGAGAGGGCTCCCCTGCCGCTTCAGGGGAGGATGCGAGCCTGTAGGTGGGACCAGGGCCTGGTTGGTGGTTGGACCACTGCTTCCGTCCGTCCGTTGCTGCAATTACTGTCGGTCCGCCTATGGTCATACCAACTGTCGCGTCCATCCCCGCGGCTGACTGACCCGTGATCGTTGCACTTAATTGGCAATATTGGGTCATGCGCGGGGTTGCCTCGAGTCGTTGCACTGGTTCTGTAGTCCCGAGAAGACGCGACATTGGCACGAGTGGCGGTGCGGTTGCTTTGCACATAGTAACCAGTGCGTTGGTTACATGACATGTGGGCCCGGGCCTCCATGTTGGACCGCCGGTTGCAACGAAGCTAAAAGGGTGTACGACCGCGGTGCGGTTGCACGCTTCTTGCGTGGCGGTCCGCCTTTTCGACCGCTGGTTTCGGCGAGGATGGGAGAGCGCTTAATCGCGGGGTATTTGCACGCTTCGTGTGTGGCAGTTCGCCCTCTTCGCGTTTCGGGTCAGTTTGTATGACATGTGGGACCTAGCCCCCGTGTCGTAGGGTGAGAACCCTGGAGCACGTCGGGGGGAGACTTTGCCCGTGATGCTTTGGGGCGCGAGTGGGGAGATCTGCCTTTAAAAAGGGATCGATCTCCCGGGCAGTAGCCATGCCTTTGCTCTTCTCGCATTCATCGCGTCTTTCCATCTCCCGAGCCTCCAAATGGGGTGCACCGGTGTTGCCTTCTTCTTACTGCTGTTGGAGGAGCACGACCACGTGGGGGTTGGTGCTCTCTAGTCATCGCTCGGCTTTAAGGATTTTCATCATGCAGCCCTGCTGCAGTCCCCTGCCGGCGGTCACCCAGGATGATGACCGTCAGCCTTGTGGTGGAGAAGAGCGAGCCGGGCCATGGCCTCTCCCTTGCCCTCAGCTTCAAGGATGTTCATCATCCGTGCTGGGGGGGAGGGCAAGCCGAGTTGCGGTCGGGTCCTCCGCATGGGTTGGCGACCCGCTTCTTCCTCCAGCATTTGGGGGAGAAGGGCGTTCACCAGCCTTGCGGAGGAGGCAAACTGCCACCTGCTGCCTGGTCGGGGGGTGGCTGTCCGTCCACCGCGCGGGCGACGGTCGTGCCGTGCGTAGGTCGACCACATCCACGGCCCTTCCCGCGCCGCTGGCCGCACCGGGGGGTCGCACAACACGTCGTACGCTGCAGGGCGGTGTCCACGTCCCCAGATGGTCTTGTCCTCACTCCCGTAGCGAGGACGGGAGTGAGGACCTCCTTGTGCGCTAGGGCGGCCGCCATTCGCCGGTGCGGCGTCGGCGCGCAGGTGGCCGCTGTCATCGGTGCTGAGGTGGTGGTCGCCATAGGTGAGGCTTCCCACTGTAGAAGTGGTTGCCTCCGTCGACGAGACCATCAGCGCCACCTATGGCCGGACCTCCGGCTCTCTTTGGCTTTAATGGCTTGTCCTTGCCCCTCGTGTGGGGGACGGGGGCAAGGGCATTTTCACAGTAGTGTTTGCCCTGAGGCAATCGCTGCTGCTGTCTAGCCACCCGAGGCGGAGGTCGTTGTCGCTGCTGGTGCAGTGGTCGCCGGCGAGCCACTTGGAGTTTGTTATCTCGCAGCCCCTCCAGTGTAGAGGTAGTTCATTCCTGCGGGAATGGAGCTGGAGTCCCGTTTGTAATGGTATTTGCTTGAGAGCAAAAGGTAACTGCTTCAAGTACTAAGACATCTGTCGTAGGTCGGGAAAACCGCCGAGCGTGCTGCCGATGTCTAAGTCTAGGTACCATAGTTACCCTAAGTACGTGTGTTTGTTCTTTGTGGCTGCTGAGGCCTGAACATTTGGGTATTTGAGTATAAAGCCATGCTTCTTTCCTCTTATTTCGAGCATTAGGACTTGTTCGTCGGTAGCAGAATCACTTATCCGAGCGTGAGCTACCTTTCGCGGAAGGTGATGAGTAAGGTATCCGTATCCCGGAGGCGTAGGAGTCCCTCGGCTCGGTCGGCCTTGCCATTCAAGGTCTCTCTCACCCGTTTTTAGGATTCCGTTATCGATATAGTCGAAAGGCACGAAAGTCATTTTGGCAGAAAACTTTTCCGAGGAAAATTTTGACGCAGAGGGTATTCCCCCCTTCTACGCTTGCCCAGGCGGCTGAGTAGAAGGAGGTCGACCGCATGGCCATGTCCGAGGGTATCTCGGTTTTTTGCCGGACCTTTGGCCTCGACGACGTCCCCTCGGGCAGCTCCCCCTAGAGTCGCCTGCGGGCCTTGGGCGGCAACATGCGCAGCAGACTCCGCGGGGCGCTGCACCACGGCGTTAGGCGAGCCTTTGCCGTCCTCGCTTCCCACTACCACGTGGATTTGGAGCGGGTCAGCGAGGGCTACTGCTTACCCGACGAAGAGGAGGCCGCCTTAGCTGAGGCCCAAAGGCTTGATGCGGCTGTCGAGGGCCCAAGCGCGGTGTTGGCTTCCTCTTTTGAGGTGGAGATCCTTCCGCCTGTGTCACCGTCCGAGGCTGGGCCAGATTTCGCCTAGGGTGGAAACAACGCCGAGGGTGCTGTGCCTCCCCCTGTCGACACCTGAGCCTGTGGGGAACAGTTTATTTTAAGTATGTGTATGTTTCTTGTAGCTGCTGAGGCCAAAACATTTTTAGTGTTATAGTATGAAGTTGCGTTTCTTTCCTCTCGTTTCGAGCGTTAGGACTTGTTCGGTAGCAGAATCACTTGCCCGAGCGTGAGTTACTCTTCGCGAAAGGTGATGAGTGAGGTATCCGTATCTCGGAGGCGTAGGAGTCCCTCGGCTTGGTCGGCCTTGCCGCTCAATGTCTCTCTAGCTTGTTTTTAGGATTCCGTTATCGATATAGTCGAAAGGCACGAAAATCGTTTTGGTAGAAAACTTTTCCGAGGAAAATTTTGACGCAGAGGGGGTTCCCCCCTTCTAGCCCCCAAGGGAGGTTCGGTTTTTGCTGAGGCAAGGCCGATCCTCCCTTGATGGTTAGACTTTTTATTTATACATGTAAAGGGATCGAGATACATGAACGACTTGAAACACTTTAAGGGTAAAAGCGACGTTGTTGTTCGATGTTCCAAGCGTTGCTGTAGACCTCGCCTTGATCGTTGGCCAGCTTGTATGTCTCGAGCTTCAAAATTTTGGCAATGATGAACGGCCCTTCCCAGGGGGGAGTAAGCTTGTGGCGCCCTCGGGCGTCTTGTCGTAGCCGAAGCACCAAATATCCCACTTGGAAGCCTCGAGGCCGAATCCTTCGGGCGTGGTAGCGTTGCAGAGACTGCTAGTACCGCGCCGAGTGTAGTTAGGCTATGTCCTGAGCCTCTTCCAGCTGGTCCAATGAATCCTCTCGGCTGGTCTGGTTGTTTTGGTCGTCGTATGCCTTTGTCCTTGGGGAACCATATTCCAAGTCCGTGGGCAAGATGGCCTCGGCCCCATAGACTAGGAAAAACGGCGAGAAGCCCGTGGCCCGGCTCGGCGTCGTCCTCAGACTCCAAACCACCGAGGGTAGCTCTTTTATCCACCGCTTGCTAAACTTGTTGAGGTCGTTGTAGATCCTCGGTTTTAGTCCCTGCAAAATCATGCCATTGGTGCGCTCCACCTACCCATTTGTCATTGGGTGAGCTACGGCGGCCCAGTCCACACGGATGTGGTGGCCTTCGCAGAAGTCTAGGAACTTTTTCCTAGTGAATTGCGTACCATTGTCAAAGATGATGGAGTTTGGGACCCCAAAGCGATGGATGATATTTGTAAAGAACGCCACCGCCTGCTCGGACCCGATGCTGGTTAAGGATCGGACTTCGATCCACTTGGAGAATTTGTCGATGGCGACCAGCAGGTGCGTGAAGCCCCCGGGTGCCTTCTGCAAGGGACCAATGAGGTCCATACCCCATACGGCAAACGACCAAGTGATAGGTATTGTTTGTAGGGTCTGAGCGAGCAGGTGCGTCCGTCTTGCGTAGATTGACACCCTCGGCAGGAGCGTACAATCCTAGTGGCGTCGGCCACCGCGGTCGGCCAGTAAAAACCTTGTCGGAAAGCGTTTCCCACGAGGTCTCAAGGTGCTGCATGGTGACTGCAAGCCCCCGAGTGTATTTCTTGTAACAGCTCTTGTCCTTAGGCGACGGATATGCATCGTTGGAGGATGCCTGAGGGGCTGTGGTGATACAACTCTTTTTCATCACCTAATAAAATGAATGACTTAGCGAGCCGAGCCAGCCACCGAGCTTTGGCCTTGTCGAGGGGCAGCTCTCCTCGGAGGAGATATTCCAGGTACGGGGTCTGCCAGTTTAGATTTGGCGTAACCCCATTCTGGTCTCCCTCGACACGCAAGGCCTCACCCTCGGCGGCCGAGGGTACCTCGGGCTGGGCCGAGGTCTCCTAGGGTTCGGGTGTGTCGTCGAGTTTGACGGATGGTTGATATATGTCCCCGGAGAAGACGTTCGGGGGAACCGTCGTCCGTCCCGAGGCTATTTTAGCCAGCTCATCCGCAGTCTCATTGTACCGTCGAGCAACATGGTTGAGTTCCAGCCCGTAGAACTTATCTTCCAAGTGCAGAACTTCGTCACAGTAGGCCTCCATTTTTCGATCGCGGTAGTGGGAGTTCTTCATGACTTGGTCAATAACGAGCTGCGAGTCACCACGAGCATGGAGGCACCAAACCCCTAGCTCGACGGTGATGCGCAATCCATTAACTAAGGCCTCATACTCGGCCACGTTGTTTGACGCCGAAAATGGAGGTGTATAACATAGCGCACATGTTTCCCGAGGGGTGAAATGAAGAGCAAGCCAGCACCTGCTCCAGTTTTCATAAGCGACCCATCGAAGTACATGGTCCAAAGTTCGGCCTAGATCAGAGCTGTTGGCAATTGGATGTTGACCCATTCAGCCAGGAAGTCTGCCAAGACTTGAGATTTTATGGCCTTCCGAGGGGCGAATGAAAGTGTTTCCCCCATGAGTTCCACTGCCCATTTTGCTATCCTACCTGAGGCCTCTTGGCACTGGATGATCTCTCCCAAGGGGAAGGATGACACCACAGTCACCGGGTGAGACTCGAAGTAGTGTCGCAACTTTCATCGCGTTAGAATCACCACGTACAGTAGCTTCTGGATTTGCGGGTAGCGGATTTTGGTCTCGGATAGCACCTTGCTGATGAAGTAGACCGACCTCTGGATGAGCAGTGCATGCCCCTCTTCTCGTCTCTCGACTACGACCGCGGTGCTGACCACCTTAGTGGTTGCGGCTACGTAAATCAAGAGGGTTTCTCCCGCAGCGGGGGGCACCAAGATGGGCGCATTAGTAAGAAGTGCCTTTAAGTTTCCGAGGGCTTCTTCGGCCTCGGGAGTCCAAGTGAAGCGCTCGGCCTTCCTTAAGAGACGATACAAGGGCAATCCTTTCTCGCCAAGGCGCGAGATGAAGCGGCTCAGAGCGGCAAGGCATCCCATGACCCTTTATACTCCTTTTAAATCTTTGATGGGTCCCATGTTGGTGATGGCCGCGATTTTCTCTAGGTTGGCCTCGATGCCTCGTTCGGAGACGATGAACCCTAGGAGCATGCCTCGGGGGACTCCGAAGACACACTTCTCGGGATTGAGTTTTACGCCCTTTGCTCTTAGGCACCTGAATGTTACCTCAAGGTCGGATAGGAGGTCGGAGGCCTTCCTTGTTTTGACAACAATGTCATCAACGTAAGCCTCGACCGTTCTGCCGATGTGTTCTCCGAACACATGGTTCATGCACCTTTGGTATGTTGCACCTGCATTCCTTAAGCCAAATGGCATAGTAGTATAACAATACATGCCAAAAGGTGTGATAAAAGAAGTCGCGAGCTGGTCGGATTCTTTCATCTTGATTTGGTGATAGCCTGAATAGGCATCGAGGAAAGACAGGGTTACGCACCCAGTGGTGGAGTCCACAATTTGATCGATGCGGGGCAGAGGGTAGGGAACCTTTGGACATGCTTTATTTAACCCATTGTAGTCTACACACATCCTCCATTTCCCACCTTTTTTCCTTACGAGTACAGGGTTAGCCAACCATTCTGGATGGAATACCTCTTTGATGAACCCTGCAGCCATTAGCTTGTGGACCTCCTCGCCTATGGCTCTGCGCTTTTCTTCATCAAAACGGTGCAGGTGCTGTTTCACGGGTCGGGCTCTGGCTCGGATGTCCAGTGAGTGCTTGGCGACATCCCTTGGTATGCCTGGCATGTCCGAGGGACTCCACGCAAAAACTTCGGCGTTTGCGTGGAGAAAGTCGACGAGCACTGCTTCCTATTTGGGGTCGAGCGCGGAGCCGATCCTGACTTTCTTGCTGGCGTCGTTGCTGGGGTCGAGAGAGACGGACTTAACCACCTCAGCTGGTTCGAAGTTGCCGGCGTGCCGCTTCGCATCGGGCGCCTCTTTGGAGAGGCAATCCAGGTCGGCGATGAGGGCTTCGGACTCAGCGAGGGCTTCGGCGTACTCCACGCATTCCACGTCGCACTCGTAAGCGTGGTGGTATGTGGAACCGACGGTGATGGTTCCCCTAGGGCCTGGCATCTTGAACTTGAGGTACGTGTAGTTGGGGACGACCATGAACTTGGCGTAGCACGGTCTTCCCAGCACCGCGTGATAGGTCCCTCAGAACCCAACTACCTCAAAAGTGAGGGTTTCCTTTCGGAAGTTGGAGGGAGTTCCAAAGCAGACGGGCAAATCAAGTTGCCAAGGGGCAGGACGCGCTTACCGGGGACAATCTCGTGAAAAGGTGCCGCACCGGCCCGGATCGTGGACAGATCGACCCCCAAGAGCCCTAGGGTCTCGGCGTAGATGATGTTGAGGCTGCTGCCTTCATCCATGAGGACCTTGGAGAGCCTAGGCGTTGCCGATGACGGGGTCGACGACAAGCGGGTACCTTCCTGGGCTCGGTACGCAGTCGGGGTGGTCGCCTTGGTCGAAGGTAATGGGTTTGTCGGACCAGTCTAGGTAGACTGGCGTTGCTACCTTCATCGAGCAGACCTCCCGGCGCTCTTGCTTGCGGTGTCGAGCCGAAGCATTCGCCACTTGTCCGTCGTAGATCATGAAGCAGTTGTGGACCTCCGGGAACTCCTCTTCCTTGTCGCCCCCTTCTTGTTGTTGCCTTGGTCCTTGCCACCGTCTGCCGAGGGTCCAGCCTTATTGAAGTAAAGCTGGAGCATGTCGCACTCTTCAAGGGTGTGCTTGACGGGACCCCTGTGATAGGGGCACGACTCCTTGAGCATCTTGTCGAACATATTGGCCCCTCCGAGAGGCTTCCGAGGATTCCTGTGTTCAGCAGTAGCGACGAGATCCGCGTCAACGGCGTCGCGTTTTGCTTGCGCCTTTTTCCTGGTCTTCTTCTTCATGCCACGTTGGACGGACGCCTCGGGGACGTCTTCCTTCTGTCTTCCCTGAGGCTGCTTGTCCTTCCGGAAGATGGCTTCGTCCGCCTCCTGACCAGAGGCGAACTTGGTGGCTATGTCCATCAATTCGCTCGCCTTGGTGGGAGTCTTGCGTCCCAGTTTGCTCACCAGGTCCCGGCATGTGGTGCCGGTGAGGAAGGCTCCAATGTCATCCGAGTCGGTGATGTTAGGCAACTCGGTGCACTGCTTTGAAAATCGCCGAATGTACTCTCGCAGGGATTCCCCTGGTTGCTGGCGGCAGCTCCTAAGATCTCACGAGTTCCCAGGGTGCACGTACGTACCTTAGAAATTTCCAGCGAAGGCCTTGACTAGTCGTCCCAGCCGAAGATCTGCGCAGGAGGTAGATGCTCCAGCCAGGCCCGGGCAACATCGGAGAAGAAAAGGGGGAGGTTGCGGACGATGAGGTTGTCGTCGTCCGTCCCTCCCAACTAGCACGCCAGCCGGTAATCCGCGAGCCACAACTCCGACCTCGTCTCCCCTGAGTACTTGGTAATGGTAGTCGGGGCTCGGAACCGGGCCGGGAACGGCGCCCGTCGTATGGCCCGGCTGAAGACCCGCAGACCTGGTGATTCGGGCGAGGGGCTCCGATCCTCCTCACTGTCGTAGCGTCCCTCGCGCCTGGGGTGGTAGCCTCGGCGCACCTTCTCCTCGAGGCAGGCTCGACGGTCGCGGCGGTGTTGCTTGTTGTCGAGGCGATCCCCGGGCTGCAGGTGTCCTGTCTCCTATGTGCTCGGTGTGGACCGAGGCCTTGCACATGCGTCGAGAGGACGCTGCATGATGCTCCGAGGGGCCTCCTTGCCCTCGGGAGGCAGAGCTCTCGGCTCGTCGGACAGCGGCGTTTTCCAGGAGGTCCTTGAGTTCGCCCTGGATACGTCGCCCCTCGGTGGTGGATGGCTCTGGCATTGTTCGAAGTAGCATCGCCGCTGCAGCTAGGTTCTGGCCAGCCTCACTGAAGGCCGGGGGCAGCCCTGCCCTGGCATCGTCCATGATACGGCGCTGGACGTCTCGAGCCCGATGACGCGCTCCTCTGGCGAATGCTTGGCCTGCCCACTCCTGCTCGATGTTTTGTCGGAGCTGTACAAGTCACCCCGTTTCTTTGTCGAGCTTGGCCTGCATCTCGCGGAGTTGCTCGAGCTGTGTGCCCTGACCCCCCGCAGGGACTCAGACCATAGCTAGCTCCCGCGGGATCTCAACGCGAGACACAGGCACAGGGGCGTCGTCATTTCCTGGCATGCCGAGATGGTTGTCTTCGTCGTGATCCCCCTGATCGATGTGGAAACACTCGCGACTTGGGTCGTAACCCTCGTCGTCAAGGCTGTGGCTATCGTCAGAGTAGCCGGAGAGGCAGTAGTCACATGCGGACATGAAGTCGCACATGGCACTGGGATCACGGAGTCTAGAGAAATCCCAACTGAAGTCGGGGTCGTCTTCTTCCTCGGAACCCACGGGTCCGGAGGTTGAGACGGCCGTCAACAGGTCCCAAGTTGACCACATATGGTACCTCGGAAGGTCAAGATATGCCCTTGCGAAAGCACCCGCCGAAGTGGGGTCGCTTGGTGGATCGAAGCTGAATCTAAAAGGAACAGGATGGGAAACGGATGGTACCTCCTGGTTGATGGACGGTGGTGAAGTCGCATCGGGGATGGAATGCGCCGTTATCTCAGGTGCGAGACTAATGTCCGACAAGTCCCTCGCAAGGGTGCCGACGTCATCAGTCCGCTTGGGGTTGGCACGTTGCTGGGAAGTGACACCCGTCGTTGTCTCAGGTGCGAGGACAACACCCGACATGTCCCCCGCAGGGGTGCCGGCGTCGTCGGCTCGCTCTGGTCCGACAGCCGACGAGGTGCCGCCTCCTGCCTGGCCACGGTTGCTCCGTCTTCTCCTTCTCCGGCGAGGAGGGTGGTGGGGCAAACCCGGATGTTCCTCTTCCGCCACGGGGGGAAGTCGTCGTCGAGTTCGCCTCCTTCGGGCGAGCCGACGACCGTCGTTGTTGTCGTGCTGCGGGGGGAGGCGTACCATGTCGTAGCTGCCGTCACGGGACATGAACTCGAGACTCCCGAAGCAGAGCACCGTCCTGGGCTGAAGAGGTTGCTGAAGATTGTCCATCTGGAACTCAATGGGAAAGTATTTGTCAACACGCAGCAGGACCTCTACCTGGCGCGCCAACTGTCGGCGTTTTGGACCCACGAGGACCCTCAACCGACTAGTGAATTTGACGCTGCGTATCCCTGCCCAGATGGGTTGATGCAAGATGAAACACAAGAGGGGGGATGAGGCTTATATTATCTTGCACCGGGGTGCTCGTAGTAGGGGTTACAAGCGTTGCGAGAGAGAGGGTTTGGCCTTGAGGTGAGCCGTCTGAGTTAGGCTCCTTCGCGTTTTCCCTCGCCCCTTCTCTCTGCCTACCCCCTTTGGGAAGGCCCTGGACATCCCTTTTATAGATACAAGGAGATGGTCCAGCTGTACATGGGGGTGTAGCTATGTGCTAACGTGGCCGGTGGAGAAGTACTTGAGCCCTGTAGAAGCGCAGCTGGCGGTGCGGCCTGGGTCCTGCTGACGTTTCTTTGCCTTCATAGAGAGCTGAGAACAATCGACGTCATGGACGCATGCAGGGAACCATCATTACCTGTTGCCGGAGTAATCTAGATGTGACACTGGTCTTGTTCCTTCGTAGCCTGAGTCGGCTAGCTAGAGGTAGGGTAATGATGTATCCCCTGTAGCGTAGTTGGTCCGAGGCTGAGGTTGGGCGAAGCGGTGACTTCTCCTGAGGCCGAGGCTGAGGTCAGGCGAGGATGTGACTCCTCCCGAGGCCGAGGCTGAGGTCGGGCGAGACGGGGACCTTCCCCCGAGGCCGAGGCCTGAGGTCGGGCGAGGCGGAGACCTCCTCCGAGGTCGAGGCTGAGGCCGAGGCCTGGGGTCGGGCGAGGCGGAGTTCCCTGTTGCGCCCGAGGCTGAACTCGGGAGAGGCCGTGACTTACTGTTGTTAGTCTTACCCTGGTGGTTGGCACAGTAGTCGGAATAGGGTGAATAGCGTGGTTTTCCTGTCAGAACGAACAGTAAAGGGGCGAAGTGACTGCGGTCATTCCAACCCTGCCAACTGAGGCGCGCGTGTCAGGATAAGGTGTCAGGTGATCCCCGCATTAAATGTGCATGCGATACGGTCGGCGGTAAGGCGATTTGGCCAAGGTTGCTACACGACAAAGTTTACCCGAGTTTTGCCTCGAGCGAGCCAGGGGTGCACCCGGTGCTTGAGGGGACCCTCGGGCGAGGCGCGAATCTATTAGGGACTACTGTTCTTGCCCGAGGCTGGGCTCGGGCGAGGCGAGATCGCGTCCCTTGGTAGACGAAGCTTTGACCTTGAGCCGTTCTTGCCAGCCTTTTCAGTTTGCTTTTAAAGATGTTTTCCGGCCATGCTTAAGAGTATTGGGGGTACCCCTAATTACGGTACCCGACAATACCTACGTGATTCGTATGCAATGCACGAAACATGTGCTTTATAGGAGTAGAGATATAACTTCTCTCTTATCTTTTAAAAACCAGACACACAATCTCCTCTGTTTTTTCTTTGTATTTATTTTGGTCAAGTCTTTAAAAGTTATAGTAAAAATCACAAATAGCATATATTACAAAAACTAATTTTGTTTAACTTCGCACGGACAGGTCTATAGAGTGGACATATGCTTTGATTTAGTATAGTTTTTTGTTATAGATTTAGATATATGCTTTTCTATAATTAATTTATAGCGATAATTTCCGTTGCCCAAATATGGTGCACTAATCATCGATATTTTAGCTAGATTATATATGGCTGAGTTATATAATTATTTTCGGTACCCTGTAAACGGGGTACATGTGTAAGGCGCTTGGGCAGTAGGCGCCAAGTCCTCTAACCCCTGGTGGACGAAAAGCCTGTGGTCCGCTTCCTGCAAGCAACCTCTGGACTCACGCTTGACGGTGGCAGGGGTCCGGAGTCGCTACGTGATCTCTAGACTCAGCCATAAGCCTTCGTCAAGAAAGAAGCTCCATGCTAGCAACCACACTACACGTATTTATTGCAGAGTGGCCAAAGGGTTCACGGTAGGCTGTGAAGTGTGGCAGACCCTATGGCCTGACAAGACCGCTCGCATGTCACCAAGGAGCACAACAACTCACCTTGAGTTGCATGCATTCAATGCCTGCTCAGAGTAGCACAAAGTTACCGAGGCGCTTATCTCGGGCATGTAACCAGTGCCATCATGTAGCAGTGCCATCATGAAGAAGCGTCGTTTGTTGCTCAGGCTATCCGCAATCGTTACCCCTAAATTTTTCCCCTATATCACTTTTCCCTCCTATTTTCTCCCTATTTTTTCATCTCCCGCAGCGGTTCCCCCTAAATACTCCCCTATACCCCACTACAACTATAAAATATTATTTTCTATATCAACTATCAATTTTTTATCTACTAACAATTATTCGTGGACCCACAGCACAGTGTTTAGGGTGATGAACAGTGACACGCTAGATCTGGGGGGAGAGAGAAGGGTGCCGACGCGTAGGGGGCGCTGTAGGGGGCACCGCTGCGGCCGTAGGGTGCCCCCTACAGACGGCATGCAAGGGGAGGGGGATTGCTAGCGGTGACCGCTGCGCACAGCCTCAGCACCGCCCCTGATGTGCAGACTAGATGTGGCAACACAAATATATCAGACTATCCGCAACGGTTACCTCTAAATTTTTCCCCCTGTATCACTTTTTCCCCCTATTTCCCCCCCTATTTTTTCATCTCCCGCAGCGGTTCCCCCTAAATACTCCCCCTATACCCCACTACCACTATAAAATATCATTTTCTATACCAACTATCAATTTTTTATCTACTAACAATTACTCGTGGACCCACAGCACAGTGTTTAGGGTGATGAACAGTGACACGCTAGATCTGGGGGGAAAGAGAAGGGGACCGACGCGTAGGGGGCGCTGTAGGGGGCACCGCTGCGGCCGTAGGGTGCCCCATACGTGCCGCATGCAAGGGGAGGGGGAGAGGCAGCGGTAACCGCTGCGCACAGCCTCAGATTAGATCCATCGCGCATCAGCACATTCGGCTCCAACGACATTGGTATGGAGGCAACAGGAAGAGTGTGTCTAGTTATGAAGTCAACGCAAGATCCGGGGAAGAAGATCTTAGCCCTCCAACACACTTATAACTCTAGGAAACATGTATTCAATGCAGGCGCGGTGGGCCCACTTGTCGAGTTACTCCATCCTTGTATGTGTCCCCATTTGGCTATAAAAGGGAGGACATGCGATGCAAAAAGGATATGCTGAGACATGCTCAGCTCTAAATTTTCAAAGCAATACAACTCATAGTGGATGTATGGTATTACGCTCCATCGGCCCGAACCACTCTAAAACCTTGAGTTTCTTCAATTAGTTAGGTAGGTACTTGAACTCCTCCCTCAACTCAGAATCAGGGACTCAGAATCAGGGTGACTGCACTTCATCACCCGGCCGAAGGATTCCCCCCTCCGACAATTATGAATCTATAAATAAACCTAGATAATTTTATAACTCAACGATATATCATCTAACGAGTAGAATTTATTTGTTGTACTCCACATGAGTAAACTACACATTAAACATATGCCATGGTATGTTATCAACGCACGAGAAAAAGATAAACCCACAACTGCTATCAAGACATACTCAAGAATTCCTACCCAAGATTGACTCCTACTTATGATAGAAGGTTCACTAGTCAAGTTGGTTGGGTCGGGCCAGTTTTTTTTTGAACGGGATAGGTCAGGTTGGTCAAGTTAGGCGGCCCATGATTAGGTCTAACTATAGTTTTTCTGTAAACTTCCTTCATCTCCCTTCGCTAGAAAACGATCCTGAAGGTGCCGAAGCTTTGTTGTCCTTTCTTCAGCTCCTAGTTATCTTCAAGTTTGTAGATCGTCTGAAGCTTCAATGCACTCCATCCAAATTTGTTTACTACAACTCATATATAATCTAACGAGCTTTAACTTTTACTACAACTCAAGCATACAATACTAATTGAAAAATAATTTTCACCAAAATTGGATCATAGAAATTGTAGCTATAAATTAATTTTTAAAATCATATATTCAAAACTATAACAAAAAAATTATACTGAAGTATACCATATCATAGGTTCACTGTATAAACATACTCATGTGGAGTTTAACAGAATTGATTTTCTATAATCTACTGTGAATTTTCAAATATTTAGTCGAAATAAACATAAAAATCTGATTCCTTAAAACTTGAACGCATTTGGGCTCACGCCCGCATTTCACGCGGCCTTGCGTGCCTTCGACATGACGCGTGGAGTAGCCGGCCCCACCATCAAGCTCATTCACTGTGACCCTACCAAACAGCGGCACGAGCAGGCACATGCAGATGGAGATCGTTCTCTGTGCGGACTGCGAGCAGGCTCAAATATAAAATTGAGAAATTATATGACTTTCTTTGGTTTGCTTGGCTCATTGCTGAACCGTTTCTTCTCACGTACGTGTTACTTGATGTTTACTAAACTTTAGGGTATTTTTCTTACAAAGAGATGGAGAAAATAAGCACGTAGAGGGTCTAGGTAGAGGGCATCCTGCGTCAGTCTGCGGATGTTGAAGAACTCAAATGCATAATTAGGGATTATGAAAAGGGTAATTTCTTTGTACTGAAAATAACCAGGTATTTTTCTCTATTTTTGCTGTCTACCATGACTCGGATAATAGTATACTCTGCAATAATAAAATAAGTTTCTCATAACTTTTGCTTTGGCCATGTGCTGAGGCAGAACCAAGTTGCAGATAAACATCTGTGGCAGCCAAAGCATAGTGACGATGGCTTGTGAAAACATCAAATTGTATAAAGCTAGCTGATATGTGTTGATCATATTAATTATAGGATACAAAACAATAATAAAAAGGACATTTCTTTTACTTGGTTTACTGCAGCACAGAGAGCGCCCGCATTTCACGCGGCCTTGCGTTCCTTTATGACACGTGGAGCAGCTGATCCCACCGTCAAGGTCATTCACGGTGACCCTACCAAACACAGTGAAGCATCGGGACTACGGTCTGCCATGCGAAACGCGCTGCCCCACATCTGCGCTCTGTCTCCGGATCTGGCGGGTGTCGCCTCCTCGCGCAGAGCAGGGGCGTGCCCATCCCTCCAGTTTGGCCGATCTGCCTCGCCGTGAATCCAGTCGTGTGGCAGAACCTCCAAGTTATTGGGCTCATATGCACCTGTCCTTGTCCCAAAGACCTCAGATGGCTTATGCATGTGCACCAGATAACTTAACAGGATCTGTCCGATTGCCCCAAGGACATCGGATAAACCACGAACAACCAAGATCGCGGGATTAAGTAATACAAATCACACACACCAATATTGTTGCAGCGGAAATCTATTACCAAATTTTACAAGTTACAAAAATTTTACATTATTTTATCGGAGTGATTACAAAAGTATAAGTTTGAAATATATGCTAGCTCAAATGACCATCCTCAATAAGAAGTATAGAAGGGTTACTTAGACTTATAAGAAGGCCGAGCCCACCGGCACTTAACACCATCAACAGCATCATAAAGTTAGGACCTGAAAAACAACAGGGAATAAAACCCTGAGTACGGAATTACTCAGCAAGACTTACCCGATTAAAGAAAAGACTCTCAAGGATATGCTGGCTAGAGGGATTCAAGGTATGGCTTATCAAGAATCAAAGACTCTGTTTTGCAGAAAAGCTTACTACGAGTGGATCCTTAAAATCCAATTTTATTGTCAGGTTAAGTAAAATTACCTGCAGCTAGAGTTCTTTCTACCCTAGTTAGATAAAAGCACCGAGATAAAACAGCTCCCTAGGCCCTAGCTGAGTAAGAAAAAAAACTGTTTTTCAACGATCGAAGTCGATAAAATAAACTTTTTCCATTCGCAAACTATCGCCTACCGGCTACCGCTTCTCGGTTTCTAGTGCCAGAAAGGCTCGGACTGGCCCCTCGCCCGATGCGGTCGCATTCATGGTGGCCAACTGCCACATGAGACAGGAGACCCCACCTGTCATGCTCAGGACTGGGTGCCTGGGCCCTACCCAAGCCTCAGGTTCGGACAGCCGTTTGCTCATCCGAGCCTGCCGCGCAGCAGGTCTCCGAGCCCGAAGCCACTAAAGAATTCAGAAGGCCGTCGGAAAAGCGGAGAGAGGCCAATGCGAGGGAGTAGCTCGCGGCGGAGCAGAGGCCAGAGAGCGAGAGCGAGCAAAGCTAAGGCGAAGCGGAATTGATTGCGACCACCACCACCACGTCTTCTCCACCTCCGTCCGATCCGTCGTCACCAAGCCACCATCATTGGCGCCACCGCGCCGCCCGCCCGCGGGAGCCCAGCTGCGCATTCTTAACTGTTTCTCTCTTGGCTTCTCGGCGAAGTGTTGCGGTTGCGGGGGTATTGGAGTGCGGAGAGCAGCGCGGCGGTACGTGTGCGTTGCTGCGCTGTGCTGCCACAGTGAGCTAGGGGAGAGCGAGGGGGAGGAAGCACCACCCACCACACCACCTCCATTAAAGGCGCTCACGCGCCGCCCCTCCGCCCGCCTCCACGAGAAAGCGAGGCGGGAGCGAGTGAGCAGGGGCGTACGTCCGTCGTCAAGGCCATCTCTCTCCTCCTCACTTCCTCCCCTCACGGGGACAGCCACGTACAAAGGAAGCTCGCCAACGCCCAGCACCTCCCTCGCCGTGCGCCTTTAAAGACAGCGCGCGACAAGCTTAAAGGTTCCCACGCCGCCGCTCGCTCGCTCGCGCTGCTCTTTGCGCCACGACGCGGTTGATCGGGGCTTTTGATCTGTTCCTTCTTGTTGCAGCTGCAGAGGAGGTGACACAGAGGCCAGAGCCGTCGCGCGCGCGCGAAAGCGAAAGCAGAGAGGAGCGGCAATGGCGGTGACCGCGCGGCTCGGCGCGGTCGTGGCGTGCGTCGTCTTGGCGGCCGTGGCGGTGGCGCCGCGGCCGGCGGCGGGGATCCTCGACCCGGTGGACTTCCTGGCGCTGCAGGCGGTGCGGCGGTCCCTGGACGACATGCCCGGCTCGGCGTTCTTCGACGGGTGGGACTTCACGGCCGACCCGTGCGGGTTCCCCGGCGTGTTCTGCGACGGGGACCGGGTGGCGGGGCTCGCGCTCGGCGACCCGCGGGCGGGGTCTCCGGGGCTGACGGGGAGGCTGGACGCAGCGCTGGGGCGGCTGTCCGCGCTCACCGAGCTCTCGCTCGTGCCCGGGCGCGTCGAGGGGGAGCTCCCGGCGTCGCTCGCGTCGTGCTCGAACCTGCGCTTCCTGGCGGTCAGCAAGAACCTCCTCTCCGGCCAGATACCGGACGGGCTCAGCGCGCTGTCCAACCTCCGGACGCTGGACGTGAGCTTCAACCAGATCTCCGGCGCCATCCCGCCGTCCGTCGCCGCGCTGCCGTCGATCACCAACCTCATCCTCTGCCACAACCAGCTCAGCGGCGGCGTCCCGTCGTTCCCGGACTCGTCCCCGCTGCTCCGGCTGGACCTCAAGCACAATGCGCTCTCCGGCGGCGTGCCCGCCCTGCCGGCCGGGCTGCAGTACCTGTCGCTGTCCGCGAACAAGCTCAGCGGCACGGTGGACCAGGTGCTGCCCCGGCTGACCCGGCTCAACTTCCTGGACCTGAGCGTGAACCAGCTGGAGGGCCCGATCCCGGCGTCGGTGTTCGCGCTGCCGCTGTCCGTGCTGCAGCTGCAGCGGAACTTGTTCGCGGGGCCGGTGCAGCCGTCGGGCGACGTGACGATCCCGGTGGTGGACCTGAGCTACAACCGGTTCTGGGGCCAGCTGTCGCCGCTCCTCGCGGGCGTCGGGCAGCTGTACCTGAACAACAACCGGTTCAGCGGCGAGGTGCCCGCGCGGCTGGTGCAGGAGCTGGTGGGCTCCGGCGGCCTGCAGGTGCTGTACCTGCAGCACAACTTCCTGACGGGCATCGAGATATCGCCGTCGTCGTCGCTCCCTTCCACGGTGTCGCTCTGCCTGATGTACAACTGCATGGTGCCGCCGGTGTACGCGCCGTGCCCGATCAAGGCCGGGTCGCAGAACACGCGGCCGGCCGACCAGTGCCCCGAGTGGAGGGGCTGAGACGCCAATGCCAAATACCGGATCACCGCAGAAGAACGACGGATGGAGATTGCGAAACGGCGGTCTCTGATTCTTTGATTGTTTTTTGTCCAGTTGTTACTAGTGTTTCTTACTATTCTTTTCCGGTTTGGGGAAGGAGGATAGTTACAGACATGTAAGTGCCTTGATAGCCGTGATTTACAGGTGTAAGTTTTTTTAGTTGGTTTATGTGCATTGTGTATCTCTCTCTCTGCTGTATAGCGAGCAGTACTCCCGTAGCTTCTACCACATTTTCAGATCAGATGATGGATGGTGTTAGGTTATCAAATCATGTCACTGAACAAATCTCAATGTGAACAAGCATGCACTGTGCTTCTTTGCCACGTCCCCAAGGATGTGGTTCTGGTCGTGTCGTGCTGTGTGGTCTTATCCGAGGGACCACGGATGCATGGTTCGTGGTGTGGGAAAGGCGGCCCGCCTGCTGCTCGCGCAATCATTCTAACAGATCTGGCTGGCCAATCTGATGTTCGATTACTGATGAATTTGCTCGCATCAACTGAATTGTTACTTCACATCACAGGTTGTCCCAATCATTTCTCATTCTGGTGTTGTTCGGTTAATCTCGTTACTTATGAATTAGATAAAATTGAAAAAATTAAGAATAAGTTTGACTTGCTTGAAATTTAAACCTACCAAATCTATATGGAATCTATATGGATTGAAAGTTAACCAAACAAGAGACTTCGATTTAATCATTATAACCTGGCATTGGCAATCTAACAGGGGAAGTAGGAAACCATTAATCCCCCAGGTTATAATTATGCTCTGTTTTCACTTCGAACAATCTGTTAATCTCTGTCAGTGTGATTAATCAAACCTCTGCTGCTCCGTACTCCCTTTTTTCCCTTTGGATTACCTCACGATCGCACTTCTGCAAATTCAGTGACGACAATTTGAGGTCCTCGCTGGATCGGAGGGGCTCCGTGCGACTCTGGCTCCAAAGCCATAGCAGCAGTACTGTGCACGAGACGGACGGAGTGTGTAGCAGCTATCTCATGTTCTCCGTGTATTTTTTGTCGTGTGGAGCTTGAGCAACACTTAGAAATGCTCAAAGGTTAAGAAGAAATATTCGGACCAAGGTCTGGTCTACCACGGTCTGGCTCGGCCGGCGACGCGCGTGTGACAGTGCTTCATCATTTTCTCAGTTTCTCAATAAATACACCAACGCTCCACCTATTTAAGTTGAGTGAATTGTTCCTTTAACTTCCGGTATGGTATTAAAATACTAATACACCGTAACATTAAAGTGGGCCTCTAGCATTGACTATTATTGAATATTAATATGGGTCGAGCCCACATTAATTCAACAACTTAGACATAGCTTAGTTTTTCCGTCAACCCCAAATCTTCATCCCTTTTTTGACTCTACGCCTAGAGATGGCAACAGGTACAAACCCGCCGGGTTTTACTATCCCAAACTCGTACCCGTGAAAAATATTTACACCCATTAAAAAACCCGTACCCATGACGGGTTTGAAATTTTGCCCAAACCAGTACCCATCGGGTTTGCGGGTACCCACGTGTTACCCGCGGATTTTTATCTCCAATGTGCTTATTCTTTTTATAATCAATAAGTATCGTAACGATTAATGAGATCATGGTCCAAAATTTATGTAATGAGCAACGAGTTCATGATTTAGTATAAAAATATTAGTAGAGAGAATTAAATACAAATAATAAGTTGTATAATCAAGTTATCTTGCAATAAGTTATACATCCACCACATATATAACGCTAGTAATAACTATAATAGCAAGCAAGCAACACTATCACCAACTACTTATACATTCACTATTTGATAAAAATTAGGAAGTAAATAGGTAGATAACAAGTTTATTGTCCGTTTACAAAATAAAATGATAATATGCACTAGGTTTGGTCGGGTTTAAAAAACCCACGGGTTCACGGGTTTGGGTACTATAGGAACAAACCCATACCCATGAACCCATCGGGTATACATTTATGCCCATTAACAAACCCATGGGTATGAAAATTGACCCAAACCCGTACCCTAATGGGGTAAACACCCATCGGGTTTCAGGTTTCGGGTACCCATTTGTCGGGGACCATAATTAGGGGTACCCTCAAGGCTCCTAATTCTCAGCTGGTAACCCCCATCAGCACAAAGCTGCAAAGGCCTGATGGATGCGATTAAGTCAGGGATCAGTCCATTCAAGGGACTCGATCACGCCTCACCCGAGCCTAGCCTCGGACAAGGGCAGCCGACCCCGGAGGATTTCCGTCTCGCCCGAGGCCCCCCTTCAGCGACGAACATGTTTCCGGCTCGCCCGAGGCCCCGCCTTCGCCAAGAAGCAACCCTGACCGAATCGCCGCACCGACCGACCAAATCGCAGGAGCATTTAATGCAAAGGTGACCTGACACCTTTATCCTGACGCACGCCCCCAGCCGGTAGAGCCGAAGTGACCGCCATCACTTCGCCGCTCCACTGATCGGCCTGACAGAAGGACAGCGCCGCCTGCGCCACTCCGACTGCGGTGCCACTTGACAGAGTGAGACTGACAGGCAGTCAGGCCCGGCCAAAGGCACCATAGGAAGCTCCGCTCCGCCCGACCCAGGGCTCGGACTCGGGCTAAGTCCCGGAAGACGGCGAACTCCGCCCGACCCAGGGCTCGGACTCGGGCTAAGTCCTAGAAGACGGCGAACTCCACTCCGCCCGACCCAGGGCTCGGACTCGGGTTAAGTCCCAGAAGACGACGATCTCCGCCTCGCCCGACCCAGGGCTCGGACTTGGGCTCGGCCCCAGAAGACGACGAACTCCGCTTCGCCTGACCCCAGGGCTCGGACTCCGCCCCGGCACCAGCCGGCGATCTCCGCCTCGCCCGAACCTGGGGCTCGGACCCGACCTCGGCCACGGAAGACAGACTCGACCTCGGCTTCGGAGGAGCTTCCACATCGCCCAACCTAGGGCGCAGACCAGCCACGTCAACAGGAGGCGCCATCATCACCCTACCCCGAGCTGACTCGGGCCGCAGGGAACAAGACCGGCGTCCCATCTGGCTCGCCCCGCCAGATAGGCAATGATGGCGCCCTGCATACTCTGTGACGACGGCGGCTCTCAGCCCCCTTACGGAAGCAAGAGGACGTCAACAAGGATTCAATCGCTCTGACAGCTGTCCCTCCGCCAGGCTCCATCGCTCCTCCGACGGCCACGACATCACACCAGCTGGGTGCCAAAATCTCTCCGGCTGCCACAACGGCATGTACTTAGGGCGCTAGCTCTCCTCCGCTAGACACGTAGCACTCTGCTACACCCCCCATTATACACCTGGATCCTCTCCTTGCGCCTATAAAAGGGAGGACCAGAGCCCTCTTAGAGAAGGTTGGCCGCGCGGGGACGAGGACGAGACACGCGCTCGCTTGAAGCCACTCGCTCCCTCTCCCGCGTGGACGCTTGTAACCCCCTACTGCAAGCGCACCCGACCTGGGCGCGGGACGAACACGAAGGCCGCGGGATTCCCACCTCTCTCACGCCGGTCTCCGGCCGCCTCGCTCTCCCCCCTTCACGCTCGGCCTCGCGCTCGACCCATCTGGGCTGGGGCACGCGGCGACATTCACTCGTCGGCCTAGGGACCCCCCCGGTCTCGAAACGCCGACAGTTGGCGCGCCAGGTAGGGGCCTGCTGCGTGTTGACGAACAGCTTCCTGTCAAGTTCCAGATGGGCAGTCTCCAGCAACCTCTCCAACCCGAGACGGTGCTCCGTTTCGGGAGTCTTGAGTTCATGTCCCTCGACGGCAGCTACGGCGTGATACTCCTTCCACCGCCGTGCGACAACGACAATGGCGGCCGACAACCCGCCCGCCGGTGGCGGAATCGGCGACGTCTTCCCTGCATGGTGGAAGAACAACCTTCGAGCTCACCCCGTCCTCTCCCCCGCCGACGGAGGAGGAGGCGGGGCAACCAAGGCTAAGCAGGAGACAGCGCCTCGTCGGCTGTCGAGCGAGTCGACAGCCCCAGCACCCCAACAGGGGGCGCACCGGGCGTCGACCTCGCGTTTGAGACGAAGGCGAGCGCCGTCTCCCCGCGACACGCCAATCCCGAGCAAGCGGACGACGCCAGCACGCTCGCGAAAAGCTTGCTGGACGTCACCCTCGTACCTGAGACGACGGTGCAGTCAGTCCCCGACGTGACCTCATCGCCGCCCGTCGACCAAAAGGTACCGACCGATTCCCATCCCACGTCTTTCGGATTCAGCCTCAACCCGCCTAGCGACTTCGCTTTGGCGGGCGCTCTCGTAGAGGCAAGTCCAAACCCTCTGGGGTTTCGTATGCGATCACCTTGGGACCGGCTGACGGACGTCTCGACCTACGGGCCCTCTGGGTCCGAGGAAGACGACGAGCCCAGCATCTGTTGGGACTTCTCTGGACTTGGCAACCCCAGTGCCATGCGGGACTTCATGACCGCATGCGACTACTGCCTTTCCGACTGTTCCGACGGTAGCCGTAGCCTCGGCGACGAGAACTGCGGCCTAAGTCGCGAATGCTTCCACGTCGATCTAGGGGATCCCTCCGAAGGCAACCATCTCGGCATGCCGGAGGACGGTGACCTCCCTAGGCCGGTGCCTCGCGTTGACATCCCACGGGAGCTAGCTGTGGTCCCCGTTCAGGCGGGGGTTCATGACCCACAGCTCGAGCAAATCCGCGGGGTGCAGGCCAGGCTCGACGAGGGAGCAGGAGCGCTTGAGCCGATCTGTCGGGACGTCGGGCAGGCATGGGCGGGCCAACCTCCGGCCCGAGAAATACGTCATCTACCCCAGGGCTTCCAGCACCGCATCACCGACGACGTCAGGGTCAGGCCACCACCCGCATCCAGTGGGGTCGGCCAGAACCTGGCGGCAGCAGCAATGCTTCTTCGCGCGATGCCGGAGCCATCAACCACCGAGGGGCGGCGAATCCAGGGAGAGCTCAAGAATCTCCTGGAAGGCGCCGCGGTCCGACGGGCCGAGAGCTCCGCCTCCCAAAGGCAGGGGTACCCCTCGAAACCTCATGCCACGACTTCCCGATTCATGCGGGAAGCCTCGGTCTACACCGGGCGCACGCGCAACACCGCGCCTGCGGCCTCGGGTCGCCTCGGCAACGAGCACCATCACCGCGACTGTCGGGCCCACCTCGATGAGAGGGTGCGCCGAGGCTACCACCCCAGGCGTGGGGGACGCTACGACAGCGGGGAGGATCGGAGTCCCTCGCCCGAACCACCCGGTCCGCAAGCCTTCAGCCGAGCCATCCGGCGGGCGCCGTTCCCGACCCGGTTCCGACCCCCGGCTACTATCACAAAGTACTCGGGGGAGACGAGACCGGAACTGTGGCTCGCGGACTACCGTCTGGCCTGCCAACTGGGTGGAACGGACGATGACAACCTCATCATCCACAATCTCCCCCTGTTCCTCTCCGACATCGCTCGCGCCTGGTTGGAGCACCTGCCTCCGGGGCAGATCTCCAACTGGGACGACCTAGTCCAAGCTTTTGCCGGCAATTTCTAGGGCACGTACGTGCGCCCCGGGAATTCCTGGGACCTCCGAAGCTGCCGACAGCAGCCGAGAGAGTCTCTCCGAGACTACATCCGGCGATTCTCGAAGCAGCGCACCGAGCTGCCCAACATCACCGACTCGGATGTCATCGGCGCGTTCCTCGCTGGCACCACCTGCCACGACCTGGTGAGCAAGCTGGGTCGCAAGACCCCCACCAGGGCGAGCGAGCTGATGGACATCGCCACCAAGTTCGCCTCCAGCCAGGAGGCGGTCGAGGCTATCTTCCAAAAGGACAAGCAGCCCCAGGGCCGCCCATCGGAAGATACTCCCGAGGCGTCAACTTAGCGCGGCGCCAAGAAGAAGGGCAAGAAGAAGTCGCAAGCGAAACGCGACGCCGCCGACGTGGACCTTGTCGCCGCCGCCGAGTACAAGAACCCTCGGAAGCCCCTCGGAGGTGCCAACCTCTTCGACAAGATGCTCAAGGAGCCGTGCCCCTATCACCAGGGGCCCGTCAGGCACACCCTTGAGGAGTGCGTCATGCTTCGGCGCCACTTCCACAGGGCCGGGCCACCCGCGGAGGGTGGCAAGGCCCGTGACGACGACAAGAAGGAAGATCACCAGGCGGGAGAGTTCCCCGAGGTCCGCGACTGCTTCATGATCTATGGTGGGCAAGCGGCGAACGCCTCGGCTCGGCACCGCAAGCAAGAGCGCCGGGAGGTCTGCTCGGTGAAGGTGGCGGCGCCAGTCTATCTAGACTGGTCCGACAAGCCCATCACCTTCGACCGAGACAATCACCCCGATCATGTGCCGAGCCCAGGGAAATACCCGCTCGTCGTCGACCCCGTCATCGGCGACGTCAGGCTCACCAAGGTCCTCATGGACGGAGGCAGCAGCCTCAACATCATCTACGCCGAGACCCTCGGGCTCCTACGTGTTGATCTGTCCTCTATCTGGGCAGGCGCTGCGCCCTTCCATGGGATCATTCCCGAGAAGCGCGTCCAGCCCCTCGGACAGCTCGACCTTCCCGTCTGCTTTGGAACACCCTCCAACTTCCGAGGGGAGACCCTGACGTTCGAGGTGGTCGGGTTCCGAGGAACCTACCACGCGGTACTGGGGAGGCCATGCTACGTGAAGTTAATGGCCGTCCCCAACTACACCTACCTGAAGCTCAAGATGCCGGGCCCCAACGGGGTCATCACCGTCGGCCCCACGTACAAACACGCGTTCGAATGCGACGTGGAGTGCGTGGAGTACGCCGAGGCCCTCACCGAGTTCGAGGTCCTCATCGCCGACCTGGAGAGCCTCTCTAAGGAGGTGCCAGACGTGAAGCGTCATGCCGGCAACTTTGAGCCAGCGGAGACAGTTAAGTCCGTCCCCCTCGACCCCAGCGGCGACGCCTCCAAGCAGATCCGGATCGGCTCCGGGCTCGATCCCAAATAGGAAGCAGTGCTCGTCGACATTCTCCGCGCGAACGCCGACGTCTTCGCGTGGAGTCCCTCGGACATGCCCGACATACCGAGGGATGTCGCTGAGCACTTGCTGGACATCCGAGCCGGAGCCCGACCCGTCAAGCAGCCACTGCGCCGATTCGACGAGGAGAAGCGCAGAGCCATAGGCGAGGAGATCCACAAGCTAATGGTGGCAGGGTTCATCGAAGAGGTATTCCATCCCGAATGGCTTGCCAACCCTGTGCTTGTGAGAAAGAAAGGGGGGAAATGGCGGATGTGTGTAGACTACACTGGTCTCAACAAAGCATGTCCGAAGGTTCCCTACCCTCTGCCTCGCATCGACCAAATCGTGGATTCCACTGCTGGGTGCGAAACCCTGTCTTTCCTCGATGCCTACTCAGGGTATCATCAAATCAGGATGAAAGAGTCCGACCAGCTCGCGACTTCTTTCATCACACCCTTCGGCATGTACTGCTATGTCACCATGCCGTTCGGCTTGAGGAATGCGGGCGCGACGTACCAGCGGTGCATGAACCATGTGTTCGGCGAACACATTGGCCGCACGGTCGAGGCCTATGTCGGTGACATCGTAGTCAAGACGAGGAAAGCCTCCGACCTCCTTTCCGACCTTGAAGCGACATTCCGATGTCTCAAGGCGAGAGGCGTCAAGCTCAATCCCGAAAAATGTGTTTTCGGAGTACCCCGAGGCATGCTCTTGGGGTTCATCGTCTCCGAGCGGGGCATCAAAGCCAACCCAGAGAAAATCGCAGCTATCACCAGCATGGGGCCCATCAAGGACTTGAAAGGCGTACAGAGGGTCATGGGATGCCTCGCGGCTTTGAGCCGTTTCATCTCACGCCTCGGCGAAAGAGGTCTACCTCTGTACCGCCTCTTAAGGAAGGCCGAGTGCTTCACTTGGACCCCTGAGGCCGAGGAAGCCCTCGGGAACCTGAAGGCGCTCCTCACAAAGGCGCCTATCTTGGTGCCCCCAGCTGCCGGAGAAGCCCTCCTGGTCTACGTCGCCGCGACCACTCAAGTGGTTAGCGCCGCGATTGTGGTCGAGAGGCAAGAAGAGGGGCATGCATTGCCCGTTCAGAGGCCAGTCTACTTCGTCAGCGAGTGCCGGGAGGCCTCGGGTAGGATTGCAAAGTGGGCAGTGGAAATCATGGGCGAGACGATCTCGTTCGCTCCTCGGAAGGCCATCAAGTCCCAGGTCCTAGCAGACTTCATAGCTGAATGGGTCGACACCTAGCTACCGACGGCTCCGATCCAACCGGAGCTCTGGACCATGTTCTTCGACGGGTCGCTGATGAAGACAGGAGCCGGCGCAGGCCTACTCTTCATCTCGCCCCTCGGGAAGCACCTACGCTACGTGCTACGCCTCCATTTCCCGGCATCCAACAATGTGGCTGAGTACGAAGCTCTGGTCAACGGGTTGCGGATCGCCGTCGAGCTAGGGGTCCGATGCCTCGACGCTCGCGGTGACTCGTAGCTCGTCATCGACCAAGTCATGAAGAACTCCCACTGCCACGACTCGAAGATGGAGGCCTACTGCGATGAGGTTCGGCGCCTGGAAGACAAGTTCTATGGGCTCGAGCTCAACCACATCGCTCGGCGCTACAACGAGACTGCGGACGAGCTGGCTAAAATAGCCTCGGGGCGAACGACGGTTCCCCCGGACGTCTTCTCCCGGGATCTGCATCAACCCTCCATCAAGATCGACGACACGCCCGAGCCCGAGGCACCCTCGGCCTAGCCTGAGGCACCCTCGGCCGAGCCCGAGGCACCCTCGGCCCAGCCCGAGGCACCCTCGGATCATCCCAAGGCACCCTCGGCTCGGCCCGAGGTATCCTCGATTCAACCCGAGGTACCCTCGGCCCCCGAGGGCGAGGCGCTGCACGTCGAGGGGGAGCAAAGCGGGGTCACGCCTGATCAAAACTGGCAGACCCCGTACCTGCAATATCTCCACCGAGGAGAGCTACCCTCCGACCGAGCCGAAGCTCGGCGGGTGGCGCGGCGCGCCAAGTCGTTCGTCTTGCTGGGTGATGAGAAGGAGCTCTACCACCGCAGCCCCTCCGGCATCCTCCAGCGATGCATCTCCATCGCCAAAGGTCAGGAACTCCTGCGAGAGATACACTCGGGGGCTTGCGGCCATCACGCAGCGCCTCGAGCCCTTGTCAGGAATGCTTTCTGGCAAGGCTTCTACTGGCCGACGGCGGTGGCCGACGCCACTAGAATTGTCCGCACCTGCGAAGGGTGTCAGTTCTACGCAAGGCAGACCCACCTGCCCGCTCAGGCTCTGCAGACGATACCCATCACCTGGCCTTTTGCTGTGTGGGGTCTGGACCTCGTCGGCCCCTTGCAGAAGGCACCCGGGGGCTACACGCACCTGCTGGTCGCCATCGACAAATTCTCCAAGTGGATCGAGGTCCGACCCCTGAACAGCATCAGGTCCGAGCAGGCGGTGGCGTTCTTCACCAACATCATCCATCGCTTCGGGGTCCCGAACTCCATCATCACCGACAACGGCACCCAGTTCACCGGCAGAAAGTTCCTGGACTTCTGCGAGGACCACCACATCCGGGTGGACTGGGCCGCCGTGGCTCACCCCATGTCAAATGGGCAAGTAGAGCGTGCCAACGGCATGATTCTACAAGGGCTCGAGCCTCGGATCTACAACGACCTCAACAAGTTCGGCAAGCGATGGATGAAGGAACTCCCCTCGGTGGTCTGGAGTCTGAGGACAATGCCAAGCCGAGCCACGGGCTTCACGCCGGTCTTCCTAGTCTATGGGGCCGAGGCCGTCTTGCCCACAGACCTGGAATACGGCTCCCCGAGGGTGAGGGCCTACACCGACCAAAGCAACCAAGCTAGCCGAGAAGACTCGCTGGACCAGCTGGAGGAGGCTCGGGACAAGGCCTTACTACACTCGGCGCGGTACCAGCAGTCCCTACGACGCTACCACGCCCGAGGGGTCCGGTCCCGAGACCTCCAGGTGGGCGACCTGGTGCTTCGGCTGCGACAAGACGCCCGAGGGCGGCACAAGCTCACGCCCCCTTGGGAGGGGCCGTTCGTCATCGCCAAAGTTCTGAAGCCCGGAACGTACAAGCTGGCCAACATTCAAGGCGAGGTCTATGGCAACGCTTGGAACATCCAACAGCTACGTCGCTTCTACCCTTAAGATATTTTCAAGTTGTTCATATACCTCGCGCCCAGCAAAAGTTTAGTCGTCAAGGAAGGGTCGACCTTGCCTCGGCAAAGCCCGACCCTCCCTCGGGGGCTAAAAGGGGGGGAACCCCCTCTGCGTCGAAGTTTTCCTCGAAAAAGATCTTTTCTGCCAGAAGGTCTTTCGGGCTGTTTGACTTCTTCGAAAGTGGATCCTGAAAACAACGGAGTACACGTAAGCAGCCAAGGCTGACCGAGCCGAGGGACTCCTACGCCTTCGGGATACGGATACCTCACTCGTCACCTTTACACGGGGCGACTCACGCTTGGTGAAGCGGTTCAGACAACCAACAGGCGAGTCTTACTGCTCGAAAATGAGGAAAAAACACGGCTCCGTGCCGAAAATACATACATGTTCAGGCCCCGACAGCCACAATGAACAAAAACACTGGCATCCAAGGTGCCATTACAAACGGAACTCCGGTTCCACCTCCGCAGGTACGAACAACCCCACTCAATGGGGGGGGGGCTGCGGAGCAACAGAAGACCGACGGACGGCTCGCCGTCGCCCGCTCCAGCAGCAGCGACAACGACCCCCTCTACGAGTGGCCAAACTGCAGAGGCGATGGCCTCAGGGCGAACGCTGCTGCAACCTTGCCCTCGCCCACGCCGACGCTCGAGGGGCGAGGACAAGTACAAAGAGCCGGAGGCCCGAAGCGCGGATGGTGGCGGTGATCCCGTCGGCGACGGGGACTTCTCGAGCCGCCTCCGCCTCGGCACCGACGACAGGGGCCGTCAGCCCGCCGGCAGATCCCCACTCGGATCCTCCCGGACGGGCAGGGCACCAACCTCCCCGCGGAGGCACCGTACCGGTGCAAAGGCAGGACCGCCCCAGAACACGAACGCCGCCCTAGCAGCGCGCGACATCTTGGGCGGTCCTCCCGTGCACACGGCGCGGCAGCCGCCTTCCGGCAGGAAGTGGCACCGGGGGCCAACCCGACGAGCCCGACGCGCTGGGGCTGACGACGCCTGCCGTCGACCGGCCCCGCGTTGTCGAAGTCCGACCCGCCCGCAGGGCCAGCGAGCGCCCTCTCCCTCGAACGCCGCAGGAGAGGGTGACCCACGAACCCGCGCGGGAGGTAGAGCTCCGGCTCAGCCCGACCTCCACCCCAGCAAGGATGATGAACATCCTTGAAGCTGAGGGTGGGACCAAGATCACAGCCCGGCTTGCTTTCCCCCACCATCAAACTGGAGGTCACCATCTTGGGTGACCGCCGGTGGAGGGGTGCAGCCGGGCTGCACGATGAAAATCCTTGAAGCCGAACGATGGCTGAAAGGTGCCAACTCCCACGGAGTTGTGTTCCTCCAACGACGAGGCGGAAAGACGGCAGATCTCCCCCATCCCGGGGCTTGGAAGGTGGAAAGACACGATGCATAAGGGAGCGCGAAGACATGGTCGCCTTCCAAGGGGGTCACCCTCCTTTTAAAGGCGGTTCTCCCTACTTGCGTCCCCAGCCGTCACGAGCTGAGTCTTCTCCAACACACTCCAAGGTCCTCCCCTACGGCGCGGGGGCTGGGTCCCACGCGTCATGCAAGCCGGCTCAGAGCAGAAGAGGCCAAACCGCCGTGCGCGGTGCGTACAACCGCCCAGCGGTTACAAGCGACTCTCCACTTTTGCCCAGACCAACGGGCGAAAGGGCGGGCAGCCGTGTAGGCGGCATGCAACCGCGCCAAGTGGGCGCACTTCTCCGACTCCCAACACGCCCGGCATGGAGGCCCAGGCCCACGCGTCATGCAACCGGTGCGCCGGTTGCTACGTGTGAGTAACTGCACCGCCACCTGCGCCACCACCGCGCCTCCTCGACTGCGGAACCAATACCGCGACTCGAGGCCACCCAGCGTACGACCCAGCGGCTCCAGCCTGGCGCGACGATCAATATGGCCGAAGACGGGCCGACAGTAATGGCGGTGGCAGGCGGGCAGGTGCAGCGGTCACGTCGTCAGCCAAGCTTACGTCCCATCCGAGGGCAGCGAGAGAACCCTCTCTCACGGCGTGAAGACAACGCGCCCGTGACCCGTTCCTCAAACGGCTCACGCATGCGCAACGGCTACCCTGCGAACTACTCGCCCCGTCGCATCAACTCCGCGGCGGGACACACAGCGCCTCTGGCAGGAGAAGCGAGCGACGCTTCGCCTTCGCCGTAATGACCGCGTCAAAAAAAGGTACGCCGCATCGTTCGATTTCGTATCCTTTTCCGTTTTTCCTCTTTCTCTCTCTTGCAACAGGGACCGGGAAAGGGGGATACCCCGAAAAGGATCCTTCCCCAAGAAGGAACCAGGCTCCGAGCCCCCCTACTGATCAGAGGTTCGAAGGCTGGCCCCCCGGAATGGTTCGACAGCCGCCTCAGATCGCGTGGGCCCTACACCCACTACTGGTTAGAGGTTCGAAGGCCGGCCCCTCGAAAGGGTTCCACGGCCGCCTCAGGCTACTCGGGCTCCGCGCCCATTACTGATCAGGGGTTCGAAGGCTGGCCCCCGAAGGGTTCACAGCCGCCTCAGACGCCAAGCGAGGGATGACCATGGGTACGTTCGATACATAACCAAGGCTCGGGCTGCGCTCCCGAGGTACCCTAGGACATTTCCGAGACCAGCGGGAACGATCCTGTAACAGAATCCCATCAGAGGGAGGCATCGAGCCCTCGGACCCCGTCACCAGGAGACCGGGTCTGGCAGATCACCTGCAGGTACTTTTGGGCGTGCCTCTGGGCCCCTAGCCGACCCCTAATGAACGGGGCACGGACGTCCACTCGGATTACCCGCTTGCAGCTCATCGGAGACACCATGTTCGGCGCCCATCGAGGGCAACATGGCGCTTTCCCCCCTCCTCCTTGCGGAAAGGCGACGCAGGGGCGTATGTAAAAAAGCCGAGTCTACCCCTGACCGCCCTCTCGCTCTGTGCAGAGGCTCGGGGGCTGCTCTCGCAAACCCGGCTCCGGCCGAACCGTTGACAGCGTCAACATACCAGCCCGAGAACTTGGGACCCGATCGTACACCTGGGCTACGGCCAGCTCGCATGAGGGAACGACCAGACCAGCCGAAGCACTATGCAAGGCATTAAGACCTCGAAGGAGTGAAACCACTCCTCCGAGGCCTCGGGGGCTACACCCGGCGGGTGCGCTCGCGCGCACCCACCGGAACAAAAGCGCAACCGAGAAAGGCTGGTCCCCTTGCAAAAAAGTGCGACGAAAGTGTAATACTCAAGTTGTATACCAAGAGTAATAGAGAGAAAGCTTCTCATTTGTTGTGTCTTATTTGCATCATAAAAAGAGCACTTATGTAATTGAGAGTGACTAAATAAAACAATTATGCTAAAATAAAGAAAAGTGCATTTGTTGGAGTTTATGTGTTGTGCATTAAATAAAATAATAATAATAGGAATAATAAGATAATAAATGCTAGAAGTTAAGTCAAATCCTAAAATAAAAAAAATGAGGGTTTTGAAAATGAGAAGGAGAAAGGATATAAAATATAAAACAAATTTCATAAATGTTCCAAATTAGTACTTCCTAAGTTCACAATAAAATTCGAGGACAAACTCTGCACAAGGTTTGAATTTAAAAATTTGAATTCAAATTTGGGTATGAAAATAGAAAGAAAGAAAACAGAAAAATAAAAAAAGAAAAGAATAAAGCATACCTGGGCTCACCTCCTCTGTTTTCGGCCCACCGGGGGGGGGGGAAACACCCGCGCGGCCCACTCAAGCGATCGGGCGCCGACACCTGGGGCCCTCTTGTCAGCCTCTACTCCCGCGCGGCCCGATCTGTTTCTGCTGCGCATGACACACTGTCGTGTGGGCCCACGTTGGCATCCACTTCACTCGCCGCGCGCACGACTCGGTTTCTCGCTGACTTGAAGCCCCACGCCGTCAGTCACGTTCTCCCTCACGCGCCGCGCCTCCACTGACTACCGGGTCCCGCTTGTCAGCTGCTTTTACTTCGCGCGCGCTGGGTGACTCTCTGTCTGGCGGGCCCGGGGCGCCAGGCTCTTCGTCCACCTCCGTAACAGACGCGCGAGAATCGACCGCGCCTGAGCACCGTAATCGCCGGAATTCGGTTGCGATTGGACCTAGTCTCGCGGGGGAAAGTGGGGGCATAAGAAGACCCGGCGTCGCCCGTCCTCTGGCCTCGCTAATCTTCCAAAATCGCACGCGCACAGAAAACCCCTAATCTCGCCCAAGCTCGGGTCCGCCGTCGCCGGCTTGTGTTTGCAGCGCCACTTGATGTCCGGGAGGTAGTCAGGGAGCTGCGCGAGCGCACTAGGAAGGCATAGCAGTCCTCAATTTGGTGGTCGGGACCTCGGTGGGTGGTTGATTTCGCGTCGTCGTTGGAACACCGCCACGGCGCCGCATGGTGCCGCGGACCCAGCTCTGCACAGCTCAAACATAGGTAAGAAAACCCTAGACCATTTCGCTTTGATCTCAGTACCGTGTAGCGCGTTTCAATTTGCGAGTTGGGGCACGGGTTTGCCGGATTGGCTGATCACGGCGGAGCGCCGCCGTGGGGATCGCGGCGCTGCGGGGGGTCCGATGTCCCGAGGTGGGGGAAGAGCGTCGGGACCGTCCGATCTGAGTGAACGGCCTGGATTAGAAAGCGGCTTACCCCTTCGGCTAAAGTGAACGCTAACCGTAGATTTGTGATCCGATGAATACAATTCGATCTCGGGTATTTTGAATCCGAGCCGTGGATATGGGATCCAACGGCTGTGTTGCGTACCGGTCAACGTGGATCCCAGATCTAATCGGCGCCCTCCGTTTCTGATCGGGCGGCTTAGATTCGCCCATACCCCTTCGCCGTGGACATTTTGTTAAAGAGTCCTCGGGTTTCCGAGAAATAAACCCGCAGTCCATGCGTTACTATTCACTGAGTCTAGGTTTTCATTCGCGCAGACCCCTGGACTTTCCAGAAATTGGCGCCCAGTCCAGAACACGTTTAAAACGTATAAATGAATTAGTAAATGTATTTTTAATACAAAAATAATTCCTAGAACTTAGTTAATTCATAGAAAATTCATTCTAAGTCCAAATTGGTCCATTCCAGTTCCTAAATTTTTGTAATAATATTGTCTACGCATTAGTGCCTCTGTTTTGGCATGAAAGGCTCATTTAAATTTATCTAATACTTAATCTTGTATTAAATACATAAAAGCTACAGAAATTCATAACTTGAAATATATAACTCCAAATTCAGTGATTCCAGTTCCTATGGTTTCATTTTAATGTGTAGATTTTTACTGTATATTTCATTCATCTGTTTGGTGTGATGTTGATTTTGGCTATACTATGTATGTATTGTGTTGATGCGAGTAGACGAGCAAGCTACTGTGGAAACTGAGGTTCAGCAAGTAGAGATAGCTGAGCAGGAGCTCATTACAGGCAAGTTGTGCCCTTGATCACTTACTTTTCCCAGCCATGTTCTTATTAATTTTAATGATCTGCATAGGTTAATTTTGATGGGATCCTTTATTTACCCCAGTTTTGATTACCTCTATACCTTGTTCACCCCTGGAATATTTTTGGGTAGTACTTGCTATTGCTTTATGTGGATTGGGTATGGAGATTCATTATTCATGATTATTCTGTTATTATTTTGTTATTATTGTTGTTCATGTTAAGATCATTAAATTAATGGGAACATGGAGCGACCACCCGGGAAAACAGTGCTACCACAAGGGTAGTATGGGATGCCCTTGGCTGATTAATTAGGAAAGCTAGTGGAAGACTACCTTACCCGAAAGGGGCAAGGGCAGTAGGGGAGAGGTCAGTGCGGGGAGGTCCCTAGTTGATTTTGCTGCGATGGCTATCAGCTAGGAACCCTTTACTGGATCTTCCCATAAACTGTAGCGGGTTTTCGGAAGCTAGTGGAACTTTGTAAAGGCCTCATAGTGGATCCCTAGCCATTCACCTCGGTAGTGTCTAAGGGCCTTGCAAACCCAGGCGACATGGGATACACGACTTGTGGGTAAAGATGCGCAACCTCTGCAGAGTGTAAAACTAGTATACTAGCCGTGCTCACGGTCAAGAGCGGCTCGGACCCTCACATGATTAATTATGGAACTTAAATTCAATTTGACATTTGCATCGCATTTGGGGTTATTTTATTATTACTGTTCTCTATTATTATTAAGGTTTGGTATTTACTTACACTTAGTAATTGCTAATAAAATTTTGACCAACTTATAAAAGCAATGCTCAGCCTTAGCCTTGATTCCATTGATCAGCCTTACACTACATGAACTCCCACCTTTGGTGAGTTCATGCCACATTATTCCCCATGACTTGTTGAGCTATGAACGTATGTGAGCTCACTCTTGCTGTCTCACACCCCCCCCCACAGGAGAGGAACAGGTTGTTGAAGAGGAGCTGCCTAACACCGAGGAGTTCGATCTGATCTAGGTGGCGTTTCTCAGTCGACATTGGCGCCGACGATCCTTAGTTTGTTTTATCTTTATTACTTTATTTTGTAATAAGACTTCCGCTATGTAATAAATACTCTGATGATTTATGACATTTATCTCTATACACTCTGTTATTATATATGTTGTCTTCTTGGCGCATGTATGAGATGCACCCGGCTTTGTTCTTTAAAACCGGGTGTTACAGAAGTGGTATCAGAGGAAATGTTGACTGTAGGACGAAACCTAGATAGAAATGGACAACCCTTACCTACTTATCTTATTCTGATTCATTCTACACTCACCTTACTCTGATTCTTTCTACACTTATCTTGATCCTGTCTCACCTTCTACTGTTCCACTCTGATCATTCTTACCTTTTCTACTCTGAGACAAGATGGATTTCACACCTTGGAATCCTTACCCCTATGACATTTTTAAAAGATAGGAAGCCTAAGACAAAATTAAAACTATTTTCTCTATTAAAAATATTGGTTGATTGTGCTGATGCTAAATGCCTGATTTGCTTCTTTGATTGATTGAATTATTATAGATGGACATCTTAGCATGTACCACCATAAGGTATTGAATTAGCTAGGATATGTAAAATATTAATCTGCTTAGCTAATAAATCCCCCAAAGTAACATGATTGTAATTACTGCCTTGACTACTGCTTTTTCTTACCATATGCATCTAACTCAGATGGTCAATACCAGGAGGGGTGGTGGAATTGACTTGCCTCCTAACCAACACACTCGAAGACAACCTCAGCCACAGCCTGCAGGAATGAATCCTCCTAATCCTCCACCAGGCGGGGTTGACCCACTGGTTGCTGCTCAGATGGCGGTGATGCAGCAGATGGCAGACACCATGGCGGATATGCGTGCACAGATGCAGCAAGAACGCCAGGAGATGCGTCAAGAAAGAGAAGATATACGCCAGGAGTTGCGCCAGGAGAGAGATGAGATACGACAAGAAAGGAGGGCGCAACAACAGCTTCAACAACAGCAGCAACAAGTGCCACTGCCTCCACCACCACCACCAGTTCCACCTCGTGACAAGCACCGGGAGTTTATGAGTCACAAGCCACCGACCTTCGCCAGCTCGCCAGATCCGCTTGATGCAGACGATTGGTTGAAGTCAATTGAGAAGATGCTGAATATTGCACAATGCACTGATCGGGAGAAGGTCTTATATGCTTCTGGACGTCTGACTGGTCCTGCTGCTGACTGGTGGGATTCTTATACTGCTGCCCACGATGCTGCTGATACTATTACTTGGGCAGAGTTCAGTACGCAATTCAGAAACTACCATATTCCAGCTGGTATGATAAAGATTAAGAAGAAGGAATTTCTGTCGCTGAAGCAAGGAAGTATGTCAGTCAGCGAGTACCGAGACAGGTTTATTCAGCTATCCAGATATGCCCCTGAAGAAGTTGCTGAAGATGAGAGGAAGCAGGAGCATTTTATTGAAGGACTTAATGGACCACTGCAGTATGCTCTAGTGGCACACACATTTCCATCATTTCAGAGGCTGCTTGATAAGGCACTGGCTATTGAACACAAGCGTGTTCAGCTGGGAGATTTGAAGAGGAAGGCCATATCTCAAGGACAAGGAAGCAGCAGTGTTCGTCCTCGCTACAGTTCACCACAGGGTACACCGACTCGACCCGGAGGACCACGCCCAGTTCAGCAGTCACCACTGAGGACACCTACTCGACAGGCTACCCCTACTGGCACCCCGACGAAGTTTGCAGGACAGAGTCAGGGCACTCAATGTTTCAAGTGTGGGAAGATTGGTCATTATGCAAATGTCTGCCCACAGAGGATTGCCACTACTCCAGCTCAGAACAAGCAACAGACCCCTGGCAAGGGATATTCTATAGCCAGGGTGAATCAAGTCAGCGTGGATGATACTCCTGATGGCGGGGACCTCGTAATTGGTATGTTTTATGTTAATGCAATTCCTGCAACAATATTATTTGATTCTGGTGCTACACATTCATTCATGTCTGCTAGATATGCCAACACAAATGAAATACCACTGCTAAATATGAGAAAACCCCTGATAGTAATTACACCTAAAGGGCCTGTTGAGGCAAATCAAATGACACGTAGATTGACATTGACTATTATGGGTAGAGAATTTGGAGCTACTGCTATAATATTAGAGTCAAGCAGTATAGATTTGATCCTTGGTATGTCATGGCTAAGAAAGGCAAAGGCCATTATAGCATGTGGTAGGGGTACCGTAGAACTCACTACCACTAAGGGAGAAAGATTTCAAGTTAATATTGCAGTAACCTCCTCATCCATGCGTGCAATGTTCTTCATACCTGAGGAGTTTGTTGGTGACAACATCCGGGTGGTTAGAGATTTTCTGGATGTCTTTCCAGAGGAGTTACCAGGGATGCCACCTGATAGAGAAGTTGAGTTTGTTATTGATCTCTTACCTGGAACCGCCCCTATTTCTAAACGGCCATATAGAATGTCCGTAGAGGAGTTGAAGGAACTGAAGAAGCAGTTAACGGAGTTACAAGAGGCTGGTTATATTCGTCCAAGTTCCTCACCTTGGGGAGCACCGGTGTTATTTGTGCAGAAGAAGGATGGATCGCAACGGATGTGTGTGGATTATAGATCTCTTAATGATGTTACGGTGAAGAACAAGTATCCGTTGCCCCGTATTGAGGATTTATTTGACCAGATGAGAGGAGCTAGAGTATTTTCGAAGATTGACCTCCGATCGGGATACCATCAGATGAAGATTAGACCATCGGATATTCCTAAGACGGCTTTCTCAACTCGATATGGACTATATGAGTTCACTGTTATGTCGTTTGGATTGACCAATGCACCAGCATATTTCATGAATTTGATGAACAAGGTGTTTATGGAGTATTTGGACAGATTCGTCGTGGTATTCATCGACGATATTCTTATCTATTCTAAGAATGAGAGTGACCATGAAGAACATCTGAGGTTGGTGCTACAGAAGTTACGAGATAATCAGCTCTACGCTAAGTTTAGCAAGTGTGAGTTTTGGATTGACAAGGTGCCATTCCTTGGTCATATTATTTCTAATGGAGGAATAGCAGTGGATCCTGCTAAGGTCAAGGAGATTATGGAGTGGAGAGTACCCACTACAGTCACTGAGATTCGGAGTTTCTTGGGACTCGCAGGATATTACCGGAGATTTATTGAGGGATTTTCTAAGATTGCTAAGCCCATGACATCGCTTTTGGAGAAAGGAAGAGAATTCAAGTGGGATGAGAAGTGCCAAGAAAGCTTTGATCAATTGAAGGAAAGATTGATGTCACCACCAGTATTGATCATGCCAGATCTGCAGAAGGGATTTGACATTTATTGTGATGCATGTGGCCAAGGACTTGGATGTGTGCTTATGCAAGATGGTCATGTGATTGCCTATGCATCTCGTCAGTTGAGAAAACATGAATTGAACTACCCCACTCATGACTTGGAATTGGCTGCCGTTGTACATGCACTTAAGATTTGGAGACACTACATTATGGGAACTAAGTGCCAAGTATACACGGATCATAAGAGTTTGAAGTATATATTCACTCAGAAGGATCTCAACCTGAGGCAACGCCGTTGGTTGGAGCTCATTAAGGATTATGACTTGGAGATTCACTATCACCCAGGCAAGGCGAATTTGGTCGCAGATGCCTTGAGTCGGAAGGAGCATGTTCACTCCGCTTTCGTGGTTCAGCTACCTGATGAATTAGCAAAGGATTTTGAGAGACTCAACCTGGGAATTGTTACACATACGGAAGGAGTCACTATTGAATTGGAACCTACCTTGGAACAAGAGATTCGGATGGGTCAAATTGGTGATGCTAAGATTCAGGAGATTAAGGATCTTATTACTGAAGGAAGAGGTCCGGAGTTCACAGAGGATGAGCAAGGCACGATATGGTTCAAGAATCGGATTTGTGTTCCCGATATTGATAGTCTTCGGGAAACCATATTGAAGGAAGCACATGACTCAGTTTATTCTATCCACCCCGGGAGCACTAAGATGTATCAAGACTTGAAGCAAAAGTATTGGTGGTATGGACTAAAGAGAGATGTGGCTGCACATGTGGCTATGTGCGATGTATGCCAAAGAGTTAAAGCTGAACACCAGAGGCCAGCCGGACTATTGCACCCACTGAAGATACCTGAGTGGAAATGGGAAGAGATTGGCATGGACTTCATTGTTGGATTACCCCGCACGTCTGCTGGATATGATTCTATATGGGTGATTGTGGACAGGCTAACCAAGGTAGCCCACTTTGTTCCAGTGAAGACCACTTATTCAGGAGCTAAGTTGGCAGAGTTGTACATGGCACGGATTGTATGCCTGCATGGTGTGCCAAAGAAGATTGTGTCAGATCGAGGATCACAGTTTACCTCTCGATATTGGAGGCAGTTGCACGAGTCATTGGATACGAGATTGAATTTTAGTTCGGCTTACCATCCCCAGACTGATGGGCAAACTGAGAGGACTAACCAAGTACTGGAAGATATGTTAAGAGCTTGTGCTCTTAAGCATGGTGGAAGTTGGGATAAGAGTCTACCGTATGCGGAGTTCTCTTATAATAATAGCTATCAGGCCAGCTTGAAGATGTCACCGTTTGAGGCCTTGTATGGCAGAAAGTGCAGGACTCCCTTGTATTGGAATCAAACTGGTGAAAGACAGTTGTTTGGACCTGAGATTATACAAGAAGCAGAGGAACAAGTCCAACAGATTAGGGAGAATTTGAGAACTGCACAATCCAGGCAGAAAAGCTATGCTGACACCCGGAGAAGACTACTTGAGTTTAAGGAGGGAGATTATGTCTATTTGAAGGTATCACCACTCCGGGGCATGAGAAGGTTCAAAGTCAAAGGAAAGTTGTCCCCTCGCTTTATTGGACCCTTCTTAATCTTAAAGCGAGTGGGAGAGGTTGCATATCAATTGGAGTTACCAGATCATCTCGCGGATGTTCATGATGTATTTCATGTATCTCAGCTGAAGAAATGCCTCAGGGTACCTGAGGAACAGTTACCAATGGAGGACCTTAGTGTTCAAGAGGATTTGACTTATGCTGAGTATCCCATCAAGATTTTGGATACTCTGACCCGAGTTACGAGGAATAAGGTTATAAAGATGTGCAAAGTTCAATGGAGTCACCACGGTGAAGATGAAGCAACTTGGGAAAGAGAAGAAGAATTTCGTATAGATTTTCCCCACCTTTTCCCTAGATCTTCTTAAATCTCGAGGACGAGATTATTTTTAAGGGGGGTAGGATTTGTAATACTCAAGTTGTATACCAAGAGTAATAGAGAGAAAGCTTCTCATTTGTTGTGTCTTATTTGCATCATAAAAAGAGCACTTATGTAATTGAGAGTGACTAAATAAAACAATTATGCTAAAATAAAGAAAAGTGCATTTGTTGGAGTTTATGTGTTGTGCATTAAATAAAATAATAATAATAGGAATAATAAGATAATAAATGCTAGAAGTTAAGTCAAATCCTAAAATAAAAAAAATGAGGGTTTTGAAAATGAGAAGGAGAAAGGATATAAAATATAAAACAAATTTCATAAATGTTCCAAATTAGTACTTCCTAAGTTCACAATAAAATTCGAGGACAAACTCTGCACAAGGTTTGAATTTAAAAATTTGAATTCAAATTTGGGTATGAAAATAGAAAGAAAGAAAACAGAAAAATAAAAAAAGAAAAGAATAAAGCATACCTGGGCTCACCTCCTCTGTTTTCGGCCCACCGGGGGGGGGGGAAACACCCGCGCGGCCCACTCAAGCGATCGGGCGCCGACACCTGGGGCCCTCTTGTCAGCCTCTACTCCCGCGCGGCCCGATCTGTTTCTGCTGCGCATGACACACTGTCGTGTGGGCCCACGTTGGCATCCACTTCACTCGCCGCGCGCACGACTCGGTTTCTCGCTGACTTGAAGCCCCACGCCGTCAGTCACGTTCTCCCTCACGCGCCGCGCCTCCACTGACTACCGGGTCCCGCTTGTCAGCTGCTTTTACTTCGCGCGCGCTGGGTGACTCTCTGTCTGGCGGGCCCGGGGCGCCAGGCTCTTCGTCCACCTCCGTAACAGACGCGCGAGAATCGACCGCGCCTGAGCACCGTAATCGCCGGAATTCGGTTGCGATTGGACCTAGTCTCGCGGGGGAAAGTGGGGGCATAAGAAGACCCGGCGTCGCCCGTCCTCTGGCCTCGCTAATCTTCCAAAATCGCACGCGCACAGAAAACCCCTAATCTCGCCCAAGCTCGGGTCCGCCGTCGCCGGCTTGTGTTTGCAGCGCCACTTGATGTCCGGGAGGTAGTCAGGGAGCTGCGCGAGCGCACTAGGAAGGCATAGCAGTCCTCAATTTGGTGGTCGGGACCTCGGTGGGTGGTTGATTTCGCGTCGTCGTTGGAACACCGCCACGGCGCCGCATGGTGCCGCGGACCCAGCTCTGCACAGCTCAAACATAGGTAAGAAAACCCTAGACCATTTCGCTTTGATCTCAGTACCGTGTAGCGCGTTTCAATTTGCGAGTTGGGGCACGGGTTTGCCGGATTGGCTGATCACGGCGGAGCGCCGCCGTGGGGATCGCGGCGCTGCGGGGGGTCCGATGTCCCGAGGTGGGGGAAGAGCGTCGGGACCGTCCGATCTGAGTGAACGGCCTGGATTAGAAAGCGGCTTACCCCTTCGGCTAAAGTGAACGCTAACCGTAGATTTGTGATCCGATGAATACAATTCGATCTCGGGTATTTTGAATCCGAGCCGTGGATATGGGATCCAACGGCTGTGTTGCGTACCGGTCAACGTGGATCCCAGATCTAATCGGCGCCCTCCGTTTCTGATCGGGCGGCTTAGATTCGCCCATACCCCTTCGCCGTGGACATTTTGTTAAAGAGTCCTCGGGTTTCCGAGAAATAAACCCGCAGTCCATGCGTTACTATTCACTGAGTCTAGGTTTTCATTCGCGCAGACCCCTGGACTTTCCAGAAATTGGCGCCCAGTCCAGAACACGTTTAAAACGTATAAATGAATTAGTAAATGTATTTTTAATACAAAAATAATTCCTAGAACTTAGTTAATTCATAGAAAATTCATTCTAAGTCCAAATTGGTCCATTCCAGTTCCTAAATTTTTGTAATAATATTGTCTACGCATTAGTGCCTCTGTTTTGGCATGAAAGGCTCATTTAAATTTATCTAATACTTAATCTTGTATTAAATACATAAAAGCTACAGAAATTCATAACTTGAAATATATAACTCCAAATTCAGTGATTCCAGTTCCTATGGTTTCATTTTAATGTGTAGATTTTTACTGTATATTTCATTCATCTGTTTGGTGTGATGTTGATTTTGGCTATACTATGTATGTATTGTGTTGATGCGAGTAGACGAGCAAGCTACTGTGGAAACTGAGGTTCAGCAAGTAGAGATAGCTGAGCAGGAGCTCATTACAGGCAAGTTGTGCCCTTGATCACTTACTTTTCCCAGCCATGTTCTTATTAATTTTAATGATCTGCATAGGTTAATTTTGATGGGATCCTTTATTTACCCCAGTTTTGATTACCTCTATACCTTGTTCACCCCTGGAATATTTTTGGGTAGTACTTGCTATTGCTTTATGTGGATTGGGTATGGAGATTCATTATTCATGATTATTCTGTTATTATTTTGTTATTATTGTTGTTCATGTTAAGATCATTAAATTAATGGGAACATGGAGCGACCACCCGGGAAAACAGTGCTACCACAAGGGTAGTATGGGATGCCCTTGGCTGATTAATTAGGAAAGCTAGTGGAAGACTACCTTACCCGAAAGGGGCAAGGGCAGTAGGGGAGAGGTCAGTGCGGGGAGGTCCCTAGTTGATTTTGCTGCGATGGCTATCAGCTAGGAACCCTTTACTGGATCTTCCCATAAACTGTAGCGGGTTTTCGGAAGCTAGTGGAACTTTGTAAAGGCCTCGTAGTGGATCCCTAGCCATTCACCTCGGTAGTGTCTAAGGGCCTTGCAAACCCAGGCGACATGGGATACACGACTTGTGGGTAAAGATGCGCAACCTCTGCAGAGTGTAAAACTAGTATACTAGCCGTGCTCACGGTCAAGAGCGGCTCGGACCCTCACATGATTAATTATGGAACTTAAATTCAATTTGACATTTGCATCGCATTTGGGGTTATTTTATTATTACTGTTCTCTATTATTATTAAGGTTTGGTATTTACTTACACTTAGTAATTGCTAATAAAATTTTGACCAACTTATAAAAGCAATGCTCAGCCTTAGCCTTGATTCCATTGATCAGCCTTACACTACATGAACTCCCACCTTTGGTGAGTTCATGCCACATTATTCCCCATGACTTGTTGAGCTATGAACGTATGTGAGCTCACTCTTGCTGTCTCACACCCCCCCACAGGAGAGGAACAGGTTGTTGAAGAGGAGCTGCCTAACACCGAGGAGTTCGATCTGATCTAGGTGGCGTTTCTCAGTCGACATTGGCGCCGACGATCCTTAGTTTGTTTTATCTTTATTACTTTATTTTGTAATAAGACTTCCGCTATGTAATAAATACTCTGATGATTTATGACATTTATCTCTATACACTCTGTTATTATATATGTTGTCTTCTTGGCGCATGTATGAGATGCACCCGGCTTTGTTCTTTAAAACCGGGTGTTACAGAAAGCCTCCAAGCGAGTGCAAACACTCCCTTCGAGGCTCGGGGGCTACTGTCGGGAACCATAATTAGGGGTACCCTCAAGGTCCTAATTCTCAGCTGGTAACCCCCATCAGCACAAAGCTGCAAAGGCCTGATGGGTGCGATTAAGTCAGGGATCAGTCCATTCAAGGGACTCGATCACGCCTCACCCGAGCCTAGCCTCGGACAAGGGCAGCCGACCCCGGAGGATTTCCGTCTCGCCCGAGGCCCCCCTTCAGCGGCGAACATGTTTCCGGCTCGCCTGAGGCCCCGCCTTCGCCAAGAAGCAACCCTGACCGAATCGCCGCACCGACCGACCAAATCGCAGGAGCATTTAATGCAAAGGTGACCTGACACCTTTATCCTGACGCACGCCCCCCAGCCGGCAGAGCCGAAGTGACCGCCGTCACTTCGCCGCTCCACTGACCGGCCTGACAGAAGGACAGCGCCGCCTGCGCCACTCCGACTGCGGTGCCACTTGACAGAGTGAGACTGACAGGCAGTCAGGCCCGGCCAAAGGCACCATAGGAAGCTCCGCTCCGCCCGACCCAGGGCTCGGACTCGGGCTAAGTCCCAGAAGACGGTGAACTCCGCCCGACCCAGGGCTCGGACTCGGGCTAAGTCCCGGAAGACGGCGAACACCGCCCGATCCAGGGCTCAGACTCGGGCTAAGTCCCGGAAGACGGCAAACTCCGCTCGACCCAGGGCTCGGACTCGGGCTAAGTCCCGGAAGACGGCGAACTCCACTCCGCCTGACCCAGGGCTCGGACTCGGGCTAAGTCCCAGAAGACGACGATCTCCGCCTCGCCCGACCCAGGGCTCGGACTTGGGCTCGGCCCCAAAAGACGACGAACTCCGCTTCGCCCGACCCCAGGGCTCGGACTCCGCCCCGGCACCAGCCGGCGATCTCCGCCTCGCCCGAACCTGGGGCTCGGACCCGACCTCGGCCACGGAAGACAGACTCGACCTCAGCTTCGGAGGAGCTTCCACATCGCCCAACCAAGGGCACAGACCAGCCACGTCAACAGGAGGCGCCATCATCACCCTACCCCGAGCTGACTCGGGCCGCAGGGAACAAGACCGACGTCCCATCTGGCTCGCCCCGCCAGATAGGCAATGATGACGCCCTGCATACTCTGTGACGACGGCGGCTCTCAGCCCCCTTACGAAAGCAAGAGGACGTCAGCAAGGATTCAACCGCTCCGACAGCTGTCCCTCCGCCAGGCTCCATCGCTCCTCCGACGGCCACGACATCACACCAGTTGGGTGCCAAAATCTCTCTGGCTGCCACAACGGCATGTACTTAGGGCGCTAGCTGTCCTCCGCTAGACACGTAGCACTCTGCTACACCCCCCATTGTACACCTGGATCCTCTCCTTGCGCCTATAAAAGGGAGGACCAGGGCCCTCTTAGAGAAGGTTGGCCGCGCGGGGACGAGGACGAGACACACGCTCGCTTGAAGCCGCTCGCTCCCTCTCCCGCGTGGACGCTTGTAACCCCTACTGCAAGCGCACCCGACCTGGGCGCGGGACGAACACGAAGGCCGCGGGATTCCCACCTCTCTCACGCCGGTCTCCGGCCGCCTCGCTCTCCCTCCTTCACGCTCGGCCTTGCGCTCGACCCATCTGGGCTGGGGCACGCGGCGACATTCACTCGTCGGCCTAGGGACCCCCCGGTCTCGAAACGCCGACACCATTGCCATCTCTATCTACGTCATCTACGAACGTCCTGGGTAGCCTACCGATCTCGGGGCACCCCTGAAACTCTCCCACCTGACAGTGTCCCTCCCGGAGGCGAGTTCTAGGGTTCTTCGACCATCTACGCACTCGCGGACCGTCCGACCCAGAGCGTGGACCGTCTGGCCGGCGAGCAAAGGAGGCCTGCTCCTACCGCAAGGTCACGGACCATTTGGCAGTATAATCCTAAGTGTTTGGCCTCGAATCGAAGCTAACACATTTTTTTGGCAACTCAGCTAGGAACATAATTAGGTGTGATGTAGCAAAGATCGACCACATAAGATCGGTTCAAAGGATCGCACCGACGTTTCTCCCAGCAATATCATGAAGCCAACACTTGAGAGTTTGTCGGCTGAGGATCAACAACGATTCGAGGACTACGTGAGGCAACAAAGAGGAGAGACGTTGTGATGAGATGCACATGAAATCAAGGAAGCGGGGGAGGAGTACCACAAACACTTCAAGATGGACCCGCACCATAAGATCATCAAACAAGCAGAGATCAAAATGTCATCCCTCCTACCCCCGTCAAACCCTAATGTGAGTAAATCAAATGACCTCCAATCCCTTAGACAATAGGTAGATCTATAAGGGAATCAGTTGCGACAACGCATTGGTGGGGATCAAAGACATGCTTAAAAAACTCACACGCACGAAAGAAAAATATGTCGTGTCCAATTTTTCCATCACACGGGGTCGCGATTGAGTCAACCTCACTGAAAGCATTGGATGCAAATGGGTCTGTACAAACCAAGCCGTTATACGATATTGCCGATGAATACATTCTCGACACAACCACAGCCCTCTCAACTGATTTGGGACCAACCTACGAATCTGCGCACGACCAGATCATCTGGAACAAAGCTCGGACCATTCGGCCCAGCGGCGGTTGGCTCCGTACTTCGTGATGAGCCATCGAGATCTACGTCAGGGCCGTCGTACTCTGCGCAAGGGGTAACAGACATGCACGAACCATCCGGCTATACACGTGGGCCATCCGAGTATACCTACATACACATCATGTATTACACCGGACTAGCCCGACATGGGGCACACAAAACAAGATGCAGGTTATTACCTGCAATCCTTACACTCGCCTCAGCCAAGCTTCCCCTTGCCACCCACAACACAAAATCATGGGGTGGCCCCACGAACACGTGGGGGCGAGCACTTTTCGGCCCCTAGAAGGCCGAAAATATTTAACATGAATTATGAGGCACCTATGGCGAGCATTAATGTCCCATAGAACTAGGGCTGGGCAAAAAACCCGTAACTCGAAACCCGAACCCAAAATACTCGAACCCGAATCCGAAATACCCTAAACCCGAATTTTGTTCGGGAATTTCGGGTAGCAACTTGCAAAACCCGAATTTATTTCGCGTAATTCGGGTATCACAATCGGGTACCCAAAATACCTGAATTACCCGAACTTTCATGTGTCATGTACTCATGTCATGCTTAATTATTAATTTGTACATCTATAATTGAAAGGGAAATGTACCCTTGGGCCATTTCTAGTATAGTTTTGGTGATTAAGTGCCCAACACGTATTGAGTGAGTAATCTTGTGCCAAATGATTGATGAAGTGCAAATCAACAAGAAGGTATGATTCTAGACTTAGTACATTGGTTTTTGTACTTGAAAGGGAATTAGGCTTACACCTATTTCCTAAACTAATTTTGGTGGTTGAATTGCCCAACACAAATAATTGGACTAACTAGTTTGCCCAAGTTTATAAGTTCTACAGGTACCAAAGGTTCACCATAAGCCAATAAAAAGACCAAGAAAAAGGGTTCAAACAAAGGAGCAAAGGGACAACCGAAGGCACCCTGGTCGGGCGCAACGGACTGTCCGGTGTGCCACCGGACAGTGTCCGGTGCACCAGGGAAGATCGACTTCAAACTCTTCACCTTCGGGAATTCTCGGAGCCGCCGCGCTATAATTCACCGGACTGTCCGGTGTACACCGGACAGTGTCCGGTGCTCCAAGAGGACGCGGCTCCGAACTCGGCAGCCTCGGGAATTCGCTTCGGCTGCTCCGATATAATTCACCGGACATGTCCGGTGTACACCGGACTGTCCGCTGTAACTGCGGAGTAACGGCTACTTCGGCGCCAACGGCTACCTGCAGGCGCATTAAATGCGCGCCAGAGCGCGCAGAAGTCAGGCACGCGCGTACAGGCGCACCGGACACTCTACAGTGTATGTCCGGTGCGCCACCAGACATCCAGGCGGGCCCAGCGTCAGAGCTCCAACGGTCGGAACCCCAACGGCCGGGTGACGTGGCTGTCGCACCGGACATGTCCGGTGTGCACCGGACTGTCTGGTGCACCATGCGACAGACAGCTTTCACCAACGGCTAGATTTTGGTTGGTGGCTATAAATACCACCCCAACCGACCACTTCAAGGTGAGGGAGCCCAAGCAACATTCCAAGTCATCTAGTTGACATACTCAAGCCCTCCCAACCACATATATTCATTGATCCATCCTATACACAAGATTTAAACCACTACAACCCACACAAGTGCCACAAAAGCAAGAGCAAGCAAAAGAAAGTCTCTTGTGTGTTTTAGCTCTAGTGCCTTGTGAGATTCATTGAGAGATAGTGTGTGCTACATCTTCGTGTTCATTTGTGCGTGGAGTATTGACTCCCATCGAACTTCCTCCAATGTTTTGGAGGCTTGTAAAAGCTAGCAAGAGACACCAAAGAGTGTGGTGGTCCTTGTGGGATCGAGAGTGATCCTTGAGAAGAAGAAGAGATCGCCGATCCTTGTGTGATCGGGGGAGAGAGGGAAAGGGTTGAAAAAGACCCGTCCTTAAGTGGACTCCTCAACGGGGACTAGGCCTTCGAGGGCCGAACCTCGGTAAAACAAATCACCCGTGTCTATTGTGTTTATTGCTTGTGATTTGTTTGTTTTCCCTTGCTCTAAGTTTTATTGCACCATTATTTGCTAATATCATTTGGTGTTGCTTCAAGTTAAATTCCCATTTAGTGAAGCAACACGTTGCAAGAAAGAACTTGTCCTAGTGCTCTTCTCATCTAAGGCTTCTTGCTTTGTTATTCTATAACTTATTAGTTGTATTGATTTATCACTCCCGCATTATTTAGCAATACTCTTTCCAAGCAAGAACTTGATTTGTATACTCCTATATTTGTATATCTTGTTCTAACCACTAATCAAGGGATCTAGTTGGGGGATAAAGTTTTAATTTTCAGGTTTCGCCTATCCACCCCCTCTAGGCGACTATCAATTGGTATCAGAGCTAGGCACTTCATCTTGAGTCTAACAACTCGAAGTGATGGCTCGTAGAAGATCCCAAAAGAACAAGAAGTCCCAGGAGACCAAGGAGGTAACTCTTGAGATATTACTTTCCGATTGTTCTAATTATGATTCATGGTCTACTAGAGTGATAAATGCTTTTAGAGCAGTAGATCCTCAATTAGAACAAATTTTAGACAAGAGTATTATTCCTCCTAACTATGCTAGGGAAAATGCCTCCGAAGAAGATTTAAGATGTATACGCTTAAACTATCTAGCTTATGACATCTTAAGTAAATCCCTTAGCAAAGAAGATTATCGTGCCTTCATAATAAAATATGACAAACCCATTTGTGATGTGCATGATATTTGGACTAGAATTAAAGGCAAATTTAATAAATCCAAACATGATAGTTCAATTTGTGCTTCTACTTCCTTTGGTATTTGTGATACTAACCCTTGCAAGGAAGAAGAAGAAAATGAACGATGGAGACCAAACGATGAATCCACCTCTCCAAAAGGTTTGTCTTCCCATTTCGATTCCCACATATGTTGTGTGGCTAATGAAAATGATAGCGGAAGGACAAATGAGGATGAGGAGGAAGAAAGAAGCTTCTTGTATCTCTATGCTCGCCTAAGCCAAGAAGATAAGATGGTTATGCTCAAACTTCTAAAAAGAGCGAGAGAGCAAAGCGAAGCTCGTCAAAGGCTAGAAGATGTTCTCTCCATAAAAATGCTACACTTTGACGAGTTGACTAAAGAACATGAGGAGCTAAAGTGCTCTCATGTTGATTTGGTCCAAAGGTATGAAACTGTTTCAATTGAGCAAGATAACACTTTACATTGTATCGCTCAATTAGTAAATAGGAATACCTTGCTTAAGGACCAAGAAAAGCTAAAAGTTGAAAATCTAGCTTTTCAAGAAAAATATGATATGCTCCTATACTCTCATGAAAATCTTAGAGATGATCATATCATATTAAACATTGCTCATGAGGTTGTGATAGAAAACTTAAAATCCCAACAACCTCACTCATGCACATGTATTCAAATTGATACTATATTACCATGTGCTAATGCTTGTTGTCCGTCGACAAGCAAATCTTCCTTTGAGCTAGAATTTGCAGGAACAAACGATGATTCATATCAAAAGCTCAAGGAAGAAAATGAGAGGCTAAAAATGAGCTTGACACAACTAAAAGGGAAGTGCATTGCTCAACCTTCTCAAGATAACCGTGATCTCATGGTGAAGAAGCTTGAGACGGGAACAACCGTGGCATGCACTACATCCCTTGAAGAAAATGTCAAGGATTTGAGGATTGCCAAGAGGAAGAAACAAAAGATGAAATTCAACACCTCCTCCAAAAGCCTCAACCACGCCTCCACTAAAGGTAACATCCAAGGTAATGATCAAGCCACACTTTACATTAAGAGGTGTAGTGAATGCTTTGAAGAGGGGCACTTGATTAGGTCATGTCCCTATATTAAAAATGGCTTGATTATTAACAAGGATGATAGACTTTGTTTTAAATGCTCCAAGAAGGGACACTTGCTTAGATCTTGTCCCCATTTAAAACAAAAAGGCATAGGGTTAGAAAAGAAAGTTTTTACTAACCATGTAGCAAGAAACAAACAAGGAAAGAAGAAAGCTTCAAAACTTGAAAAACGCCTATGCTACACATTCTGAAAGAAGGGACATCAATGCAAGGATTGTCCCATTGGTAACAATCCCACTCCTATCTTGTCAATTAATTCACATGTAACTAGGCAACCCAAAATTGCAACTTGTGCTAGAAAGGTAATGAGTTTACCAAATGCTAACACAAAGGACGTTTGGGTTCCTAGATCTTTGTTGACTAACCATGATGGACCCATCAAGCGATGGGTACCAAAATATGCTTGACAAGCTTTGCAGGGGGAGGAGATGATATGATGCCTTGGGGTGCCTGAGAGAGTCATTTCAATTCTTATCAACTCAAGCTATCAATCTTCAATGATCTATATCCGTGATTGACCCAAGGAAATAAAAGAAGTATCATGTGTGAAAAATCAAGGCCTACAACATGGAGGAAAGTCAAAAGATGGTAACTTCTATGGGTTTAAGTGCAAGTATCTTAAATTATCATTTCTTAGGTGTCTTGTGTAGTCACATAAAAATATGTAGCACTTCACATGTCTTTAAATTTGTATTACCATTCTTTGAAGAATTTCCTCTCATATGGTAGATTGCATATTCATCATTTCTATACCATAGCAATCTACATGCTTTAATTTGTTGCAAATATCTCATGGCATGTTTTACACTAATTATCTTATTATTGCCATGATTCTAGATATAGAGAGATATTTCAAGGTCTTAAAAGAATAAGGTGTCATGTAAGGAATTCAAATCCTTAGGACACTTATAAAAAAACTCTCTCTATAACTAGAATAGTGAGACTAATGATTTTATCTAAGTAACCCAAGTAGTCTCACTTGTAGAGAATAAGTTTCTCTTTGGAAATGTGTAATCTAACATGAAAAGAAAAATCAATCCAATGATTTATGATGTATTTCTACTTGCTCAAATTGGATATGATTCTTTCTCATTTATCGCTTTCCAAATCATGAATTAGATTTATTCCTATAATCTTAAGGGATTATTTATGCTTGCTTTATGAGTTAAAATTGAGCATAACATCATCTATGGATAATCTAGTTCATGCTATGAAGTTTCCATGTTTTAGTAATCTAGCTTTTCATTCCTTATCAAAATGATTACAAAAATGGAAACTAGTGCTTGTGTTTCTAACAAAGCATCTCTTGAGCTTACTTTTGAATATCTACAAAAGAAAGTGCACAAGCCTCATGGGTTGCTCTTCACCCGAAGGAAGAAAGGTAAAAAGCAAAGGTATAAGAACTCATTAATCAAATTTAGTTCACATCTCAATGGGTATTTAATCTAAATTATCATATTCTATCCATATGAGGAATAGATTCTTTATTGGACCTAAATCAGCTAGACGTGCATTCAATCTCACTCTTTTAAATGCTCATGTCCATTAGAATCTATTTAATGTCTTTGCGATATTTATATATGTTATCATATTGATTTGCATCCAAGTAATGATTACTAAATTCAATATGATAAAGTAAAATCTCCAATGATTATTAAAATGCTTTAAAGGTGCTCACTCATCTTTCTCAAAGGAAATGCACTAATGTTAAGGATTTTACTTCATGTCTGTGTGACTTATGAATGATGAATTGTCTATATTTCCTATCTAAAGAGATCATCTTTCATCATATACTCCCTTGTGCTATTAACATCTTTCTTGAGTATTTTTAATAAGTTTGAAAGGAAAAAGAAACAACTACAAAGGGAGGACTCTCAAATGAAAGAGGAGGACATCAAGAACAACACCACCTACTTGGATAGTAAGATCCACAAAACAATTAATGGTGTGGTTGTAAGTATTCTAAATCCTTTCATAATGAGAATGCTAGGCTTAAGTTGTGTATTGCAATTTTTATGAGCCTTGATCAAGATGCATAATGCTTCTCCATATTTGTCTTTAAAGAAAATGCATCCATTCAATTCAAAATACTTGATGCATATATTTAGGGGGAGCAATCTATGTTATATAGAACTATGATCATGCTTAATTTGATATATCCTTTTGATCATGTCTCTTCTGTATATGCTATGACTAATGTGTTTTCAAGTGAATTTCAAACCAAGTCATAGGTATATTGAAAGGGAATTGGAGTCCTCGGTAAAGACAAGGCTTCCACTCCACTCTATCACTTATCCTTCGCCGTCGCTCCAAGCATCTCTCTGTCTTTGGTATAATCTTCACTCATATGTTTTATTTGCCAAAGGGGAGAAAATAGTTAGCAAAGGGCTTATATTTCACTCAAGTATCCGTTTTTGGCGATTAATGCCAAAGGGGGAGAAAGTATTAGCCCAAAGCAAAAGGACCGCACCACCACCCACCCTAATTTTAAAATTAATGATTTTCAATTGGTAAATTTCAAATTGGTATCTCTTTGTGTTCTAAAGGGGGAGCAAGTAGTATTTTCAAAATTTGATGTCTTAAAACCCTCTTGAACGCTAAGAGGAGAATTTATTGAGGGGGAGTTTTGTTTTAGTCAAAGGAAATGCATTTGAAACAAGGGGAGAAAATTTCAAACTTGAAAATGCTTCGCAAAATTCTTACTCATTTACCTTTGACTATTTTTGCAAAAAGGACTTTGAAAAGGATTTACAAAAGGAATTTGCAAAAACAAAACATGTGGTGCAAGCGTGGTCCAAAATGTTAAAAAATAAAGAAACAATCCATGCATACCTAGTAAGTAATATTTATTGGCTCAATTCTAAGTAACCTTTGCACTTACATATTGCAAACTAGTTCAGTTATACACTTCTATACCTGCTTTGGTTTGTGTTGGCATCAATCACCAAAAAGGGGGAGATTGAAAGGGAATTAGGCTTACACTTATTTCCTAAACTAATTTTGGTGGTTGAATTGCCCAACACAAATAATTGGACTAACTAGTTTGCCCAAGTTTATAAGTTCTACAGGTACCAAAGGTTCACCATAAGCCAATAAAAAGACCAAGAAAAAGGGTTCAAACAAAGGAGCAAAGGGACAACCGAAGGCACCCTGATCGGGCGCACCGGACTGTCCGGTGTGCCACCGGACAGTGTCCGGTGCACCAGGGAAGATCGACTTCAAACTCTTCACCTTCGGGAATTCTCGGAGCCGCCGCGCTATAATTCACCGGACTGTCCGGTGTACACCGGACAGTGTCCGGTGCTCCAAGAGGACGCGGCTCCGAACTCGGCAGCCTCGGGAATTCGCTTCGGCTGCTCCGCTATAATTCACCGGACATGTCCAGTGTACACCGGACTGTCCGGTGTAACTGTGGAGTAACGGCTACTTCGGCGCCAACGACTACCTGCAGGCGCATTAAATGCGCGCCAGAGCGCGCAGAAGTCAGGCACGCGCGTACAGGCGCACCGGACACTCTACAGTGTATGTCCGGTGCGCCACCAGACATCCAGGCGGGCCCAGCGTCAGAGCTCCAAAGGTCGGAACCCCAACGGCCGGGTGACGTGGCTATCGCACCGGACATGTCCGGTGTGCACCGGACTGTCCGGTGCACCATGCGACAGACAGCTTTCACCAACGGCTAGATTTTGGTTGGTGGCTATAAATACCACCCCAACCGGCCACTTCAAGGTGAGGGAGCCCAAGCAACATTCTGAGAGCACCTAGAGGGGGGGTGAATAGGTGATCCTGTGAAACTTAAACTTATAGCCACAAAAACTTGTTAAGTGTTAGCACAATAACTGCCAAGTGGCTAGAGAGAAGTCTCAACAAAACACAATACCACAAGAGATCAAACTCAGAGATGACACAGTGGTTTATCCCGTGGTTCGGCCAAGACCAACGCTTGCCTACTCCACGTTGTGGCGTCCCAACGGACGAGGGTTGCAATCAACCCCTCTCAAGCGGTCCAAAGACCAACTTGAATACCACGGTGTTTTGCTTTGCCTTTCAATATCCCGTTTGCGAGGAATCTCCACAACTTGGAGCCTCTCGCCCTTACACTTGAGATTCACAAGAAATATGGAGTAAGGGATGAAAGCAACACACACAAATCCACAGCAAACTGCGCACACACACGGCCAAGAATCGAGCTCAAAAGACTATCTCAAAGTTCTCACTAGAACGGAGCTCGAATCACTGAGAATGACAAACAAATGCGCAAAGAATGAGTGTGGATGATCAAGAATGCTCTAAGGTTGCTTGGTGTACTCCTCCATGCGCCTAGAGGTCCCTTTTATAGCCCCAAGGCAGCTAGGAGCCGTTGAGAGCAAATCTGGAAGGCCAATCTTGCCTTCTGTCGTCGGGTGCACCGGACAGTCCGGTGCACACCGGACACTGTCCGGTGCCCGATTTCCTTCCTAAAATGGCGCTGTCGACCGTTGCCGACCGTCGCAGATCTGGGAGCCGTTGGCGCACCGGACAGTCCGGTGCCCCCTTCCGACCGTTGGCACGGCCACGTGTCGCGCGCAGATTCCGCGGCCGACCGTTGGCTCACCGGACAGTCCGGTGCACACCGGACAGTCCGGTGAATTTTAGCCGTACGCCGTCGGCGAATTCCCGAGAGCGGCTACTTCACGCCGAGCCAGCCTGGCGCACCGGACACTGTCCGGTGCACCACCGGACAGTCCGGTGCTCCAGACTGAGCAAAGTCTTGGCTGCTCGAGCCATCTCTTCTCCAACTTGATTTTTTTTCTGTTTCCAGCACTTAGACACAATACATTAGTCCATAAAACAATGTACTAAGTCTGAGAAACATACCTTTATCCTTGATTTGTACTTTGTCCACCATTTTACAATTAGGCACCTGTGTTGGGCACTAAATCACCAAAATACTAAGAAATGGCCCAAGGGCACATTTCCCTTTCAATCTCCCCCTTTTTGGTGATTTATGCCAACACAACATAAAGCAAGTAGAACAAGTACAAAAACGCTTCAAATAAGAACTTAAATTATTTTGATTCAATTTTGACATATATGGATCACTCTATGCCACCACTTGGTTTGTTTTTGCAAATCAAACTCAAATCTCTATCTCTAAGTCAAACACACATGTTGAAACATAAAGAGAGTCATTCCAAAAGAGATTGATCAAAGATTTCAAAAACTCCCCCTTTTTTTCATAATCAATACTTCTCCCCACAAGAAGCCAACTTTTGATAAGAGAGACAACAAAAGAGTTTTGACAAACCAAAAGCTCTATTCTACTATTTTCAAAATCTCTCAAGTGGTAGCTGATCCATTTATCGCTTTGGCCTTTATTTTCTCCCCCTTTGGCATCAAACACCAAAACGGGATTAATCTTGGCTCTATAACCCCATTGCCTCACCAAAATCTTCAATTAAGAGCAAGTTGTGGAGCAAATGGCAATAAGAGTTCATGAGATGAACTTGGAATAAGTTACTCTTTTCATCGGAGTGCAATGGAAGTCTTGCATGGTCCAAGTCCACCTTTTCCCTTTCAATTTTCCTTAGAGACTAAAACAACCAAACTCAAGTACATGGTTAGTCTCAAAGGGTCAAGGTGTAGCACAGCTCCCCCTAAATATGTGCATCACTTGCAAACAGGACTTGTGAGGTCCAGGGAGTGTTTGTACAACTTGAGCACCACAATAAGCAACAAAATGCAGAATGAACATGATCAAGGGCATAAACACATATATGCTACAATTCAATCCAAGTTCCGCGAATCTAAGATATTTAGCTCACTACGCAGCCTGCAAAAGGTCTTCTCATCTAGAGGCTTGGTAAAGATATCGGCTAGCTGGTTCTCGGTGCTAACATGAAACACTTCGATATCTCCCTTTTGCTGGTGGTCTCTCAAAAAGTGATGCCGGATGTCAATGTGCTTTGTGCGACTGTGCTCAACAGGATTTTCCGCTATTCGGATAGCACTCTCATTGTCACATAGGAGTGGGACTTTGCTCAGATTGTAGCCAAAGTCCCTGAGGGTTTGCCTCATCCAAAGTAGTTGCGCACAACACTGTCCTGCGGCAACGTACTCGGCCTCAGCGGTGGATAGGGCAACGGAGGTTTGTTTCTTAGAGTTCCATGACACCAGGGACCTTCCTAAGAATTGGCACGTCCCCGATGTACTCTTCCTATCGACCTTACATCCAGCATAGTCAGAATCTGAGTACCCAATCAAGTCAAAGTTAGACCCCTTTGGATACCAGATCCCGAAGCAAGGTGTAGCGACTAAATATCGAAGAATTCGCTTCACAGCCACTAAGTGGCACTCCTTCGGATCGGATTGAAATCTAGCACACATGCATACGCTAAGCATAATATCCGGTCTACTAGCACATAAATAAAGCAAGGAACCTATCATGGACCGGTATGCTTTTTGATCAACGGACTTACCTCCTTTGTTGAGGTCGGTGTGTCCGTCGGTTCCCATTGGTGTCTTTGCGGGCTTGGCGTCCTTCATCCCAAACCTCTTTAGCAAATCTTGTGTGTACTTTGTTTGGGAGATGAAGGTGCCTTCCTTGAGTTGCTTCACTTGGAACCCAAGGAAGTAGGTCAACTCGCCCATCATCGACATCTCGAATTTCTATGTCATTACCCTGCTAAACTCTTCACAAGACTTTTGGTTAGTAGAACCAAATATTATGTCATCGACATAAATTTGGCACACAAACAAATCACCATCACATGTCTTTGTAAAAAGAGTTGGATCGGCTTTCCCAACCTTGAAAGCATTAGCAATTAAAAAGTCTCTAAGGCATTCATACCATGCTCTTGGGGCTTGCTTAAGTCCATAGAGCGCCTTAGAGAGCTTACACACGTGGTCGGGGAACCGTTCATCCTCGAAGCCAGGGGGTTGCTCCACGTACACCTCCTCCTTGATTGGCCCGTTGAGGAAAGCGCTCTTCACATCCATTTGGAACAACCTGAAAGAATGGTGAGCGGCATATGCTAGCAAGATACGAATTGATTCTAGCCTAGCCACAGGAGCAAAAGTCTCCTCAAAGTCCAAACCTGCGACTTGGGCATAACCTTTTGCCACAAGTCGAGCCTTGTTCCTCGTCACCACCCCGTGCTCGTCCTGTTTGTTGCGGAACACCCACTTGGTTCCCACAACATTTTGCTTGGGACGAGGCACCAGTGTCCAAACTTCATTGCGCTTGAAGTTGTTGAGTTCCTCTTGCATGGCCAATACCCAATCCGGATCTAGCAAGGCCTCCTCTACCCTGAAAGGCTCAATAGAAGAGACAAAGGAGTAATGCTCACAAAAATTAACTAATCGAGATCGAGTAGTTACTCCCTTGCTAATGTCACCCAAAATTTGGTCGACGGGATGATCCCTTTGAATCACCGCTCGAACTTGGGTTGGAGGTGCCGGTTGCGCTTCTTCCTTCATCACGTGATCATCTTGTGCTCCCCCTTGATCACACGCCTCCTTTTGATGATCCTGTTCATCGTCTTGAGTTGGGGGATGCACCGTTGTTGAGGAAGAAGGTTGATCTCGTTCATCTTGTTCCTGTGGCCGCACTTCTCCAATCGCCATGGTTCGTATAGCGGCTGTCGGAACATCTTCTTCATCTACATCATCACAATCAACAACTTGCTCTCTTGGAGAGCCATTAGTCTCATCAAATACAACGTCGCTAGAGACTTCAACCAAACCCGATGATTTGTTGAAGACCCTATACGCCTTTGTATTTGAATCATAACCTAATGAAAACCCTTCTACAGCTTTGGGAGCAAATTTAGAATTTCTACCCTTCTTCACTAGAATGTAGCACGTGCTCCCAAATACACGAAAGTAAGATACATTGGGTTTGTTACCGGTTAGTAGCTCATACGACGTCTTCTTGAGGAGGCGGTGAAGGTAGACCCTGTTGATGTCGTGGCAAGCCGTGTTCACGGCTTCCGACCAAAAGCACTCGGGGGTCTTGAATTCTCCAAGCATAGTCCTCGCCATATCTATGAGCGTCCTGTTCTTCCTCTCTACCACACCATTTTGCTGAGGTGTGTAGGGAGCGGAGAACTCGTGCTTGATCCCTTCCTCCTCAAGAAACTCCTCCACTTGAAGGTTCTTGAATTCGGACCCGTTGTCGCTCCTTATCTTCTTCACCTTGAGCTCAAACTCATTTTGAGCTCTCCTTAGGAAGCGCTTGAGGGTCCCTTGGGTTTCAGACTTATCCTGTAAAAAGAACACCCACGTGAAGCGGGAAAAGTCATCAACAATAACTAGACCATACTTACTTCCTCCTATGCTTAGATAGGCGACGGGTCCGAAGAGGTCCATATGCAGCAGCTCCAGAGGTCTTGACGTGGTCATCACATTCTTGCTGTGATGTGCTCCTCCCACTTGTTTACCTGCTTGACAAGCTGCACAAGGTCTATCTTTTTCGAAATAAACATTGGTTAGACCTATCACGTGTTCTCCCTTTAGAAGCTTGTGGAGGTTCTTCATCCCCACATGTGCTAAGCGGCGATGCCACAGCCAGCCCATGCAAGTCTTAGCCATTAAGCATGCATCTAGACCAGCCTCTTCTTTTGCAAAATCAACTAAGTAAAGTTTGCCGTCTAGTACACCCTTAAAAGCTAGTGAACCATCACATCTTCTAAAGACAGACACATCTACATTTGTAAATAAGCAGTTATATCCCATATTGCATAATTGACTAACAGATAGCAAATTATATCCAAGAGACTCTACTAAAAACACATTAGAGATAGAGTGCTCATTTGAGATTGCAATTTTACCTAACCCTTTTACCTTGCCTTGATTCCCATCACCGAATATTATTGAATCTTGGGAATCCTTATTCTTGACGTAGGAGGTGAACATCTTCTTCTCCCCCGTCATATGGTTTGTGCATCCGCTGTCAATAATCCAGCTTGAACCCCCGGATGCATAAACCTGCAAGGCAAATTTAGGCTTGGGTCTTAGGTACCCAACTCATGTTGGGTCCTGCAAGGTTAGCACAAATATCCTTAGGGACCCAAATGCAAGTTTTGTCTCCCTTGCATCTTGCCTCTAACTTCCTAGCAACTATTTTCCTATCCTTTCTACAAATAGCAAAGGAAGCATTCAAAGCATGATATATTGTAGAAGGTTCATTAACTTTCCTAGGGACATTAACAACATTTCTCCTAGGCATATTATGAACAACATTTCTATCATGCACATAGGAGGAACTAGAAGCAAACATGTCATGAGAATCAAAAACATTATAAGCATTATACCTCCTATAAGCATTTCTAGTTTGTCTCCTATCATGGTACAAAAAGGCATGGTTCTTTTTAGCACTACTAGCCATAGGAGCCTTCCCTTTCTCCTTGGCGAAGATAGGAGCCTTATGGCTTGTCAAGCCCTTGGCTTCCCTCTTGTAGCCAAGTCCATCCTTAATTGAGGGGTGTCTACCAATCGTGTAGGCATCCCTTGCAAATTTTAGCTTATCGAAATCACTTTTGCTAGTCTTAAGTTGGGCATTAAGACTAGCTACTTCATCATTTAATCTCGAAATTGAAACTAGGTGTTCACTACAGGCATCAATATCAAAATCCTTACACCTAGTGCAAATCATAACATGTTCTACACAAGAATTAGATTTATTTGCTACTTCTAATTTAGCATTTAAATCATTGTTAACACCTTGTAAAGTAGAAATGGTTTCATGACAAGTAGATAGTTCATAAGAAAGCATTTCATTTCTTTTAACTTCTAAAGCATAGGATTTTTGTGCCTCTACAAATTTATCATGTTCATCATACAACAAATCCTCTTGCTTTTCTAAAAGCCTATCCTTTTCATTCAAGGCATCAATCAATTCATTGATTTTATCAATTTTATTTCTATCCAATCCCTTGAACAAGCTAGAGTAATCTATTTCCTCATCGCTAGAATCATCCTCACTTGAAGAAGCATACGTAGAGTCTCGAGTACATACCTTCTTCTCCCTTGCCATAAGGCATGTGAGACGCTCGTTGGGGAAGAGGGATGACTTGTTGAAGGCGGTGGCAGCGAGTCCTTCATTGTCGGAGTCGGAGGAGGAGCAATCCGAATCCCACTCCTTTCCTAGATGTGCCTCGCCCTTTGCCTTCTTGTATGCCTTCTTCTTCTCCCTCTTGCTCCCTTGGTCCTGTTCACTATCATTGTCGGGACAGTTAGCAATAAAATGATCAAGCTTACCGCATTTGAAGCATGAGCGCTTCCCCTTGGCTTTGGTCTTGCTTGGCTGCCCCTTGCGACCTTTAAGCGCTGTCTTGAATCGCTTAATGATGAGGGCCATCTCCTCATCATTGAGTCCGGCCGCCTCAACTTGCGCCACCTTGCTTGGCAGCGCCTCCTTGCTTCTTGTTGCTTTGAGAGCAAGAGGTTGTGGCTCATTGATCGGTCCATTCAAGGCGTCGTCCACGTACCTCGCCTCCTTGATCATCATTCGCCCGCTGACGAATTTTCCTAGGACTTCCTCGGGCGACATTTTGGTGTACCTGGGATTTTCACGAATATTATTCACCAAATGAGGATCAAGAACGGTAAATGACCTTAGCATCAGTCGGACGACGTCGTGGTCCGTCCATCGCGTGCTTCCGTAGCTCCTTATCTTGTTGATAAGGGTCTTGAGCCGGTTGTATGTTTGTGTCGGCTCCTCGCCCCTTATCATCGCGAACCGTCCAAGCTCGCCCTCCACCAACTCCATCTTGGTGAGCAAGGTGACGTCGTTCCCCTCATGAGAAATCTTGAGGGTGTCCCAGATCTGCTTGGCGTTATCCAAGCCGCTCACTTTATGGTATTCATCCCTGCACAAAGAAGCTAGAAGGACAGTAGTAGCTTGTGCATTCTTATGAATTTGTTCATTAATGAACATGGGACTATCCGAACTATCAAAGTGCATTCCACTCTCTACAATCTCCCATATACTAGGATGGAGAGAGAATAGGTGACTACGCATTTTGTGACTCCAAAATCCGTAGTCCTCCCCATCAAAGTGTGGGGGCTTGCCGAGTGGAATGGAGAGCAAATGTGAATTTGAACTTTGTGGAATACGAGAGTAGTCAAAGGAAAAGTTCGAATTAACCGGTTTCCTTCTCTCGTAGTCGTTGTGGTCGTCGTCCTTTTGGGAAGAAGTAGACTCATCGCTGTCGTCGTAGTAGACGATCTCCTTGATGCGCCTTGTCTTCTTCTTCTTCCCTTCCTTTTGTCTATGACCCGAGCCGGAGTCGGTAGGCTTGTCATCTTTGGGCTCGTTGACGAAGGACTCCTTCTCCTTGTCGTTGATCACGATTCCCTTCCCTTTAGGATCCATCTCTTCGGGCGGTTAGTCCTTTTGTGAAGAGAACGGCTCTGATACCAATTGAGAGCACCTAGAGGGGGGGTGAATAGGTGATCCTGTGAAACTTAAACTTATAGCCACAAAAACTTGTTAAGTGTTAGCACAATAACCGCCAAGTGGCTAGAGAGGAGTCTCAACAAAACACAATACCACAAGAGATCAAACACAGAGATGACACAGTGGTTTATCCCGTGGTTCGGCCAAGACCAACGCTTGCCTACTCCACGTTGTGGCGTCCCAACGGACGAGGGTTGCAATCAACCCCTCTCAAGCGGTCCAAAGACCAACTTGAATACCACGGTGTTTTGCTTTGCCTTTCAATATCCCGTTTGCGAGGAATCTCCACAACTTGGAGCCTCTCGCCCTTACACTTGAGATTCACAAGAAATACGGAGTAAGGGATGAAAGCAACACACACAAATCCACAGCAAACTGCGCACACACACGGCCAAGAATCGAGCTCAAAAGACTATCTCAAAGTTCTCACTAGAACGGAGCTCGAATCACTGAGAATGACAAACAAATGCGCAAAGAATGAGTGTGGATGATCAAGAATGCTCTAAGGTTGCTTGGTGTACTCCTCCATGCGCCTAGAGGTCCCTTTTATAGCCCCAAGGCAGCTAGGAGCCGTTGAGAGCAAATCTGGAAGGCCAATCTTGCCTTCTGTCGTCGGGTGCACCGGACAGTCCGGTGCACACCGGACACTGTCCGGTGCCCGATTTCCTTCCTAAAATGGCGCTGCCGACCGTTGCCGACCGTCGCAGATCTGGGAGCCGTTGGCGCACCGGACATGTCCGGTGCACACCGGACAGTCCGGTGCCCCCTTCCGACCGTTGGCACGGCCACGTGTCGCGCGCAGATTCCGCGGCCGACCGTTGGCTCACCGGACAGTCCGGTGCACACCGGACAGTCCGGTGAATTTTAGCCGTACGCCGTCGGTGAATTCCCGAGAGCGGCTACTTCACGCCGAGCCAGCCTGGCGCACCGGACACTGTCCGGTGCACCACCGGACAGTCCGGTGCTCCAGACTGAGCAAAGTCTTGGCTGCTCGAGCCATCTCTTCTCCAACTTGATTTTTTTTCTGTTTCCAGCACTTAGACACAATACATTAGTCCATAAAACAATGTACTAAGTCTGAGAAACATACCTTTATCCTTGATTTGTACTTTGTCCACCATTTTACAATTAGGCACCTGTGTTGGGCACTAAATCACCAAAATACTAAGAAATGGCCCAAGGGCACATTTCCCTTTCACATTCCAAGTCATCTAGTTGACATACTCAAGCCCTCCCAACCACATATATTCATTGATCCATCCTATACACAAGATTTAGACCACTACAACCCACACAAGTGCCACAAAAGCAAGAGCAAGCAAAAGAAAGTCTCTTGTGTGTTTTAGCTCTAGTGCCTTGTGAGATTCATTGAGAGATAGTGTGTGCTACATCTTCGTGTTCATTTGTGCGTGGAGTATTGACTCCCATCGAACTTCCTCCAAAGTTTTGGAGGCTTGTAAAAGCTAGCAAGAGACACCAAAGAGTGTGGTGGTCCTTGTGGGATCGAGAGTGATCCTTGAGAAGAAGAAGAGCTCGCCGATCCTTGTGTGATCGGGGGAGAGAGGGAAAGGGTTGAAAAAGACCCATCCTTAAGTGGACTCCTCAACGGGGACTAGGCCTTCGAGGGCCGAACCTCGGTAAAACAAATCACCCGTGTCCATTGTGTTTATTGCTTGTGATTTGTTTGTTTTCCCTTGCTCTAAGTTTTCTTGCACCATTATTTGCTAATATCATTTGGTGTTGCTTCAAGTTAAATTCCCATTTAGTGAAGCAACACGTTGCAAGAAAGAACTTGTCCTAGTGCTCTTCTCATCTAAGGCTTCTTGCTTTGTTATTCTATAACTTATTAGTTGTATTGATTTATCACTCCCGCATTATTTAGCAATACTCTTTCCAAGCAAGAACTTGATTTGTATACTCCTATATTTGTATATCTTGTTCTAACCACTAATCAAGGGATCTAGTTGGGGGATAAAGTTTTAATTTTCAGGTTTCGCCTATCCACCCCCTCTAGGCGACTATCAGTACTAACCTATTTGTCTAAGTGCTGGAATCAGAGAAAAGAGAAGAAGAAAATATCTTGGCTGAAATAGCCAAGACTCAGCGCAGTCTGGCACACCGGATTGTCCGGTGGTGCACCAGACAGTGTCTGGTGCGCCAGGCCAGCCTCTGGTGAACAGGCCACTCTCAGGAACTGACGGCACTGTACGGCTATAATTCACCGGACTGTCCGGTGAGCCGTCTGCGGCGAAGTCGTCGCTCTGGGGAATTGTTCAACGGCGTACGGCTAAAATTCACCGGACGGTCCGGTGAGGCACCGGACTGTCCGGTGAGCCAACGGTCGACTGCGCCAACGGTCGGCCGCGCAATCCACGCGTGACGCGTGGCCGCGCCAACGGTCGGCATGGGGCACCGGACTGTCCGGTGTGCACCGAACAGTGTCCGGTGCGCCAACGGCTCCATTTCTGCAATAGTCGACTGTTCTAATTTTGGAAGGAGATCTGCACCGGACTATGAACAGTACCTGTCCGGTGGCGCACCGGACTGTCCGGTGCGCCACCCAACAGAAGGCAAGAATTCCCTTCCCAGATTGCTTCCAACGGCTCCTAGCTGCCTTGGGGCTATAAAAGGGACCCCTAGGCACATGGAGGAGCACACCAAGCATTCTTTGATCATCCCTAAGCACCAAGACTCCATTCTCGCGCATTCGATTCTTTGTGATAAGTGACTTGAGCTCTAGTTGAGTAGAGAACTCCCCGCATTCTGTTGTGAGCTCAAGTTGTGGCTTGTGTGTGTGTTTGTGTTCGTGCTTTGAGTCTTGTGTGTGTTGCTCTCCCCTCCCTTACTTCTGTGCTTCTTTGTGATCATCATTTGTAAGGACGAGAGGCTCCAAGTTGTGGAGATTCCTCGCAAACGGGATTGAGTAAAAGAAAGGAAAACACCGTGGTATTCAAGTTGATCATTGGATCACTTGAAAGGGGTTGAGTGCAACCCTCGTCCATTGGGACGCCACAACGTGGAATAGGCAAATGTTACTTGGCCGAACCACGGGATAAATCATCGTGTCTCTTGTGCCTGCCTTCATCGTAACTATTGTGTTTCACAAGAGCTCGGTCCTTAGCCACTTGCTTCTATTGAGCTAACACTTAACCAAGTTTTTGTGGCTACAAGTGTTTGATTTTTTACAGGATCACCTATTCACCCCCTCTAGGTGCTCTCAATTGGTATCAGAGCCGTTCTCTTCATGCAAGGGACTAATCGCATGAAGAGATGGATCGTAAGGGAAAGGGGATGGTGGTCAACGACAAGACAAAGGAGTCCATCGTCAACGAGCCAAGAGATGATAAGCCCTCGGACTTTGGCTCAAGTCATAAGAAAAAGGACGGGAAGAAGAAGAGGCGCATCAAGAAGATCGTCTACTACGACAGCGACGAGTCTTCTTCTTCCCAAAGAGACGACGACTACGACGAGAAAAAAATGGTCAACTCAAACTTTTCTTTTGATTATTCTCGTATTCCATTTAACTCAAATGCTCATTTACTTTCAATTCCACTTGGGAAACCTCCTCACTTTGATGGAGAGGACTACGCCTTTTGGAGTCACAAAATGCGTAGTCACCTATTCTCTCTCCATCCAAGTATTTGGGAGATTGTTGAAAACAGAATGCTTTTTGATAGTACCGACAACCCCGTTTTCATTAATGAGCAAATCCACAAAAATGCACAAGCTACCACTGTTTTGATAGCATCCTTGTGCAGGGACGAGTACCATAAGGTGAGCGGCTTGGATAATGCCAAGCAAATTTGGGACACCCTCAAGATTTCTCATGAGGGGAACGATGCCACCATGATCACCAAGATGGAGTTGGTGGAAGGCGAACTGGGAAGGTTCGCAATGATTAGGGGGAGGAGCCAACCCAAACGTACAACAGGCTCAAGACCCTAGTCAACAAAATCAGGAGCTACGGAAGCACGAGATGGACGGACCACGACGCCGTCCGACTTATGCTCAGGTCCTTCACTGTCCTTGATCCTCATCTTGTGAACTCTATCCATGAAAATCCTAGGTACAAAAAGATGACGCCCGAGGAAATACTCGGAAAGTTTGTAAGCGGGCGGATGATGATCAAGGAAGCGAGATACGTGGATGAGGCATTGAATGGTCCCATGCCCATCTACGAGCCTCAAACCGTTGCTCTCAAAGCAACAAGTAGCAGGGAGACGCTAACTAGCAAGGTGGCACAAGAAGAGGCGGCCGGGCTAAACGAGGATGAAATGGCCCTCATCATCAAGCGCTTCAAGACGGCGCTAAAAGGTTGCAAGGAGCATCCCAACAAGAGCAAGATGAAGGGAAAGCGCTCCTGCTTCAAGTGTGGTAAGACTGGTCACTTTATTGCTAATTGTCTCGATAATGATAGTGACCAAGGACAAGAAAAGAGCGGGAAGAGGGAGAAAAAGAAATCCTACAAGAAGGCGAAGGGCGAGGCGCACCTTGGCAAGGAGTGGGATTCGGATTGTTCTTCGTCCAACTCCGATGACGAAGGACTCACCGCCTCGGCCTTCAACAAGTCGTCCCTCTTCCCCAACGAGCGTCACACCTGTCTCATGGCAAAGGAGAGGAAGGTAAGCGTTCGAGATAACTCTACGTATGCTTCTTCTAGCGATGAAGAGTCTAGCGATGATGAAGTAGACTATTCTAGCTTGTTTAAAGGTCTAGATAGAGCCAAGGTAGAAAAGATCAATGAATTGATTGATGCATTAAATGAAAAAGAATAGACTCCTAGAAAAGCAAGAGGATTTATTGTATGAAGAACATGATAAGTTTATTAGTGTACAAAAATCTCTTGTTTTGGAAACTAAAAGAAATGAGATTTTATCTTCTGAAATTTCTGCTTGCCATGAATCTATTTCCAGTTTGAGGAGTGTTAATGATGAGTTAATTGCTAAGTTAGAGGTAGCTAACAAATCTAGTTCAAGTGTAGAACATGTCGTAATTTGTAATAGGTGCAAGAATTTTGATGTTAATGCTTGTAATGAACATCTTGCATCCATTACTAAACTAAATGGTGAAGTGGCTAGTCTTAATGCCCAACTTAAGACTAGCAAAAATGATTTTGACAAATTAAAATTTGCTAGGGATGCCTACACCATTGGTAGACATCCCTCAATTAAGGATGGGCTTGGATTTCGAAGGGAAGCCAAGAACTCAACAAGCCAAAGGGTTCCCATTTCCAACAAAGAGAAAGGGAAGGCCCCTATGGCTAGTAGTAGTCAAAAGAACCATGCTTTCATGTACCATGATAGAAAATATTCTAGAGATGTTCATTATTATAGGAGTTATAATGCTTTTGACTCACATGCTATGATTGCTTCGAGTTCCAATTTTAATGGTAGACCTAGGAGAAATATTGTGTCTCATGCTCCTAGGAAAGTTTGTAATAAACCTACCACTGTTTTTCATACTTGCAACACTACATTTGTTCTTTCATGCAAAAATAAAAAGGTGGTTGCTAAAAAGATGGGGGCCAAATGCAAGGGAGACAAGACTTGCATTTGGGTCCCTAAGGCTATTGTTACTAACCTTGTAGGACCCAACAAGAGTTGGGTACCTAAAACCCAAGCCTAATTTGCCGTGCAGGTTTATGCATCCGGGGGCTCAAGCTGGATTATCGACAGCGGATGCACAAACCACATGACGGGGGAGAAGAAGATGTTCACCTCCTACGTCAAGAACAAAGATTCCCAAGATTCGATCATCTTTGGAGATGGGAATCAAGGCAAGGTTAAAGGACTAGGAAAGATAGCTATTTCATCCGAGCATTCCATATCCAATGTGTTCCAAGTTGAATCGCTCGGGTATAACTTGTTATCCGTTAGTCAACTATGTAATATGGGTTACAATTGCTTATTTACCAATGTAGATGTGTCTGTCTTTAGGAGGAGTGATGGTTCATTAGCTTTTAAGGGTGTACTAGACGACAAACTCTACTTAGTGGATTTTTCGAAAGAGGAGGCCGGTCTAGATGCATGCTTGATTGCTAAGACTAGCATGGGCTGGCTGTGGCATCACCGTCTAGCACATGTTGGGATGAAGAACCTTCACAAACTTCTAAAGGGAGAACATGTGTTAGGTCTAACAAATGTATTTTTCGAAAAAGATAGACCTTGTGCAGCTTGTCAAGCAGGTAAACAGGTGGGAAGCGCTCATCACAACAAGAATGTGATGACTACATCAAGACCTCTGGAGCTACTGCATATGGACCTCTTCGGACCCGTCGCCTACCTTAGCATCGGGGGAAGTAAGTATGGTCTTGTTGTTGTTGATGATTTTTCCCGCTTCACTTGGGTATTCTTTTTGCAGGATAAATCAGAAACCCAAGGGACCCTCAAGCGCTTTCTAAGGCGAGCTCAAAACGAATTTGAGCTCAAGGTGAAAAAGATTAGAAGCGACAACAGGTCTGAGTTCAAGAACCTTCAAGTGGAGGAGTTTCTTAAGGAGGAAGGAATCAAGCACGAGTTCTCCGCTCCCTACACACAACAGCAAAATAGTGTGGTAGAGAGGAAGAACATAACGCTTATAGACATGGCGAGGACGATGCTTGGAGAATTCAAGACGCCCGAGCGGTTTTGGTCGGAAGCTGTGAACACAGCCTGCCACGCCATAAATCGGGTCTACCTTCATCGCCTCCTCAAGAAAACGTCGTATGAACTCCTAACCGGTAACAAACCCAACGTTTCATATTTTCGTGTATTTGGGAGTAAATGTTACATTCTAGTGAAGAAAGGTAGGAATTCAAAATTTGCTCCCAAAGTTGTAGAAGGGTTTCTACTAGGTTATGACTCAAATACAAAGGCGTATAGGGTCTTCAACAAATCATCGGGTTTGGTTGAAGTCTCTAGCGATGTTGTATTTGATGAAACTAATGGCTCTCCAAGAGAGCAAGTTGATCTTGATGATATAGATGAAGACGATGTTCCAACGGACGCAATTCGTACCATGGCGATTGGGGATGTGCGACCACAGGAACACCAAGTGCAGGATCAACCTTCTTCCTCAGCAATGGTGCACCCCCAACTCAAGATGATGAACAGGTTCCTCAAGAGGAGGCGTGTGATCAAGGGGGAGCACAAGAAGACCAAGTTGAGGAGGAAGAAGCACCACGGGCCCCTCCAACTCAAGTTTGAGCGACGATTCAAAGGAATCATCCCGTCGACCAGATATTGGGTGATATAAGCAAGGGAGTAACCACTCGCTCTAGATTAGCTAATTTTTGTGAGCATTACTCTTTTGTCTCTTCTATTGAGCCTTTCAGGGTAGAAGAGGCCTTGCTAGATCCGGACTGGGTGTTGGCCATGCAGGAAGAGCTCAACAACTTCAAGCGAAATGAAGTTTGGACACTGATGCCACGTCCCAAGCAAAACGTTGTGGGAACCAAGTGGGTGTTCCGCAACAAGCAAGACGAGCACGGGGTGGTGACAAGGAACAAGGCTCGACTTGTGGCAAAAGGTTATGCCCAAGTCGCAGGTTTGGACTTTGAGGAGACTTTTGCTCCTGTGGCTAGGCTAGAGTCAATTCACATTTTGTTAGCCTATGCCGCTCACCATTCTTTCAGGTTGTCCCAAATGGACGTGAAGAGCGCTTTCCTCAACGGGCCAATCAAGGAGGAGGTGTACGTAGAGCAACCCCCTAGCTTTGAGGATGAACGGTACCCCGACCACGTGTGTAAGCTCTCTAAGGCGCTCTATGGACTTAAGCAAGCCCCAAGAGCATGGTATGAATGCCTTATAGATTTTCTAATTGCTAATGCTTTTAAGGTTGGGAAAGCCGATCCAACTCTTTTCACTAAGACTTGTGATGGTGATCTATTTGTGTGCCAAATTTATGTCGATGACATAATATTTGGTTCTACTAACCAAAAGTCTTGTGAAGAGTTTAGCAGGGTGATGACACAAAAATTCGAGATGTCGATGATGGGTGAGTTGAACTACTTCCTTGGGTTTCAAGTGAAGCAACTCAAGGATGGCACCTTCATCTCTCAAACGAAGTACACGCAAGACTTGCTCAAGCGGTTTGGGATGAAGGACGCCAAGCCCACAAAGACTCCAATGGGAACCGACAGACATGTCGACCTCAACAAAGGAGGTATGTCCGTTGATCAAAAGGCATACCGGTCTATGATAGGGTCTTTACTTTATTTATGTGCTAGTAGACCGGATATTATGCTTAGCGTATGCATGTGTGCTAGATTTTAATCCGACCCAAGGGAGTGTCACCTTGTGGCCGTTAAGAGAATTCTTAGATATTTAGTTGCTACGCCTTGCTTTGGGATCTGGTATCCAAAGGGGTCTACCTTTGACTTAATTGGATACTCAGACTCTGACTATGCTGGATGTAAGGTTGATAGGAAGAGTACATCAGGGACGTGCCAATTCCTAGGAAGGTCCCTGGTGTCTTGGAGTTCAAAGAAACAAACTTCCGTTGCCCTATCCACTGCTGAGGCCGAGTATGTTGCCGCAGGACAGTGTTGCGCGCAACTACTTTGGATGAGGCAAACCCTCCGGGACTTTAGCTACAATCTGAGCAAAGTCCCACTCCTATGTGACAATGAGACCGCATGGCGGACAATCCTGTTGAACACAGCCGCACAAAGCACATAGACATCTGGCATCACTTTTTGAGAGACCACCAGCAAAAGGGAGATATCGAAGTGTTTTATGTTAGCACCGCGAACCAGCTAGCCGATATCTTTACCAAGCCTTTAGATGAGAAGACCTTTTGTAGGCTGCGTAGTGAGCTAAATGTCTTAGATTCGCGTAACTTGGATTGATCTACAACATACATGTGTTTCATGCCTTTGATCATGTTCCTTTATGCATTTTATTGCTTATTTATGTTGTGCAAGGGATCCTCGGACCTCACAAGTCCATGTGTGAATGATGCACATATTTAGGGGGAGAAATGCTACAGCTTGACCCTTTGAGACTAACCGTGTGCTTGAGTTTTCTTAATTTAGTCTCAAAGGAGGATTGAAAGGGAAAAGGTGAACTTGGACCATGCAAGACTTCCACTGCACTCCGATGAGAGGGTAATTTACTCCAAGTTCATCTCCATGCTCTTATTGCCTTTTTACTCTTAATTGAAGATTTTGGTGAGGCAATGGGGTTTGAGGGACGATAATGATCCTGTTTTGGTGCTTAATGCCAAAGGGGGAGAAATTAAGGCCAAAGCAAATGGATCAGCTACCACTTGAGAATTTTGAAAATAGTAGAGTTAGAACTTTTGTTTTGTCAAAATACTCTTATGTGCAAAATTTGGCCACTTATGGGGAGAATGTAGGATTATGGGAAAAGGGGAGTTTTTGGCTCTTGATCAATTTTTCTCATGGAATACCTCTCTTTATGCCTAAACAAGTGTGTTTGACTTAAAAATAGGAAATCGATTTTGATTTCGAAAACAAACCAAGTGGTGGCAAAGAATGATCCAAATATGCCAAATTTGAATCAAAAACAATTCTTGTTCTCAATTGCTTTGATGTTGCACTTCTTTTAGTTGCTTTTTGATGTGTTGGCATAAATCACCAAAAAGGGGGAGATTGAAAGGGAAATGTGCCCTTGGGCCATTTCTAGTATAGTTTTGGTGATTAAGTGCCCAACACATATTGAGTGAGTAATCTTGTGCCAAATGATTGATGAAGTGCAAATCAACAAGAAGGTATGATTCTAGACTTAGTACATTGGTTTTTGTACTAACCTATTTGTCTAAGTGCTAGAATCAGAGAAAAGAGAAGAAGAAAATATCTTGGCTGAAACAGCCAAGACTCAGCGCAGTCTGGCACACCGGACAGTGTCGGTGCGCCAGGCCAGCCTCCGGTGAACAGGCCACTCTCGGGAACTGACGTCGGTGTACGGCTATAATTCACCGGACTGTCCGGTGAGCCGTCTGCGGTGAAGTCGTCGCTCTCGGGAATCGTTCAACGGCGTACGGCTAAAATTCACCGGACGGTCTGGTGAGGCACCGGACTGTCCGGTGAGCCAACAGTCGACTGCGCCAACGGTTGGCCGCACAATCCGCGCGTGACGCGTGGCCGCGCCAACGGTCGGCAGGGGGCACCGGACAGTGTCCGGTGCGCCAACGGCTCCATTTCTGCAACGGTCGACTGTTCTAATTTTGGAAGGAGATCTGCACCGGACTATGAACAGTACCTGTCCGGTGCGCCACCCGACAGAAGGCAAGAATTCCCTTCCCAGATTGCTTCCAATGGCTCCTAGCTGCCTTGGGGCTATAAAAGGGACCCCTAGGCGCATGGAGGAGCACACCAAGCATTCTTTGATCATCCCTAAGCACTAAGACTCCATTCTCGCGCATTCGATTCTTTGTGATAAGTGACTTGAGCTCTAGTTGAGTAGAGAACTCCCCGCATTATGTTGTGAGCTCAAGTTGTGGCTTGTGTGCGTGTTTGTGTTCGTGCTTTGAGTCTTGTGTGTGTTGCTCTCCCCTCCCTTACTTCTATGCTTCTTTGTGATCATCATTTGTAAGGGCGAGAGGCTCCAAGTTGTGGAGATTCCTCGCAAACGGGATTGAGTAAAAGAAAGGAAAACACCGTGGTATTCAAGTTGATCATTGGATCACTTGAAAGGGGTTGAGTGCAACCCTCGTCCATTGGGACACCACAACGTGGAGTAGGCAAGTGTTACTTGGCCGAACCACGGGATAAATCATCGTGTCTCTTGTGCCTGCCTTCATCGTAACTATTGTGTTTCACAAGAGCTCGATCCTTAGCCACTTGCTTCTATTGAGCTAACACTTAACCAAGTTTTTGTGGCTACAAGTGTTTGATTTTTTACAGGATCACCTATTCACCCCCCTCTAGGTGCTCTCAATAATTATGTGTAAGTGTTCATAACTTGTGATTGTCGATTGCTTGTGTTTTATATGTCCATGTATATCTGAAAGTCGCCTAGAGGGGGTGGATAGGCGAAACCTAAAAATTATAACTTTACACCCCAACTAGATCCCTTGATTAGTGGTTAGAACAAGATGCACAATTATCGGAGTATAAAAACTAAGTCCTTTGCTTGCAGCGAGTATTGTTTTCAAAGAGTGCGGAATTTAATCAATAGCAATACTATTAGAAATGTTAGTGGAGAATAATGCAAGAGGGCTTAGATAAGAAGTGAAGTAACACAAGTTCTTTCTTGCAAGGAGTTGCTTCTCTAAATGTGAATTTAACTTGAAGCAACACAAAATAATATTAGCAAAGAGTAGTGCAAGAGAAGTTAGAAAGGGAGAGAACAAACAAATCACAAGCAATAAACACGAGAGACACGGGTGATTTGATTTACTGAGGTTCGGCCCTCGAAGGCCTAGTCCCCGTTAAGGAGTCCACTAAGGACGGGTCTCTTTCAACCCTTTCTCTCTCTCCACCGATCACCAAGACCGGCGAGCTCTTCTTCTTTTCAAGGATCACTTAAGATCCCACAAGGAGCACCGCACTCTTAGGTCTCTTGCTAGCTTTACAAGCCTCCAAAACTTTGGAGGAAGTTCAATGGGAGTCAAGACTCCACACACAAATGAACACAAGATGTAGCACACACTTTCTCTCAATGATTCTCACAAGGCACTATTGCTCAACTCACACGAGAAGCTTTCTTTTGCTTGCTCTCTCTTTTGTGGCACTTGTGTTGGTTGTAGTGGTCTAAATCTTGCGTATAGGATAGATCAATGAATAGAAGTGGTTGGGAGGGCTTGGATATGTCAACTATATGACTTGGAATGTTGCTTGGGCTTCCACACTTTGAAGTGATCGGTTGGGGTGGTATTTATAGCCACCAACCAAATTATAGCCGTTGGAGAAGGCTGCTGGCGATGGGCGCACCAGACAGTCCGGTGCGCCACTGGACAGTGTCCGGTGCTCCACCAGACAGTGTCCGATGCACCGCCACGTCACCCTGTTGTTAGGGTTAGGAGCTGGTCGACCGTTGGAGGCTCTGTCCTCATGCAGCACCGGACAGTCCGGTGTCACACCGGACAGTCCGGTGCCCCTCTGACCTTCTGCTCTGACTTCTGCCGCATTACTGTGCTGCACTGTTCATCCATCAGAGTCGACCGTTGTGCGCAGATAGCCGTTGCTCCGCTGGTGCACCGGACAGTCCGGTGGTACACCAGACAGTTCGGTGAATTATAGCGGAGCTGCGCTTGGAAACCCGAAGCTGAGGAGTTTGGAGTGTACGGCCCCTAGTGCGCCGGACACTGTCCGGTGGCACACCAGACAGTCTGGTGCACCAGACCAGGGAGCACTTCGGTTTCCTTTTTGCTCCTTTCTTTTGAACCTTAACTTGTTCTTTTTATTGGTTTGTGTTGAACCTTTGGCACCTGTATATCATATAATCTAGAGCAAACTAGTTAGTCCAATTATTTGTGTTGGACAATTCAACCACCAAAATTAATTAGGAAAATGTTTGAGCCTATTTCCCTTTCAATCTCCCCCTTTTTGGTGATTGATGCCAACACAAACCAAAGCAAATATAAAAGTGCAATATTGAACTAGTTTGCATAAGGTAAGTGCAAAGGTTGCTTAGAATTAAACCAATATTAACATTCATAAGATATGCATGGATTGTTTTCTTCTTATTTAACATTTTGGACCACATCTGCACCACTAGTTTTGTTTTTGCAAATTCTTTTCAAAGTCTTTTTGTAAATAGTCTAAGGTAAATGAATAAGATTTCGATAAGCATTTTCAAGATTTGAAATTTTCTCCCCCTGTTTCAAATGCTTTTTCTTTGACTTAACAAAACTCCCCCTCAATGAAATTCTCCTCTTAGTGTTCAAGAGGGTTTTACCAATTGAGATAGAATTTTCAAAGATACCAATTGAAAAACATTTAAAAACTTGAACTTGTTTCGAAAAATTTTGAAATTGGCGTGGTGGTACGGTCCTTTTGCTTTGGGCTAATACTCTCTCCCCATTTGGCATTAATCGCCAAAAACAGAGTCCTTAGAGTGAAATATGAGCCCTTATGAAATTCTCTCCCCCTTTGGCAAACAATATATGAGTGGAAGATTATACCAAAGTGAAGATGGCGGAATACCAACAAACGGATAGATAATACCGAAGATGTAGAATGGAAGCGATGTTCTTGCCGAATACTCCATTCCCTTTCAATCTAAGACTTAATACACAAAATACTCATGGAAACGAATTAGTCTTAGCCTTGGCACAAGAGAGATAGGAAATATGCAAATGTACAAAAGGAAAGAGACATGGTTAAAAGGATATATCAATTAAGCTTAGACAGTTCTATATAATATAGATTGCTCCCCCTAAATATGTGCCTTGAGAGGAATACAAATTTTGGCCTTAAATGCCAAGTGCACATAATTAGGTTAATGAGACCATATCTATATCATAGAAATTGTTAAGTGCAATAAGTCATAATAAAAGTGTGAGGTTCACGACAGACTATGCACTTATGAAAGCATGTTGGAACCATTTTAAGCAATTACCCTTAAGGATTTCAAAGAGACTTAAGGAACCTCCACCTTTGGAACAAAGGTAGCTTATCCCCGTTACAAGGTTAAGCTTTAAGCTCTTTAACAATAAAATCACTTCGCCTAGTTTTAACAAAAATGCATAGATGCAGGAATGAGATTTTTAAGAGGTTAAACTAGGTATGAAGCAGGGATAATGCAGAGACATGCTTTCTCTTCCTTTTATACAAGATATGCAAGGAATGTATAGAAGAGGAAGATTTAGGTACAAGTGTAAATGAGAGGAAGTAGTTTTACCTTTTTGTACCTTCACATAGAGATGCTCTCTTCATTGTGCTTTGTGCTTAGTCTTGATTACTTAAGTCCTATATTCACAACAATATATGGAAATATTTTGCACAAGAGAGAGTTCTATGACTAGTGATCCTTTTCTAAGTCATTGTTATCATATATCAAGTGGATCACAAATTGCATAAATTTATCCTGAGTTCTCCTTTTAACTTAGTGCATATCAAAAGATATTGATTGATAGTATATGAGGCACTAAGAAACATAAGAGTTAGTTGAAGTTATTCAATGATCAAACAAATAACAGATGCGATCAAAAGAACAACATATGCATTAGATTATCAAATAAGCTTGAAATAGGAGAATCCAGTAAATATGCTATTTTAACAGTGAAAGTTACAATCCTTGATTACTCTACCAGGTTGGATTGATTTGTAGTAGCATACTTCATGAGAAACTTATTCTCATGCATGAGACTATATGAGATTACTAAGGTAAAGCGATAGTCTCAACATAATCAAGATATAGAAATAGGCTCCCCCTAAAGATATGCATCAAGTATTTAAATGAGTTGGATAGATGCACTCACTTTTAAAGACAAATAGGGAGAAGCATTATACATCTTGATCAAGGCTTATAAAATTTGCAATAAATAACTTATGCCTGGTATACTCATAATGAAAGAGATTTTAGAATGCTTACAACCACACCATTGATTGTTTTTTATGTCTTCCTCTTTCATTTGAGTGTCCTTCCTTTGTAGTTGTCTCTTTTTCCTTCCAAACTTATTGAAAATACTCAAGAAAGATGTTAATAGCACAAGGAAGTATATTATGAGGATGATTTCTTTAGATAAGAAATAAACAGTTCATCATCCACAAGTCACATAGACATGAACTAAAATCCTTAATATTAGTGCACATCGTTAGAAAGGAGGAATATGCACCTTTAAAACGTTTTGATCAATCATAGGAAATTTACTTCTTTATATTGAATTTTTTATCATAACTTGAAAGCATATCAATATGAGAACAGGTATAGCAAAGGCGTGAATTAGATTTTAATGGACAAGTGCATTTATGAGAACGAGATTGAATGCACATCTAGCTGATTTAAGTCCAATAAAGAATCTATTCTTCACATAGGTAGAATTTAGAGTAAATAACCATTGATGGGAACTATATTTGATTAAGAAGATGAGTTCCCATACCTTTGCTTTTACCTTTCTTCCTTTGGATGAAGAGTAACCCTTGAGGCTTGTGGATTGTACTTACTTTCTTGTAGATTTTCATAAGTAAGCTCAAGAGATATGTCATTAGTAACACAAGCACTAGTTTCCCTTTTTGTAATCATTTTTGACAAGGAATGAAAACTGGATTACTAAAGTACGGAAACTTTATAATATGAACTAGATTATTCCAAGATGTATGCTCAGTTTTAACTTATAAAACAAGCATAATTAACTCTTTTAAGATTATGGGAATAAATCTAATTCATAACATGGAGAGCGATAATTGTAGATGAATCATATCCAATTTAAGTAAGAAGAAATACATCACAAAACATTGGAATGATTTTCTTTTCATGTTAGAATACGCATTTCCATAGAGAAACTTATTCTCTCAATGTGAGACTACTTAGGTTAGATGGACAAAAGCATTAGTCTCACGATTCTAGTCATAAAGAGATATTCTCTTTATAAGTGTTCTAAGGATTTGAATTCCTTATATGACACCTTATTCCTTTAAGAACATGGAATATGTCTCTATGTCTAGAACATGGCAACAATAGGATAATCAATGTAAAACATGCCATGAGATACTTATAATAATTTAAAGCATGTAGATTGCCATGGTATAGGAATGAAGAAAATGCAATCTACCATATGAGAGGAATTTCTTCAAAGAATGGTGACATGATTTAAAAAAATTTGAAGTGCTTCCTTTCTCTATGTGACTACACAAGACACATAAGAAATGATAATTTAAGATACTTGCACTTAAAAGCATAAATGTTACCATCCTTTGGCTTTCCTCCATGTTGTAGGCCTTGATTCTTCCGCACAGGATAATTCTTTATTTCCTACAACATCAATATCTTCCCCGAGATGATATGAGTTTTAGACATAATAATTTAAAACAACTTTGGGTCAATCTTGGATAAATAGATTATTGAAGATTGATAGCTTGAGTTAATAAGAATTGAATTGACTCTCTCAAGCACCCCAAAGCCTCATATCATCTCCTTCTCCTGCAAAGCTTGTCAAGCATATTTTGGTACCCATCGCTTGATGGGTCCATCAAGGTTAGTCAACAAAGATCTAGGAACCCAAAAGTCCTTTGTGTTAGCACTTGGTAAACTCATTACCTTTCTAGCACAAGTTGCAATTTTGGGTTACCTAGTTATATGTGAAATAATTGATAAGCTAGAAGTGGAGTAGTTACCAATGGGACAATCCTTGCATTGATGTCCCTTCTTTCGGCATATGTAGCATAGGCGATCTTCAAGTTTTGAAGATTTCTTCTTTCCTTGTTTCTTGCTTGCTACATGGTTAGTGAATATTTTCTTTTCTAACACTATGCCTTTTTGTTTCAAATAGGGACAAGACTTAATTAAGTGTCCCTTCTTTGAGCATTTAAAACAAAGTTTATCATCCTTGTTAATAATCAAGTCATTTTTAATATAGGGACACGACCTAATCGAGTGTCCCTTTTTAAAGCATTCATTACAGTTCTTACTTCTCTTAGTGTGAAGTGTGACTTGATTATTACCTTGGATGTTACCTTGCATGGAGGCATGGTTGAGGCTTTTGGCAGAGGTATTGATTTTCTTCTTTTGTTCCTTCCTCTTGACAATCCTCAAGTCCTTGACACTTTCTTCAAGGAATTTAGTGCATGCCTCGGTTGTTCCCGTCTCAAGCTTCTTCACCATGTTATCACGGTTATCTTGAGAAGGTTGAGCAATGCACTTCCCTTTTAGTTGTGTCAAGCTCATTTTTAGCCTCTCATTTTCTTCTTTGAGCTTTTGATATGTATCATCTTTTGTTCCTGCAAATTCTAGCTCAAAGGAAGATTTGCTTGTCGATGGACAACAAGCATTAGCACATGGTAATATAGTTTTAATTTGAATACATGTGCATGAGTGAGGTTGTTGGGATTTTAAGTTTTCTATCACAACCTCATGAACAATATTTAACATGATATGGTCATCCATAAGATTTTCATGAGACCATAGAAGCATATCATATTTTTCTTGAAAAGCTGGATTTTCAGCTTTTAGCTTTTCTACTTGGTCCTTAAGCAAGGCATTCCTATTAACTAATTGAGCGATACAATGTAAAGAATTATCTTGCTCAATTGAAATAGTTTCATACCTTTGGACCAAATCAACATGAGAGCACTTTAGCTCCTCATGTTCTTTAGTCAACTCGTCAAATCTTAGCATTTTTATAGAGAGAATATCTTCTAGCATTTGACGAGCTTCGCTTTGCTCTCTCACTCTTTTTAGAAGTTTGAGCATGACCGCCTTATCTTCTAGGCTTAGATGAGCGTAGAGTTGCATGAAGTTTCTTTCATCCTCCTCATCCTCACTTGTGCTTCCACCATCATTTTCATTAGCCACACAACATATGTGGGAATTGAAATTAGAAGACACGCCTTTTGGAGAGGTGGATTCATCGTTTGGTCTCCATCGTTCATTTTCTTCTTCTTCCTTCAAAGGGTTAGTTTCACAAGGACCAAAGGAAGTAGAAGCACAAAATGAACCATCATGTTTGGACTCATCAAATTTAGTTTTAATTCTAGTCCAAATATCATGCGCATCAGGAATATGTTCATAATAATTCATTATGAAGGCATGATAATCTTCCATGCTAAGTGAATTAACTAGGATGTCAAAAGCTAGATAGTTTAAGCGTATACATCCTTGATCTTCTTCGAAAGTATTTTTCTTATCATAACTAGGAGGTATAATACTCTTGTATAAGATTTGTTCTAATCGTGGATCTATGGTTCTAAAAGCATTTAGCACCCTAGTAGACCATGAATCATAATTAGAACAATCGAAAGGTAATATCTCAAGAGTTACCTCCTTGTTCTCCTTGGTCTTCTTGTTCTTTTGGGATCTTCTTCAAGCCATCACTTCGAGTTGTTAGACTCAATATGAAGTGCCCAGCTCTGATACCAATTGAAAGTCGCCTAGAAGGGGGTGGATAGGCGAAACCTGAAAATTATGACTTTACACCCCAACTAGATCCCTTGATTAGTGGTTAGAACAAGATGCACAATTATGGGAGTATAAAAACTAAGTCATTTGCTTGCAACGAGTATTGTTTTCAAAGAGTGCGGAATTTAATCAATAGCAATACTATTAGAAATGTTAGTGGAGAATAATGCAAGAGGGCTTAGATAAGAAGTGAAGTAACACAAGTTCTTTCTTGCAAGGAGTTGCTTCTCTAAATGTGAATTTAACTTGAAGCAACACAAAATAATATTAGCAAAGAGTAGCGCAAGAGAACTTAGAAAGGGAGAGAACAAACAAATCACAAGCAATAAACACGAGACACAGGGGTGATTTGTTTTACCGAGGTTCAGCCCTGGAAGGCCTAGTCCCCGTTGAGGAGTCCACTAAGGACGGGTCTCTTTCAACCCTTTCCCTCTCTCCACCGATCACCAAGACCGGCGAGCTCTTCTTCTTTTCAAGGATCACTTAAGATCCCGCAAGGATCACCACACTCTTAGGTGTCTCTTGCTAGCTTTACAAGCCTCCAAAACTTTGGAGGAAGTTCAATGGGAGTCAAGACTCCACGCACAAATGAACACAAGATGTAGCACACACTTTCTCTCAATGATTCTCACAAGGCACTATTTCTCAACTCACACGAGAAGCTTTCTTTTGCTTGCTCTCTCTTTTGTGGCACTTGTGTTGGTTGTAGTGGTCTAAATCTTGCGTATAGGATGGATCAATGAATAGAAGTGGTTGGGAGGGCTTGGATATGTCAACTATATGACTTGGAATGTTGCTTGGGCTCCCACACTTTGAAGTGGCCGGTTGGGGTGGTATTTATAGCCACCAACCAAATTGTAGCCGTTGGAGAAGGCTACTGGCGATGGGCGCACCGGACAGTCTGGTGCGCCACCGGATAGTGTCCGGTGCTCTGCCACGTCACCCCGTTGTTAGGGTTAGGAGCTGGTCGACCGTTAGAGGCTCTGTCCTCATGCGGCACCGGACAGTCCGATGTCACACCAGACAGTCCGGTGCCCCTCTGACCTTCTGCTCTGACTTCTGCCGCGTTACTGTGCTGCACTGTTCATCCGTCAGAGTCAACCGTTGTGCGCAGATAGCCGTTGCTCCGTTGGTGCACCGGACAGTCTGGTGAATTATAGCGAAGTTGCGCCTAGAAACCTGAAGCTGAGGAGTTTGGAGTGTACGGCCCCTGGTGCACCGGACACTGTCCGGTGCGCCAGACCAGGGAGCACTTCGGTTTCCTTTTTGCTCTTTTCTTTTGAACCTTAACTTGTTCTTTTTATTGGTTTGTGTTGAACCTTCGGCATCTGTATATCATATAACCTAGAGCAAACTAGTTAGTCCAATTGTTTGTGTTGGGCAATTCAACCACCAAAATTAATTAGGAAAAGGTTTGAGCCTATTTTCCTTTCAATATCATTATTCAAACTATATTTTTATACTAATTTAATATGGTGTATGTGTTTTTATGAAGCAAACATAATTGTTCGGGTAGTTCGGGAATACCCGAACCCGAACCAAAAATTTAGGGTACCCGAATTTTCGGGTATTGTAAAACTCGTTGTAATTTCGGGTATCAATTCTCAAAACCCGAAATTTTAAATACCCGAATTACCGGACCCGAAATTTTCGGGTAACCCGAACGCCCACCCCTACATAGAACCCAACCCATGGGCAAGGGGGTGACATATAGAAACACAAGAGCCCACACCTTTGAACCAAAGGGCCGATGGATTACCACCGACCGCCATTAATATAGTGTGGGAGGCATTCATATCGGAAACCCTATGATAGCCGATTTGACTATGACCCATACCCACAGGGGACAAGGATACCCAAATTCTCAAATTTCTCAAGTGACCACGACAAAAACACGCATGAGCACGTAGGACAATTCCATCACAATTGAGAGAATTGGGCGATAGGGAGCCTTTCCGCGTTAGCTTGTTTTCACTATCCCAAACTGGTACTGCTTTTGCATGGTATGCCACCCTACCACCTAATTCCATCTACTCTTGGGGGAATTTAGAGCAAAAATTTATGACCATTTTTTTGGAGAGTATGAGTTAGACCTGGTAGATTTAGTAGCACTGCGACAAGGATGGGATGAGTTGGCTAATGATTACATGTGGAGGTTTCGGGACACGAGAAAACAATGTTTTTAGATTCACATTGCAGATAAACGGCTAGCATGATTAGCTTTTAATGGGATGCAGTTATACTTAAAAAATTAGAAGGCATCTAATTCTTTACACTAGCTCAATTGCATCATCGAGCTTTTACTTGTAAGAGCCGAAGCAAAGTTACATCTAAAGGGACTCGTCACGACATTCACATAGATGAGTATGATGAGAGTGGTTCAGAAGACGAGTCTCCAGAAATATATGCAACTGAATTTGTTTGGTCAGCAAAGGCCAAACCACCAGCTTGATCCTCTTTAAAGTCGGTTCAGAAAAAATGGTTAGATTTGGGTAATATATACAACTGGAATAGTTAGGTGCACGTTGTCGACAAAGTCGAAATTCTGGTAGATGATATGCACTACCTTTGTAAGGAGCAAGATATCTGGTTCAATTTGGGTAACCAGAATCCACGATGTAGTACTTCCCTAAAAATACAAAGAAATTTCAATGTTTGTTAAGGGTATGTAACTTTAAATTAACTTACAAAAAAGTTACCATCAGTACCTGTAGGGGGTTTTGGAAATTTATCACCAAAATTTGTGAGTGCATGATTGAGAATTCGTGTGTCATGTGCAGAACCCGGCCAACCATCAACGACAAATGTAAATCTCATGTCAAAGTCACATATTGCAAGAATATCTAGGATGAGCTAAGCACTCTTCGACCCATTCAATTCCAGATTGTCAAGGAACTCTATAACCACATTTGTTTAAAAACCTCTCATAGTATTGCTCACCTAAGTGACCAACTATGACAGTCTGTTTAGATAACTCTGCTAGAAATTGTAGTCCATTGTGCCCTTTACCAAATTTTCCATATTTGCATCCATCTACACATTTAGAGAATAATTATTTCATAACACACCAACATAAAAATTCACATAAATACTATAGTTTATAACATACCATCGTATTACAATTCATAGCACACGAACAAGAAAATAATGTTCCAAACATATGAATCTAGAAAAAAAATAGTTCTAACGACAAGAATAATTTGCTTCAACATAAAGATAAATTCAGTTGCTTCAACATAAACATATGAATCTAGAAAAAAATATTGGTCCTTTAGAGGATGAGGTTTGGGCTTTGTTGGAGAAATTCATCCTTCATCATCAAAAGAGCATCGGTTTATGCCAGCTGGCATAAATTATTTGACCAAATGGACATGGAGTCGTTGCTATAAAAAAATATGACACATAGAAAAGTAATTGAGTTTGTAACTGAGCATATTATTCATAAATTCGGCATTCACCGTACTTTAACTACATACCAAAGTATAGTATCCAAGCAGAAAAGGCTGTACCAAACGCCCTCTCAATCCGCCCTTCCCTGAACTTGGATGTTGTGGGTCTTTCCACGCGCGCACACACAACACAAATGATTTTGCCACCTGAGATGAGGCTCTGGTTAGAACACGTACGGGGATTTTTGTCGTTCCTAGATTTTTTTTTTCCTGCGCAATAAACTGAATTTTGTGTTCCAAATAGACCCTAGTGGCAAGCCAGGTTCGTACCGTCGAGACACTAATAACCCCTCGTGCAGTACGATTCAGTCGGTCCCGGCTGCTTGTACAAGCAATTGCTGAATTGCACAGCAGGTAACCGTATCCGCAGTACTCTGCCTGGACATGGCGCCCCAGCATTTTACATTTAATGCCAGCGGTGTGACGAGCATGATGCGCATTTATTTACGTTCCTTTTCCCCGGCGTTCGCGATCTGTTCTCCTACTCGTAGTACGTACGTACAGTACGCAGCGCTGCCGGCAACTCGACGCGTCCGCTCGTCAACCGAGCTGTAAGGAGGAGGCAGATGGTCCCGCCGGCGCACCGGATTGCCGAGGAAAGCGTGCTGGGTCATTTGCGGTTGCTTCGGCAGGCAGATACCTGCTGCTGGCTTGGGACAAAGCAGATCCAGCTTTGTTCGGTCCGCCGACTGCTCTTCCCCGTTGCTGCCTCCCTCCTTTGTTTGACTGCCCCGCGTGACGGCGTCTCCACCGAGAGGATGTGCAGCGGCGTCACGTCAGGCGCCAGAGTGAAAGTGTACTGGTTCGTTCGTCGACAAAGCAGACGACGCGATACGCGTGAAAGAAGAAGAGCAGGGCTCATCACCTTCTTGTCGTCTCGCTTGGTCACTTCTTGCCTTGATGGGCACGCAGGCGCTACAAACGCCGGCGACAAGTGTGTGCTTGCTTCCGCTTTGGCTGTTATTAGCGGAAAAGGCAGCGGGTTTTCTTTTTCATGCGACACCTCGCTCGCAGTTTTGGCGCGAGGGTTGCATCAGAAAAACTGGTGGAGTACTCTGCACTCCTAGATCTCTAAAAATTAGCCCCTTTAAACTAAACACTCTAAATTTTTTCCCTATAGTTTAGTTAAATTTTAGATAGCATGATTAGAGATAAAAACTAGAACTGTATTCTTTTCCAGATAGAGGAACTGAACTATATGCCAATATGGAAATGGAATTATTAGAACAGTGGTTGTCCTCGCTCCTGCCCGACCCCTTCCCAAACTGCTCCTCAACCGGGTCCTAACGTTGTTGCAGGGACATCATCGTGCTACCAAAACCTTTGAAGGCAAGAATACCGTACTTAACTAGAGAGTTGATGCCTTGATGGTGACCACAAACAAAGGTTTATGAAGGTGTAAAGCTGGGCACACAAGCTGCTCTTAGGATTCAGGGCCATCATTAGTAATGGTGCAAACATCATCGAACATGGCTCAATTTTTTAAAAGCCCGAGACCAACCTCGTATAGAAGGAACCGTATCCTATCCACAAATCCATCCGTATACGTATGTATGACTCTTCATCCAACAATAAAGATAAAATCGTCTTTCCACATGAAAAGTTAACATTATGAGAGGTCAAAAGTGATGGTAGTGTCGTGTAGGAAACTAAAGGTCTGTTTAGTTTGTGGCTAACTATGCCACACTTTGGTTAAGGTTAGTCGTTTAAATTAAAGGTATGTTTGATTTGTTGTCTAACTTGTCACATTCTGCCTAACTTTTTTGTGTTAGTTCTTCAATTCGAACGACTAACCTTAGGTAAAAGCATGACACAATTAGTCACGAACCAAACAGGCTCACTAACCTTAGGCAGAAAAGTTAGACAAAGTGTATCAGATTAGTTAGCGAATCAAACAGGCTCTAAATCTATATATATTGTTAAACAGTGGAGATTTATATTTTGACGAAAAAAGAAATCAGAAACTTTACTAGTGTAAAATAAGGAACTCCCTATATATGTATATACATAATACATATGTATGTATACTAGAACAAGCATATTTAATACCAAGAACCATTAAGTATTTATTAAAAAAATGTGCTTAGGCATAAATAACTATACTATCATCTGCCTTAAACGATGTAGGGTCTGTTTGGAAATGCCATTTTAAAATACTGTAGGTTTTGAGATATCATAGTTTATAATTGTACATAACATAGATAGTACGGTATTGCTTTACTACAGTAAAAATACAGTATTGTTTAAAACCGAAATCTGTTTGGTTCTATTAGAAAAACAAAGTATAAGAAAACTGAGGTTGAACCTATCTCAATAGCACAGCTGTCCTAGCATCGTTTGGACGCCAGATGCGCCGGCCGCCGGTCCTCACTTTGAAGCTAATTTTCATTCACAAAAAAAAAAGAGCTCAATGCCCATTAAAAAAAACAACGGAACATCGAAAACCAAGCATGTTGCCTGTTTGAACTTTGAAGGCAATTTTCATTTAAAAAGAAGGATGAGCGCATTTCCCATACCCATACAAAAAATTATAATAACGGAACGTCGAAAACCAAATGCCAACAAAAACACGTTCCCTCCAAAGGACATGGAAAAGGCTTTATGGAACAACATATTCACAAAGGTGCTTATGCACTCGGTCCTGCCCACATGGTTTCAGTTCAGTATTTACATTTACAAATTACCACTGCAACACATGATCTTCTTTCTTTATTACGAGCTGTGCTTACTCTCCTTTTTTTTTAGTGCAAGATTGGGTATGTTTTTTTTTTAGCCCACAACCACGAACAGTAAAGATCACTCGCGCTGCACCTGCACCTGCACGATCGACTCAATCGACATCAGAAGCCCCTTCATCACGTGCGCTGGTCCATTTCACTACCCGGCCGTCCCAGGACGAGCTCACAAGCGTGGGCTCAAATGGGTGCCAACTGCAGTCCCGAATCGCCAATTGATGCCATTTCAGCTTCGCAACCTGCGATCCACTTACCTGCAACACGAAACGAAACTGAGAATCAAGATCACTAGTAACTTATGCAGTTGTGTTCTGTGTTTTCGTCAGATCATGCACAATTTCTCGGCAGGAAAAAGGAGCTTCTTCATCCACTGCTGTAAAAAAATGGCATAGGGTTGCATTCAGGGGGAAAAAATGGATGGATACTATCTCCACCAGGTACCTATGGACACCCAAGGTGGATTAATGTCACGTGTCCATGCATAATCATCCAATGCATGAGACTACTGCATAAATTATCAAGTAGCAGTAGTTGGAAAGAAAAACCACAGCTCTCATGCGTTAGATAATTATGTATGCATGAATCCACGGCAGGTGCCTATGAATGCATGGTACTGCAGACAGACTACCCCAAGAAATGCTATGGTATAAATGAAGCGCGTGTCGGGAAGATATATACCACATCATAGATGCAAACATTGGAATCATACGACCCTGTATATATGTACTTTTGCCCAGTGCTGCATAAACAAAATTCACACATCAGTGATGTGAACAGATAAGTGTTGCGAAAATACATATGTTATGTTGAATTTATGGCCATACAAGAAAACGGGATCGAATCCAGAACGATGATATACGTAATAGATTAGGGATAACATCAATTGAAAAAAAAATATCCAACACCAATTGAGATGGTTTAGACATGTCCAATGAAGAGATCTCCAATAACAACGGTGTGTGATGGGATTCTAAGACATGATAGTAACGAGAAAGACAGACAGGCAAGGCCATGGTTCATATGGGAAGAGACTGAAAAAAGAGGCTTAAAAGGATGGAATATATCCAAAGATAATAACTTTGAATAGGAGCAAATGGAAAACAAATATCCATATGGCTAAACATTGATTTGTGGCTTCGGTTGGGTTTTAATTCTAGCCTAACCTAACTTGTTTGGGACTAAAAGGTTTTATTATTGTTGCTGTAATGACGTGAGCACCCAGATATACTGTATAATTGGATAAATAGCACTTAAAAAATCGAAATCTTGTTGGTTGATCCTACAATAGGGAACATCAATAGTGAAACTGTCAACAAAATCATACCGGAATGGAGGTAAAAAGGGTTACCTATATGAAGGAGAAAAGTAGCAACGGATCAATGTCCGGAGGACTGAATGTCCACGGTACGTCGCTATTGACTGATCATGTGGATGCTTTAACTGTTTATGTTGATGCGGATACCTTGAATATCTGTAGTCCCAAGCTGGGGCTCCATCTGCACAACTGCATAGAAGAATAAACTAATTTTATACTGTAAGATGACCACTTAATCTAAGGTCGAACAGCTCCTTTAAGACAAGAACATGGAGTCAGCAAACTGGCCGCTGTTGAGGGTAACAACACATAACCCTCGTGTACATCAGACACATTTGACATTGGTGCCTTAACACTCCCATTCCACATAGAAGTTCATTTGGACTCGTACACATGGAGTAATGTGGGTGGTATTATGATTGCATTGCCCATAAATCATTGTCAGCACATTTACAAAGAAAAGAAGTAGCAAAGCCAAAAGGAGAAGGCAAAATGGTACATGAATTTATGTTGGTAGAAGAGCGAATGACTAGGTGGACTTATATTTAGATTCAGAAAGTACCTATCAGCATTGGACATCATTTTCCTGATATCCCACAGTTTGATTGCTTGATCTTTTCCATTGGATATGAAACTTCGGCCATCTCCACGACTATCAATATGTGTTATCCCATGCAAATGTCCAGTCAAAACTCCGGCAGCCTGTCCTGCAGACAAACACCGCCTGTCCCAGACCTGCAGACTACAAAGATCACATACCGTAGCACTGCTGAAATGAGTGCAATTTAGAACATTAAACACTTTTATTTACGTTCCCAAGGTGATCTCAGAATATCCAGCCCTAAAGAACTGAAACAGGACTGCAAAAAATCCATAACTGAACATCTGTCCATTCATGGTCTCATACTCTCATTCTAACACATATAACCCCTCAAAACTTTTGGCTCATATTAGCCCGCAAATTACCAAAGTTAGGACACTTCAATCCCTAATAACATTTGTTTTCTTTTCTCCTTGTTAAAGTTGCATTTTAAGTTTTAGTGACGGTAGATAACATCACCCAGTATGCTATGAAATAGCTTCATCTTGTTTACTATCTTCCAATGTTTTCATATCTTGGGGGTTAAAGCAGTTTCAAGTGCTCCAAAGCCTCCAACCTATACTAATAGTCATGAAAACTTTCATAACATAGCATAACACTACCTGTGTAGAACAAAAAAAAGGCAGGGGGAAACATTAGATGGGAATGAGGTTACACTGTTTCAATTATTCAAGGGTTATGAGTAACTGAACTGAAAAAAGTTTTGAGGGGTTATCCAGACAACTAAAAACCTTCTAGTAGGAAGTAAAATTGACATTTTTTTCCTAAAAAGAACATGGAGTGCCACTAAAGAAACCTTAGGCATGCATATACTCAGATATGATGAAGAAATCTGAGGAACAGAAACCTACCTTGCATAAAGTGTCGTCACTTCCAGAATATATGAGATGGCCGGTTTCATCAGCAAATGCTACTGTATTGACATCAGACTGGAAAGACCAAAATCAAATGATAACATCATTCTATATACCAAAATAGAAAAATATGAAGTATACAAGTACTATCAAGGTGGTAAACAATTCACTGCCACAGAGCGAATAGGTGAGATTTCTGTAGCTGTGGCAAAGACTCATATTATACCCCTCTGTGGGGTGCATCATAAAACATCCATATAGAAGTTTACAATCCTTTGCATTTGTCATCCAACAATGTCCAACAAATAGCACAAAGGATATCATGATTGGAAACTTTTCGTTTGTATGGCCTAACTTATTTTGGCTACTATATAAAAGCAAAAGTCAGCTTCACTCCAGTGGACTTTAACAACAGTTCACTTCACATCCAAAACTTCCAATGCTCTACCATTTACATGGCCATCGACATGCAGAGAAAGTGGACAACAACAAGAGGAACTCATCATCACCAAAGTTTTGAGTTCCTGGCTTCTAGCTATTTGTTCTCATTGTGCTTGTTGTTTTTCAACTCTCCTTACCTTCTTTATGCCCCTTTCATTCAGGTCAGTCTGGAACACTCATCTTTGTGATGAAAAACACGCTCAGGGCTCAGCACAGTCTCCAAAAAAAGTCATAGGTTGTAGGTACACAGTACAAGGTGAAGAGGGTGGCACTGGAGTTGGGGCCAATGGGAACCTAAAATCAACATATACTTTGCTGACAGAACCATTGCGCTGCAATATTATCTTTTTTTTATTTTTTACCAAGCCTCAGTGCCACATTCCACTCTAGGTCTTGTTTGGTTGCATGGGGATTGAGGGGGGACTAAATCTCTTTCTATTTAATTTTGACTAGCAAAGAATTATCCTAACCGAACAAGCCCCCAAGGGGTTGACACATTGTAGTGCTGGTTGGGTTTGCGGTAATTCTGCTGTAAGGTGTAAGCTGCCCAAGAGGGATATTGAGTGGGGCAAATGTAGGGATGAAAACGGTCGGAAACGGTCGGTAAACACAAAAACCGTTTCCGTTTTCATATTTTTTATCGGAAACGAAATTGTAATAGGTAACTCCGGAACCGGAAACGATATCGGTATTTCGGAAACATCGAAAACGAAAGTTCGGCGTGGAAAATACACCGGTAACGGTCGGAATTTAAAATACCATCAGTAATCATACCAATATAAAAATATACTAATATAACAAGTTCACAATTATCATAAGTTGACAATACTATAAGTTGACAAATTCACAAAGATACCTAGTTCACAAATCAAGCTTTGACTTTGATGTTGAATACCAAGGGATGCATCACAAGGCAACTCCATAAACATACGCTTCCGTGGAGGTGAAGCTTCACCATCTCTATCCATTGTATCATATCACGGTGTATAGAGAGCTGTAACTACCATATTCATACGCTGCAACTACAATTGCCATATTCATATGCTGCAACTGCAACTACCATATTCATATGAATACTAGTAAGTAGCAACTACCAAATTTAGGTTATACGTGTGTGCAACTACTTGACTCTAGGTGAATATCCTTGCATATTCTGATATTCATATGAATACTAGCAAGTAGCACTCACCGTGTTTGCAACTACCATATATATTAGGGCCGTCTCCAAGAATATGGGGCTCCAGATCGAACTCAACGGGAGGCCCTAATATATATAGAATTTTATATGTGTACAATATAGTAAGGTATGCTTTCACTTACTTAAATATATTGTTCTATATTAAATACTAATGTTAAGCCAAGAAAATCAAGGTATCCCTGTATTAATCCAAAGAAAACTAATTTATATTAAACCAAACGTTTGTATTAATCCAAAGAAAACTAATTTATATTAGACCAAACGTTAAGTCAAGCCAACGTATTCCTATTCCTAGTACTCATGAAACATAGAATTAATAAATTAGTTTACTAGCTATCCTATTTCTAGTATTCATGAAACATAGAATTAACAAAGTAGTTTACTAGTACTAGCTATCACAGCCAACGTACCGATGAAGTTAGAAGCAAAAGCCTGGAAGGCCACCGTCACCAGCGTTGGATGTGCTGCGTGGGCCGTGGCACCTAGCCGCTTGTCCGCACGAGCTCAACTGCTCAAGGTAGGTCACGGACTTGAGTTGAGGCTCACTGTTGTCGCCTTGTGGCCTAGTTACCGTAGTGGGCTGGGGCACCGGTACGTTAGACTGTGGGCTGATTCTTTAGTATTTCCGATAAATTCCGAAAATTGAATTCGGTAAATTCCGATTAAAATCGGAAACCGATAAAAACGGTCGGTAAGACGTCATACCGATTTCGATACCGATTCCGAACCAAAATTCCGACAACCGATACCGTTTCCGAAAAATACCGTTACCGATAATTCCGATAGAAAATAGTCGAAAACGGTTTCCGGAATTCCGAAAAATTCCGAAACCGTTTTCATCCCTAGGCAAATGGAAGGGACCAGAGAGGATCTAGGTTTGAGGACACATTGTCACCAAGAAGCAAGGTAGCATGAACAACATAAACTGTCAAATTGTGATGAAATTGAAATACAACACCATGATATGAGTCCTGGGAATTAATACGGAAGTTCGGCACTAGAAATCTGCCTTTTCTTTCTTATAGATAGAAGCCAGCTAGAGAACACCTTTATAAACCCCTTCAATTTGACTTAAATGCATGCCACAGCCACTCGTCCACGTCTTACACTCCAGCTCATAATTCAGTGACCCTACTTGATAGCTAATAAGCATTTCTCCGTCATGTTTTATTTCTATCCTTGGTTAGAGACTCTCATATTTCTTTTTTAACGCAATGGCGGGATCTTTGCCTTTCAATTAAAGGAGAGATAGAATTGACCCAGATTATGAGGGAAACCAAGCCTAAAAACCTCACAATGGCACAGTTTATTAAAGGGAAACCCACCAAAAATACCTAAACATAACAGCCCAGACAGCTAACCCTAAGCAACCCACAAATACACAAAAGTGTCACACAACCAATGTAGCCCACCGTGTGTCATCGTTGCCGAGCTTAATCCCAAGATAGTGATAAGCAACTCCGACTTCCCACAAAAAACCTCAGTCAAAGCCCATACTAAGCTGCCACTCACTCGCAACAAGCCACGACCTCTTGAGAAAAAGAACAATTTGCCATCGTTGTCAAGCTTTGTTGCACCCTCAAAACCAAAGCAGCTCCGACTTCACCACTACAGATCCACTCCAAAAGAACCCGAGATGTGCCACAAGAAAATCGTGAGCTAGAGAGAGCTTGGCCTCGTCGAAAACCCAGGGCTTGCAGATCAGCCACGCGAATTGGCAGATCGACATCCATCAAAGAGGTGCAAGATCTTCTAGGTGACGCCTTCAAGAAAGACACGATGCTGAGTGCCGCCATCACAAGCCTAGGTGAAGTTTCCTCATAAAAACCCCACAGAATGAGTGGAGGCGCCTCAACGATGCTTCCAAGAAAAAACACTTGAAGAGACCTGCCCCTGCGCAGGGGGCTAGTTGTCAACTGGGCCGCCGTTGTAGCCGCCACCATTGCCGCCCTTGCCTTTGTTCGAGCGTCGACCATTATTGCCCTTTGGCTTGCCATCAGGGGCAGGGGCGCTAGACTTTGTAGTGGCGATGGAGCTAAGACACCCATCCAAAGTGGTGCAGCCAGTGGCAACAATTGAGGTACTGGAGGAGACCTTGTCTTTGTTGGCAAGGCACAACTCCTTGAGGGTGAACATGTTGCATGTCGTGGTGAAGTTGGGTAGCACCGTGGAGTTGGCAATGATGTCCACAATGTTGGAGAAAAGCGACGGTTGAGGCCACGGAGAAGGTTGAGGACGAGATCAGAGTCCTGGACTGGATGACTGACATCACGGAGGGTGTCGGCAGTGGTTTTCATATGCTAGCAATAGGAGTTGATGGAAGTGTCACCCTGCTGCATGGAGTGAAACTCATGGATGAGGAAGATGGCCTGAGGCTCCTTGTTGGCGCGGAAAAGGTTCTTAATGGTAACCCAGAGATTGCACGCAGTCTGGTCGTCGTCGTCCATGGTGAAGCCGAGGACGGAGCCATCGATGGAGCCAAATATCCAACTGCGAACACATCAGTCTACTTGATCCCATTGAGGGTCAGTGGGATTGGCAGAGCCTGTGCCATCGATGTGCGGCTTGAGGCAAAATTTGCAACATAAGGACTTGAAGTGGGATGCCCACTTAGTGTAGTTGGAGTTTTGCATCTCCAATGTCATGGGGATGTGGGACTTGACACAGACGGTGGCACAAAGGTGGACAATCACCACCAGCTGCTCCTGGTTGCTGGAGGGGATGTCCTCTGTCGTGGACGTGGTGCTAGAGTCACTAGAGTTCGGTGGCGCCATCATAAGAAGTGCGACAACGACCAGGAAGAGGAGCGGCGATAGGTACCCAAAAGAAGTGATCGGTGGCTTCGACCAAAGATGTACAGGGAGGGAGGGGGGCAGCGGCGCCCTAGGGTTTGGGATGGCAAACAGAGAGGGGAAGGGAGCCAGTGGCGCTATAAGTAAGGGTCGATAGCTAAGGGGTGGGGTGAGGCACGCAAGCAGCAGAGTGGAGCCAGGGTTAGGCCCGGACTCATGATACCATGTGAAGAATTAGGGAGACACCTGATGGAATAAGTCTTGAGCATCTAAAGGACAACAGTCGCTTTTTGACTGTCCTCTGTAGTTTCTTTAGCATCTAGAGGACAGCAGTCGCTTTTGACTGTCCTCTGTAGTCTCTTTAGCATCTAGAGGACAGCAGTCGTTTTTTGACTGTCCTCTGTAGTCTCTTTAGCATCTAGAGGACAACAGTCGCTTTTGACTGTCCTCTGTAGTCTCTTTAGCAGCATCTAGAGGACAATCCTGTTGTGTAGTGTGTGTGTGAGAAGGTGTGGTAGTGCAGTCTCTAGGGCTATAAATATGTGTCTCCAACCCTTAGATGGGTATGGCATTGTGTAGTGTTTGAGGAAATAAACAGAAAATTGTCCCAACTCATAGTGTCATCCTCTTGATGAGAGTTAGAGTCCCTCTACTTACAATTGGTATCAAAGCCAAACTATCCTGCAGTCTAAACATCTCGTGCTCATCTCCTTCCCGCGCCTCTCCCCACACTCAGTCGGCAGCAAGAGCTCCAACTGTTCCTTCCTCTCCTGCTCAGACGAGCAACCCTTCGTCTAAGACAGCCTCTTCCACACACAGCGACCCCTCACTAGCCCACCATGTCCCTACGCTCGGTCACTTCGAGTGCGCGGCGCCAACAGGAGGCCGAGGTCGCCGCGGCACAAGAACGCGAGCGAGCAGCGGCGGCGGCTGTAGCGACAGCGGCGAGGGCAGCATGGCTGGCGGCGACGGAACTGGCAGCAGCGAGAGCGAAAATAGAAGCAACGAAGGCGGCGGATGCTGCACGTGCGGCAGCAGCCGAGCTCGAGGCTCTGCGCGGCAGTAGAGCCGGTAGCTCTGCTTCTGTCGACGACAACACCGACGAAGAGCTCAGGCTGGCGAGGGAAGCAGCGCGAGAGCAGGCGGCACAGTGGGCAGCCGCGCATCCCCATGGGGGCGCACGTGGAGGCAGCCCAGATAGGCGCCGACGCACCAACGGCGCTCCGGGCGAGGGCGCACGCGGCGGCAGCCCAGACGGGCGTAGACACGCCGGCAGTGCTCCCAGCGGCGGCGACCGAGTCGACGGAGATCGCGGCCTCTACAGGCGGCGCGGCTCTCCCTCCCCGGATCGGTACCATGGTCGCCGCATGGCCCAGGCCATTGTCAGGGACATCGGTCCCGGCGGTGGGTGGCCTACCCTCACTAAGACCAACTATGTCGAGTGGGCCATGGTGATGAGGGTACGGCTCCAGGTTCGCCACATGTGGGAAGCGGTTCGGTACGGCGACGTCGACTACTACGAGGATCGACGGGCGCTGGATGCCCTCATTGCTGCAGTCCCGCCCAAGATGCAGTTTTCTCTTTCCCAGAAGCAGACTGCCAAGGAGGCCTGGGACGCCATCGCTGCGACCCGCATCGACAACAACCGTGCCCGCAAGACCACACTGCAGGCACTTCGCAAGGAGTGGAAGAACATGGCCTTCAAGCCAGGTGAGGATGTTGATGACTTTGCTCTCCGCCTCAACACTCTGTTGCAGAAGATGGTGTAGTTCGGCGACGACACCTACGATGAGGAGAGAGAGCTGTTGAGAAGCTCTTCCGTTGCATCCCCGAGAAGTACAAGCAGATTGCTCGCTCGATCAAGTCTCTGCTAGACCTCCCCACGATGACAATCGAAGAGGCGATAGGTCGTCTCAAGGTGGTCGACAGTGACGAACCACAGGCTCCCTCTGGGCCTATCATTATCGGCGGGAAGCTACATCTCACTTGGGAGTAGTGGGAGGCCTGCCAGGGTGATAAGAAGGGGGAGTCCTCGACACGAGGCCGCAAACGCGGCAAGCCGCACAAGGCGCGTGGAGGCGCCTAGGCCGGGGCGCGAGGACATGCTGAGGGTGGTGCCCGTGGAAGTGCCCAAGGCGGCGCGTCGGCAACAAGAAGCCGGCACGAGACGACGGCTGTCACAACTGCGGCAAGCTTGGCCACTGGGCCAGGGACTATCGACAGCCACGACGTGGCCAGGCCAACGTCGCACAGGCGGAGGCGGAGGAGGAGGCTCTGCTCCTAGCAGATGCAAGCATCGAGCTATCTCCAGCGGCACCGGCCACAGCGGCACTCCTCCACCTTGATGAGTCGAAAGCACGCGTTTTCCTCGGCGACGGCTCCAGCAAAGACATGATCGAAGGATGGTGCCTCGACACCGGCGCCACTCATCACATGACCGGCCGACAGGAGTTCTTCACCGAGCTTGACTCTAGCGTCCGAGGCTCCGTCAAGTTTGGGGACGCCTCCGGCGTAGAGATCAAGGGCGCCGGCTCAGTCGTTTTCACCGCCGCATCTGATGAGCACAGACTGCTCACCGTAGTCTACTACATCCCCGCGTTGAGGAACTCTATCATCAGCTTGGGACAGCTGGATGAGAACGGTTCGCGCGTGGAGGTCGAGCACGGAGTCATGAGGATCTGGGATCCCTCTCGTCGCCTTCTTGCCAACGTATGCAGGAGTCCAAATCGGCTACACATCCTCAATGTGAAGGTGGCACAACCTTGCTGCTCGTCGAGACGACGGGGCATGGCAGTGGCACGAGCGCTTCAGGCACCTTAACTTCGAGGCCCTGAAGCGACTCAGTGCCAAGGAGATGGTACGAGGCCTGCCGTGCCTTGACCATGTGGAGCAATTCTGCGATGTCTGCGTGTTGACAAAGCAGAGACGGCTCCCCTTTCCCCAGCAGTCGAGCTTCTGAGCCAAGGAGAGGCTCGAGCTCGTGCATGGGGACTTGTGTGGCCCGGTGACACCAGCCACACTAGGAGGACGACGCTACTTCTTGCTGCTCGTCGACGATCTCTCCCGCTACATGTGGGTGATGATCCTTGGTAGCAAGGGAGAGGCTGCGAACTCCATCAGGCGTGTGCAGGTCGCTGCGGAGGCGGAGTGCGGCCGTAAGCTACGCGTGCTGCGCACCGACAACGGCGGCTGAGTTCGCGTCGTACTGCGTGAATGAGGGCGTTCAGCGCCACTACTCCGCGCCGTACAGCCCGCAGCAGAACGGCGTTGTCGAGCGGCGCAACCAGACGGTTGTGGGGATGGCTCGGGCTCTCCTCAAACAGAGGGGAATGCTAGCTGTCTTCTGGGGAGAGGCGGTGGTGACAGCGGTCTACATCCTCAACTGCTCGCCCACCAAGGCACTCAACGGGATGACACCGTACGAGGCTTGGCATGGGCGCAAGCCGGCGGTCTCTCACCTACGGGTCTTCGGCTGCCTCGCGTTTACCGAGGAGCTTGGCCACATCGGCATGCTCGACGACAGGAGCACCGCAGGGGTGTTCATTGGCTACGCGGAGGGCTCAAAGGCCTACCGCATCCTTGACCCAGGAACACTGCGTGTGCGCACGGCGCGCGACGTAGTGTTCGACGAAGGGCGAGGATGGGTCTGGGACAAGGCGGTGGATGACGGCATGACTCCGACGTACGACGACTTCACCATCGAGTACGTCCACTTTGAGGGAGCCGGGGGAGTAGGTGACCCTTCTTCGAGTAGGCCTACTCCAGCCCCCAAGTCTCCACCGACTACAACCCCACGCTCTCCAGCTCCGGCTACAACGAGCTCTTCGCCACCACGCTATCCAGCCACGACTCCGGCTCCAGCGAGCTCTCCGTCACCACGTACTCTAGCACCGACGGTACCCTCCCCGGGAACATCTTCTCTGATGCCAGCTCGTGTCGAACATGACCCAGTGGAGCTCATGACCCCGCTCTCCCACGATGAGGAGCGCGTCGACGCGTGCTACGACGGCGAGCCGTTGCGGTATCGAAAGGTGGAGGGCCTTCTCATCGACCCGGCGTCTCGCATTTTGGCAGGAGAGTTGCATCTTGCATGCGACGATGGTGAGCCTCGGTCTTTCACGGAGGCCGAGAAACACGCGGCTTGGCGTGCCGCGATGCAGTCGGAGATGGACGTGGTTGAGACGAACCGCACCTGGGAGCTCGCTGATCTCCCTCATGGTCATCGCGCGATCACCCTTTAATGGGTGTTCAAACTGAAGAGGGATGAAGCCGGCGCCATCGTCAAGCTCAAGCACAAGGCTCGCTTGGTGGCACGCGGTTTCTTACAGCAGGAGAGGATTGACTTCGACGATGCTTTCGCCGCCATGGCACAGATGGAATCCGTGCGACTCCTTGCGTTGTCAGCCTAGCAGGGCTGGCACATTCATCACATGGACGTCAAGTCGGCGTTTCTTAACGGCGACTTAAAGGAGGAGGTCTACGTACACCAGCCGTCAGGTTTTGCGATCCCTGACAAGGAAGGCAAGGTGTTGCGCCTGCACAAGGCTCTCTATGGCCTGCGACAGGCACCGAGGGCGTGGAATGCCAAGCTGGATTCCACGCTTAAAGGAATGGGCTTCACGCCAAGCCCGCACGAGGCGGTCATCTATCGGCGGGGCAATGGAGGAAGTGCCCTGCTGGTGGGTGTCTATGTCAACGACTTGGTGATCACCGGCGCCAAGGATGCAGAGGTGGCAGCGTTCAAGGAAGAGATGAAGGCCACCTTCCAAATGAGTGACCTGGGGCATCTCTCCTTCTACCTGGGGATTGAGGTGCACCAGGGAGACTCCGGGGTCACACTTCGCCACACCGCCTACGCCAAGCGCATTGTTGAGCTAGCTGGGCTCACCGACTGCAACCCAGCTCTCACTCCGATGGAGGAGGCTGAAGCTGAGTCGCGACAGCACGACGGAGGAGGTGGATGCTACACAGTACCGGCGTCTTGTGGGGAGCCTTCGCTACCTCGTCCACACACGGCCTGACTTGGCATACTCCGTCGGCTACGTTAGTCGGTTCCTGCAGCGACCGACGACGGAGCATGAGCAGGCTGTGAAGAGGATCATCCGCTATGTTGCGGGGACTCTCGACCACGGCCTCTACTACCCGATGTGCCCTGGGGAGGCACACCTTGTCGGGTACAGCGACCACGCCGGTGACATCGACACTAGCAAGAGCACAAGCGGAATCCTCTTCTTCCTCGGCAAGTGCCTCATTAACTGGCAGTCGGTCAAGCAGCAGGTGGTGGCCATGTCCAGCTGCGAGGCCGAGTACATAGTGGCCTCCACTGCTTCGACTCAGGCGCTCTGGCTGGCTCGACTGCTCAGTGATCTCCTCGGGAGAGACACTGGAGCGGTGGAACTCAGGGTGGACAGCCAGTTCGCTCTGGCATTGGCCAAGAACCTCGTGTTCCATGAACGGAGCAAGCACATCCGGCTGAGATACCACTTCATCCGAGACTGCTTGGTAGAAGGGAGCATCAAGGCGCGCTACATCAGCACCAAGGATCAGCTTGCAGACTTGCTCACCAAGCCCCTTAGGAAGATCAAGTTTCTTGAGCTTTGCTCTAGGTCCGGGATGGCCCAACTTTTCCACAAGACGACGCCCAAGACTTAGGGGGAAATGATGGAATAAGTCTTGAGCATCTAGAGGACAACAGTCGCTTTTTGACTGTCCTCTGTAGTCTCTTTAGCATCTAGAGGACAACAGTCGCTTTTGACTGTCCTCTGTAGTCTCTTTAGCATCTAGAGGACAACGGTCGTTTTTTGACTGTCCTCTGTAGTCTCTTTAGCATCTAGAGGACAGCAGTCGCTTTTGGCTGTCCTCTGTAGTCTCTTTAGCAGCATCTAGAGGACAATCCTGTTGTCTAGTGTGTGTGTGAGAAGGTGTGGTAGTGCAGCCTCTAGGGCTATAAATATGTGTCTCCAACCCTTAGATGGGTATGGCATTGTGTAGTGTTTGAGGAAATAAACAGAAAATTGTCCCAACTCATAGTGTCATCCTCTTGATGAGAGTTAGAGTCTCTCTACTTACAACACCACACACCCATAGCAGAGGGTGACCTTTTAGTATATAGGTTGTGTGGCTTGGTGTACAAATAGGATGTATGCTTGATGTACAAGTAAGGTGAGTACAAAGATATACACGCCTATACATATCTCTAACAGGTATGTGTCGGTGTGTTTAGGAGGAGTATGGCTTGGAGTACAAGTGAGGTGAGTACAAAGATATACACATCTATACTTCTCTAACAGTATGTGTCGGTTTGTTCGGGAGGGGCTTCTTTTACCGTCTGTTTAGTTAACCTCGCCGCCTCGTCTTGGACCACCATATATGTTGACTCTATCTGAGCTTCTGTTTGGTTGCCTGTACATAGGAGATGTAAGTTGCATGAGTGAATGCAAAACAAACCATTTTGTAACCATTTGGTTGCATCTGTTGGTATGCAGGAAACTGCCGTATGCGGTCAGCCAGGACCATCGGAGTCTGCGCATCCAGACACAGGTATCCAATCAGGCGCTTAGTCTCCCATTCTCTGTATGCAGATTGTACCTTTTTCCTTCTTGATAAAATGACACGCAGCTCTCCTGTGCTGTTCGAGAAATTAAAATAGGGAACATGACCCCTTCTTGTCCACTGAAAGTCTCCCCACACCCACACTCCATCCTTTTTCCATAAATATGGAACGATTGTCCTGAGATATCCAGCTCTGGTGTTCATCCCTCCATCCTAGGACAGACCTTTCTCTAACAGAGAGTACTGTGTTCTGACATGGGAGGGATGGAGCTGAGGTCAGACCCCTCCTGTCCTTTGGCACACCCTAATAACATCCATCCGCCGATGGATTCTAGGGACAACTATCCTCATTGGCCATTACTGATTCCAGATCCATCCTGGGGGATTCCAACAGAGGATCCCTTTGGTGAACATTGAGGGGGGCTCCCTCTGATGGCTGCTTCTGTCTAGCTAGCAACCTTCAGAGGGGCCCTTCAGGGCTGCTCCTGATAGTTCTTCCGTAGGTCCCCAAAGGGACCCCGTCAGAACATCCTCCAAGGACCTTCCTCCCAAGGGCCTCCAGGAATCAAGCGATGGCCCACTTCCCCAACACTACCTTCGGATCCATGAATAGCACTTCTTTCTTCTGAAACTCAAGTCTACAGTTTGGATATCAACACTGCAGCTAGCAGAAAAGGGGGAGGGACATAACAATTGCATTTGTACAAGCACCAACTGATTTTTCTTGGAGCAATCAGATAACACAGCATAACCAAATTAAGAAAATAGAGTTGTAGATCAACCCCAATCTACCAAGAGTCAGATGTGAACTAGAAAAGGACTCCATTAAGCAAATGTAATTTACTACCTCCAGCCCAAAAAAGATAGAATTGTGTTTGGAGTGAATCAAAGTTCCTTAAGTTTGACTAAGTTTATAGAAAATGCCTACTGATGTGAAGAACTTAGTGAGCCAATGGCTTTCCTCCTTATAGTTTCCCCCCAGTTGTTTTTTTCCCTTGATTGTTTGGATGGTAGCTAGCTTTTTTCTATTCTCTTTTGTTTGTCTATCTTTTCTTTCTTTGTCTAGGTAAGTCAGGTTTGTGCTCCCCCTTCCTCTCTTCTCTTTTCTCTTCCTTGTCTGTACTCTGTACAACCCTCCTATACCATTTCTTTTCCTATATTTATATTTATAAAATTGGCACCACTGTAGGGGCTTCCCCTACAGTTTTCCTGGTCAAAAAAAAGTTTATAGAAAATGTTATTAATATTTATGACTCTTAATAGGTATGATACTTCATTGTGAATCTAATTATTATTATTAGATATCATAAATAGTTTTTGTATGTATTTAGTCAAAGTTGAGATAGATTGCCTTGGTAGAAAGCTCGATTGCATCCTTTTTGGGAGGGAGTAGATCAAATGAAAAAACAAAGGAAATATAAGCAAGAAAGTAAGCAATTTTCATACTGTATGAGCAGATAAACGTAATGTCAATTTGTTTGCATGAAGGTCATAGACATATATTGAGTCATCATTGCTGCCAGCAACAAGTTCCCGTCCATCAGAGGAAAATTTTACAGAAAATATTCCAAATGAATATTGAACATCTTCATGCTGTGAAAAATCCAATCCATCATGGATGTCCTACAGAAAGATGTAAAATTGTGATTACTGTTGACTAAGTATAATAAACAGTGAAGGATTACGTCTAACATGGTACATCTACAAAAGGTATTGTAACTGATTTTAAACACCCAGAGTAATTAACTGCTAAACAAAGTGAATATCATCCCCATATATATATATGCTCTATCACTTACTGAGCTCATCAATATATTCCAAGGTTCATCAATTAAACTAAATGATAAACACAGTAGGGGAGGACAGGTACATCTTGTCTTCTAATATTAGCACCATCCAGCTGATGGATTCAATGCCAACTTTAAGAAATAAAAAGTTAATGAGTTCACTAATGTTTTACCAAGAAACAACAACTAAATCCACAGAGGTTCCTTCACTAAAATAGGTTTGGTGCTTGTATATCTTGCTCTATTTATTTGCAATGGAAGTTAAAATGAAATGCAGTTATAGATGATTAACATAAAAATCATATTATTAAAAGAAACATGTTTCTACAGAGTCATTGTTTGCTGCGCAACCAGGCATGTGAAAGTCCAAAGCAAACCCAACTGTGCCCACTTTTTTATCATAAAAAACTTGAAAAGCGAATGAGTGCAAATTGCAAGAACCTAGTAAGAACTCACAGTGACGTTAGCATAGGATTCTCTTGCCGCATTCCCAACATTGACAATATGGATAATAGGTGCCAGACTAGAGTAGGCCTGCATATTTACAATGAAAAACAATTATTGGGCTTGATATGCAAGCAAAAATGGGGAGCAAGAGAGAGCATTCCACAGATTGGTGAAGTAGAGATATACATAAAGGATAATATGATATGCAAACATAAAGAGCTAGAATGCATTTCGAAACCTCTAAGGCGTAAAAAATAAACTCGGTGGGGAGGGAAAGACCGCCCTCTCGGCATTATATTAAGAGACCGAAACATGGTCCCGGCCGAGAAAATCCCCGAACCTTAGCCCCCCCCCCCCCCATCACTAGCAGGTCGTCACCGCCCACTCTGCAACAGCCCAGCCAGAGGGTGACGCGCAGGACGTAACCCGGGAGCAGGCAGGGCATAGCGAGGGGATTTTTTTAACCAAGCCCGAAATTCACCCCTGAGAGGGATCGAACCAGGGACCTGGAGGTGCTACTCGGAAGCCTTAATCATTACGCTAGAGGTCCTTTCGCAAACCTCTAAGGTGTGCTCATACCAACAAACAAAATATGTAGCATTATGTCATGAAAGGACCAAATGGACTAAACGAAGTCTCAAATGTCCCCGTAAACTTCATTGTCCTACAGGTACTTCCAGTCATTGTAGTTGATGTAATGGTTAGAACAACTTCGATACATTTAATCTTGGTAGCCAGACATAGGTAAGGTCAATATTGCACAATTCATCTTTGGATGCTAGCCTCTATGATATTATCCATGTGAAACATCCATTTCCCAACTGCAACATGTTTCCACTAGAAGAACCGGAACTACCCAGCTCCCAGCCCATATGCTCTCCCGTCAAAAGATACAATAATAAAAAAAATGAAAACTTGTTGTAAAACATGTAACCACATCTGGTACTCTTTGGTTTATTCACCTGTTGAACAGAGTTGCATATGAAATATTTCTTCTTGATAAGAAGAATAATGAAAGAGATTTATCTACAATGCTGACTGATGAAAAGTTGCAAAATAGAGTTACATGCAAACCAAAACTGGACAAAGCATGTAGAATAAGGGTGATAAGCTAAACTTATTAAATCCAGGAGAAACTTACAAGATACCGCTGATCAGGTGATAAGGATACATCACTGATTGTCCATCTTAAACACCTAGCATGAATGTCTTTGTGTATGCTCCAGCCTCTATCAACATCGTATATTCTTATGTGACTTCCCTGAAAATGAAAAGAAATGTTCTTTATACTACGTCTATAAATTTTAACTTTAAAAATGCATAACATGATGACAGAAAAAGTAAACACCAGGAAATTCTGACTTGAACTTGTTTAAAACATCGACTATTGTTGGTTGAGCATAGCATACCTGAAAACCAGCAACAAAAAGAGTACCATCAGCAGAAAACTGTGAAACGTAAGCACGAGAATCCATCCTATCCAATAATTCAGGATTGTTCATCGGAACATGACGACCTAGAACAAATGCCCGGTCACCAGAAGAGAACATCCCCTTTCCAGAACAATCAATTTCCCTTCGAGATAATAACTTGGCAGTTGATATTACGCCTCTGTTGGTACCCATGGACTTGTAGCTTTCAGTAAGTCCTGATCTCATTCGGGTCATATGAAAAATATCATTATGTAGTGTTGCAAACTCATCGTTCACTTGAACTGAGCCAGATCCACCAGTATTCTGCCCATCAGCCTCATAGTATTCATCTTCTAGCCTACTCATGCCATAACCCATTCTTTCAGGCCGATGTATTTATTGATTTTCTCTGCAAACGCTTATCAATATTCAGATTCAAAGGCTTGTTTATAAAAATCGGAATGTTTCCAAGGAACAACGAAATTTGTTACATCTTTGCAATTGCATAAAAGACACATATCACGTGAGAGCAGCCTGTTTTTTTAAGGTCAAGAGCAGCTTATGTTGGCCAGTTTGTTCGTTGAATGTGCTTTGTTTAACTAGAATTCACAAGCCCGATTCAAACCTCTGGTTTCTACTCTAAATACACCATATAAATTGTGGTATTGCATCATAAAATATTTTAAAACAGTGAAACTGCATCCGCGAACATGCAGGAACAAAGATTTTACTACTGATAATTACTAGCTATCAGGGGGAACCCAGTAAAGGGCATGGGTATACACATGTACACACGATAATTTGTGCCCAAAAAAAGAGTTAGCAGGGATAATACTACATGTACACTACACTTGTAACTACATCAGATTCGACAAATAGATGTTAGGGGAAGAAAAGGGATAGGCGTACCCGGTGGGTGCTTGTCCCCGGCGAAGGGCCCAAAGAGGACCTGAGCAACTGGTGTAGGGCGGAGGCGGCTGTCGCCCAGTCGCCGCCACGAGAGAGCGAGCGAGCGAGAAGCGCGCACGCACCAGGGGACGGGCGAACCACGCCAGAGCGAGCCAAGGGACAGAGAGGGAAGCGCCGGAGAACGGGAGGAGCCTGGGCGGACCGGATAACAGAAAATTGAAGGGCTTGTAGAGGCTTTTCTTGCTGGTAGCAAGCGGTTCTTTGCACACACCATCACACCTCACTCATGAGAAAACAAAGTGAAGAACGGGAGAGATTTGCTATTAGTATTTGTTGGCGCCGATCTGGACGTTAATCACTACGATATGCATTGGTGCTCGCGCATACAATCACACCTCATGTATAAGAAAACAAAGTGAAGAACGGGAGAGATTTGCTATTAGTATTTGTTGGCGCTAGTCTGGGCGTCAATCACTATGATGTGCATCGGTGGCGGTGCTTTCTGCGGCAGCGTGGACGACCTGCGACCTGGCGTAGTAGCTAGGGTTTCTGTAGATAAGTCGATGGTCCACGCCTGTAGAGGCGATGGAGTTCGCCAATAACATCTGGATCTCGCTTCCGGAAGTGACCCCGTCAGGGAGGAGAGTGTTGGAACTCACGTTCTCGGTCAGGTTGTTTCCAACAGGGGGTTGAGTGAGGCGGGAACACGGTTTTACTGTAGTCAACAATTGTTCTGTTAATTTAGTCCCTCAAGGGCACTGTACGGGGGTATTTATAGGCGCCTGAGCGCCCAGCGTCTCGGTTTAAGGACGCATGTGCCCTCAAGCGCCTAGGTCATTCCCGGAATATTCCCATAAAGCGGGGTTACAGACCGTCATTACATAAAAGCATTTACAAATCGGGCCCGTAATACAACCGGTCGCGTGGGGCCTGTTACAATAGGCCAAATTCCTCGTGGGCCTTCGTGTTCGACGAGGACGCGGGGCGGGGCGACCTCGTCGTGGGCCTTCGTCTTGCAACGTGTTCGACGAAGGGTGGGAGCTGCCGGTCGTTTTGCCTCCGTTGAAGCAGCGAAGATTGGCGAAGGCATCGAGCGAGGGGTTGATGCAGCGAGACTGGCGAAGGCATCGAGCGAGGGGTAGTGTCTTCGCCTTCGCCCCAACATTTGCTCTCCGAGGGACCAGTTCGACTGAGTCATCTGGTGCCGAAGACGTCGCTAGATGGTGGAGACGCTGCCCTCGCTCGAAGTGGTTCCGCGGGGGGTTTTGATGTGACCGTTGATGGACGCAGTACTGTTGGACTGCGGGTTTCCCGAAGCCTCGCGTCCTCTGTATATAAAAGGGGGCGGGGCGGCGCGGGTCAGGAACTCTTTCTGCACGCCGCAAAACCCTAGCCTCCTTTTGAAACCGTTCGTCTGCTCGCTTGCCCTCCTTGCTCCTGCTCGTCTGAGAACTGGCCCGTGTGAAGCAGACCACCCGCCGCCGCCGGTACGTAGCTATGTCGTCCTCTTCTTCATCTGCTGCCGATACACCGCCAGCCGGCGCATAGTCCGAGGATACTTTGAGCAATGTGGCGGCGGAGGAGTTGCATCCTGGTGATACAGTGGAGTTTGGCGTGTCGTGGATTTCCTCGGTCCGTGTTCAGGACATGCAGCAGCTTGGATATTTTGGCAGCGGAGTAGGGCGTGTCCCGGGGGCGGAGGAGATCCCCGAGCCATAAGGCGAGTTGGTCGTTTTTGAGGCTTTTTTCACCGCTGGCTTTCGTCTGCCCGCTCATCGGTTTGTGAAGGAGGTCCTTCGGAAGTTCGAGGTCCAAGTCCACCAGCTGACGCCGAATGCTGTGGTGGCCCTGGCGAAGTATGTCTGGGCGACGACTTCGTATGGTGGCCAGCCTTCGGGGGAAGTCTTCGCAAAACATTACTGTCTGCACTGGCAAAAGAGGAAAATTGGAGATAAGATTGCACAGTTTGGATCGTGCACATTCACGCCAAAGTCCGGGAAGACTTCGATGGAGGTTGTGGAGTTGGTTCCCTGCGCCCGCAATAAGTGGGGTAACTGGTGGGATTTCTGGTTTTACGTTTCAGAGGGCACAGTCAAAGACCACCCAAGGCTCCCCGTGGCCGTCATGTGCTCCCATCACTATGTAGCATACCCGTAATTTGAGGTAGCGGAGGATGACGAAGACGAAGGGGCCCTTCGATGCGCTGCCCGCATGAGTAGCGGGCGCGATTTGGTTGAGGAATTTGTCGGGTATGGGGTGTGGCCCTTGGCGCATGGCTGGGTGCTGGGCGAAGTATGCCCTCGCGAGATGCCCTCCCGTGGTGGGCAGCTGGTGCGAAGTCCTGCCTTCGCGCTGGATTTGCGTGGCCGAGATCCTGCCGCGTTCGTGCGTGAAGCGGAAGATGGGGCGGCAAGGATCGTGGGCCGCTACGTGCCGAAGACCGAGGGTCTGTGGAGCTGGGATATCCGCGGGTCCAACGACAGATTGAACCGGGTTTTTGACCTGAACCGCTTGCCGTACGGTGATTATCCCGGTGTGGACGCCGCCGACCGCCGCGGGAAGAAACCGATGGGCGGGACCGAGGAAGGGCCTTCGCAGGAGGCTGCCCCGGCTACTAAGAAGAGGAAATTATGTACTATAGTGGGAGGAATGGGGGTGTCTGATAATTTTGTTGTGTAGTTGATGGGGACATGCGCGGCCCCCGGGGGAAGGATGTCTTCGCCCGAGCTCCGGGAGTCTTCGGCGCGAATGCTGGAGGTTACCGGGGGTCGATGGCCAAAGAATCTTCCAATCCCCTGGGCGGAAGGCGAAGACATGTCTACGTCTTGTATAGCTCGTGGCTTGAAGATTTTCCCTTACGGACGGAATATTGCTGTTGTTGTGTCGGCAGTGATGACTAAGGACTGTCAAGACGCTGTGCAGAAGCGCCGGGCGGTTATCAGGATGGCGGACCCGAGGCGTGAGGCGAAGAGAGCGCGGGGGAGCGCGAAGGCTGCTGCCTCTGGCGGCAGCCAGCCGGTGCCGGCTGCGAAACCGGCCGCGCCTGGGTCCAGCAAGCCGTCGGCGGACGCGAAGACAGCTGCCGCTGGCGTGACCAAGTCTCCCCCGGTCGAAGCTGTGAAGGGACGAGAGCTGCCCTCGCCGGGGAAACGTGTTACCGACTTCGGCACGAACATCAGCGTGGAGGACTATTTTGTCGGTAAGTTTTTTTTGGAGCCCTCTGACCGGTGATATGTTGCATTACAGGGTCCGGCAAGGGACAGATGGTTGTTGTCCCGCCTTCGGTGGCAACCGCTTTGCCATCGGCAGAAGTAAGGGTGAGGGGGACCGCGCAGGACCCGTGGGCCGCCTTCTGCGCGAGCGGCGAGATTCTGACAGCCGCTGCCGCCAAGGACGTGGCGGGCACCATGTCCCAGCGGCTGAGGGAGGCATCGCAGCGGCTGTCGCAGCAGCTGTCGCAGCAGCTAAGTCAAGTAAGTTGAGTTGGACTTCGGTGTTTGTTGTTTCCATGAAGATTTGGGTCTCATGTGTTTTTGTCAGGCGACTGACTTCGCCGACCGCGTTGCGTCTGGCGTCCTGACTGTGGACGTGGCTGCCGAAGTCGAGAGACTTCGGACACAGCACGCGGATGCTGTCCGGGAGAAGTCGGCCGCGGAGAGCAAAAGCCGCCGGTTGGCGGAGAAGGTGGCCGCCTTGGAGGCCGAGAAGACAGACCTTCGGCGCCAGCTGGCGAAAGAGAGGAGGGAGGCGAACCAGGCCATCGCTGAGGCGCAGGCTGAGGCCAAGGTGGCGCGGGCGGAGGGAAATCTCGCCAGCCAACGTGCCAAGGAGTGGGAGGCTAGGTTCAACGCCCTGCGCGGCCGCGTGGATAAGGCCGAGGCCTCCACGCGCTCTGAGGTTGAGCGGACGCTCGCACAGTTCGTGAGTTCGTATCGCGAGCTGGGCGCGCGTACTGCTGACTTCGAAGTGCCCGACCGGGAGGCGGGCCTTCGCTTCCTCGAATGGTTGCAGGAGGAGTTGCTGGTACTCCCAACCATCGTGGAAGGTTTTATGTCTTTTGCCTCCCTCGTCACCTGTGAGGGGGCCATGAATGCATTGTCCCGCGAGGGCTGCAGACACTATGAGGTTTTCGACCAGGCGGATGAGAGCTTTGAGCGCGAGATTTTCAAGGCCGAAGACCCCATTGTGAAGCAGTCAGCAGGGGCCCTTTTTGATAGGATGTGGGGGGCACATGGTCGGGAGGCTGTCAGGGAGCGATTCGACCGGGTGAGGGAGCAGGTAAAGGTTATTATTTTTGTGTGGTTGGTTGCGTGTGGGTATGTATAGTTTTTGCTGAGTGAATGTGCTGTTGCTACAGATGGAGCGTGCCGAGGATGTTGAGGACTTTGGAAGTCTGGTCGGCGCGTCGCCCGAGGTTGCGGAGGCCAAACCGGAGCTGCCCTTGGACGCTGGCGAAGGCCCCTCGGCCGTGGCCATTCCTGCCATGACCGGCAGCAACGACCCTCTGTCGGCCCCTGCGCCGACAATCGAAGGTGCCCTGGAGGTGGCGGACGAGCCGCCAGCCGAAGACCCCACGGCTGCGGCCGGGCCCTCACAGGTGGCTAAGTAGCTAAATAGGTGCGGGGGAGTGTGTAAGTTTTGTGTGCGTGTTACTGAACCTCGGTTGCTGCGCAGGTTCAGGGTTTTGGGCCTACGCACGCAACTGCTACTGACACTGCTATTTTTGTGGTGGCTTCGACCGTGGTTGCTGAAGATGTTTCAGATGATTCTGTGTCTAAGTTTTTTGAGTCTGGTGATTCTGGGGGTTCAGTTGTGTGGACGGAGGAGTCTTCGGATGAGGACTTGGATTATTTTGCGGCGCTGGATGTGGCTGCGGTGGAAGCTTCTCCGCGCGTGGTAGGTGCTGAAGTTATTCCTAGTGCGAGTGCTGGGCGTAGGCGGCGAAGGGCGGTCGCGAAGCGGAGGGTTAGTGAAGTGGAGGGAAGTCATCTTCGTGTGGACGGGGCTGGCAAACGAGAACTGTTGTCCTCGCCGGCTGGGACGAGTGTAGGTGAGGGGGAGTTGCGGAATCTTTTTGAGGGTGAGGAGCTGAGGATAATGTTGTTCAACTGCAGGGAGATGGGCATTATCCCTAAGGTTGAGCCAATGTAACGTGTGATGCCCTCGCTGTATGCATGTACCCGTGATTTGTATGAGGCTGTGTGTTTTCGTTGATCCGGTCGTGCCCGTAGATGACTTGTGCGCGGGGAACCTTTTGGGAAATGCTTTAGGTTTTGCGCGCTTGTTGTGCTAGTCCGGCTGCACGCGTGGGTGCCTTTTGCGCGGAGAGTCCTTTGGGAGGACTTCGATTTTGGGCACTTACTGTGCTGGTCCGGCTGCACCCGTAGGCGACTTTTGCATGGAGAGTCCTTTGGAGAGGACTTCGATTTTGCGCACTTATTGTGTTAGTCCGGCTGCACCCGTAGGCGACTTTTGCGCGGAGAGTCCGGCTGCACCCTTAGGCGACTTTTGCGCGGAGAGTCCTTTGGAGAGGACTTCGATTTTGCGCACTTATTGTGCTAGTCCGACTGCACCCGTAGGCGACTTTTGCGCGGAGAGTCCTTTGGAGAGGACTTCGATTTTGCGCACGTATTGTGCTTAGTCCGGCTGCACCCGTAGGCGACTTTTGCGTGGAGTGTCGCACGCGAGGGTAGCCAGCGCTGTCCCTCGCGGTGACTTTGGTGTAGTCAAATGCCGAAGACCGTTGATGCGGTCTTTTTCGACATTGGCTTAGTTTTTGCGGGGGATTTTTGCTTGTATATTACATGGCTCCGCCTCATTAAAAACCTCACCCCCCTGGGAGGAAAAGAGTGCGGGCCGTAAAAATAATGTTTGGCGAATTACAAGGGCGTTGTAAGGCCCAAAATTTGTATTAAAAAAATAATAAAATAAATATATGTAGAGATAAAATAGTAAATTCAGATATCTCCAATTATACATGAGCTTTGAATTTTGAAGATTGAATTTTGGAAAACAAGAAAGGAATATAATACAACACAAAATAAACTTATAAATAAATAAATCCATCACATTGTGAATATATCCAACTTGAGCTTTAATCTAAGAATAAAGTTTGCCACCAAGTTTGAATTTAAATTTGAATTTAACTTGAGGCTTAAATAAAAGGAAAATGGAATGGAAAGGAAAAAGAAAAGAAATGAGAAGACTGCGCTGGTAAAGAAATCGGCCTGCTCGGCCCATTGGCTCCTCTCTCAGGCGGCCCATTTAACCCACGTGCAGCCCACCTAAGCCCACACTTTGCGCCGTGCCTCTTCCAGGCGGGGCCCGCGCGCCAGCCGCCTATCCCCTATCGCGCGCCACTGGATGCTCGGGCCCACTGGCCAGGAGCTCCATCCACACGCTCGGACTCCATCCACCGCACGCGCTGGCTACCTATCTCTGAGTTGTGGGCCCGCATCGCCAGTCAGTTTCCTCTCCGTGCGCGCTAACTCACTGATGGGTGGCCCTTGCTTGTCAGGGTCATCTCCTCCCTCGCGCGCCGTAACAATACTTCCGCGCATGGCGGGAGGGACCCCCTATTCCACCGGAACACGCGTGATTCTCGGGCGGTCTCCTCCTGGCGATCTGAGGTGCTCGCGTTCAACCTCCTTCTGCCCAAAGTATAAAGCCGACCCCCCCCTTCCTCCGTGCATACATCCCGTCTGTCGCCATTGCCGCCGAACCCCCCTTCCGCCTATCGAAATCCCTCGAGAAGCCATCGTTGGGCCATCCTTTAGATCCTAGGTGCTTCGGCTCGGTTTGCTGTTGAAGTCCTCAAAGTTGTCGGGCGGGATTGGCGACTGGTGGCACGCCGATTCGTCACCGGTGGATCGATCTCCGCCGCTCGCCGCGGCCAAGACCTTCTGCATCGTATCGCGGGGTAAGTCCATGTCCATCGCATTCAGTGTACTTAGGGCATCGTGTAGCAGTCTTTAATTGAGTTTTCGTGCACTGTATCGCCAAATCAAACTTCGCCGGCGATGGCGCCGCCATGGTCCGGCCGGTTCGCCGCCGTCCCGAGCTGGGAATTGGGGAGAATGGCTCCTGACCGTTAGATCCCGTTGTGCGGTCGGGATTAGTTAGTCGCATACCCCTTCGCCATGTGCAATCTGGTCCGTTGGTTTGGATCGGGCGCATGAGATCGGGTCGGGATTATTTAAATCTGAGCCAATACTTTTAGATCCGACGGTCGCCATCGCATACCGACTCAGATTTGATCCATGTCACTGGTTTCTGATCGGGCGGTCCAGATTAGAACACACCCTTTCAGCCAAGCAGATTTACAAATGAGACCCTGTGCTTGTCAGGAATTAACCCGCAGTCCACAGATCTTGTGCACTGAGTCGTAGAAATACTTACACCACAGCCCCTGTCTTTTCTGGTATTTGAGGCCCAGTCCCGAGATCAGGTAAAAATAGGGAAACTAATTTAAAAATAGATTTTTAGTACAAATTTAATTGCAGAAACTTGTTTAATTCATAGAAATTGCATATGAACTCCAAATTAGCCCATTCCTGTTCCTAAATTTTCATAATATTATTGTCTATCCATTTGTACCACTGTTTTTACATAAAGTACACATTAAAATTTATTTCTCACTTAACCCTATATTAAATGCATAAAATCTTTGGAAATTCATAACTTAAAATCTACAACTCCAAATTTAGTGATTCTTGTTCCTACGATCTCGTAGCAACGCGTAGATTATTATTATTCAGTTTGTACTTATGTTTGGTGTAATGTTAATTTTGCCTATGCAATGTTTGTCTGTATTGCTACGACTAGCAAGTGAGGTCACGAGTCATCTGAAGATCATCCTGGTACCTGGAATCTCAAGTCCCAGGCAAGTTGTGCCCTTGATCACTTCTTTTTACCCACTCATGTTCTAATTAATCATAATGATCTGCATAGGTTAATTTTGATGGGACCCAATAGGTTACCCTAGTTTGACTATCTTTATACCTTGTTCACCACTGAATCTTTGGGTAGTACTTGCTATCGCTTTATGTGGTTTTGGGTATAGAGATACACATTTCTATTCATGATTACACTTTTATTGTCAGTTGTTATTTACTGTTCATGTTAAGATCATTATGTTAATTGGAACATGGAGAACCACCCGGGAAAACAGTGCTACCACAAGGGAGGAATGGGACCCCTTGGCTGATTAATTAGGAAAGCTAGTGGAAGACTACCTTACCCGAAAGGGGCAAGGGCAGTAGGGGAGTGGTCAGTGTAGGGAGGCCCTCGGGAGGATTTTGCTGCGATGGCGGTCCTGCAAGGGATTCCTGCATTGGAACTTCCTATAAACTGTAGCGGGTTTTCGGAAGCTAGTGGAACTTTGTAAAGGCCTCGTAGTGGATCCCTAGCCATTCACCTCGGTAGTGTCTAAGGGCCTTGCAAACCCTGGCGACATGGGATACACGACTTGTGGGTAAAGATGCGCAACCTCTGCAGAGTGTAAAACTGGTATACTAGCCGTGCTCACGGTCAAGAGCAGCTCGGACACTCACATGATTAATCTATGGAACTAAATTCAATTTGTCATATGCATTGCATCGCAGGTGATGATGTTACTTTTGTTCTACTATTTAATTGGGTTGGTATTTACTTATACTTAGTAATTGCTAATAAAATTTTGACCAACTTTAAAAGCAATGCTCAGCTTCAACCATCCTCTTTGGTAAGCCTTACACTTCACATGAGCTCCCACCTTTGGCGAGTTCATACACATTATTCCCCACAACTTGTTGAGCGATGAACGTATGTGAGCTCACTCTTGCTGTCTCACACACCCCACAGGTCAAGAACAGGTACCACCGGATGAAGCGCTTGGAGGATGCTGTGACGAGTTCGCGAGAGGTCTAGGTCGTCGTCTCCCAGTCAACTTTGGGTTGCTGGACCGTTGTCTCCTTATAATGTAATTATTTATTTTGTATAGAACTCCTGTTATATATAAAGATGTGACATTCGATCCTGTGCCACTATACATCATATGTGTGAGACTTGGTCCCAGCATACCTGGTGTTTATGTTCGCGCCCGGGTCTTGGTGCCCCGAAATCCGGGTGTGACAGAAGTGGTATCAGAGGAATGTTGACTGTAGGACGAAACCTAGATAGAACTGGACAACCATTACCTACTTACCTTACTCTGATCTCTTTCTAAACTTTTCTTAATCTTTTCTCATCTATTTCCGCTTACTCTGATTATCCTTATCTTTTCCTTCTAAAGACAAATGTGGATTTCACACTTTGAAATCCAGTGCCTAAAGTAACTTTAGGAATAGGAGACCTAATCCTAGGAACAAAAACAAAACTATTTTTATAAGTGTCTATGTATTTGAATGTTTGTTCTTATGATATCTGTCTGATTTGGATCTTTGTTTGAGTGTGATGGGTTGTGGAGTAATGTCCACAATTACATCTGCATATACATCTAGGCATAAAGGATAGCATTTGTAAGATAACTAGACAATCTAGATTATCCCCTTAGAAAATATATGTATATATAGTATTCCGTAGCTATCTCATCTTGACATAAACTATCTTACCTTTGGACATTCACCTCGTACAACTAATTACCCTAGTCTTGACATAGAATATCTGGCCCAGCCCTGCCAAAGAAAGTTTTAGTACATAACCAACTATTAGCTTATTCATTTTGCCTACCAAATGATTCCCTTGCAAAGCTATCTTACCATATGCTTCTAACTTAGATGGTCAATACCAGGCGGGGTGGTGGAATTGATTTACCTCCTAATCGACACACTCGGTGGATATATCGACAACCCCAACCACAGCCAGCAGAGATGAATCCTCCTAATCCTCCATCAGGCGGAGTCGATCCACTAATTGCAGCTCAAATGAGGATGATGCAGCAAATGACTGACACTATGGCAGATATGCGCACCCAAATGCAGCAAGAACGCCAAGAAATGCACCAGGAAAGAGAGGATGCACGTCGGGAAATGCGCCAAGAGCGGGAAGAGATACGCCAGGAGAGAAGGGTACAACAACAGCAGCTGCAACAACAACTTCAACAACAGCAGCAACAACAACAAGTGCCATTGCCTCCACCTCCACCACCAGTTCCACCCCGGGACAAGCACCGAGAATTCATGAGCCACAAACCACCAACCTTCTCCAACTCCGCAGATCCGCTGCAAGCAGATGACTGGTTAAAATCCATAGAGAAGATGCTCAACATAGCTCAGTGCTCGGATAGAGAGAAGGTACTCTATGCATCAGGTCGTCTTGCTGGTCCCGCTGCGGATTGGTGGGATGCGTACTGCGCTGCTCATGCTGCTGTCGATACAATTACCTGGGCAGAATTCTCCACACAATTCAGGAATTACCATATTCCCGCTGGACTCATGAAGATTAAGAGAAAGGAGTTTCTCTCCCTCAAGCAAGGAAGTATGTCCGTGAGTGAGTATAGGGACAAATTCATCCAGTTATCACGATATGCTCCCAGAGATGTTGAGGATGATGAGCAAAAGCAGGAGCTTTTTCTGGACGGGTTAATTGGACCCTTGCAATATCAGCTGGTATCACACACCTTCCCATCCTTCCAAAGGCTATTGGACAAAGCTATTGCCGTAGAAAACAAGAGGAGTATATTTAGAGAGAAAAGAAAGGCTGCTAACCAAGGACAGGCTGGAAGTAGTTCCCGTCCTCGCTATACTACCACTCCCAATACACCAGCTAGTGGCAGTTCCGGACAACAAACTCAACAGGCACCAACTGCTCCTCCAAAAGCAAGCACCCCAGCAGGACCCGTTGCTCCCAACACAACCGTCATCAGGACATGCTTCAAGTGTGGACAACCGGGACACTACGCCAACTACTATCCCAACAGAGCTACCTACACTACACCGGCTCCAATGAAGCAAGGACAAGCCTCGGCAGGAAAGAGTCAGCCCCTATCTATCAACCGGGGACATGCCCATCATGCAGAAGTAGAAGCTGAACCCGGTGAACTTGAAATTCAAGAAGAAGAGCCAGTTGGAGATGAAGTAGTCGGTGAAGAAGTCAACGAGCAACAAGAATAGAGATAAACATAGATATAGATATATATATATATATATATTTTACTATTTGTAAGACCTAAATATTAGTTTAGCTATTAGTTAGTATTATTACTATTTTAGTGATAATAGTAAGGTCTATTAAACCTATGTTTTGTTAAAGGATTATGCATCATGCCGAGATTTCCTTGTTTGTGCATATGTTCCGAGAACAATATGAGTACACATCCCTTTTCTTACAAATCTCGAGGACGAGATTTTTTTTAAGGGGGGTAGGATTTGTAAGGCCCAAAATTTGTATTAAAAAAATAATAAAATAAATATATGTAGAGATAAAATAGTAAATTCAGATATCTCCAATTATACATGAGCTTTGAATTTTGAAGATTGAATTTTGGAAAACAAGAAAGGAATATAATACAACACAAAATAAACTTATAAATAAATAAATCCATCACATTGTGAATATATCCAACTTGAGCTTTAATCTAAGAATAAAGTTTGCCACCAAGTTTGAATTTAAATTTGAATTTAACTTGAGGCTTAAATAAAAGGAAAATGGAATGGAAAGGAAAAAGAAAAGAAATGAGAAGACTGCGCTGGTAAAGAAATCGGCCTGCTCGGCCCATTGGCTCCTCTCTCAGGCGGCCCATTTAACCCACGCGCAGCCCACCTAAGCCCACACTTTGCGCCGTGCCTCTTCCAGGCGGGGCCCGCGCGCCAGCCGCCTATCCCCTATCGCGCGCCACTGGATGCTCGGGCCCACTGGCCAGGAGCTCCATCCACACGCTCGGACTCCATCCACCGCACGCGCTGGCTACCTATCTCTGAGTTGTGGGCCCGCATCGCCAGTCAGTTTCCTCTCCGTGCGCGCTAACTCACTGATGGGTGGCCCTTGCTTGTCAGGGTCATCTCCTCCCTCGCGCGCCGTAACAATACTTCCGCGCATGGCGGGAGGGACCCCCTATTCCACCGGAACACGCGTGATTCTCGGGCGGTCTCCTCCTGGCGATCTGAGGTGCTCGCGTTCAACCTCCTTCTGCCCAAAGTATAAAGCCGACCCCCCCTTCCTCTGTGCATACATCCCATCTGTCGCCATTGCCGCCGAACCCCCCTTCCGCCTATCGAAATCCCTCGAGAAGCCATCGTTGGGCCATCCTTTAGATCCTAGGTGCTTCGGCTCGGTTTGCTGTTGAAGTCCTCAAAGTTGTCGGGCGGGATTGGCGACTGGTGGCGCGCCGATTCGTCACCGGTGGATCGATCTCCGCCGCTCGCCGTGGCCAAGACCTTCTGCATCGTATCGCGGGGTAAGTCCATGTCCATCGCATTCAGTGTACTTAGGGCATCGTGTAGCAGTCTTTAATTGAGTTTTCGTGCACTGTATCGCCAAATCAAACTTCGCCGGCGATGGCGCCGCCATGGTCCGGCCGGTTCGCCGCCGTCCCGAGCTGGGAATTGGGGAGAATGGCTCCTGACCGTTAGATCCCGTTGTGCGGTCGGGATTAGTTAGTCGCATACCCCTTCGCCATGTGCAATCTGGTCCGTTGGTTTGGATCGGGCGCATGAGATCGGGTCGGGATTATTTAAATCTGAGCCAATACTTTTAGATCCGACGGTCGCCATCGCATACCGACTCAGATTTGATCCATGTCACTGGTTTCTGATCGGGCGGTCCAGATTAGAACACACCCTTTCAGCCAAGCAGATTTACAAATGAGACCCTGTGCTTGTCAGGAATTAACCCGCAGTCCACAGATCTTGTGCCAAGTTTGAATTTAAATTTGAATTTAACTTGAGGCTTAAATAAAAGGAAAATGGAATGGAAAGGAAAAAGAAAAGAAATGAGAAGACTGCGCTGGTAAAGAAATCGGCCTGCTCGGCCCATTGGCTCCTCTCTCAGGCGGCCCATTTAACCCACGCGCAGCCCACCTAAGCCCACACTTTGCGCCGTGCCTCTTCCAGGCGGGGCCCGCGCGCCAGCCGCCTATCCCCTATCGCGCGCCACTGGATGCTCGGGCCCACTGGCCAGGAGCTCCATCCACACGCTCGGACTCCATCCACCGCACGCGCTGGCTACCTATCTCTGAGTTGTGGGCCCGCATCGCCAGTCAGTTTCCTCTCCGTGCGCGCTAACTCACTGATGGGTGGCCCTTGCTTGTCAGGGTCATCTCCTCCCTCGCGCGCCGTAACAATACTTCCGCGCATGGCGGGAGGGACCCCCTATTCCACCGGAACACGCGTGATTCTCGGGCGGTCTCCTCCTGGCGATCTGAGGTGCTCGCGTTCAACCTCCTTCTGCCCAAAGTATAAAGCCGACCCCCCTTCCTCCGTGCATACATCCCGTCTGTCGCCATTGCCGCCGAACCCCCCTTCCGCCTATCGAAATCCCTCGAGAAGCCATCGTTGGGCCATCCTTTAGATCCTAGGTGCTTCGGCTCGGTTTGCTGTTGAAGTCCTCAAAGTTGTCGGGCGGGATTGGCGACTGGTGGCGCGCCGATTCGTCACCGGTGGATCGATCTCCGCCGCTCGCCGTGGCCAAGACCTTCTGCATCGTATCGCGGGGTAAGTCCATGTCCATCGCATTCAGTGTACTTAGGGCATCGTGTAGCAGTCTTTAATTGAGTTTTCGTGCACTGTATCGCCAAATCAAACTTCGCCGGCGATGGCGCCGCCATGGTCCGGCCGGTTCGCCGCCGTCCCGAGCTGGGAATTGGGGAGAATGGCTCCTGACCGTTAGATCCCGTTGTGCGGTCGGGATTAGTTAGTCGCATACCCCTTCGCCATGTGCAATCTGGTCCGTTGGTTTGGATCGGGCGCATGAGATCGGGTCGGGATTATTTAAATCTGAGCCAATACTTTTAGATCCGACGGTCGCCATCGCATACCGACTCAGATTTGATCCATGTCACTGGTTTCTGATCGGGCGGTCCAGATTAGAACACACCCTTTCAGCCAAGCAGATTTACAAATGAGACCCTGTGCTTGTCAGGAATTAACCCGCAGTCCACAGATCTTGTGCCAAGTTTGAATTTAAATTTGAATTTAACTTGAGGCTTAAATAAAAGGAAAATGGAATGGAAAGGAAAAAGAAAAGAAATGAGAAGACTGCGCTGGTAAAGAAATCGGCCTGCTCGGCCCATTGGCTCCTCTCTCAGGCGGCCCATTTAACCCACGCGCAGCCCACCTAAGCCCACACTTTGCGCCGTGCCTCTTCCAGGCGGGGCCCGCGCGCCAGCCGCCTATCCCCTATCGCGCGCCACTGGATGCTCGGGCCCACTGGCCAGGAGCTCCATCCACACGCTCGGACTCCATCCACCGCACGCGCTGGCTACCTATCTCTGAGTTGTGGGCCCGCATCGCCAGTCAGTTTCCTCTCCGTGCGCGCTAACTCACTGATGGGTGGCCCTTGCTTGTCAGGGTCATCTCCTCCCTCGCGCGCCGTAACAATACTTCCGCGCATGGCGGGAGGGACCCCCTATTCCACCGGAACACGCGTGATTCTCGGGCGGTCTCCTCCTGGCGATCTGAGGTGCTCGCGTTCAACCTCCTTCTGCCCAAAGTATAAAGCCGACCCCCCCTTCCTCCGTGCATACATCCCGTCTGTCGCCATTGCCGCCGAACCCCCCTTCCGCCTATCGAAATCCCTCGAGAAGCCATCGTTGGGCCATCCTTTAGATCCTAGGTGCTTCGGCTCGGTTTGCTGTTGAAGTCCTCAAAGTTGTCGGGCGGGATTGGCGACTGGTGGCGCGCCGATTCGTCACCGGTGGATCGATCTCCGCCGCTCGCCGTGGCCAAGACCTTCTGCATCGTATCGCGGGGTAAGTCCATGTCCATCGCATTCAGTGTACTTAGGGCATCGTGTAGCAGTCTTTAATTGAGTTTTCGTGCACTGTATCACCAAATCAAACTTCGCCGGCGATGGCGCCGCCATGGTCCGGCCGGTTCGCCGCCGTCCCGAGCTGGGAATTGGGGAGAATGGCTCCTGACCGTTAGATCCCGTTGTGCGGTCGGGATTAGTTAGTCGCATACCCCTTTGCCATGTGCAATCTGGTCCGTTGGTTTGGATCGGGCGCATGAGATCGGGTCGGGATTATTTAAATCTGAGCCAATACTTTTAGATCCGACGGTCGCCATCGCATACCGACTCAGATTTGATCCATGTCACTGGTTTCTGATCGGGCGGTCTAGATTAGAACACACCCTTTCAGCCAAGCAGATTTACAAATGAGACCCTGTGCTTGTCAGGAATTAACCCGCAGTCCACAGATCTTGTGCACTGAGTCGTAGAAATACTTACACCACAGCCCCTGTCTTTTCTGGTATTTGAGGCCCAGTCCCGAGATCAGGTAAAAATAGGGAAACTAATTTAAAAATAGATTTTTAGTACAAATTTAATTGCAGAAACTTGTTTAATTCATAGAAATTGCATATGAACTCCAAATTAGTCCATTCCTGTTCCTAAATTTTCATAATATTATTGTCTATCCATTTGTACCACTGTTTTTACATAAAGTACACATTAAAATTTATTTCTCACTTAACCCTATATTAAATGCATAAAATCTTTGGAAATTCATAACTTAAAATCTACAACTCCAAATTTAGTGATTCTTGTTCCTACGATCTCGTAGCAACACGTAGATTATTATTATTCAGTTTGTACTTATGTTTGGTGTAATGTTAATTTTGCCTATGCAATGTTTGTCTGTATTGCTACGACTAGCAAGTGAGGTCACGAGTCATCTGAAGATCATCCTGGTACCTGGAATCTCAAGTCCCAGGCAAGTTGTGCCCTTGATCACTTCTTTTTACCCACTCATGTTCTAATTAATCATAATGATCTGCATAGGTTAATTTTGATGGGACCCAATAGGTTACCCTAGTTTGACTATCTTTATACCTTGTTCACCACTGAATCTTTGGGTAGTACTTGCTATCGCTTTATGTGGTTTTGGGTATAGAGATACACATTTCTATTCATGATTATACTTTTATTGTCAGTTGTTATTTACTGTTCATGTTAAGATCATTATGTTAATTGGAACATGGAGAACCACCCGGGAAAACAGTGCTACCACAAGGGAGGAATGGGACCCCTTGGCTGATTAATTAGGAAAGCTAGTGGAAGACTACCTTACCCGAAAGGGGCAAGGGCAGTAGGGGAGTGGTCAGTGTAGGGAGGCCCTCGTGAGGATTTTGCTGCGATGGCGGTCCTGCAAGGGATTCCTGCATTGGAACTTCCTATAAACTGTAGCGGGTTTTCGGAAGCTAGTGGAACTTTGTAAAGGCCTCGTAGTGGATCCCTAGCCATTCACCTCGGTAGTGTCTAAGGGCCTTGCAAACCCTGGCGACATGGGATACACGACTTGTGGGTAAAGATGCGCAACCTCTGCAGAGTGTAAAACTGGTATACTAGCCGTGCTCACGGTCAAGAGCAGCTCGGACACTCACATGATTAATCTATGGAACTAAATTCAATTTGTCATATGCATTGCATCGCAGGTGATGATGTTACTTTTGTTCTACTATTTAATTGGGTTGGTATTTACTTATACTTAGTAATTGCTAATAAAATTTTGACCAACTTTAAAAGCAATGCTCAGCTTCAACCATCCTCTTTGGTAAGCCTTACACTTCACATGAGCTCCCACCTTTGGTGAGTTCATACACATTATTCCCCACAACTTGTTGAGCGATGAACGTATGTGAGCTCACTCTTGCTGTCTCACACACCCCACAGGTCAAGAACAGGTACCACCGGATGAAGCGCTTGGAGGATGCTGTGACGAGTTCGCGAGAGGTCTAGGTCGTCGTCTCCCAGTCAACTTTGGGTTGCTGGACCGTTGTCTCCTTATAATGTAATTATTTATTTTGTATAGAACTCCTGTTATATATAAAGATGTGACATTCGATCCTGTGCCACTATACATCATATGTGTGAGACTTGGTCCCAGCATACCTGGTGTTTATGTTCGCGCCCGGGTCTTGGTGCCCCGAAATCCGGGTGTGACAGGCGTGATGGCCCTGAGGGTTCAAACAAAAAATTTGCAAAGACTGTCTATATTCCAGGAATGTTCCAGGTCTTCGCCAGATTGAGTTGTTAATCTGTACACGCTGGGAGACGACTTCGTCTTGACGATAAATTGTCCTTCCCACTTTGGTTCTAGATTACCCCGTGACTCTGTCCGGGTTGTCCGGACGAGTACGAGGTCCCCTTCGTTGAATTCTCTTGGGACGACCGCGTGGTCGCGTCAGGCCTTCGTTTGGGCTTGATATTTGTTGAGGGCCTGCAGGGCGAAGACGCGGTCCCCGTCGATGAGGTCTTTGGAAGTTGGCTCGTCGAAGTCGGGTACTGCTGAAGCGGTTGTCCACGGGGACCCATGTTTGATTTCTTGCGGGGTCATGGCCTCCGATCCGTATAGCAGGCGAAAAGGAGTGAATCCTGTCGCCCGACACTCGGTTGTGTTCACCCAGACTGCTTCGGGTAGTAGGTCGGCCCACTTGCCCTTCTTGTCGTCGAGGAGCATTTTCTTGATTGCCGTGAAAATCTTGCTGTTGGCGCGCTCCACGACACCGTTGGATTGTGGGTGGTAGACTGAGGCAAAGGCGAGCTTGGTGCCAATGGAGAAGCAGAAATCCATGAAGTCTTGGCTGTCAAATTGCTTGCCATTGTCGACTGTGAGCTCGGACGGGACTCCGAATCGGCAAACAATGTTTTGCCAGAAGAATTTCTGGGCAGTCTTTGATGTTATTGTGGATACCGCCCTCGCCTCGATCCACTTGGTAAAATACTCGACAGCGACGAAGGTGAACTTGAGATTCCCTTGGGCCGTGGGTAGTGGCCCGACAATGTCCAGGCCCCAGCGCTAAAGGGGCCACGTGTGTGCGATTAGCTTTGTGAGTTGCGAAGGGCTTCCCGAGCGTGGAGAAAACTTCTGGCAGGCTTCGCATGACCTTGTGACCCGATTTGCGGCGCAGATCATGCCGGGCCAGTAGAAACCTTGACGGATCACCTTGGCAGCTAGGGCCCTGTGCCCTGCGTGAGAGCCGCAAGTCCCGCTGTGGACTTCGCGTAGGATTTGAACGCCTTCGGTTTCGATGACACATTTGCGCATGGGTTGGCTGACCCCTTTCTTGTAAAGCTGGCCTTCGATGAGAGCGAAGTCCCAGCTTCGGTGTTTGAGGCGCTTGGCCTCGTTGACATCGGCTGGATGGTAGTATCCTTGCAAGAACAGGGTTATTGGTGCTCGCCAGTCTTCGGTCATAATGAGGTTGACTATGCGGTGGCCTTCGCTGTCGTTGGTTATTTGTAGGCCCTCTGGGCTGCGGACGGCTGGTGTGCTGATGACATGGTAGAATACGTCCAAGGGTAGGGCCTCGCCCCTGGCGGCTGCTTTGGCCAACGCGTCGGCCTCCTCATTCTTGGCGCAGTCTACATGCTGCAAGGTGAAGCCTTTGAATTGTCTCTCGAGACTGCGGATAGCTGCGAGGTACTGCATAAGTGTGGGGTCCTTCGCTGCGTAATCTTTCTCGATTTGGCCGGCAACTACCTTGGAGTCTGTTCTGACTATGCAGGTAGTGACGCCAAGTGCCCTTAGCTTGCGAAGGCCGAGGATGACAGCTTCGTACTCTGCTATATTGTTGGTGCACCTGTTAGACTCCAAAGCAAAGTTGAGGCGTGCGACATATTTGTGCTTGACCCCTGCGGGTGAGGTGATGACTGCAGTGACGCCTGCCCCCGCATGGCACCATGCGTCGTCACAATGGATGGTCCACACCGTCTCCGCTGACGTGTCCGGCTGCGTTATTGGCCCGGTCCAGTCGATGATGAAGTCTGCCATGACTTGTGACTTAATGGCTGTCCGGGGCTCGAAGGTGACATGGTAGCCGGAAAGCTCGGCTGCCCATTTGGCAATCCGGACTGATGCCTCTGGATTTCTGAATAATTCGCCGAGTCCCCTGTCTGAGGTGACCCGCACCTTGAATGCTTCAAAATAATGGCGCAATTTGCGCGAAGCCATGACTACTGCGTAGGCAATTTTTCCAATTCTGTCATATTGCATTTGGATGTTGTGAGTACTTCGGAGACGTAGTAAACTAGACATTGCCTGGTCGTGCCTTCTCTCTCCTGCTCCTGAACCAGCGCTGCGCTGACCGCGTGTGGTGAAGCCGCGACGTAGAGCAACAAGGGCAGCGAGGGGTTGGGGCTTGAAAGAATTGCCAGTTCTGACAGATGCTACTTTAGTGAAGCGAAAGCCGCCGCTTGATTTGGTCCTCATGCGAAGTCTTTTGCGCCACGTAGCATTTTGAGGAAAGGTAGGCTTAGCTCTGAGGATTTGGAGATGAATCTGTTGAGGGCGGCCAGTCTGCCGGTCAGTCGTTGGACATCTCTGGCTGACTGCGGGGGCGTCATGTTGATGATGGCCTGTATTTTGGTCGGGTTGGCTTCGATTCCGCGGTGCGACACCAGGTATCCCAGTATCTTCCCCCGGCGAACGCCGAAGACGCACTTTTCAGGGTTTAGGCGAAGTCGTGCGTCTCGCATGTTCGCGAATGTTTCTGCGAGGTCAGCCAAATGGTCTTCTTTGCTTTTGCTGGCAACGACTTGTCGTCCACATACGTAAATATGTTTCTGCCGACTTGGCTCTCGAGCACCGTTTTGGTGAGACGAGAGAATGTGGACCCAGCGTTCTTGAGTCCCTCCGGCATTCTAATGAAGTAGTACGTGCCGAAGGGTGTTATGAAGCTGGTGTTGGCCTTGTCTTCCTCCTTCATATAAATTTGGTGGTAGCCGGAGAAACAGTCAAGGAGTGACATGACTTCGCAGCCTGCCACACTATCGACGATCTTGTCGATCCGAGGCAGCGGGAAATTATCCTTGGGGCAAGCTTTTGTTGAGGCTGGTGAAATCGATGCACATCCGCCATTTGCCGTTCTTCTTCTGCACCATGACTACGTTGGCGAGCCAGGTAGGGTAGGCGACTGGCTCGATGAACTTGGCCTCAAGCAGGCGGTGTACCTCGGCCTTGGCAGCCTCTGTCTTCTCATCAGACATCTTGCGTAGTCGTTGCTTCTTCGGTCTCACCGAAGGGTCAATTCCCAAGCTGTGCTCGATGATAGAGCGACTGACTCCAACCAGGTCGAGGGCGGACCAGGCGAAGACGTCTTTATTTTTGGACAAACAGGAGAGGAGTCTCTCCTCGTCATGTGAGGTAAGGTCTTCGCTTATGATGACCGTTTGCTTGGGCGTTGACTGGTCAAGGGGGACAGTCTTGGTCCCATCGTTGATCTGCAGCTGTGCCTTTTTATGTTCTTTGGTGATCGGGCTGGTTGACTCGGGGGCCTCGCACTGTGCCGTGAGGCAGTGTACGTTCCTTTGCCCTGGAACGAAGTCTCTTTCTATGTTGCGCGCGGCCTGCTGGTTGCCGTAAACTGTGATTGCGCCTTATGGACCCGAGATCTTCATGCACAGATAAAGTCCGTGAATGGCTGCTTCAAACTTGTTGATGGAGCCATGACCCATGATGGCGTTGTACGGGTACACCATGTCGACAATGTCGAAAGTAATTTGCTCACTTTGGGCATTGGGTGCTACGCCGAAGGAAAGGGGTAGTTCTATTTTGCCGACAGGAAAGGTGCCCTTGCCGCCGAAGCCATACAGCGGGTTGTCCGAAGGCTTGAGCAAGCTGTGGCTGATGCCCATGCGGTTGAAGGCGTGGAGGAAAATGATATTCGCCTGGCTGCCGTTGTCCACTAAGACTTTGTGCAGGTCCCAGCCTGCCACGCTGTAGTTGATTACCATGCCGTCGATGTGGGGTGCGCTGCGCAGGTCGACGTCTCTGGCGTCGAAGGTCAACGGCACATGGGACCACTTCGTCTGCATGACTGGGCCGGTGACGGCGACGTGGTTGATGCTGCGGTAGTGGTCCCTTTTCTGCCGCTTTGTGTCGAAGTCGGCGCTGGATCCCCCAGTGATCATGTGAATGACTCCGTGATACGGCTGATCAGCAAAGTCTTCTTGTTTTGGTGCGTGGGGGTGATGGATGTTTGGTTGTTGCGGGTGCGGAGGTGGGGGTGGGGGTGGGGGTGGGGGAGGCACGATTTGTACCTCCTGATGGTGGTATGCGTGGTTGGGTGGGTGCTGAGCGGGGCCATGGTTGTATGGTGGTGGGAGTTGTTGATATGTGTGTGCGACAACTCTTGGGTTGTCGGTCGGTTGCGCCCGAGACATCCTGTCTCTGGTGGCCTTCGTCTCTGGGCAGTCCCTTTTGGGTGCGCGCAGTCTTCGTCGTGGAACAAGCAGTAAAATCTGCACGGTTGCTGCGCCCGTCCTCGGCCTCGACCGCGGGTCCCTCCGCCGCGGCCCTGGGGGGGATAATCTTGGTGGCGAGGGGCCTCACCAGCGGGGTGCTGGTTGGCGATGTTGTGTACCTGCTGCTGGCTGCGGCCGTCCCGACCGGATTCTGTCTGCGAAGGCCTTGTCCACGTGCGGCTGGACTGCGGAGGGTCTTTGGGTTTCCTCTGGGACTCGACCTTGCGCTGGTGGAGCTCTTTGGATCTGGCGTACTTCTCGAACAGCTGATATAGCTCTTGGAGGTTCTTGGGCGGATCTCTGATGCAGTGGCTGTAGAGGACGCTAGCCCGAAGGCCACTGATGGCATAGTGAATGACTATTTGGTCATCGACCGAAGGCAGTTGTGATTTGAGGGTCAGGAACTTGTGGTAGTACTCCCACAGAGTCTCTCTTTCCAGTTGCTTGTAGAGTGACAGTTTGGCCAACGCATCGGTGTCTGGGCGGTACCCTTGGAAGTTGAGCAGAAATTTGTCCCGGAGACTTCTCCAGGATTCGATGGACAGCGGGGGCAATTTGGTGTACCAAGTGAGAGCCGGGCCCTCGAGGGCGATGATGAATGACTTGGCCATCGTGGCGTCGTCCCCTCCGGCTAATGCAACAGCGACTTGATAGCTCATGATATACTGTGCCAGGTCAGTGCTGCCGTTGTACTTAGGGTAGGTCCCTGCCCTGAAGTTGGCGGGCCATGGTGACACTTGCAGTTGCAGCGCCAGGGGGCTTCGCTCGTCAAGGTAGTTGATGCCTTGGAAAGCTGCGGCGTGCGGGATGAAGGGCCCGCGATGAGGGACGAATAGGTCTTTGACCGGCGCGCGCTGCTGGATGGGCGGGCCGTGCTGCTGCAGATCGTGCTGGCCTTCGCGCTGCAAGAGCGCAATCTCTTTCTCAAGCTCCTAGGCCCTCTGCTCTTCGTCTCGTATCATTTGGCGTAGCTTGGCCTGCACATTGATGCGTTGGTGTTTGGCCTCGAGGATTTCCTTCTGCTTCTGAAGATTGCGGTTTCTGAGGCGCAGGGTCCGTAGTTGTAGCTGCTCTTCTGCGGAGACGCCGAGGACCTCGCCGTCCTCTGCTGCGTCCTCGCCTGCTGGTGGTGCGAAGCCTAGGGGTGACACTTGTGGCTGCCCTTCGGAGCTGCAGGTGCGAAGGGTGCCTTCTAGGGTGTGTTGGTCATTGCGCTGTCTCTTGCTGTGTGCTTCATCTTCACCAGCTCCTTGGTGGGTGTTGTCGGCGAGGGCCTTGCCCTTTTTCTCAGCTAGCAGGGCTGCCTTCGCTGCTTCGTCGACGGATGGGGCTGCCTTCGAGTTAGCTCTTTTAGGTGCCATCGTGGGTGATTTTTTCGTAGCACGAACGGTGGGCGCCAATGTCGGAACTCGCGTTCCCGGTCAGGTTGTTTCCAACAGGGGGTTGAGTGAGGCGGGAACACGGTTTTACTAGAGACAACAATTGCTCTGTTAATTTAGTCCCTCAAGGGCAATGTACGGGGGTATTTATAGGCGCCTGAGCGCCCAGCGTCTCGGTTTAAGGACGCATGTGCCCTCAAGCGCCTAGGTCATTCCCGGAATATTCCCACAAAGCGGGGTTACAGACCGTCATTACATAAAAGCATTTACAAATCGGGCCCGTAATACAACCGGCCGCGCGGGGCCTGTTACAATAGGCCGAATTCCTCGTGGGCCTTCGTGTTCGACGAGGACGCGGGGCGGGGCGACCTCGTCGTGGGCCTTCGTCTTGCAACGTGTTCGACGAAGGGTGGGAGCTGCCGGTCGTTTTACCTCCATTGAAGCAGCGAAGATTGGCGAAGGCATCGAGCGAGGGGTTGATGCAGCGAGACTGGCGAAGGCATCGAGCGAGGGGTAGTGTCTTCGCCTTCGCCCCAACAGAGAGATTATAGGGTTTATTTTGGGATCAGCATGCCATCCAAGATATCTCTAAACAACATAGAGCCGGAGAGAGATGAAGATTAGAGGGGAAAACTATGTTACTGTCTACACCTAGGGCAAAAGGTAAAGAACGGAAAATAAATTAATTGTTTGATTGATTGTTGGTGATTGTATCGGTCGTACCCATTAATATATATAGGAGGGAGGTCTGGACCCATTTCTAAACGTCTCCCAACAACAATATCGAATTTAGAGGGGCAAATCGCGTGGAAAAGAGATTAATTGAGCCTGATCCGATCTATTCGTGGACCGTCCTCGTGCTAGACCGTCCGGTCCTTAGGGCCGGATCATCTAACTGTGCCCAGTGCCACAAATGATGCTCAACACATGTCCCTCTGCCTTTTGGAGAAGTTGAGCGAACCAAAAGCACTAGCATAGGATGGAATCAACTCGATGTGACCACATCGGTTCTTTTAAGCATTTTGCCACATACTACGATGATATTGCTTAAAAAACGTTCGTTCAGCGCATTGGACAAGTCCTCACCTTGTAATTTTGCAATATATAAGTGTTTTCAGATATTACCTGTCGGCGTTTCAGATCCGGGGGGTCCCTGGACCGACGAGTGAGATTGTTGCTGCGTGCCCCTGCCCAGATGGGTTGGCGCGGGATGGAACACAAGAGGTGGGACAAGCCTTGTATTATCCTGCACCAGGGGTGCCGCTCGTAGTAGGGGTTACAAGCACGTCGCGAGAGGGAGAGAGAGAGAGAGAGAGGGAGCATGTTCGTTCGCTCCTTCCCCGCGCGAACCCCCCTCCAGGATGGCCCTGGACCTCCCTTTTATAGACGCAAGGAGAGGGTCCAGTCCTACAATGGGGGGTGTAGCTATGCGCTAACGTGTCCGACAGAGAAATGCCTAAGCCCTGTGTACATGCCAACGTGGCTGTCGGGGGAGGGCTTGAGCCCTGTACACGTGATAGCGTGGCCGTCGGAGAAGCGCCTGAGCCCTGTAGGAGCACAACTGGCAGTGCGGTAAGGATCCTGCTGACGTCTCCTTGCTGCCGTAAGGGGCTGAGAGCCACCGGCGTCATGGTTGCACGCGGGGCACCATCATTACCCGTCACCGGGGTAAGCCAGATGGGACGCCGGTCTTGTTCCTTGTAGCCTGAGCTGGCTAGGGATAGGGTAATGATGTATCCCCTGTTGGCGCGGTCGGTCCGAGCCCAAGGTCGGGCGAGGCGGAGACTTCTCTTGAGGCCAAGGCTGGGGTCGGGCGAGGACGCGATTCCTCCCGAGATCGAGGTCGAGGCCGAGTCCGGGGGTCGGGCAAGGCAGAGACCTCCTCCCGAGGCCGGAGCCTGAGGTCGGGCGAGGCGGAGCTTCCTGTTGCGCCCAAGACCAAACTCGGTGGTTGATCGTGACTTGTTGTCTGCTTTGCCTGGGTGGTTGGCATGACAGTCGGAGCGGGGCGGACGACGCTGTTTTCCCGTCATATCAGACAGTAAAAAGAGGGGTGAAGTGACTGCGGTCACTTCGGCCTGGCCGACTGAGGCGCGTGTGTCAGGATACGGCGTCAGGCGTTCCCTGCATTGAATGCACCTGCGAAGCGGTCGGTTGGTGAGGCGGTCTGGCCAAGGTTGCTTCACAACGAAGCCTGCCCGAGCCGGCTTCGGGAGAGCCGAGGGGGTGCCCGCTGCCTGAGAAGGCCCTCGGGCGAGGCGTGAACTTGTCTGGGACTACTGCTCCAGCCCGAGGCTGGGCTCGGGCGAGGTCGCGTCCCTTTGGTAGACAAAGCCTTGACTTGAACCGCGCCCGTCAGTTGGTCTGAGGGTGTTTACCAGCCGTGATTAGGAGTGTTGGGGGTACCCCTAATTATGGTACCCGACATTACCTGTGTGATCTTTTAAAGACCTTTCCAACTTGGCGACCATTTTTCCCAAACTTCCGGTCTCTGCTCCTCAGTGGCAAGATGGTCTTGCAATACCAGGTTGTCAACCTGGAATGACTTAGCCTTGACCTTCTTGTTGTAAGCTTTGGCGACCATGATCTTGTCTTTTTCTATTTCTCCTAGAGCTATCAATCTTTTATCGGTCACTTCATCAATATTGCCTATCATTGAATTATAATAATCACCGACAGTTAGATCGTTCTGTCTGGCGAACCTGACAGCATTCAGGCTTACCTCAACACGCAAAACCGCTTCCTTCCCATAAACAAACTCAAACAGAGAAACTTTTGTAGCATGGTGTTTAGATATTCTATGAGCCCATAAAGCTTCAGACAAAACCTTATGCCAATGCTTAGAATGATCAGATATATTTTTTTATAAGGCTAATCAATGTCCTATTACTATACTCGGCATGCTCATTGTCCTGAGCATAATATGGAGACAAATTGAGCAACTTGATCTTATATGATTTAGCAAACTCATATACCTCCTTTGATATAAAAGAAGTTCCCTGGTCAATGGTCAAAGTCTGAGTAATGCCGAGTCTATGAATGATATGTCCGGTTATAAACTCAATTACTTCTCTATGTGTCATGTTCTTCAGAGCAACGACTTCAGCCCATTTGGTAAAGTAATATGTGGCGACTAACACGAATTGATGCCCTTTTAATGATGAAGGATGAATTTCATCGATAAAATCCAATCCTCATCCCCAGAAAGGCCAAGGTTTGATAACATGATGAAATTCGGCCGTAGAAACTAACTGCAAGTCATCGAATTTCTGACACACTTGGCATCCTTTGTAGTACTTGAAACAATCAGCTATTATGACAGGTCAATAGAAGTCAGATCTTTGCAATAGCCACTTCATCTTTGGAGCCGATTGATGAGTACCATAAGTCCTATCATGTACTTCGATCATGGCTAATATAGCATCATCTGGGCCAAGCATTTAAGCAGGACATCGTTGACAGTTCGATCGTAGAGTTTATAATCAATTAAAACATATTTGAAAGTTGTACGCTGAATATTTCTGTCTGTTCTAACACTAGGATTACATAGGTAATTAATTATAGGTGCCCTCTAATCAGTTGCATCGGTTGTATTATTAGCCAAATTAATTAAGAGGATGTTCCTGGCACTGTCGGACGGTCCAGACCCCATGCCCGGACGGTCCGAGCCCACCGCGGACGGTCCGGCTAGGCAGCTCGGACGGTCCGCGACCTAGGGATTTAGCGCACCACCGGTTATCCGATTTTTGGTAATTGAAATTTCCCTCGTTTTATCCGATAACCTGAGGCGTCTTGTGCTAAATTATTAGCTCTGCAATTCTCAGTGCTGGATATATGCCGAGTGTTGAATTTGTCAAAAGAATGGATTATGTCCCAATATTTTTCAAGATAATTATTTAGAATACCATCTAAACATTGATACCCTCTAAAATCTGCTAGACAACTAGCTGAGAATCACCAAATGCCTTCACAAGTTTTACTCTCATATAATTTAGAAGTTCCAAACCGAATAAGAGGGCCTCATATTCGGTTTGATTATTAGTGCAATAATTTTTCAATCGGTTAGAGAAGTCAAAAGAGGAATTACTTGGTGAAATAAGTACGATGTCAATTGTTTGTCCTTCATTACAAACCGATCCATCAAAATACAAAGTCTATGGAGTAATAATGAGATATAACATGTCTAGTTTATGAGTATCATTAATCTGATGTTCTACGATAAAATCTGCTACGACCTGGCGTTTCATAGATTTTAGTGACTCACATGCCAAGTCATATTCTATAAGTGCATAAGCCCATTTACCAACTCTACCACTTATGCTTGGGCTTTACAACATGTATTTAATCACATCAATTTTGGTAGAGCTTGAGTGCCCAATCTTTCGATGAGGTGGATAATTTCGATTGGTGGAGGAGGTGACTCTCGCGATCCGATTATGAACGAACAGGTCGTGGCGCCTTAGCAATCGCAGAACCAACTCCAAATGGTTATTGACCTTACTGGTGACAAGATCAACCTGAACACGAAGTTCTATTCCTGCGAGCAATCGAAGAAACAAGCAATTACAAGATGTAGGCAAAACTGAATATCAATCAGTCACGAATTGGGGTTCACGATGGCTGTCCACAGGTGGCCGTTGAGCACAACTGCAGTACAGATGTTTGCACGATGGCTAAACTTATAAAAAAACCCACTCTAGGAGGGGGCGCAACCCCTGGTTAAATAGGAAGGAGGAGGTGGGCGTCCACCTTCCCACAAGGCAGGAAATTAGGCGCCCAATCAGCCACACAATCTCCTGCCCACAAGGCAGGGAATAGGAGCCCAATCAGCCATGCCATCTCCTTGATCCCCATTCCTTATTTAGGTGGCACAACACCTTCATGATTATTTCTTTCCAAACTAAAAGATAGATAGGTGGCACAACACCTAGACTTTATTCTGGGCAGATTCATCATGATTATAGATGTCGCATGCACTTGAGGAACTTCTGGTCCTTCATCCTTTAGAATCATCACGAAGTTTAGTGGTACTGGTTCAGTTGGAGTAGCCATTCCTTTGTTGGGGTTGATGTCCTCGTCATCCTCCCCTTCTTGAATCGAAGTCGTCATCGACGACAGCTCCTCATTCTTGCCCGCGTATGGTTTCAAATCTGCAACATTAAAACTAGAGGAAACACCATATTCCGCAGGCAGGTCAAGTACATAAGCATTATCATTGATTTTCTTTAACACTTTGAATGGACCAGCAACACATGGCATCAGCTTAGACCTGCGCAAAGTAGTAAACCAATCCTTGCGCAAATGCAACCAGACCAAATCACCCGGTTCAAAAATAACAAGTTTACGTCCTTTGCTACCAACAACTCGATTTTTAGTATTAGTGTGCGCGATGTTCTACTGTGTCTGCTCATGGATATCCAACATGAGTTTAACACGTGCAACAACATCTACATGTGTGGCATCCAAAGGATCAAGGTTCAGCAAGTCAATTGGTGCCCGTGCAATGTAACCAAGACAATCTGAAAAGGGCACATTTTTGTGGAGGAATGTGTAGCAAGATTGTAAGCAAACTCTACATGTGGCAAGCAATCCTCCCAAAGTTTTAGATTCTTGTCTAATACAGCCCTAAGCATGGTAGATAAGGTCCTGTTCACAACCTCAGTTTGCCCATCTGTTTGTGGGTGACAAGTGGTGCTGAAAAGCAATTTAGTGCCAAGTTTATTCCAAAGGGATCTCCAAAAATGACTTAGGAACTTAGCATCACGATATGAGACTATTATACGAGGAACACCATGTAAACGAATAATCTCATGAAAGAACAATTCAGCAATGCTGCTAGCATCACCAATTTTATGACATGGTATGAAGTGAGCCATTTTAGAGAATCGATCAACAACCACAAAGATGCTATCCCTCCCCTTCTTAGTTCTAGGTAAGCCTAAAACAAAATCCATAGAAATATTAATCCAAGGAGAAATAGGGACAGGTAATGGCATATACAAACCATGGTTGTTTAGGTGTGACTTAGCTTTCTAGCATGTAGTACAGCGTGCAACAAGGCATTCCACGTCACGGCGCATCTGGGGCCAAAAGAAGTGTGCGGTCAAAATCTCATGTGTCTTGTATACACCAAAGTGTCCCATTAGGCTGCCACCATTCGCTTCCTGTAACAGTAAAAGACAAATAGAGCTTGCTGGAATACACAACTTGGTAGCACGGAACAAGAATCCATCGTTTACGTGGAATTTACCCCATGGTCTACCATCCTTGCAATGTGTCACACCCGGTTATAGGGGCAAAACCGAATGCATCACATATGTGTGCTAGGATCCATTTTCCACACATATGTTGACGTCATAAGTGTAATATATCAAAAGACAATGCAGTAAAGGCGTAAAAAGAGTATAATAACTTTATTACATCATCCAGGCATAAAAGTCTTAAAAAGTTTCATCATCAATGTACAACGGATATAACATGGGCAATCTTCCACAGGAAGATGACTGGCGCATCGTTAGACTCAGTACTCGTCATCACCATCGTCACAGTCTTTCTCATCAGCTTCTGCTCAAAATATTAGCAAGGGGTGAGCTCACTTATGGCGGGGGCTCAGCAAGTGAGAGGAGTTATGCAAGGTTTACAAGGTAGGCTATGGATAAGCGGTAAGCATTTTAGTTGGTCAATATTTTATTATCAACGCCTAACTTACTAATTGTAAGTGTATCCCAAAATATCCCAATTAATCATAGGCATATGATTATATCAAAACACTTAAGTGAAACCACTTAAGCAAACCATTTATAAATCATCAAAACATGATTTATTCTCCATATTTAAGTTTAATTATCATGTGAGGGTCCATGTTGCTCTTAACCGTGAGCACGACTGACATATCAGTTTTACACTCTGCAGAGGTGGTACAAGTTTACCCATAAGCCATGTATCCCATCTAGCCTGGGTTGTACGGACCCATAAACACTGCCAAGGTGAATGGCTAGGGATCCATTATGAGGCTTTCACAAAACACACTTAATACGAAACAACATGCTTAGGTTTCTAGGTCAATGTGGAGGCCCTCTGGCGAGGAAGCTTAGCCAAGACTATGTACCCATGTTAACGTGAGCTGCCACCACTGCCGACCCCCTCTCTTGCCCATATTTCAGGAAAGGTTGCTAGGTACTAAGCATATTAAGATAATTACCAAAGCCAGAGCCATGATAGCACTCGTGGTTGTAACTGTTATCCTCGGTGGTCACTCCATGTTCTATTTGATATGAAATGATCTTATTTAACCATCGAGTTAACATCATAATACAAACTTCATTTCCGGAACAATAGTATCATTAAAGGGTGACATCATAATTATTAAGTTGAGCGGTAGCACAAATTGCTAAGCATAGTATTTATCAAGGGTAATCAAGGAATAGGGTTGGTATTTCTAGGAAATACTATTTAGACAAATCCCACCAAATTATGAAAATATTCAAAAAGTAAACATTATTATATGTATTATTTGAGTACAAACAGAAATGCAGAGGGAGAATCCACTTGCCTTGCTCAAACGTGTCCTATGGGTCGTCTTCGAATGTATTCGGTTCTTCTACCATAGAGTCAGCTTCTAATATAGACTCACATATCGTACATAAAAAAATATTCACCAAATAAATAAACATACACCATTTCATGAATAACATACACCAGTACATGAAATAACATACACCATACAAACCATACTTATAATAGTGCCTAGAATAAAACCTAATTCATATTCATTTTATTAATCCACTATAACTCTACTTTAGATTGTCATTAGTGAAAGTTATATGGACACTCGACTACGAAAGTATTTTACATAACATAGCATAGATGTAATGATTTAACCAATTCTATAGAAATAAATTAATTATTTCTATTATGAACAATGATCTCCTTTTAGTTTTATCTTTTCTTTCTAAAAGAAAATGTCATTATAATAATCGAAGGTCAAAACATTTTAATAATTAAAACCACTGATTAGACTATAATATTTCAATTATTTTGAACCCTATACCACTTATTACTTTGGCCGGTGGGCCGTGGGCCCCAGACGGAAGTGAGAGGGGTGAGGGGGAAATGAGGGGAGTGGCCGGTTGGGCCCTGAGTGGGCCGAATTCGGCCAGCGCTAGGGTTTCACCCTTTTTTATTTCCCATAATAATATAAATAAATATTTTTTAAATATTACTAAAAATCATAATAATTATACCAAAATTATTTATAACTAAAATAATTATTTTTGGACCAATGTTTCTGAAAGGGAAATAGGATCAAACCTTTTTCTAAATGATTTTGGTGGTAGAATTGTCCAACACAAATAATTGGACTAACTAGTTTGCTCTAGAATATACATTCTATAGGTGCATAAAGGTTCAACACAAACCAATAAAAGATAAAAGATAGGGTTCAAAAGAGAGGAGCAAAAGAAACCGAAGTGTGCCCTGGTCTGGCGCACCGGACAGTCCGATGTGCCACCGGACAGTGTCGGTGCACCAGGGACCGTACAGTATGAACTCCTCGGCTTCGGGTTTCTCCAGGCGCACTCCGCTATAATTCACTGGACTGTCCGGTGCACCAAGCGGAGCAACGGCTACCAGCGCAACGGTCGACTGCATAGTGCCCTGACAGAGCTACAGTTCGCGACAGAAGTCAGAGAAGGCGTAGAAGGCGCACCGGACAGTGAACAGTGTCTGTCCGGTGCGACATCGGACTGTCCGGTGCCCTAAGAAGTCAGAGCTCTAACGGTCGAAACCGTCAGAACCCTAACGGTTGGGTGACGTGGCTGGCGCACCGGACTGTGTCCGGTGGCGCACTGGACTGTTCGGTGCGCCCATCGACAGACAGCCTCCCCAACGGCTATGTGGTGTTTGAGGGCTATAAGTACCCCCAACCACCACCACTCCAAGTATCCAAGTTTTTCAGACATCCCATTCAATATAAGAGCTAGTGCAATCAATACAAGACACGATTCAAAAGAATCAAAGCCTCTTCAAGTCCCAAAATCACTCCAAACTTCTAGTGACTAGAGAGAGAGTTTTGCTCGTGTTCTTTGAGCTCTTGTTCTTGGATCGCTTTCTTCTTCCTTCATTCTTGTTCTCAATACACTTGTAATCAAAGCAAGAGACACCAAGTTGTGGTGGTCCTTGTAAGGGGTCTAAGTGACCCGTTTGATTAAGGAGAAAGCTACTCGGTCTAGGTGACCGTTTGAGAGAGGGAAAGGGTTGAAAGAGACCCGGTCTTTGTGACCACCTCAATGGGGAGTAGGTTTTCAAGAACCGAACCTCGGTAAAACAAATCACCGTGTCATCCACTTAATTTGCCTTTGATTTGTTTTTCACCCTCTCTTTCGGACTCGGTTTTAATTCTAACGCTAACCCCGATGTTGGTGACTTGTTCTCAAATGCTATGAATTAAGAACAAGGCAACACAAAAATAGGTTAGTGTTTAATGCCCTTCGTCCTTCGAAGCATTATTTCCCTGAGGATATAACGATCTTCGGACGAAGGTTATGAAGGACGTACCTTCTTCATTGCAACATAAATCAATGACAGACAAAGCATAAAAAACATAGTAATATGGATAATTACATGACATCATAATACATCTTTCTTTTATATAATCAGGAATTAATAAGAACAATATCAAATTACATTTGTACCTTCGGCTTGATTGAAGGTAAAGGTGCAGGCGTGACGCACAAGCGAGTACAAGTACGTGTGAACAGTACGGGGGTATTGTCTATTTATAGGCACATGGTGCAGCCTGTGGGGATTTACATTCATGTCCTTTATAAATAGTTACAATCATGACATAGATTATCATGGGCCGATCGGTCTTTTCACCTTTAAGTCGGTGCTACTCTTCATCTCAAAGCGTGTTATTATGCTGAAGCTCCCTAGATGGTAGCTTTGGCGTTGCTTCTGTGTTGATCGTCCGAAGGTGTTTCTTCTTACAGGACCTTCGGTGACGAAGCAGACCCCCAACAGTAGCCCCTTCGCGGTGCTAGATCGTTTTTCTTAACGAGCTTGATCCGTGAAAACATCTCCGAAGCTTTGGAATGCCAAAGGTCCGAAAAACACCTTCCCTAAGCTCGTTGCTGAGAAACGACTAAAATATTCCAAGCGCGAGAGATGGCCCACCATGCAGCGGGTATGCACGGTCTGGCGGTTCTCCTCCCAAGCGTCGGTTGGTCCACCGTTCAGCGGGTGCGAGTAACTGTTCAGCGAGTGCGGTCACCTTGGCGATTCCCCTTCCCACCTGCAGCACTATATAAACAGACGGGTAGATGTGAAGTTATTACAACATTCATTGCTATTGCACTGTTGTGCTGTTGAAAATTTTAAACATAGCCGAAGCTTTTTCACTGCATTTCTGAGCAAGCCACTGTTCTGGATTAGCTTCGTCAAAAGACTGCAAAAAAAAACAATCAACTTCGTAAGAACTGCAAGAAAATCATCAAATGGCCAGATTACGTTCAACTGCAAGAGTAACCCGTGACGGAGAGGAGGCCGAAGCTACTGAGACTGCTCCGGTCTCTGAAGTGATGAGACAATCGGGACTAGTTGTGACAGAGGGAGCCATTGAAGAAGGTGCACCTGTTGTCGAAACTGAACAAGACGTTGGGGAAGAAATTGCTGACGAGGAAGAAGAAGAGGATTATAGTATCTTGATCCCGTCAAAACCTAGTCACTTGGATTTTGAAAAATCTACTGTTTCTAAAGCTGATATGCCCATGATGATGAAGCTGGGCTACTTCGAAGAAGCCGAGAAAAAGCTGTTTCGTTTTGCTGGGGAAGAGACTACTCTGACACCAAAAGTTGATGAAGTTGTGGTTTTCAAAAGTTTTTCAAAGCAGGATTACGGTTTCCGCTGAACGAGATTATTGGAGAAATTTTAGCTAATTATGAAATATTTCTTCATCAACTAACCCCTAACGCCATTGTTAGGCTCAGTATTTTCATCTGGGCCCTTCGAAGCCAGGGGGTGGACCCGAATGCCAAAGCTTTTTGCCGAGTGCATGAGCTACATTACCAGACAAAGGCTAGAGAAGACGGGCTCCATGAAAACTTTGGCTGCTATAACTTCGCGTATCACAATGATACAAAGGCCCCAGTCCTGAGCTATCGGTCCAAGTGGCCAACTAGATGGAAAAGCGAGTGGTTTTATGTTAAGGCTGACGAGGAGAAAAGGGAGAAGCTGAAGAAGCTGGTCATGTGCCCACTAATCCTAAGCTTCGGGATGACCAGACCCCTGTGCAACATGAAGCCATGGTTACCTTGCCAACTAGCCGTTGAAGAATTCAGAGTGGTGGCTGAGCATATCAGTACCAGAGATCTAGTGCAAGAATACCTAGCGAACAGGGTTTCTCCAACATTGAGTAATTGGAGCATGCCGAAGCTGAAAGGATCAAAGAAGATGGGTGAACTTGTTTGATTACCCTACCGCTTCAAGTTTGAGAAGCAATTCAAAGAGCCCTTGAAAGGGAAATAGGGTCAAACCTTTTCCTAAATGATTTTGGTGGTTGAATTGCCCAACACAAACAATTGGACTAACTAGTTTGCTCTAGATTATATGTTCTACAGGTGCCATAGGTTCAACACAAACCAATAAAAAGAACAAGTTAGGGTTCAAAACAAAAAGAGCAAAGAAAACCGAAGTGTGCCCTGGTCTAGCGCACCGGACTGTCCGATGCACCACCGGACAATGTCCGGTGCACCAGGGTGGATCAACTCAAACTTGCCACCTTCGGGTTTCTGGAAATGCCACTCCGCTATAATTCACCGGACTGTCCGGTGTAGCACCGGACTGTCTGGTCTGCCATGCAGAGCAACGGCTACTGCGCCAACGGTCATCTGCAAAAGCAACAGTGAACAGTGAACAATGCACGTCTGCGCGTGTAGAGTCAGAGCAGCGCCAGAAGGCGCACCGGACAGTGAACAACACTTGTCCGGTGCGGCACCGGACTGTACGGTGCCCCATGAAGTCAGAGCTCCAACGATTGAAACCGTCAGAACCCTAACGGTTGGGTGACGTGGCTGGCGCACCGGACAGTCCGGTGCGCCCTTCGACAGCAGATTCCCCAACGGTTGTTTTGGTGGTTGGGGCTATAAATACCCCCAAACCACCACACTTCAATGCATCCAAGTTTTTCAGACATCTCACTCAATACAAGAGCTAGTGCATTCAATACAAGACATAATTAGATTGAATCAAAGCCTCTCCAAGTCCCAATTCCACTCAAAGCAATTAGTGACTAGAAGAGAGAGTTTTGCTCGTGTTCTTTGAGCTCTTGCGCTTGGATCGCTTTTTCTTCTTCCTCTTTCTTGTTCTCAAGACATTTGTAATCAAAGCAAGAGACACCAAGTTGTGGTGGTCCTTGTAGGGGTCTAAGTGACCCGGTTTGATTAAGGAGAAAAGCTCACTCGGTCTAGGTGAACGTTTGAGAGAGGGAAAGGGTTGAAAGAGACCCGGTCTTTGTGACCACCTCAACGGGAAGTAGGTTTGCAAGAACCGAACCTCGGTAAAACAAATCACCGTGTCATCCGCTTTATTTGCTTTTGATTTGTTTTCACCCTATCTTTCGGACTCGATTTTAATTCTAACGCTAACCCCGGCCTGTAGTGTGTGCTTAAGTTTATAATTTTCAGATTCCGCCTATTCACCCCCCTCTAGGCGACTTTCAATTAGTATCGGAGCCCGGTACTTCATTAGAGCTTAACCGCTCGAAGTGATGTTGGGAGATCATGCCAAGAAGGAGGTCGTGACCAGCGAGAAGCCCACCACAAGCCACGAGAAGACACCATCGGGAGAGTCCGGCAACAAGGTGAAGGGATCCCCTTCACACGCCAAGTCGCATCGGAGCGGCGACAAGAAAAAGAAGATGAAGAAGGTGGTCTACTACGAGACCGATTCCTCGTCGCCATCAACTTTCGGCTCCGACACGCCGTCCATCACTTCTAAGCGCCATGAGCACAAGAAGTATAGTAAGATGCCACTTCGTTATCCCCGTATCTCTAGACACACTCCTTTACTTTCTGTCCCACTAGGCAAACCACCCGTTTTTGAGGGTGAAGATTATAACATGTGGAGTGATAAAATGAGGCATCACCTAACCTCACTCCACGCTAGTATTTGGGACATTGTTGAGTTTGGAGCGCAGGTACCATCGCCGGGGGATGAAGGCTATGACTCGGACGAAGTCGCCCAAATCCAACACTTCAACTCCCAAGCCACTACTATACTCCTTGCCTCTCTAAGTCGAGAGGAGTATAATAAGGTGCAAGGGTTGAAGAGTGCTAAAGAGATTTGGGACGTACTCAAAACTACGCACGAAGGAGATGAGGTGACAAAGATCACCAAGCGGGAAACGATCGAGGGGGAGCTCGGTCGATTCATGCTTAACAAAGGAGAGGAGCCACAAGCCATGTACAACCAGCTCAAGACCTTGGTAAATCAAGTGCGCAACCTCGGGAGCACAAAATGGGATGACCATGAAATGGTCAAGGTTATTCTAAGATCACTCGTTTTTCTTAATCCTACACAAGTTCAATTAATTCGTGGTGATCCTAGATACAAGCTAATGTCTCCTGAGGAGGTTATAGGAAAGTTTGTGAGCTTTGAATTGATGATCAAAGGCTCCAAACAAATCATCGAGCGAGGCACCACCTCAACACCCAGGTGCAACCCGTTGCCTTCAAAGCAATGGAGGAGAAGAAAGAAGAGTCTACATCAAGTAGGCTTCCCATCGACGCCTCCAAGCTCGACAATGAGGAGATAGCGCTCATCATCAAGAGCTTCCATCAAATCCTCAAGCAACGGAAGGGGAAAGACTACAAACCCCATTCCAAGAAAGTTTGCTACAAGTGTGGTAAGCCCGGTCATTTTATTGCTAAATGTCCATTATCTAGTGATAATGACAGGGGTGACGACAAGAAGAGAAAGAGGAGGGAAAAGAAGAAATACTACAAGAAGAAGGGCGGCGATGCCCATGTATGCCGAGAGTGGGACTCCGATGAGAGCTCCACCAACTCCTCCTCCAAAGAGGACGCCGCCAACATCGCTGTCAACAAGGGCCTCCTCTTCCCCAACGTCGGCCATAAGTGCCTCATGGCAAAGGACGGCAAAAAGAAGAAGGTAAAATCTAGAGGCTCCACTAAATATGCAACATCTAGTGATGAGAGTAGTTCTAGTGATGATGAAGATAACTTGCTTGCTCTTTTTGCCAACTTAAACATGCAACAAAAGGAAAAATTAAATGAATTGATAGGTGCTATTCATGAGAAGGATGAACTCTTGGATAGCCAAGAGGAATTCCTAATTAAGGAAAACAAAAGGCATGTTAAACTGAAAAATGCCTATGCTCAGGAAGTAGAAAAATGTGAAAATTTATCTAATGAGCTTAGGAGTTGTCATGATTTGATTTCCAACCTTAAAACTGAGAATGCCAATTTATTTGCAAGGCTGAGAAATTAAGTGTTTGTGATGATTCTCTTGTCAACCTTAAAAAGGATAATGCTAGTTCAATTGCTAAAATTGACAAGTTGAATGAATCAATTGCTAGCCTTAAGATTGAGAATGAAAAATTAATTGCTAAGGCTAAAGATTTAAATGTTTGCAATGATGCTATTTCCAATCTTAGAAATGAAAATGCCATGTTACATGATAAGATTGATGAATTAAATGTTTGCAAACCCTCCACATCTACTGTTGATCATGTTTCTATTTGTACTAGATGTAGAGACATTAATGTTGATGCTATTCATGATCACCTAGCTTTAATTAAACAACAAAATAATCACATAGCTCAACTTAGTGCTAAAATTAATGAGCATGACTTAGAAAATGAAAAATTTAAATTTGCTAGAAGCATGCTCTATAATGGGAGACGCCTTGGCATTAAGGATGGCATTGGCTTCCAACAGGGAGGCAATGTCAAGCTTAATGCCCCTAAGAAATTATCTAACTTTGTTAAGGGCAAAGCTCCCATGGTTTAGGATAATGAGGGTTACATTTTATATCCTACTAGTTATCCTGAACACAAAATTAGGAGAATTCATTCTAGGAAGTCTCACTCTGGCTCTCATCATGCTTTTATGTATAAGAGTGAGGCATCTAGCTCTAGGCAATCCACTCATGTTAAATTGCCTAAAAAACTCCTACTGTATCAAATGAGCCTATTATTTCATTTAAGACTTTTGATGCTTCTTATGTTTTAACTAACAAATCAGGCAAAGTAGTTGCCAAATATGTTGGGGCCAAGCACAAGGGCTCAAAGACTTGTGTTTGGGTACCCAAGGTGCTTGTTTCTAATGTCAAAGAACCCAAGACCGTTTGGGTACCTAAGAACAAGGCCTAAACTTGTTTTGTAGGTTTATGCATCCGGGGGCTCAAGTTGGATCATTGATAGCGGGTGCACAAACCACATGACTGGGGAGAAAAGGATGTTCTCCTCCTATGAGAAAAACCAAGATCCCCAAAGAGCTATCACATTCAGGGATAGAAATCAAGGTTTGGTCAAAGGACTTGGAAAAATCTCAAACCCAAGAGACCTTAAAGGGATTCTTGAGATGGGCTCAAAATGAGTTCGGATTGAGGATCAAGAAAATAAGAAGCGACAATGGGACGGAGTTCAAGAACTCTCAAATTGAAGGCTTCCTTGAGGAGGAGGGCATCAAGCATGAGTTCTCTTCTCCCTACACACCTCAACAAAATGGTGTAGTGGAGAGGAAGAATAGAACTCTACTTGACATGGCGAGGACCATGCTTGATGAGTACAAGACACCAGACCGATTTTGGGCCGAGGCGATTAGCACCGCCTGCTACTCCATCAACCGGCTCTACCTTCACCGAATCCTCAAGAAGACATCATATGAACTCCTCACTGGTAAAAAGCCCAATGTTTCATATTTTAGAGTCTTTGGTAGCAAATGTTTTATTCTTGTTAAAAGAGGTAGAAAATCTAAATTTGCTCCTAAGGCTATAGAAGGCTTTTTACTTGGTTATGACTCAAACACAAGGGCATATAGAGTCTTTAACAAGTCCACTGGACTAGTTGAAGTTTCTTGTGACATTGTGTTTGATGAGACTAATGGCTCTCAAGTAGAGCAAGTTGATCTTGATGAGCTAGATGATGAAGAGGCTCCGTGCGTCGCGCTAAGGAATATGTCCATTGAGGATGTGTGTCCTAAGGAATCCGAAGAGCCTCCACAAGCACAAGATCAACCATCATCTTCAATACAAGCATCTCCACCAACTCAAGATGAGGAACAGGCTTAAGATGAAGAAGAAGAAGATCAAGACGATGAGCCACCTCAAGAGGAGGGCAATGATCAAGGGGGAGATGACAATGATCAAGACAAGGAAGATGAACAGGGTCAAAGACCGCCACACCCAAGAATCCACCAAGCCATTCAAAGAGATCATCCCGTGAACTCCATTCTTGGTGACATCCATAAGGGGGTAACTACTCAATCTCGAGTCGCTCATTTTTGTGAACATTACTCTTTTGTCTCCTTTATTGACCCAGACAGGGTAGAGGATGCACTTAAAGATTCGGATTGGGTGCTGGCGATGCAAGAGGAGCTCAACAACTTCACGAGGAATGAGGTATGGTATTTGGTTCCACGTCCTAATCAAAATGTTGTAGGTACCAAGTGGGTGTTCCGCAACAAGCAAGATGAGCATGGTGTGGTGACAAGGAATAAAGCACGACTTGTGGCCAAGGGTTATTCACAAGTCGAAGGTTTGGATTTTGGTGAAACCTATGCACCCGTAGGTAGGCTTCAGTCAATTCGTATATTACTTGCCTATGCTACTTACCATGGCTTTAAGCTATATCAAATGGACGTGAAAAGTGCCTTCCTCAATGGACCAATCAAGGAAGAGGTCTATGTTGAGCAACCTCCAGGCTTTGAAGATAGTGAGTACCCTAACCATGTCTATAAGCTCTCCATGGCGCTCTATGGGCTTAAGCAAGCACCAAGAGCATGGTATGAATGCCTAAGAGACTTTTTAATCACTAATGGCTTCAAAGTCGGTAAAGCCGATCCTACTCTCTTTACTAAAACTATTGCAATAGACTTGTTTGTATGCCAAATTTATGTTGATGATATCATATTTGGGTCTACAAACAAATCTACTTGTGAAGAGTTTAGTAGGATCATGGTCCAAAAATTCGAGATGTCTATGATGGGGGAGTTGAAGTATTTTCTAGGATTTCAAGTCAAGCAACTCCAAGGGGGCACCTTCATCAGCCAAACGAAGTACATTCAAGACATACTTACCAAGTTTGGAATGAAGGATGCCAAACCTATCAAGACACCCATGGGAACCAATGGGCATCTCGACCTCGACACGGGAGGTAAATCCGTAGATCAAAAGGTATACTGGTCGATGATAGGATCTCTACTCTATTTATGTGCATCTCGACTAGATATTATGATTTTCGTATGCATGTGTGCAAGGTTCCAAGCCGATCCTAAGGAAGTTCACCTTAGGGCCATGAAAAGAATCTTGAGATATTTAGTTTATACTCCTAAGTTTGGCCTTTGGTACCCCAAGGGATCCTCTTTTGATTTATTAGGATATTCAGATGCTAATTGGGCAGGGTGTAAAATTGATAGGAAGAGCACATCAGGGACTTGTCAGTTTCTGGGGAGATCCCTGGTGTCTTGGGCTTCAAAGAAACAAAACTCAGTAGCTCTTTCTACCGCCAAAGCCGAATATATTGCCACAGGCCATTGTTGCGCGCAATTGCTTTGGATGAGGCAAACCCTTAGGGACTATGGCTACAAATTTAGCAAAGTCCCTCTTCTATGTGATAATGAGAGTGCTATCCGCATGGCGGATAATCTCGTTGAATACAGCCGCACTAAGCACATAGCCATTCGGTATCACTTTTTGAGAGATCACTAACAAAGGGGGATATCGAGATAGCCTATATTAACACCAAAGAACAACTAGCCGATATCTTTACCAAACCACTAGATGAGAAAACCTTTACCAAACTTAGGAATGAGCTAAACATTCTTGATTCTCGGAAATTTGATTGATACTTTGCACACATAGCTCTTTTATATACCTTTGATCATATCTCTTTTATGTCTATGATTAATGTGTTTTCAAGTGTATTCTCATGCTTAGTCATAGAATTGAAAGGGAAATGGAGTATTCGGCAAAGACGACGCTTCCACTCAACTCCATCATCTTATCTACTCTTTGCCGGTATTCCGCCATCTCTCCACATTGGTATAATCTTTCACTCATATATTGTTTGCCAAAGGGGGAGAGAATTTTCTAAGGGCTCACAGTCTCCGTTTTTGGCGATTCATGCCAAAGGGGAGAAGGTATTAGCCCAAAGCAAAATGACCCACCACCACCTAAATTTTAATTGTGTTTGAAAAATTTTATTGATATTAGTATCTTTCAAATTGATAGTCCTCTAAAGAAAGTATCTCAAATTTGTATATTCCAAAACCCTCTTGAAAGCTAAGAGGAGAATTTCATTTAGGGGGAGTTTTGTTTAAAGTCAAAGGAAAAGCATTTGAAACAGGGGGAGAAAATCTCAAATCTTGAAAATGCTTCTTTCAAATTTTATTCATATATCTTTGACTATTTGCAAAAGGTTTTTGAAAAGAATTTTCCAAAGAACTTGCAAAAACAAAACTCGTGGTGCAAGCGTGGTCCAAAATGTTAAAATAGAAGAAAGCAATCCATGCATATCTATTGAAATAATTATATTGGCTTCACTCCAAGCAACCTATGCACTTACATTATGCAAACTAGTTCAATTCTGCACTTATATATTTGCTTTGGTTTGTGTTGGCATCAATCACCAAAAAGGGGGAGATTGAAAGGGAAATAGGGTCAAACCTTTTCCTAAATGAATTTGGTGGTTGAATTGCCCAACACAAACAATTGGACTAACTAGTTTGCTCTAGATTATATGTTCTACAGGTGCCATAGGTTCAACACAAACCAGACTGTCCGGTGCGCCTATTGACAGACAGCCTCCCCAACGGCTATGTGGTGGTTGAGGGCTATAAATACCCCCAACCACCACCACTCCAAGTATCCAAGTTTTTCAGACATCTCACTCAATACAAGAGCTAGTGCATTCAATACAAGACACAATTAGATTGAATCAAAGCCTCTCCAAGTCCTGATTCCACTCAAAGCATTTAATGACTAGAAGAGAGAGTTTTGCTCGTGTTCTTTGAGCTCTTGTGCTTGGATCACTTTTCTTCTTCCTCTTTCTTGTTCTCAAGACATTAGTAATCAAAGCAAGAGACACCAAGTTGTGGTGGTCCTTATAGGGGTCTAAGTGACCTGGTTTGATTAAGGAGAAAAGCTCACTCGGTCTAGGTGTCCGTTTGAGAGAGGGAAATGGTTGAAAGAGACCCGGTCTTTGTGACCACCTCAACGGGGAGTAGGTTTGCAAGAACTGAACCTCGGTAAAACAAATCATCGTGTCATCCGCTTTATTTGCTTTTGATTTGTTTTCACCCTCTCTTTCGGACTCGATTTTAATTCTAATGCTAACCCCGGCCTGTAGTGTGTGCTTAAGTTTATAATTTTCAGATTCCGCCTATTCACCCCCCTCTAGGCGATTTTCAGCCTTGCCAGGAAAGGCTAGAAATGATTGAAACTATGTGCAACGAAATTCTAGGCAATTATGCGAAGAAAGAAGATCAACTAATGACTGCGGCCTTCGGCACCTGAACAAAACGTAGGCTGAATCGAGTAATGGATGCTTTAAACTTTGAATATCCTGATTATGAATGATTAAACAAGGGTGCCGAAGGGCCAAAGAGAAAGAGGATTGTTAGTGTTATGAGTAGATAAGCAGCTAGGATGGTAAAGGAGGACGAAAAAGCTCTGAAAAGAGAAAATCCAGTCCCGAGCCGAAGGTGGCTACTTTAAAGAAAAGAAAAATAGTAACTCCAGAGCCGAAGATGGCTGAAATAGAAGAGGGAGCTCCTTCGACACCTTTTGCTGCCGAAGTAGAAGAGATTTTAAAGGTAATGACCGAACCCCTACCTATCAAGTTGTTAAGTCCACTGGGGCCGCAACTGACGAGGCTTTTACAGAAGAAAGACGTGGCTTCAGCAACGAAGAAGGCGGTTGGGCCAAAGAAGCGAAGGATTGTTACTGTTATGCAAGCAATTGAAGAAACGCCACCGCCAGCTTTAGCATAAAAAATAACACCACCTGCCGAAGTTGCCGTGGCTACCGAATGTAACACCCCAGGTGTTTATCGTCTGCTCGACAACGAGTATGGATTTAAGCACGAAATATCAGTGGATGAAACAGATGCTAAATTTTAATCATCTTCGCCTATCACGATTTTAAGATTGCATCTGTTTCGTCTGTCGCGAGTGCGACGTCGTTTTTATTTCTATTTGTCCGGGCTCTTCCTAAAGTTTTCGTGATGTTTGGAAAATAGTTGTTCCGAAAATCGGTGTGTTTGGTGATTATTTAAAATTCATCGCTCGCGTGAATACGAATTTGGAAGCTCGACCCACTCGGATGATTTTATCTCGAGCAAATTAGTTTGAACTCGACGACTAAAATGTTCGGAGCAAAATAATTTGGATCACGCAGTGTCTGAGAGGAATCGTGCGCGAGGTTGATAATCAAGGAATTATAATTGAGATCCGATTATCACACAAATTGCCCGTAACTATGGAATCAGATGTTCAGACCACTGGTAAATTTATCAGTACGAATTAAACCATATCGAGGTAATTCGCGGCAAAACCGCATAATTGCTAATCAATTAGATCCTCTATTTCATAACCAGGAAAAGTGAAATGCGTTGTCGAAATGTGTTTTGGGACCTCTTATTTAATCTCTCTGAACTTTAACCCTAAGAAACGAGATATTTCTGGTTTAAAAAAAAATCTTCTTTTCCTTATCCTTGCGCCGCTCATCTGTTGGTCTTATCCCAAGCCGCCGTTCGCTGGTCGCGTGTACTCTGGGGTCGTCGTGCTGGTCGCCTCCCCTCTAGTCTTCTCCCTCAAGCGCCCCGTTCCTCGTCCTCCCCATCTCCTTCCTCGCCCTTTCCTGGCCATGGCACTAGTTCTCACTCGCGGTGGCCAGTGACCACTGAAACCCATCGCCCGCGTGAGCAAAGAAGGCATCTGGGCGATGGGACGGATCCCGTGCGGCGGCCATCCTTGCATTCGCGCCTCCCCGGGGCCACCCCTCTCCCTCGCGAAGCTCCCTCCGCGCGCGCCCTGCCTCCCATGGCGGCCGTCTGGCTACTCGACCGTCATCTCCATAGCCACGCCTACCCCTCTATTTCCCACGCGCCACCACTCCGGTTCCAGCTCGCCCGAGCTCCATGGCTGCTGCGTTCCCTCAGTCGCGCCCAACTTCTCCCGTGCGCGCGAGCTCCTCTGTCGGCGCGCCTGTCTCCTATGGCGCGTTCCTCCAGCTCCAGCGTTGCACCCATCCCCTGCTCTCCCTCTAGCTCGTGGAGCTCCCTTCGCTGCTTCCTAGCCGTGTCCTCTGCTCCATCGTCCCCAGCGCCGACTGAGTCCCTCCATCGCGGCGCCCCTCTCCCTGGTCGAGTTCCTCTCCCTTCCTCGTCTCCCTGCGCACGCTTCTCTTCCATGGTCGTCGTGGACGCGCCAGCGCCCTCCCTGCTTGATCTCTGCTCTATCTCGGTGCGCTCCGGCCCCGGCTCTTTACTGCGCGCCTGCTCTAGCTCCCAGCCGACCGGAGCTCCTTCTCCCTTGGCCTAGCACGCTGGCTCACTGCTCGGCCCCCTGCCCCATCGTCCTAGCCGCGGTCTCGCCCTGCTGCTCTAGCGCTGCGACTTCCCAGCTCGCTGCGTCCTACTCGCTCTAGCTCGGATTCGCCTGTCGCGGCGAATGTCTTATCTAGCTTGTTCGTAGCAGCAACTATCATTCTATACCTGCAAGTCCCTCTTCAACCTCAATAGGAGCTCCTGATCATCGGAAGGGTAGTAGATGGCGATGGTGGGATGAAAGGCGTGAGATCCTGGCTTCTTGCTGGACTTCTCCACGAGGATGATCAGCTGTTGCTGTGTACTGCATGGGTGGAGAAAGCCTGAAGGTGTGAAGACTGAGTTAGGTGTAAGGGAAAGTGAGGTCTGTGTAGCATCTGTCAAGTACTCGATGAAATGTCGCAACGTGGTACACCTTGGTTTGTGCAGCCCCAATCGTGACCTCGTCGAACCCCGAGAGAATCCCGGATGTTGGGCAAAAGCAAGCGAGGTTCGGGTGACGCTTGTGTATCCGATAGAAATACCAAAGCCAAAACCATTGGTGTGATCGCGGATGTCGCGTCGAGTTTAGTCGTGGAGGTACGCTAGTTGATCGTGACGTGAAGGACAAGAGCTGGACTAATTTCAAGGTAATACAGATGATGAAATATTTTAATCACTTATAAAGATGTGTTTATGTTTACAATAAAAAATGTTTGATATAGGAACTCAATTTTAAATTACTACTTTCAGTAAAAAGTATATTGGTAGTAAGGCGAATGTAGGCTTAATGTTTTAGATGTCTAGCCGAAATTGCTATTAATAATTATCTTATGAGTTCCTAATGTATAGTGAATTGTATGCTTAGTCCTAGTAAATATTACATTCTATGTGATTGATTTAAGCTAATAATCATGTTGTCGCTGCTAGCGGGGCACCACTAGTTCTCTTGTTAATGCTCAACTATTTAATAAATGTAGATAAATGAGTTTAGAATTTGTCAACACTTGATTTATAAGTGTTGTTAGTATTGTTTGTCATGAATTTAGTTTGTTTGGTCAAAGTGGTGACGTGGAGGATAGTTTTGAGGTACAAATGAAATGAAGAATATGTTGATAAATTTGTAGGTATGGTGTGATTCGATTAAAAATACTCTACCTGCTACATCATAAAATAATGTGATATCGATATCTAGTATTTTCGTACTAGATTTGCGATGTCTTACTATAGGTGTTTAATTCGGTGTCATATAACACTATTTAGGTTGGTGATATTCCTGTATATACACATTCATGTGCATCATGCATTTCAATTAGGTACGTTTATTGACTACGTGATATGGAGAACCAAAGTTGGTTCGACCACAAGATGATGCTGATGGACGAAACTGAAGATGGACAGATGAAGCAAGTATCGGAACCAAAGCTGATCGCCAAGTGGTCGCCACCTAACAAACACTAACATAGTGTTTATTCTAGGCAAGCCCCGGTGCATTCGCCCCTTCCTTGTGTTTTAAATGCTTTTTCACCTTATCTGATGCATTAGGTGATAGGAGTTGTTTGATAAACAATTGATGCATTACTATTCCTTGGAAACTCCTTAATCTCGGTTTTATAAAAAGAACTGATAATGCTTAGCCCTGCTTAGAAACTGAAAAATCATTTGTTTTCAAAAAGAATGATTGTGGAACATTGGTTATGGGCCTTTTGTTTCAAAAATCAAAGCAAACTTATGGTGATGATTCCACTTCGACCGGAGTGGGTTCATCATTCGGAAAAGAGTACCCCTGCCGGGTACCAAAAATGGGAAAATGGTTTGAAGAAATCTAGACCAGACGCTGACCTAACAAGGTCACCCGTCTGTTTTAGTTAAGGACCGTTCGATGTAGGCCTGTTGTGGTGGAGACCTTGCAACTGGCCACATGCTCTGGTAAGCCTGAACTGGCTATTCCATATGTGAAAAGACAACCACGCACTGGGCGTGGGAGATGGTGGGAGTAGCGTGTACCCTCCTGGCTAGAGGCTGGATGGAGGAGTACTGTGCTCTCGGGCAGCGCGGACCGGTTCACGTTGTGGAGGATCTGTGGGAACGGTTGACATATGCAAGGGTTAAGTGCTACATATGTCGTGTGGTTAGGGATCCCCAGCTTGGTATAATCGGTTCGAATCGTCTTTGCTCCTCAGTCATGGAGACTCTACCCTCCGACCACTCATCGTAGTTAATAAGTAAAATAAAAGTTTGGTAAAAGAAATCTAGACCAGGACAAGTGAATGCTCTAGATTAGGCAAATCTAGATTCAAGAAAAGTACTTAACTTGTGAAGTAAAATTTTGGCATAAGGATTCACTACTAGTAAGCTCTTCTGCAAAATGAGTCTTTGAAATTTGGTAAGCCTTACCTTGATTCCTAATCAGCCAGCATATCCTTGAGAGTCTTTTCTTTAGTCGGGTAAGTCTTGCTGAGTAATTGCATACTCAAGGTTTTATTCCCTGTTGTTTTTCAGGTTATAAGTTTGTGTTGCTGTTGATGGTGTTAAGTGCCGGTGGGCTCAGCCTTCTTATAAGTCTAAGTACTTCTTCTATACTTCTTACTAAGGATGGTCACTTGAGCTAGCATATATTTCAAAACTACAAATAATTATAACAGTTCAAAGTTATTTCTTTGAATCACTTTGGTAATCACTCTGATCATGTATAATGTAAACTTGATGTAACTTGTAAAATTTGGTAATAAGATTTCTGCTGCAAATGGTTGGTGTGTGATTTGTGTTTACTTAATCCTGCAGTCCTAGTTGTTAGTGGTTTATCCAGGGTCCTTGGGGCACTCGGACAGATCCTGTTAAGTTATCTGGTGCACATGCATAGCCGTCTGAGGTCTTTGAGACAAGGGCAGGTGCATGTGGGCTTGATAACTTGGGAGGTTCTGCCACAGCTGGTATCAGAGCAGGATTAAGTATACTACGGTCACATACGTATTTTAAAAACAAAATTTTGGTTTTAGAAAACATATTTTCAACTAAACACATTGTTTGGTTTTGAAAAACATTTTTGAAAAACTATAATGCTAGCGACATCCTCTGTTAAGCCCTAAACTAAGGACTATCAGGTGGCTTAGTTGAAAAACCACTAACCCACAACCGGGGGTATTGCATACATGTGTATTGTTATTTTGAGGCCATTCAGTTCTGAATGGATCGACGCTCAGGTAAGGTGAGATGTGAGAGCATGACCGAACAACCGTTGGTCTAGGGAAGTGCTTAATTGTGGCGCTTGATTATAACATGTTACACATATGTATATATGAAGGATGTGATGTGGAGTATTTAATTTTTTGGAATTCAGTACCCCATGGATGTGTATGGGTATACAGACATGGGAATACTGAGAAGTGTATTGTACTTGTAACGACACACCTACGCTCAGGTAAGAAGGTGAGTTACCATAATGAGTTGCCCTATGGTTAAAGTGTGGCAACGGCACCTATGCGTGGCTCGACGCTTAATGATGAGCTGGCCTCCATATAGCAATATATGGAGTATAAACTGTGATAAACTGTCATGTGTGAACTGCATCATTGGAAATTGGGTTGTGATGAAAATTTTCTGCAGGTACACTAACCTCGAAAAGGTATGTGTAGCTGACGACTAGCAAAATACCGAGAGAGAACGTATGCCACCGATATAGAACGCTATTGCCACATTAGATTGGCAAAAATTTGTGAGGATGTATAGGACGAGCATGCATCCTGATTGTTGCATCATGTTTGTCACCTATACATCCAAAATGCTTCTCTCACCTTTATTCCAGTAACCAGTGACTGTGGATAATGTGGTGTAATGATGTGTTATGAACCTCAATGAAATAGTTCTTTAGGTGATCTATTTAGGTGTTATATGTGTTTGCTCTTGTACTTGATGTGCCAATAGAAGGTTGGTGATTTGTTTGCCTAAACTCAAAAGTAAGCCATGTTCGTATTTAGTGAACCATGACCCAAATTTGAATTTTCCGTTATCACTCCATGACCCAAACACATATAAGTAAATGCTTAGATAATTTCTTTGTTGGACATAAAGTATACCCGAGCTTAAAACACGGATATCGAGTCATGCTTCCTTCTAAAACCATTCCCTTGCTCGATTGGTGCAAACTGATGTCTCTCTTCTACTTTGTATCTTCTTGGGGATCATGTCGATATTTTATCAACCTAACCTAGGGAAGGCATGTCTGATTATTTTCTTGAGCTTGATGCCTTTGGTTTCCTCATATCTATCAAAGGCATACCAACTTAATCTTATGATTATTTTTCCTCCGTATCTAATCAGATGCTAATCCTTGACCTTGTAATCTCTATGATGGGCATAGAAATATGCCTAGGGCTGAATTAACAGTCTCCCATCATACTCCTTTCATTAAGATTAGGTTATGGCAATATCTTGTTCATTCTCTCGGGCCATGATCTACTTGGCTCTCTACTTGTAACCATTCTTACAGGTGAATTATCTCTTTGTATATTGTCACCCTTGCCCAATTCATTTGTGTCGCGTGAGATTTCTTATTGGTTATGTCTGATAATGGTGTTACGACTAAAACCAGTGGTGTCGTGACAAAACCGAGGACCTCCTGTGTGTGCGCACATGGTTGCGCTACTCGGCACACACTAGTATCACAGTTAGTAGTCATAATCCATTATGAGATTATATCAATATGTTATCTTCCGTAGACCTCTTCCTTGAAACAATTTCTATGTTGTTTGTGAAGTGATCAAGCAACATCTGTGATCTCCGTTGGATCAAAAGGGCATACCACTTTCTTATATGGTCTCTTTTCTTTTGATCTTGGTAGTGACTACTTATACAATGTTGGGGCGAAGGCGAAGACGCCACCCTTCGCTCGATGCCTTCGCCAGCCTCGCTGCACCAACAAAGACAAGACGACTGGCCGTCTTACCCTTCGTCCCACGCGTCGCTGGACGAAGGCCTATAACAAGGTCGTCCCATCCCGTGGCCTCGTCCAGCATGGAGGCCCACGTGTGATCCGGCCCATTGTAACAGGCCCTGCGTGGCCGCTGCGCATTACGGGCCTAATTTGTAAAGGTTTCCCTGTAATTACAGTCTGTAACCCTGCTTTATGGGAATATTCTGGGGATAACCTAGGCGCCTGAGAGCACATGCGTCCTTAACTCAGGATGTTGGGCACTCAGGTACCTATAAATACCCCCGCACAGTGCCCTTGAGAGGCTAGATTAACAGAGCTATTGCCATCTCGAGTTGAAACCTTGTTTACACTGCTTTTGCTCCCCCGTTGGATCAACTTGCCTAGGAGAGCAAGTGCCAACATTTGGCGCCCACCGTCTATGCTACAGAAAAACCACCCGCGATGGCACCCAAGAGAGCTAGCTCGAAGGCTGATGAGGCTGCGAAGGCAGCACTGCTGGTCGAGAAAAAGGGCAAGGCCCTTGTCGACACCACCCACCAAGAGGCCTGCGAAGACGACACAAACAGCAAGAGGCAGCGCAACGAACAACCCACTACCGAAGGCAGTCTCCGCACCTGCAGCTCTGGGGGACAACCGCAACATCCCCCAGGCTTCGCTCCACCAGAGGGCGTGGACGCCACCGTGGACGGCGAAGTCATCGGCGTTTCACCCGAAGAGCAGCTACAGCTGCACGCCTTGCGCATCAAGAACTGCAACCTCCAGAAGCAAAAAGAGATCCTCGAGGCCAAGCGCCAATGTGTGTCTGCACAAGCCAAGGTGCGACAGATGATACGCGACGAAGAGCAGAAGGCTCAGGAGCTCGAACAAGAGATCGCGCTCATGCAGAGCGAAGGCCAACTCGGCCTGCAAAACGGCCCACCCCTCCAACAGCGCGCACAAATCGAAGACCTGTTCATCCCTCAGCACGGACACGCCATCCCTCACGCCATGACATTCCAAGGCGTCAACTACCTTGATGAGCGAAGTCCCCTGGCACCTCATCTGCAAGTGACACCATGGCCCGCCAACTTCAGGGCAGGGACCTATCCCAAGTACAACGGCAACACCGACCCAGCACACTACATCATGAGCTATCAGGTCGCCGTTGCATCATCCAGAGGGGACGACGCCATGATGGCCAAGTCATTCATCATTGCCCTCGAAGGCCCAGCCCTCACCTAGTACACCAGGTGGCCCCCATTGTCCATCGACTCCTAGAGAAGTCTCCAGGACAAATTCTTGCTTAACTTCCAAGGGTACCACCCAGACACCGACGCCTTGGCCGAACTCTCACTCTGCAAGCAGCTGGAAAGAGAGACTCTGCGGGAGTACTACCGCAAGTTTCTGACCCTCAAGTCACAACTGCCTTCGGTCGATGACCAGATCGCCATCCACTACGCCATCAGTGGCCTTCGGGCCGGCGTCCTTTACAGCCACTGCATCAGGGACCCGCCTAGGAACCTCCAGGAGCTATATCAGCTGTTCGAAAAATACGCCAAATCCAAAGAGCTCCACCAGCGCAAAGTCGAATCTTAGAGGAAACCCAAAGACCCTTCGCAGTCCAGCCGCACATGGACGAGGCCCTCGCAGGTAGACTCCAGTCGGGACGACCACAATCAGCAGCAGGTGCACAACATCGCCAACCAGCACCCTGCTGGTGAGGCCCCTTGCCGCCAGGAGTATCCCCCTAGGGCCATGGAAACGGAACTCGTGGTCGGGGCCGCGGGCGTGCGCAGCAGCCGCGCAGATTTTACTGCCTGTTCCACGGCGAAGACTACGTGCATCCTACAAGAGACTGCCCAGAGACGAAGGCCACCAGAGACAGGATGGCACAGGCGCAACCAGCCGACAACCCTAGAGTTGTCGCGCACACATATCAGCAACCCCCTCAACCATACAACCACGGCCCCGCTCTGCTTCCACCGCACCATGCATACCAACACCACCAGGAGGTACAAATCGTACCTCCCCCACCTCCATACCACCAACAGCAAAACATCCACCAACCCAACCACCCCAAAGCAAGAGGACTTCGCCGATCAGCCCTATCGCGGAGTCATTCATATGATCACCGGGGGGTCCAGCGCCGACTTCAACACAAAGCGGTAGAAGAGGGACCATTACCGCAGCATCAACCACGTCGCCGTCACCGGTCTAGTCGTGCAGACAAAGTGGTCCCATGTGCCATTGACCTTCGACACCCGAGACGTCGATCTACGCAGCGCACCCCACATCGACGCCATGGTCATCAACTGCAGCGTGGCAGGCTGGGACCTGCACAAAGTCTTAGTCGACAATGGCAGCTAGGCGGATATCATTTTCCTCCATGCTTTCGATCGCATGGGCATAAGCCACAGCCTGCTCAAGCCTTCGGACAACCCCCTGTATGGCTTCGACGGCAAGGGCACCTTTCCTGTCGGCAAAATAGAATTACCTCTCTCCTTCGGTGTAGCACCCAATGCCCAAAGTGAGCAAGTCACATTCGACATCGTCGACATGGTGTACCCGTAAAACACTATAATGGGCCGGGGCTCCATCAACAAGTTTGAGGCAGCTATTCACGGACTTTACCTGTGCATGAAGATCCCAGGCCCGCAAGGCGCCATCATAGTCTATGGCAACCAGCAGGTTGCGCGTAACATAGAAAGAGACTTTGTTCCTGGACAAAGAAACGTACATTGCCTCACGGCCCAGCGCGAGGTCCCCGGGTCTGCCAGCCCAACCGCCAAAGAACATGACAAAGCACAGCTGCAGAGCAACGACGGGACCAAGACTGTTCCCCTCGACCAGGCAACGCCCAAGCAGACGGTTACCATCAGCGAAGACCTTACTTCGCATGATGAGGAGAGACTCCTCTGCTGTCTGTCCAAGAATAAAGACATCTTCGCCTGGTCCGCCCTCGACCTGGTCGGAGTCAGTCGCTCCATCATCGAGCACAGCTTAGGAATCGACCCTTCGGTGAGGCCGAAGAAACAGTGGCTACGTAAGATGTCTAACGAGAAGACGAAAGCCGCCAAGGTCGAGGTACATCGCTTTCTTGAGGCCAAATTTATCGAGCTAATTGCCTACCCTACATGGCTCGCCAACGTAGTGATGGTGCAGAAGAAGAGCGACAAATGGCGGATGTGCATCGATTTCACCAGTCTTAACAAGGCCTGCCCCAAGGACAACTTCCCGCTGCCTCGGATCGACAAAATCGTCGATAGTGCGGCCGAGTGCGAAGTCATGTCACTCCTTGATTGCTTCTCTGGCTACCATCAAATATATATGAAGGAGGAAGACAAGGCAAGCACCAGCTTCATAACACCCTTCGACACATATTGCTTCATCAGAATGCCGGAGGGACTTAAGAACGCCGGGTCCACTTTCTCTTGGCTCACCAAAACGGTGCTCGAGAGCCAAGTCGGCAGAAATATATTCACATATGTGGACGACATTGTCGTCGCCAGCAGAAGCAAGGAAGACCACCTGGCTGACCTCGCCAAAACGTTTGCGAACATGCGGGACGCACGACTTGGCCTGAACCCTGAAAATGCGTCTTCGGCGTTCGCCAGGGGAAAATCTTGGGCTACCTGGTGTCACACCACGGGATTGAGGCCAATCCAACCAAAATCCAGGCTATCATCAATATGACACCCCCGCAGTCAGCTAGAGACGTACAACGACTGACAGGCAGATTGGCCGCCCTCAATAGATTCATCTCCAAATACGCAGAGCGAAGCCTCCCTTTCCTCAAAACACTCCGCGGTGCAAAAGACTTCACATGGGGACCAGAGCAGGCGGCGGCCTTCACCTCATTGAAGCAGTACCTGTCAGAATTGGCGATTCTTACAAGCCCCGACCCTTCGCTACCCCTGTTGCTCTATGTCGCGGCTTCGCCACATGCGGTCAGCGCAGCACTAGTTCAAGAGTAGACCAGAGAGGGCACAATCAGGCAATGTCCAGTCTATTACGTCTCTGAAGTGCTCACAACATCAAAATGTAATATGACGGAACTAGAAAAGATCGCCTATGCAGTCGTTATGGCCTCACGCAAATTGCGCCATTATTTCGAAGCATTCAAGGTCCGGGTCACCTCAGATAGGGGACTCGGCGAATTGTTCAGAAACCCGGAGGCATCAGTCCGGATTGCCAAATGGGCAGCCGAACTCTCCGGCTACCACATCACATTTGAACCCAGGACAGCCATCAAGTCACAAGTCCTAGCAGACTTCATAGTCGACTAGACTGGGCCAATAACACAGCCGGACCCGTCCACAGAGAAGGTGTGGACAATCCATTGCGACAGCGCATGGTGCCATGCGGGGGCAGGCGTCGCTGCAGTCATTACTTCACCCACAGGGGTCAAGCACAGATACGCAGCACGCCTCAGCTTTGCTTTGGAGTCTGACAGATGCACTAACAATATAGCAGAATACGAAGCTGTCATCCTCGGCCTTCGCAAGCTAAGGGCACTCGGCGTCACCACCTGCATCATCAAAACAGACTCCAAGGTGGTCGCCAGCCAGGTAGAGAAAGACTACGCAGCGAAGGACCCCGCACTTATGCAGTACCTCACGGCTATCCGTAGTCTCGAGAGGCAATTCAAAGGCTTCACCTTGTAGCATGTGGACCGAGCCAAGAATGAGGAGGCTGACGCATTGGTCAAAGGCAGCCGCCAGAGGCGAGGCCCTGCCCTCCGACGTATTCTACCATGTCATCGGCACGCCAGCCGTCCGCAGCCCAGAGGGGCTCCAAATAACCAATGACAGCGAGGTCCACCGCATAGTCAACCTCATCATGACCGAAGACTGGCGGGCACCAATAACCCTGTTCCTGCAGGGGTACTATCATCCAACCGACATCAATGAGGCCAAGCGCCTCAAACATCGAAGCCGGGACTTCACACTGATCGAGGGCCAACTTTACAAGAAGGGGGTCAGTCAACCCATGCTTAAATGTGTCACCGAGACCGAAGGCGTCCAAATTCTATGCGAAGTCCACAGCGGGACTTGTGGCTCTCACACAGGGCCTAGGGCCCTAGCTGCAAAGGTGATCCGTCAAGGTTTCTACTGGCCCGCCAAGATTTGCGCCGCAAATCGGGTCACAAGGCCCTGCGAAGCCTGCCAGAAATTTTCTCCATGCTCGGGAAGCCCTTCGCAATTCACGAAGCTAATCGCCCACACGTGGCCTCTTCAGCGCTGGGGCCTGGACATTGTCGGGCCCCTGCCCATGGCCTAGGGGAACCTCAAGTTCACCTTCGTCGCCGTCGAGTATTTTACCAAATGGATCGAGGCGAGGGCTGTATCCACAATAACATCGAAGACTGCCTAGAAATTCTTCTGGCAAAACATTGTTTGCCGCTTCGGAGTCCCGTCCGAACTCACAGTTGACAATGGCAAGCAATTTGACAGCCAAGACTTCAAGGATTTCTGCTTCTCCATTGGCACCAAGCTTGCCTTCGCCTCAGTGTACCACCCACAATCCAATGGAGTTGTGGAACGCACAAATGGCAAAATTTTCACAGCCGTCAAGAAGATGCTCCTCGACGACAAAAAGGGCAAGTGGGCCGACCTGTTACCTGAAGCGGTCTGGGCACTGAACACGACTGAGTGCAGGGCGATCGGGTTCACCCCTTTCCGCCTTCTATACGGATCGGAGTCCATGACCCCACAAGAAATAAAACATGGGTCACCACGGACAGTCCCGTCAGCCGTCCCCGATGTGGACGAACCTACTTCCAAGGACCTCATCGACGGAGACCGCGTCTTCGCCCTACAGGCTCTAAACAAATACCAAGCTCAAACAAAAGCATGGCGCGACCACACAGTCATCCCGAGGGAATTTAGCGAAGGAGACCTCGTACTCGTCCGGACAGCACGGACAGAGTCCCGGGGCAAGTTGGAGCCCAAGTGGGAGGGCCCTTCCATCGTCAAGACGAAGGCGTCCCCCAGTGCGTACAGGCTCACAACGCCATCCGATGAAGACTTAGAGCATTCTTGGAACATTGATAATCTCCACAAATTTTTTGTTTGACTCCTCAGGGCCAGCTCGCCCTTGTAATTTGCAAAACAATTTCATTCCAGCCCGCACTCTTTTCCTCCTGGGGGGTGAGGTTTTTAATGAGGCGGCGCCATGTAATATACACGCGAAAAATCCCCCGCAAAAATCTACGTCGAAAAAAGACCGCATCGACGGTCTTCGGCATTCGACCAATACAAAGTCACCGCGAGGGGCAGCGCTGGCTACCCTCGCGTGCGACACTCCGCAAAAGTCGCCTAAGGGTGCAGCGGACTAGCACAACAAGTGCGCAAAATCGAAGTCTTCTTCAAAATACTATCCGTGCAAAAGTCGCCTAAGGGTGCAGCCGGATTAGCACAACAAGTGCGTAAAATCAAAATCTTCTTCAAAAGACTATCCGTGCAAAAGTCGCCTAAGGGTGCAGCCGGACTAGCACGACAAGTGCGCAAAATCGAAGTCTTCTTCAAAAGACTACCCGTGCAAAAGTCGCCTAAGGGTGCAGCCGGACTAGCACAACAAGTGCGCAAAATCGAAGTCTTCTTCAAAAGACTATCCGTGCAAAAGTCGCCTAAGGGTGCGGCCGGACTAGCACAACAAGTGTGCAAAATCGAAGTCTTCTTCAAAAGACCATCCGTGCAAAAGTCGCCTAAGGGCGCAACCGGACTAGCACAACGAGTGCAAAAAATCGAAGGCGCATTACATCAGTGCAAAAGTCTACATCGAGAAACTGTCCACGCTAAGACCGACTACAGGCGCAGCCGGACCGACATAATACACATGCTAGACCAAGTGCACAACGCCCCTATGAACATAGCCGGATGCGCGAAGGCACACAACCTCATCATACAAACTATAGTTACACACGTACAGCGAGGGCATCACACCTTATATTGGTTCAACCTTCGGAATGATTCCCATCTCCCTATAGTTAAATAGCATTATCCTCGGCTCCTCACCCTCAAAAAGACTTCGCAACTCCCCCTCACCTATACTCGCCCCAACCGGCGAGGACAACAATTCCCGCTTACCAGCTCTGCCCACACGAAGCCGACCACCATCCACTTCACTCACTCTACGCTTCGCCACCGCCCTTCGCCGCCTACGCCCAGCACTCGGACCAGGCAAAACTTCAGCATCCGTAACACGCGGAGAAGCCTCCGCCGCAGCCACATCCAAGGCCACAAAATAATCCAAGTCCTCATCCGAAGACTCTTCCGTCCACACAACCGAACCCCCAGAGTCATCAAACTCAGAAAACTTAAACGTAGACTCATCCGATTCATTTCCAGCGACCACGGTCAAAGCCGCCACAAAATTAGCAGTAGCGGTTGCGTGCGTAGGCCCAAAATCCTGAACCTGCGCAGCAACCAAGGTTCAGTTACATAGACAAAATTCACTAACTACCCGACACCCGCTAAGCCACCTGCGAAGACCCAGCGCCGCCATGGGATCCTCTGCTGCCACCTCCGTCGCCGCCTTCGGGGGATCCTCCGCCATCGGCGCAGGGGCAGCAAGGGAGCCTTCGCCGGTTTCTGGGGGCGGTGCCGGGTCGACCTCAGCCTCAGGCACCACTGGGTTGACCTCCGCTTCGGGCTGCGCGCTGTTCAGATGTCCGAAGTCCTCACGTCTTCGACACGCGCCATCTACAGCAACAACACACTGATTCAACAAACCCACGCGTACCCATAGTCAACAACACGAAACAAAAGACAAACTTTACCTGTCCCCTCGCCCGGTCAGCCCGCTCCCTAACCGCCTCCCAACCATGGGGACCCCACATCCGATCGAAGAGGGCCCCTGCGGAATCCTTCACCACAGGGTCTTCGACCTGAAAAATCTCGCGCCCAAAGTCTTCATCGGATCGGTCGAAGGCCTCATAGTGACTGCACCCCTCGCTGGACAGCGCATTCACGGCCCCCTTGCAGGTGACGAGGGAGGCAAAGAACATGAAGCCCTCGACGATGGTCGGAAGCGCCAGTAATTCCTCTTGCAGCCACTCGAGGAAGCGAAGGCCCGCCTCTCAATCGGGCACCTCGAAGTCAGCAGTCCGCGCACCCAGCTCGCGGTATGAGTCCACGAGCTGTTTACGCGTCCGCTCAACTTCCGAGCGCGTAGAGGCCTCGGCCCTCTCCATGCGGCCATGCAGAGCGTTGAACCGCACCTCCCATTCCTTGGCGCGTTGGCTGGCGAGACTCCTCTCCGCCCGCGCCAATTTGGCCTCCGCCTGCGCAGCCTGCGCCTCGGCGATGGCCTGATTGGCCTCCCTCATTTCCTCCACCAGCTGGCGCTGAAGGTCCGTCCTCTTGCCTTCCAGGGCGGCCACCTTATCCACCAGCCTGCGGATCTTGCTCTCCACAGCCGACTTCTCCCGGACGACGTCCGCGTGCTGCGCCCGAAGTATCTCGACCTCGGCAGACACATCCGCAGTAAGGGCACCCGATGCCACACGGTTGGCGAAGTCGGCTGCCTAACAGACGCACATGAGACCACAATCCCCATGAAATCGGCAGACACTGAAGTCCAGCACAACTTATTTGACTCAGCTGCTGCGACAACTGCTGCAATGCCTCCCTCAGCCGGCGGGACACGGCACCCGCTTCGTCCTTGACGGCAGTGGCCGTCGCAATCTCGCCGCCAGCGCTGAAAGCGCCACCCTTCACCCCAAGTACCGCGGTAGACGCCGTGGTTGCCACCGCAGGCGGGACGACAGCAAGTTGCCCCTCGCCCGTCCCTGCAACGTATCATCGGTCAAAAAAAAGCTTACCAACAAGATAGTCGTCCACGATAATATTTGTGCTGAAGTCGGCAACGCGCTTCCCCGGCGAAGGCGGTTCACGGACCTTCGCAACTCCGTTCGGGGCAGACTTGATTCCGCCGGCGCTGACCGCCTTCGCGCTCTCCGGCACCTTGCTGGACCCAGGGGCGACCGGCTTCGCCGCCAGCGTCGGCTGGCCACCGCCGGGGATGGTTGCCTTCGCAGTCCCCCGTGCCCTCTTCGGCCTAGCTTCGGGGAGCCTGATGACCGCCCGGCGCTTCTGCGCAGCATCTTGGCGATCCTTGTTCATCACTGCCGACACAACAACAGCAATATTCCGTCCGTAAGGAAACACTCTCAAGTCACGAGCCATGCGAGACGTAAAGAAGTCTTCGCCAGCCGTGCGGGGGATAGGAACGTTCCTAGGCCATCGACCCCCGGTAACCTCCAGCATCCGCGCCGAAGACTCCCGGAGCTCGGGCGAAGACATCCTTCCCCCGGGGGCCGCGCATGTCCCCATCAACTCCATAGCAAAGCTATCGGAGACCCCCAGTTCTCCCACCGCAGTACCTAGCTTCCTCTTTTTAGTGGCTGGGGCGGCCTCCGGCGCGGGGTCGTCCTCAATCACGACCGCTTCTTTTTTCCCGCGGCGGTCGACGACGTCCTCCCCGGGATAACCGCCATACGGCAAACAATTCAATTCGAAGACCCTATTCATGCGGTCGTTGGATCCACGTATATCCCAACTCCACTGGGCCTCCGTCTTTGGCACATAGCGCCCAACAATTCTCACCGCCCCATCCTCCGCCTCTCGCACAACCGCGGCAGGATCCCGCCCTCGCACATCCAAAGCAAAAAGCGGACTTCGCACCTTCCGTCCACCCAAGGAGGGCATCTCGCGAGGGCATACTTCGCCCAATGCCCATCCATGCGCCAAGGGCCACACCCCATACCCTATGAATTCCTCAACTAGATCGCGCCCACTACTCGTGCGGGCAGCAATCTGAAGGGCCCTCTCATTTTCATCATCCCCCGCCACTTCAAATGGCGGTTATGCCACATAACAATGAGAAACATAATGGCGGCAGGGAGCCCTGGGTGATCCTCGACTTCAGCCTCCGAAACATAAAACCAGTAGTCCCACCAGTTGCCCCACTTATTTCGGGCACAGGGGACCAACTCCACAACTTCCATCGAAGTCTTCCCGGACTTCGGCGTGAAAGTGCACGATCCGAATTGCGCAATCTTATGTCCAATTTTTCTCTTCTGCCAGTGCAGACAGTATTGCTTGGCGAAGACCTCCATCGAAGGCTGACTGCCATATGACATCATTGCCCAGTCATACTTCGCCAATGCCACCATGGCGTTCGGTGTCAGCTGATGAATCTAGACTTCGAACTTCTGCAGAACCTCCGACACAAAACGATGCGCAAGTAGGCGAAGGCCGGTGATGAAAAATGCCTCAAAAACAACCAATTCGCCCTCGGGCTCGGGGACCTCCTCTGCCCCTGGGACCCGACCAACCCCGCCGCCAAAATACCCCAACCGTTGCATATCTTGCACGCGGACCAACGACATCCGTGAAACACCGAATTCCACTGTATCGCCCGGTCGTAATTCCGCCGCCGCCACAGTGCCCGAGAGACCTTCAGAAGACACCTCGGCCATCGGCGTGGTCGTAGCAGACGAGGAGGAAGACGGCATGGCTACGTACCGTCGACGGTGGCGCGCGGTCTGCTTCACGCGGGCTAGTTCTCCGACGAACAGGAGCAAGGAGGGCAGACGTGCAAGCGAGCAGTTTGAAAGGGAGGCTAGGGTTTTCGCGGCGCGCAGAAAGGTAAATTTCAATCCGCGCCGCCCCCGCCCCCTTTATATACACAGGGCGCGACGCTTCGAGAAGCCCGCGGTCCAACAGTGCAGCGTCAATCAACGGTCATGTCAAAAACCCCCGCGGAACCACTTCGAGTGAGGGCAGCGTCTCCACCATCTAGCGACGCCTTCGGCACCAAATGACTTAGTCGAACTGGTCCCTCGGAGGGCAAATGTTGGGGCGAAGGCGAAGACGCCACCCTTCGCTCGATGCCTTCGCCAGCCTCGCTGCACCAACGAAGACAAGACGACTGGCCATCTTACCCTTCGTCCCACGCGTCGCTGGACAAAGGCCTATAACGAGGTCGTCCCATCCCGCGGCCTCGTCCAGCATGGAGGCCCACGTGTGATCCGGCCCATTGTAACAGGCCCTGCGTGGCCGCTGCGCATTACGGGCCTAATTTGTAAAGGTTTCCCTGTAATTACAGTCTGTAACCCTGCTTTATGGGAATATTCCGGGGATAACATAGGCGCCTGAGGGCACATGCGTCCTTAACTCAGGATGCTGGGCACTCAGGTACCTATAAATACCCCTGCACAGTGCCCTTGAGAGGCTAGATTAACAGAGCTATTGCCATCTCGAGTTGAAACCTTGTTTACACTGCTTTTGCTCCCCCGTTGGATCAACTTGCCCAGGAGAGCAAGTGCCAACATACAAGTTCCCTTTACATCCTTTGTGTAAAGGTGAAGCCTTGGAGCTTTTTAATGTTGAGAAACAACTGATTAGCTCTCAAAATGGAGATTGGTTTTCCCTGCTGCTAAAATGCAGAAGTTTATTCATTCGATCTCTTAGTTAATCCATGTATTCCCTAACCAAGTGGATGATTCATCTTGCATGAATAAACGGATGAACAACTAGACCGAATGGATTTCTACCCAAGTGCATAATCTCCTGTTAGCAAATGTGAACTCTCAACCCTTGGCTTACCGATGGTACTGAGAGGACCTGCTCAATGTCAAAAGTAGTTCAACAAGTTGGTTTTACTAACTTGTAACTGCCTAATGAACAACGGTTGAGTTTAGAGGTCGTTTTATCGAGTTATCAAAACTCACTTTGGTTCAAACCATTCTAAGAAAGTACTTACACAGATCAAGTTAAGTCGACTAATAATCACCTAATTATCGCTCTAGTCATGCCTCGATCGCCTCACGTGTGTTTTCCCAGCATATGTGATCAAGTCGAGCCATGATTAGTACTGGATAAAATGGACTGGTTGCAAAGTCCGCATCTACAGATCCCTCCGCTGGTGATTTTTCAAGTCTCTTTTATTTTTCTTGGACTTGGATTCTCTGGCTAACATGAGTTAACTGTGATGTTATTCGATATCCGCACTCGTCTCGTGTGCTATGAACTTACTGTGACCACTTGTTGGTAAACCTCTTTCTGTGTGTTTTACCCAAGAGGTTGCATCTGATTCAGTTTGGGTAAAATCACGTAATTGTCGCTCGCTCAACAGACTCAGATAGTACAGTGTCATCAAAAAAAGCCTATCCTGAGACACTCTCCTTTGCTTGGAACTGTCTCATAATTATCGCTGATATGGACACGGGTTACATGCTTCTCTACTCTTAAAAGTTTTTCGCTCTGAATCTCGAGACGAGATTCTTTTAAGGGGGGAGGGTTGTAACACCCTAGGTGTTTACCGTCTGCTCGATAACGAGTATGGATTTAAGCACGAAATATCAGTGGATGAAATAGAAACTAAATTTTAATCATCTTCACCTATCGCGATTTTAAGATTGCATCTGTCTTGTCTGTCACGAGTGCGGCGTCGTTTTTATTTCTATCTATCCGGGCTCTTCCTAAAGTTTTCGTGATGTTCAGAACATAGTTGTTCCGAAAATCGGCGCGTCCGGTGATTATTTAAAATTCGTCGCTCGCGCGAATACGAATTCAGAAGCCCGACCCACTCGGACGATTTTATCCCGGGCAAATTAGTTTGAACTCGACGACTAAAATGTTCGGGGCAAAATAATTTGGATCGCTCAGTGTCTGAGAGGAATCGTGCGCGAGGTTGATAATCAAGGAATTATAATTGAGATCCGGTTATCACACAAATTGCCCGTAACTATGGAATCAGATGTTCAGACCACAGGTAAATTTATTAGTACGAATTAAACCATATCGAGGTAATTCGCGGCAAAACCGCATAATTGCTAATCAATTAGATCCTCTATTTCATAACTAGGAAAAGTGAAATGTGTTGTCGAAATGTGTTTTGGGACCTCTTATTTAATCTCTCTGAACTTTAACTCTAAGAAACGAGATATTTCTGGTTTTAAAAAAATCTTCTTTTCCTTATCCCTGCGCCGCTCATCTGTTGGTCTTATCCCAAGCCGCCGTTCGCTGGCCGCGTGTACTCTGGGGTCATCGTGCTAGTCGCCTCCCCTCTAGTCTTCTCCCTCAAGCGCCCAGTTCCTCGTCCTCCCCATCTCCTTCCTCGCCCTCTCTTGGCCATGGCACTAGTTCTCACTCGCGGCGGCCAGTGACCACTGAAACCCACCGCCCGCGTGAGCAAAGAAGGCATCTGGGCGATGGGACGGATCCCGTGCGGCGGCCATCCTCGCATTCACGCCTCCCCGGGGCCACCCCTCTCCCTCGTGGAGCACCCTTCGCGCGTGACCTGCCTCCCATGGCGGCTGTCCGGCTGCTCGACCGCCATCTCCATAGCCGCACCTACTGTTTCCCACGCGTCACCGCTCCGGTTCCAGCTCGCCCGAGCTCCATGGCTGCTGCGTTCCCTTAGTCGCGCTCAACTTCTCCCGTGCACGCGAGCTCCTCTGCCGGCGCACCCATCTCCTATGGCGCATTCCTCTAGCTCCAGCGTCGCGCCCATCCCCTGCTCTCCCTCTAGCTCACGGAGCTCCCTTCGCTGCTTCCTGGCTACGTCCTCTGCTCCATCGTCCCCAGCGCCGGCTGAGTCCCTCCATCACGGCGCCCCTCTCCCTTCCTCGTCTCCCTGAGCATGCTTCTCTTCCATGGTCGCCGTGGACGCGCCAGCGCCCTCCCTGCTCGATCTCTGCTCTAGCTCGGCACGCTCCGGCCCCGGCTCTCTGCTGCGTGCCTGCTCTATCTCCTAGCCGGCTGGAGCTCCTTCTCCCTTGGCCTAGCGTGTCGGCTCATTGCTTGGCCCCCTGCCCCATCGTCCTGGCCGCGGTCTCGCCCTGCTGCTCCAGCGCTGCGACTTCCCAGCTCGCCGCGTCCTGCTCGCTCTAGCTCGGATTCGCCTGTCGCGGCGAATGTCTTATCTAGCTTGTTCGTAGCAGCAACTATCGTTCTATACCTGCAAGTCCCTCTTCAACCTCAATAGGAGCTCCTGATCATCGGAAGGGTAGTAGATGGCGATGGTGGGATGCAAGGCATGAGATCCTGGCTTCTTGCTGGACTTCTCCACGAGGATGATCAGCTGTTGCTGTGTACTACATGGGTGGAGAAAGCCTGAAGGTGTGAAGACTGAGTTAGATGTAAGGGAAAGTGAGGTCCGTGCAGCATCTGTCAAGTACTCGATGAAATGCCACAGCATGGTACACCTTGGTCTGTGCAGCCCCAATCGTGACCTCGTCGAACCCCGAGAGAATCCCGGATGTTGGGCAAAAGCAAGCGAGGTTCGGGTGACGCTTGTGTATCCGATAGAAAGACTAAAGCCGAAACCATTGGTGTGATCGCGGACGTCGCGTCGAGTTTAGTCGTGGAGGTACGCTAGTTGATCGTGACGTGAAGGACAAGAGCTGGACTAATTTCAAGGTAATGCGGATGATGAAATATTTTAATCACTTATAAAGATGTGTTTACGTTTACAATAAAAAAATGTTTGATATAGGAACTCAATTTTAAATTACTACTTTCAGTAAAAAGTATATTGGTAGTAAGGCGAATGTAGGTTTAATGTTTTAGATGTCTAGCCGAAAGTGCTATTAATAATTATCGTAAGAGTTCCTAATGTATAGTGAATTGTATGCTTAGTCCTAGTAAATATTACATTCTATGTGATTGATTTAAGCTAATAATCATGTTCTCGCTGCTAGCGGGGCACCACTAGTTCTCTTGTTAATGCTCAACTATTTAATAAATGTAGATAAATGAGTTTAGAATTTGTCAACACTTGATTGACAAGTGTTGTTAGTATTGTTTGTCATGAATTTGGTTTGTTTGGTCAAAGTGGTGACATGGAGGATAGTTTTGAGGTACAAATGAAATGAAGAATATGTTGATAAATTTGTAGGCATGGTGTGATTCGATTAAAAATACTCTACCTGCTATATCATAAAATAATGTGATATCGATATCTAGTATTTTCGTACTAGATTTGCGATGTCTTACTATAGGTGTTTAATTCGCTGTCATACAACACTATTTAGGTTGGTGATATTCCTGTATATACACATTCATGTGCATCATGCATTTCAATTAGGTACGTTTATTAACTACGTGATATGGAGAACCAAAGTTGGTTCGACCACAAGATGATGCTGATGGACGAAACTGAAGATGGACAGACGAAGCAAGTATCAGAACCAAAGCTGATCGCCAAGTGGTCGCCACCTAACAAACACTAACATAGTGTTTATTTTAGGCAAGCCCCAGTGCATTCGCCCCTTCCTTGTGTTTTAAATGCTTTTTCACCTTATCTGATGCATTAGGTGATAGGAGTTGTGTGATAAACAATTGATGCATTACTATTCCTTGGAAACTCCTTAATCCCGGTTTTAAAAAAAGAACTGATAATGCTTAGCCCTGCTTAGAAACTGAAAAATCATTTGTTTTCAAAAAGAATGACTGTGGAACATTGGTTATGGGGCTTTCGTTTCAAAAATCAAAGCAAACTTATGGTGATGATTCCACTTTAGCAGGAGTGGGTTCATCATTCGAAAAAGAGTACCCCTGTCGGGTACCAAAAATGGGAAAATGTTTTGAATAAATCTAGACCAGACGCTGAGCTGACAAGGTCACCCATCTGTGTCGGTTATGGACCATTCGATGTAGGCCTGTTGTGGTGGAGACATTGCAACTAGCCACATGCTCCGGTAAGCCTGAACCCGACTATTCCATACGTGAAAAGACAACCGCGCATTGGGCGTGAGAGATGGTGGGAGTAGCGTGTACCCTCCTGGCTAGAGGCTGGATGGGGGAGTATTGTGCTCCTGGGCAGCGCAGACCGGTTCACGTTGTGGAGGATCTGTGGGAACGGTTGACATATGCAAGGGTTAAATGCTACATATGTCGTGTGGTTAGGGATACCCAGCTGGGTATAATCGGTTCGAATCGTCGTTGCTCCTCGGTCATGGAGACTGTACCCTCCGACCACTCATCGTAGTTAATAAGTAAAATAAAAGTTTGGTAAAAGAAAGCTAGACCAGGACAAGTGAATGCTCTAGATTAGGCAAATCTAGATTCAGGAAAAGTACTTAACTTGTGAAGTAAAATTTTGGAATAAGGAGTCACTACTAGTAAGCTCTTCTGCAAAATGAGTCTTCGAAATTTGGTAAGCCTTACCTTGATTCCTAATCAGCCAGCATATCCTTGAGAGTCTTTTCTTTAGTCGGGTAAGTCTTGCTGAGTAATTGCATACTCAAGGTTTTATTCCCTGTTGTTTTTCAGGTTATAAGTTTGTGTTGCTGTTGATGGTGTTAAGTGCCGGTGGGCTCAGCCTTCTTATAAGTCTAAGTACTTCTTCTATACTTCTTATTGAGGATGGTCACTTGAGCTAGCATATATTTCAAAACTACAAATAATTTATAACAGTTCAAAGTTATTTCTTTGGATCACTTTGGTAATCACTCCGATCATGTATAATGTAAACTTGATGTAACTTGTAAAATTTGGTAATAAGATTTCTGCTGCAAATGGTTGGTGTGTGATTTGTGTTTACTTAATCCTGCGGTCCTGGTTGTTAGTGGTTTATCCGGGGTCCTTGGGGCAGATCCTGTTAAGTTATCTGGTGCACATGCATAGCTGTCTGAGGTCTTTGAGACAAGGGCAGGTGCATGTGGGCCCGATAACTTGGGAGGTTCTGCCACACCGAAGCTACACCTGCCGAAGCTACAACAGCTGAAGCCGCGAATCTGGAGAGCACATTATCTGACATTGATAGAATACTCTCAGATATGGCCGCGGAAGAAGCTGTTGCGGCCGCCGAAGAAGCCGTGGCCATAGTGTCTAAAAAGGGGAAAGCAGTCGCTAAAGATACTTTGGAGGAAAAAGGCTTTAACTTTCAAAATATAATTGGTCAAGAATTATCTAAGAATAAAAGAGAGGAGCTACAGGAGTATGCTATATCCTGTGGCTACCAACCAGGAGCGTTGCTCTTCGGCGGAGTTAATGAAGAGAGCTTAGGATGTATCCGAGATTGGACTGGAGCGAAGGTTATCAGCACTCTATCAAAGAGTGTTGGTTTCCCGAAACTTGAAGCTGACATCAGTCGCTACCGACGATAGCATATAGTCGGTAGCTTATTCTATTCTAATTTCAAGGTAAAATTTCCCCTTCAGCTTTTTTCATCGTTTTACGATGAAGGTGATTGTTGACAAAGATTATCTTACACAGAGTATGCTACTAAGTAAAGCCTTGAGGATGCAATAGGACCTCGAAGATAAGAAAAATGAGGTTATAATTGAAGGCTTGGAAAGCAAAATCAAAGATCATGAAGCTGCTCTTGAAAAGAAAGATTTTGTTCTTCAAACAATGGAGGATTCACTGGCAGAAGCCCAAGCCGAAATTGCCAGATTAAACAGTGAACTCTCCACAAAGTCAAAAAGCTTCGAACAGGAAAAGCAGAATGTTGACGCAAAGCTTAAAGCTAAAGTCGAAAAGAATTTGAATTTGCAGAAATCATTGAAGGAACTTTAGGATAAATGTCTAGAATTCGGCAACCGATGCGTGCAACGGCTGAAGCAGGTCTTCAACTCAGTTGGAGCCAGTTCTAAAAAATTTGAACCTTCGGTTGAAGACCTGCCAGGCACCTTCGAACATATTGAGGGCGAAGTTGATGCGCTTGACGAAGTTATAGCTGGGCACGGCGACTTTTGTGTCCTGCTAGCTTCTCACGGCACAGCTGTTGCTTTCATGAAGACTGGTTGCACGCATGGGAAAATCGTGAACAGACCAAACTTCAGCCTGTCACCAACGGATTTAACTGACATTCCTAATCTGGCCCAAAGCATTGGAAATAGATTCATAACTCAAATTTGGACGAAGGGTGGGCGGAATTTAGCTGGTGATGAAGCTCAAAGTCATCTCAAGCCAGTACTAAACTTGCACCTGTTGCTTATCTTTCGTCGATATTGCTATTTACCTTATACCGCTTTGTTATGTACAGGATGACGAAGCCGATGATGAATGATTCGAAGCTTGACGGGTATTTATGAAGCTGCTGCAAAAAAGCTCTAGAGAAATTTTGAGTTAACCTTGTAAAAGATATTGTAATTTAGGAATCAGACACTGCTTTGTAAACTTGTCCATACCTTGTAATGTATTTTTACCTTTCCATCCATGTATGAACTGCTTCGATGTGGACGAAACTTGTATTGTTTGAGCCAAAGGCGAAAAACACCTTCCCTTCTTTTCGTGTACAACGAAGCATAAATTTGCTTCTTTTGTACTTATCGAAGCCTTGTCATTAGAGCCAAAGTGACTGTCTATATGCTTATAATATGATAATGATGATCCTACGAATGTCAATGTGTATGAATGCAATGTATGATGTGATGTAATGTGCAAATGAATGTCCAAACACACGCTTACAAAGGCACACCCAGACTCTGCATCCCCTTAGGAACGACTTTGGAGTCTTCTTCACCGCTTATTTTTCGGTGTTCACCGCTTATTTTTCGGTGTAAGTTCTACATCCCCTTGAACTTCTTCGCCTTCTATTTCGGCGGTATAAGTTCTACATCCCCTTAGGAACGTCTTTTGAACTTCTTCGCCTTATATTTCAGCGGTATTAGGCTCTGCATTCCCTTAGGAACAACTTTTGAGCAGAAAACTTACTCTGCGCTCTCTTAAGAACGACTTTTTGTAGCTTCGTCATGCTCTGCATCCCCTTGGGGACGACTTTTGAGCTTCTCCCTGCTTTTTTCTCACTGCACTTGATGGTGCATGCTCAGATTTTACATTTTACATTCTTTTTGGGGGATTTTGCTCTCATAGAGCCAAATAAGAAAAGAAAAATTACAAGCCATGGCCCCATTAAAAACCTTTCTCCCCCTTTGGAAAGAAAAGGGTGCCATGGGAAAAAATGGAAAAAGATTACATCAAATTACACATAACATCGTCGAAGCTCATCCGCATTCCAAGATCTAGGAATGTCGTTGCCGTCCAATCGTCCATATCCTTCAATCTGTAAGAACCGAGCCTTGACAAAGATACCACCAGAAAAGGTCCTTCCCACTTCAGCTGTAGTTTGCCTACTGTGTGCGAATTGGCCACTCTCCGAAGCACCAAATGCCCTGGCTTAATATTTTTCAGCCGAACTTTTCTGTCACGCCATTTTATTGTTTTGGCTTGATATTTATTGATATTCTCCACAGCCTGAAGTCTGGTCCCTTCTATAGTATCTTTTGCTACGTGATAATCAGCTTCATCCTCTACCGAAGCTGCTGTTCTTATTGACCCCGCTTTAGCTTCTTCTGGGGTTATAGCTTCGTCACCATATAATAGCTTGAACGGTGTAAATCCTGTTGATCTTGATATGGTTGTATTGTGGCTCCACACCACTTTAATCAACTCATCTGGCCACTTTCCTCTGGGCTGATTGAAGATTAGCTTCATTATTCCCATCATTATAATGTCATTCGCTCTTTTGACCAGTCCGTTTGACTCCGGATGCTTAACTGATGCAAAGTGAATCTTTGTGCCAATCTGATCACAAAATTCCTTGAAAGTTTCAGCATCAAACTGTGTTCCATTGTCCACAGTTATTGCCTTCGGTACTTCGAAGTGACAAACAATATTTTGCCAGAAGAATTTCTGGACTGTAACCGAAGTTATTGTAGCCAAAGGCTTTGCTTCAATCCACTTAGAAAAATATTCTACAGCCACCACAACATATCTCAAATTGCCTTGCGCTGGTGGAAGTGAGCCTAACAAATCCAGGCCCCATCTTTGCAACGGCCAGGTGGGCTGTATTAGCTGAGTAAGAGATGAAGGTTTGTTTTGGTTTCTCGCACATTTTTGACAGCTTTCACATTTTTGAACTAGCTCTGCTGCATTCGAAGCTGCCTTCGGCCAATAAAATCCTTGTCTGAACACTTTTCCCAGCAAGGGTCTAGGCCCAATATGAGATCCACATAGACCTGCATGTATCTCCTTCATTAATTCAATACCTTTAGCTCTTGATAGACACTTGAGGAGTGGGGAACAAACTCCATGTTTATATAATTCCCCTTCTATTATAACATACGGTCTCATACTTGCTTCCATTCTCTTATTATAAGCTTTGTCATCCGAAAGACAATTGCCTTGGAGGAGGGATATGATTTCAGTCCTCCAATCTTCACTATGTACCCGAGAAATGGCAAGCACTGCTCTCTCCATGAGTTCAACCGAAGGTGCCTTTATTGTTTCCAAAAATACTTCCGAAGGTATAGGGAGCCCCTGAGCCACTGATTTGGCTAGCAGATCTGCATGCTCATTTTCGCCTCTTGGAATATTCTTGACCGAAAAACCTTCGAAGGAAGCCTCCAACCTTCGAACTGCATCCAGATATTTTTCAGGCTTCGAATCTCTTGCCTTGCTACTTTTATCCACATAGCCAGAAATGACTTTAGAATCAGTTTTGAGAATGGCCCTTCTTATTCCCATTGCCCTTAACTTCCGAAGCCCCAACAGGAGTGCTTCGTATTCAGCAATATTATTTATACAACTAAAATCAAGCTTGACTGCATAACATGTTCTGACTTTCGAAGGTGCTACTAGGACAGCAGCCGCTCCTGCAACGAAGGTTCCCTAAGAACCATCACATAACACTGTCCAAGCTTCGGCGTCTTTATTTATTTCTTCTTCCTGAGCCCCTGGCGTCCAATCGGCGATGAAGTCTGCTAACGCCTAGGACTGAATTGAGGTTCTATGTACATAGTCAATGGTGAATTCATTAAGCTCTGTAGCCCATTTTCCAATCCTTCCAGTAGCTCTCTGTTCCTCATTATATCCTTCAGGGGCTGTGACGAAGGAACAATTATGTGATATGTTTGAAAATAATGCCGGAGCTTCCTTGAGGCCATTAACATAACATACAACACCTTCTCCAATTATGTATAATTTTTCTTTGATAGACTTAAAACTTTAGAGACGAAGTACACTGGAGCTTGCTTTTTGACTTGGCCATCTAGCTTCTCATGTACCAGCGCCACACTTACTGTAGAGTGCGAAGCCGCCACGTATAAGAGCAGCGAAGCCCCTGGCGAAGGTGGAGTTAATGTTGTTAAATCAATCAAATATTGCTTCAGCTCTTCGAAGGCTTTTTGTTGAACCGGTCCCCATTTGAAAACTTCGGCTGACTTTAGTATTTCAAAAAAAGGTAGATGTCTTTCTGCTGATCTAGATATGAATCTATTTAATGATGCAAGTCTTCCTTGCAGACGTTGGGCCCCCTTCTTTGTGCTTGGTGGCTCTATCTGAAGAATAGCTTTGATCTTGCTTGGGTTAGCTTCAATTCCCTTTGTTGATACTAAACAGCCAAGGAACTTGCCCTTCTTCACCCCAAAAACACACTTTTCTGGATTCAATTTCAGGCCAGCTTGCCTAAAATTGGCAAATGTCTCTTGCAAATCAGCGATGTGATGTTCTTGCTTCGTGCTTTTCACTATGATATCATCAACATAGGTCAGTACATTTCTGCCTATTTGGGAATGAAGGACCTTAGCTGTCATTCTGCTAAAGCTTCCTCCAGCATTCTTTAGCCCCTCAGGCATCCAAAGATAACAATATGTGCCACTAGGGGTTATGACGCTAGTCTTCGGCTCATCTTCCTTCTTCATCCATATTTAATGATAGCCAGAGTAACAGTCCAGTAAACTCATGAGCTCTGAAGAAGCTGCTGCATCCACTAGAGAGTCTATTCTTGGTAATGGGAACTCGTCCTTCGGACAAGCCTTGTTAAGATTTGTAAAATCAATGCACATTCTCTATTTGCCATTGGCCTTCTTTACCATAACAGTGTTGGCCAGCCATTCTGGGTATTTCACTTCTCTGATAACACCAGCACTAAGAAGTCTCTTCACTTCGTTCCGAGCACCTTCAGCTTTGTCTTCAGACATTTTTCAAAGCCTTTGTTTTCTTGGCCTGAAGGATGGATCCACGTTGAGCGAATGTTCAATGACATCTCTGTTGACACCACAGAGACCATTGGCGGACCAAGCAAAGACATCTTTATTGTTGAATAAGAATCTTAGCAAAAATCTTCTCTTGTTCTTCAGATAGCTGAGACCCCAACAATACCCTTTGTTCTGCTATGTCTTCATATAAGAGCATAGGCTTCGGCTGATCCGCCGAAGCAGCCTTCTCCCTTTTGTATTTATACTGCTCACAGGCTTCAGCTCCATCTATATTATGGATTGCCTTTGAATCTGTCCAACTTCCTTCAGCTTTTCTGGCAGCCTCTTGACTTCCATGGATACCAATGGGCCCATGCTCCGAAGGTATCTTCATACATAAGTATGCTGGATGAAGTATAGCTTCGAAAGCATTGAGTGTCCCTCGGCCAATGATTGCATTGTATGGGTACTCCATGTCAACAATATCAAAAACAACTTGTTCAGTCCTTGTGTTATGAACGAAGCCGAAGGTTACTGGCATTGTGATTTTGTCGAGTGCTACAATCTGCCTTCCTCCGAAGCCACAAAGAGGGTGCGTAGCATCATGAATCTTATCCTCTGGCTCTTGCATTTTTCTGAAGGCCTTAGCAAATATGATATCCGCTGCACTGCCTGTGTCAACCAGAATGTTATGGACCAGGAACCCCTTGATGACACAAGATATGACCATAGCATCATTGTGGGGGTAATCCTTGAGCTGAAGATCCTCCTGGGAGAAGGTGATTGGGATGTGGGACCATTTAGACTTGATGAAGGGTCTCTGCACCCCCAACATGCTGCACCCTTCTTTGTGCTTCTTTCTTCTGCTTCTTGTTGGCTGGTTCTGAGCTTGAACCGTCTGTTATCGGGAGTAGCAGCTTCATAGTCGAAGATGCTACAACTTGGTTGCTGAACGAAGCCATCAGCTCAAAAGTGGAAGTGAGTACACCGGAGGTGGGCGCCAATGTTGGTGACTTGTTCTTAAATGCTATGAATTAAGAACAAGGCAACACAAAAATAGGTTAGTGTTTAATGCCCTTCGTCCTTCGAAGCATTATTTCCCTGAGGATATAATGATCTTTGGACAAAGGTTATGAAGGACGTACCTTCTTCATTGCAACATAAATCAATGATAGACGAAGCATAAAAAACATAGTAATATGGATAATTACATGACATCATAATACATCTTTCTTTTATATAATCAGGAATGAATAAGAACAATATCAAATTACATTTGTACCTTCAGCTTGATTGAAGGTAAAGGTGCAGGCGTGATGCACAAGCGAGTGCAAGTACGCGTGAACAGTACAGGGGTACTATTCATCTATTTATAGGCACAGGGCGCAGCCTGTGGGGATTTACATTCATGTCCTTTATAAATAGTTACAATCATGACACAGATTATCATGGGCCGATCGGTCTTTTTACCTTTAAGTCGGTGCTACTCTTTGTCTCAAAGCGTGTTATTATGCTGAAGCTCCCTAGATGGTAGCTTTGGCGTTGCTTCTGTGTTGATCGTCCGAAGGTGTTTCTTCTTACAGGACCTTCGGCGACGAAGCAGACCCCCAACACCCGGCTTGTAGTTGTGCTTTAAGTTTATAATTTTCAGATTCCGCCTATTCACCCCCCTCTAGGCGACTATCAATTGGTATCAGAGCCCGATGCTTCATTAGAGCCTAACCGCTCGAAATGATGTCGGGAGATCACGCTAAGAGGGAGATCGTGACCGGCGAGAAGTCCACAAGCCACGGGAAGGCCCCATCGAGGGAGTCCGGCAACAAGCTAAAGGAGGGATCACCTCCTCACAAGTCGCATCGGAGTAGCGACAAGAAAAAGAAGATGAAGAAGGTGGTCTACTATGAGACCGACTCTTCGTCGCCATCCACCTTCGGCTCCGACACGCCGTTCGTTACTTCTAAGCGCCATGAGCGCAAGAAGTATAGTAAGATGCCACTTCGTTACCCCCGTATATCTAGACGCACTCCTTTACTTTCCGTCCCACTAGGCAAACCACCCGTTTTTGATGGTGAAGATTATTGTATGTGGAGTGATAAAATGAGGCATCACCTAACCTCACTCCACGCTAGCATATGGGACATTGTTGAGTTTGGAGCGCAGGTACCATTGCCGGGGGATGAAGGCTATGATTCGGACGAGGTCGCCCAAATCAAGCACTTTGATTCCCAAGCAACTACTATACTCCTCGCCTCTCTATGTCGAGAGGAGTATAATAAGGTGCAAGGGTTGAAGAGTGCCAAGGAGATTTGGGACGTACTCAAAACCGCGCACGAAGGAGATGAGGTGACCAAGATCACCAAGCAGGAGACGATCAAGGAGGAGCTCGGTCGGTTCGTCCTCAACCAAGGAGAGGAACCATAATCCATGTACAACCGGCTCAAGACCTTGGTGAACCAAGTGCGCAACTTTGGGAGCACCAAATGGGATGACCATGAAATGGTCGACGTTATTCTAAGATCACCTGTTTTTTGTAATCCTACACAAGTTCAATTAATTCGTGGTGATCCTAGATATAAGCTAATGTCTCCCGAGGAGGTTATAGGAAAGTTTGTGAGCTTTGAGTTGATGATCAAAGGCTCCAAACAAATCATCGAGCAAGGCGGCACCTCCACACCCGAGGTGCAACCCGTTGCATTCAAAGCGACGGAAGAAAAGAAAGAAGAGTCTACATCAAGTAGGCTTCCCATCGACGCCTCAAAGCTCGACAACGAGGAAATGGCGCTCATCATCAAAAGCTTCCGCCAAATCCTCAAGCAAAGGAGGGGGAAGATTATAAGCCCCGCTCCAAGAGGGTGTGCTACAAATGTGGTAAGCCCGGTCATTTTATCGCTAAATGCCCTATGTCTAGTGATAGTGACAGGGACAACGACAAGAAGGGAAAGGGGAAGGAGAAGAAGAAGTACTACAAGAAGAAGGGCGGTGATGCCCATGTTTGTCGAGAATGGGACTCCGATGAGAGCTCCACCGACTCCTCCTCCGATGAGGACGCCGCCAACATTGTCGTCAACAAGGGACTCCTCTTCCCCAACGTCGGCCACAAATGCTTCATGACAAAGGACGGCAAAAAGAAGGTAATATCTAGAGCCTCCACTAAGTATACAACATCTAGTGATGAAGCTAGCTCTAGTGATGATGAAGATGATTTGCTTACTCTTTTTGCCAACCTTAACATGCAACAAAAAGAAAAATTAAATGAATTGATAGGAGCCATTCATGAGAAGGATGAACTCTTGGATAGCCAAGAGGAATTCCTTATTAAGGAAAATAAAAAGCATGTTAAGGTAAAAAATACTTATGCTCAGGAGGTAGAAAAATGTGAAAAATTGACTAATGACCTTAGCATATGCCATGACACTATATCCAACCCTAGAAATGATAATGCTAATTTAATTGCTAAGGTTAAAAAATTAAATGATTGTAATGATTCAATTGTCAGTCTTAGAAATGAAAATGATAGTTTGATTGCTAAGATTGGTAAATTGAATGCATCACTTTCTGGCCTTAAAATTGAGAATGATAAGTTAATTGCTAAGGCTAAAGATTTGATTGTTTGCAATGATTCCATTTCCAATCTTAGAGATGAGAATGCTATACTACACGCTAAGATTGATGAATTAAATGCTTGCAAACCCTCTACATCTACTGTTGATCATGTCACTATTTCTACTAGATGTAGGGATATTAATGTTGATGCTATTCATGATCACCTTGCTTTAATTAAACAACAAAATGATCACATAGCTCAACTAACTGCTAAAATTAATGAGCATGAAATAGAAAATGAAAATTTTAAATTTGCTAAGAGCATGCTCTATAATGGGAGACGCCCTGGCATTAAGGATGGCATTGGCTTCCAATAGGGAGGCAATGTCAAGCTTAATGCCCCTAAGAAATTGTCTAACTTTGTTAAGGGCAAGGCTCCCATGGCACATGATAACGAGGGTTACATTTTATATCCTGCTAGTTATCCTGAGCATAAAATTAGGAGAATTCATTCTAGGAAGTCTCATTCTGGCTCTCATCATGCTTTTATGTATAAGAATAAGGCATCTAGTTCTAGGCAATCAACCCATGCTAAATTGCCTAAAAAGAAATCTCTTGTTGCATCAAAGGATCATAACATTTCATTTAAAACTTTTGATGCTTCTTATGTGCTTACTAACAAATCAGGCAAAATAGTTGTCAAATATGTTGGGGGCAAACACAAGGGATCAAAGACTTGTGTTTGGGTGCCCAAGGTGCTTGTTTCTAACGTCAAAGGACCCAAGACTATTTGGGTACCTAAGAACAAGACCTAAATTGTTCTCCTTGTCCCCTCCTCAGACGAGTCGGAGGAGTTCTCCTCGTCCGAGGAGATCTCCGACTCATCCGAGCCCTCGAGCCCGGAGCGCTTGACGACCTAGATGTACGTCCACACCTCAGCAGCGATCCCCTGGGAATCGTCCAAATCATCGGATGACACCGGGGGAGAGGCGTAGACCGGTGACCCCTCGGACTCGGAGGAAAACTCCTCCTCCGAGTACTCAGAGTCACCGAAGTCCTCCAAGGGAGGACTTGGCTCACGCTTCTACTTGTCGCTAGAGTGGTGCGACGAACTTCCACCCTTCTTGTCCTTACCCATGGACGGTTGGAAGAGAAGAGAGAAGTGGAAGAATAAGCAACAAAAAGTCAGGAGATGTGTGAAGACACCAGCGAGGCAAGCAGTGTATTTATAGAGGCTGGAGGCAACTGCTCATCTCCTACCACGGTCACCGAACAGTCGCAAGTATTCAATAAGCAATTCAAATCGTCTGGAAACAAGTCAGGCGGCAGACGTCGTTTCACGTAACACGACACCATTTGGATTGAGGTCAACTGCATGGACGATATGATTACACCCCACGGTCACATCAAGTTACTACTCAAGGGCAGTTTGCTAAATGCTCAGCGTACCGAGTAGTCCCTTGGTTACACCCATTGGGGAGGGGATGTCCAGGAATTTTTAATAGATTTTCCCAAGCAGTCACATCCATACAGTATATGCAATGAATGTATCAAGATAGAAGAAAGATATCGATGGAGATCGGAGGAAAGCGAAATATAGCTACTAAAAGTACAAGTCTAATCAACAGAAGCATTAAAGCACAAAGCAAAATGAAGACCAGCTAAGAGCCATCTACCAAACATCCAATCTGTCGCCGATCAAATAAATTTCAAACCCAACAGGACATGGGCAGGTCACGCTAAAGACAGGAAACAAAGATGACGTGCTGATCTCTAAAGCACAAGCTGATGATGTAATGCTGAGTTCTAAGGCATGAGACGAAGATAAGACATTAACTTCTGAAAGCATGAGATGAAGACCTTTGAGTGGATTATCTTCAGTAATCCACTCAAAGCTCGGGGGCTACACCCATAAAAACATGGACTCTAAAGCATGGACTGCCTAAAAACAGAATTTTGATCTCTAAAGCATGGACTGCCGACTTCTAAGGCACAAGACGAAGATCAAACAATGATTTCTGAAAAGCATAAGATGAAGACCTTTGAGTGGATTATTTTTAGTAATCCACTCAAAGCTCGGGGGCTACACCCATTGGGTGCACCTTCGGCGCACCCAATGAATCTCCAACCCCTACGGACAAAATGCTAATCTCTAAAGCATAAGCTGGTAACTGAGCACTGATTTCTGAAGTATAAAGCGAAGACTATTGGAAGATCTGAAGAAGGATAACAGAAGCTTGTTTTTACTAGGATGATTAGAGTTCAGAAGCAACAATTTGGAAGGTGTACTTTTAGAGCACCCATTACCTAAAATCAAAACCGCAAGCTGGACCTAGAATCTTTGGGCTGATTATTTCAAAATTAACTCAAAGATTGGGGGCTTGTGGGGGACAGATATCCCCCGGGTCTACTAGAAGGCTAAAAGGCCTCGAGAAAGGCTTTGGGCCCATTACTTCGCAAGGCCATCCCTTCGTGGGCCAAGGGAAGAATCACTGGCGGAATGGATCGACGCAAGATTGGATAGACTCAAGCCCAGGCGGACCATTGGGTTTAAGCATTATCCACAGTATTGATTCGATTCTCCCACGCAGCGCCCTCAAACATCGGAACTAAACGAGGATAAGTTGGCAAGATAGTAGGAAGATAAGTTCAGTCGGTTCACTATTACTTAGGAGCACGTGGTTACCGTACCTGCATGTAACGCCCCACGGTCAAGTATATAAGGCCTAGGGGGCACCCCATCGAGGAACAAGTCTCTCATTAGCCATCTATATCATTCTCTAGTATCCATCATGCTAGGGAACCCCTCTGCAACCCACCACATAAAAGATCCACACCAGGAAGTAGGGTGTTACGCCTCTCTAAGCGGCCCGAACCTGTATAAAATTGTCCATCGTCCCTCATGCACCTAGCACGAACCATCGAGCTACAGTCGGTAACACCGTCCTACCCAAAAGCACCTCGAGGGGTAACCCCGGGTGCACGGTCGGGTCCTAAACACCGACAGCAGGTTTATGCATCCGGGGGCTCAAGCTGGATAATTGATAGCGGGTGCACAAACCATATGACTGGGGAGAAAAGGATGTTCTCCTCCTACGAGAAAAACCAAGATCCCCAACGAGCTATTACATTCGGGGATGGAAATCAAGGTTTGGTCAAAGGACTTGGTAAAATTGCTATATCACCTGACCATTCTATTTCCAATGTTCTTCTTGTAGATTCTTTAGATTACAATTTGCTTTCAGTTTCTCAATTATGCAATATGGGCTACAACTGTCTTTTTACGGATATAGGTGTTACTGTCTTTAGAAGAAGTGATGATTCAGTAGCATTTAAGAGAGTATTAGAGGGTCAGCTATACTTGGTTGATTTTAATAGAGCTGAACTCGATACTTGCTTAATTGCTAAGACTAATATGGGTTGGCTCTGGCATCACCGACTAGCCCATGTTGGGATGAAGAATCTTCACAAGCTTCTAAAGGGAGAACACATTTTGGGACTAACAAATATTCATTTTGAGAAAGACAGGGTTTGTAGCGCATGCCAAGCAGGAAAGCAAGTTGGCGCCCACCATCCACACAAGAACATAATAACAACGGACAGGCCACTGGAGCTACTCCACATGGATTTATTCGGCCCAATAGCTTACATAAGCATCGGCGGGAGTAAGTATTGTCTTGTGATTGTGGATGATTATTCTCGCTTCACTTAGGTATTCTTTTTGCAGGAAAAATCTCAAACCCAAGAGACCCTAAAAGGATTCTTGAGATGGGCTCAAAATGAGTTCAGATTGAGAATCAAGAAGATAAGAAGCGATAATGGGATGGAGTTCAAGAACTCTCAAATTGAAGGCTTTCTTGAGGAGGAGGGCATCAAGCATGAGTTCTCTTCTCCCTACACACCTCAACAAAATGGTGTAGTGGAGAGGAAGAATAGAACTCTATTGGACATGGCAAGGACCATGCTTGATGAATACAACACCGCCTGCTACTCCATCATCCAGCTCTACCTTCACCGAATCCTCAAGAAGACATCCTATGAACTCCTTATCGGTAAAAAGCCCAATGTTTCATATTTTAGAGTCTTTGGTAGAAAATGCTTTATTCTTGTTAAAAGAGGGAGAAAATCTAAATTTGCTCCTAAGGCTGTAGAAGGCTTTTTACTAGGATATGATTCAAACAAAAGGGCATATAGAGTCTTTAACAAGTCCACTGGACTAGTTGAAGTTTCTTGTGACATTGTGTTTGATGAGACTAACGGCTCCCAAGTGGAGCAAGTTGATCTTGATGAGCTAGATGATGAAGAGGCTCCATGCGTCGCACTAAGGAACATGTCCATTGGGGATGTGTGTCCTAAGGAATCCGAAGAGCCTCCACAAGCACAAGATCAACCGTCAACTTCCATTCAAGCATCTCCACCAGCCCAAGATGAGGAACAAGCTCAAGATAATGAAGAAGAAGATCAAGAGGATGAGCCACCTCAAGAGGAGGACAATGATCAAGGGGGAGATGACAATGATCAAGACAAGGAAGATAAACAGGATCAAAGATCGCCACACCCAAGAGTCCACCAGGCGATTCAAAGAGATCACCCCGTGAACAGCATCCTCGGCTATATTCATAAGGGGGTAACCACTCGATCTCGAGTCACTCATTTTTGTGAACATTACTCTTTTGTTTCCTCTATTGAGCCTTACAGGATAGAGGATGCACTAAGAGATTTGGATTGGGTGTTGGCAATGCAAGAGGAGCTCAACAACTTCACGAGGAATGAGGTATGGCATTTAGTTCCATGTCCTAACCAAAATGTTGTAGGAACCAAGTGGGTATTCCGCAACAAGCAAGATGAGCATGGTGTGGTTATAAGGAACAACGCACGACTTGTGGCCAAGGGGTATTCACAAGTCAAAGGTTTGGATTTTGGTGAAACTTATGCACCTGTAGCTAGGCTTGAGTCAATTCGCATATTACTTGCCTATGCTACTTACCATGGCTTCAAGCTTTATCAAATGGACATGAAGAGTGCCTTCCTCAATGGACCAATCAAGGAAGAGGTCTATGTTGAGCAACCTCTCGGCTTTGAAGATAGTGAGTATCCTAACCATGTGTACAAGCTCTCAAAGGCGCTTTATGGGCTAAGCAAGCCCCAAGAGCATGGTATGAATGCCTACGAGACTTTCTTATCACTAATGGCTTCAAAGTCGGAAAAGTCGATCCTACTCTCTTTACTAAAACTATTGCAAATGATTTGTTCATATGCCAAATTTATGTTGATGATATCATATTTGGGTCTACTAACAAATCTACTTGTGAAGAATTTAGTAGGATCATGATTCGAAAATTCGACATGTCTATGATGGGGGAGTTGAAGTACTTCTTAGGATTTCAAGTTAAACAACTCCAAGAGGGCACCTTCATCAGCCAAACAAAATATACTCAAGACATACTTACAAAGTTTGGAATGAAGGATGCTAAACCCATCAAGACACCCATGGGAACTAATGGGCATCTCGACCACGACACGGGAGGTAAATCCATAGATCAAAAGGTATAACGGTCGATGATAGGATCTTTACTCTATTTATGTGCATCTCGACCGGATATTATGCTTTCAGTATGCATGTGTGCGAGGTTCCAAGCCGATCCTAAGGAAGTTCACCTTAGGGCCGTGAAAAGAATCATGAGATATTTAGTTTACACTCCTAAGTTTGGGCTTTGGTACCCTAGGGGATCAACCTTTGATTTGATAGGATATTCCGATGCCGATTGGGCAGGGTGTAAAATTGATAGGAAGAGCACATTAGGGACTTTTCAACTTCTGGGAAGATCCCTGGTGTCTTGGGCTTCAAAGAAACAAAATTCAGTGGCCCTATCAACCGCCGAAGCCGAGTATATTGCCGCAGGCCATTGTTGTGCGCAATTACTTTGGATGAGGCAAACCCTCAGGGACTATGGCTACAAATTGAGCAAAGTCCCTCTCCTATGTGACAATGAGAATGCAATCCGCATAGCGGATAATCCCATTGACCACAGCCACACTAAGCACATAGACATTTGGCATCACTTTCTGAGAGATCACCAACAAAGGGGGGATATCGAGATTGCTTATATAAACACCAAAGATCAATTAGCCGATATTTTCACCAAGCCATTAGATGAGAAAACCTTTTGCAAACTTAGGAATGAGCTAAATATACTTGATTCTCGGAAATTTGATTAAACCATTGCACACATTGCTCATTTATATACCTTTGATCATATCTCTTTCGCTTGCTATGACTAATGTCCTTCCAAGTATCTTTTTAATGCCAAGTCATAGATTGAAAGGGAAATGGAGTACATCGACGAGAAAAGGCTTCCACTCCACTCTATCGGTATAATCCTTCGTCGCTACTCCTCATCACTCTTCGTTTTGGTATAATCTCTTCACTCATATTTACTTGTACCAATAGGGGAGAAAGTAAAGGGCTCTTAATTGTCTCTGTTTTTGGCGATTAATGCCAAAGGGGGAGATAATATTAGCCCAAAGCAAAAGGACCACACCACCACCTAATTTTTTTTAAAAAAATGAAGTTTTCAAATTGGTATCTTAATGTGTTTTCAAAAGGGGGATATCTTCAAAAATTACTAAAACCCTCTTAAACACTAAGAGGAGAATTTCATCCAGGGGGAGTTTTGTTTTAGTCAAAGGAAAATCATTTGAAACAGGGGGAGAAATTTCAAATCTTGAAAATGCTTAGTATAATCTTATTCATATACCTTTGACCATTTGCAAAAAGACTTTCAATTGAATTTTCAAAAGAATTTGCAAAAACAAAACATATGGTGCAAGAGTGGTCCAAAATGTTAATAAAAAGAAAGCTATCCATGCATATCTATTGAAATTATAAATTGGTTTAATTCTAAGGAACCTATGCACTTACACTATGCAAACTAGTTCAATTCTGCACTTATATATTTGCTTTAGTTTGTGTTGGCATCAATCACCAAAAAGGGGGAGATTGAAAGGGAAATAGGATCAAACCTTTTCCTAAATGATTTTGGTGGTTGAATTGCCCAACACAAATAATTGGACTAACTAGTTTGCTCTAGAATATACATTCTAGAGGTGTATAAAGGTTCAACACAAACCAATAAAAGATAAAAGATAGGGTTCAAAAGAGAGGAGCAAAAGAAACCGAAGTGTGCCATGGTCTGGCACACCGGACAGTGTCCGGTGCACCAGGGACCGTACAGTCTAAACTCCTCGGCTTCGGGTTTCTCCAGGCGCACTCTGCTATAATTCACCGGACTGTCCGGTGCACCAAGCGGAGCAACGGCTACCAGCGCAATGGTCGACTGCACAGTGCCCTGACAGAGCTATAGTTCGCAACAGAAGTCAGAGCAGGCGCAGAAGGCGCACCGGACAGTGAACAGTGTCTGTCTGGTGCGGCACCGGACTGTCCGGTGCCCCAAGAAGTCAGAGCTCCAACGGTCGAAACCGTCAGAACCCTAACGGTTGAGTGACGTGGCTGGCGCACAGGACAGTGTCCGGTGGCGCACCAGACTGTCCGGTGCGCCCATCGACAGACAGCCTCCCCAACGGCTATGTGGTGGTTGAGGGCTATAAATACCCCCCAACCACCACCACTCCAAGTATCCAAGTTTTTCAGACATCCCATTCAATACAAGAGCTAGTGCAATCAATACAAGACACAATTCAAAAGAATCAAAGCCTCTCCAAGTCCCAAAATCACTCCAAACTTCTAGTGACTAGAGAGAGAGTTTTGCTCATGTTCTTTGAGCTCTTGTTCTTGGATCACTTTCTTCTTCCTTCATTCTTGTTCTCAACACACTTGTAATCGAAGCAAGAGACACCAAGTTGTGGTGGTCCTTGTAAGGGGTCTAAGTGACCCGTTTGATTAAGGAGAAAGCTCACTCGGTCTAGGTGACCGTTTGAGAGAGAGAAAGGGTTGAAAGAGACCCAGTCTTTGTGACCACCTCAACGGGGAGTAGGTTTTCAAGAACCGAACCTCGGAAAATAAATCACCGTGTCATCCGCTTAATTTGCCTTTGATTTGTTTTCACCCTCCCTTTCGGACTCGGTTTTAATTCTAACGCTAACCCCGGCTTTTAGTTGTGATTTAAGTTTATAATTTTCAGATTTCGCCTATTCACCCCCCTTTAGGCGACTTTCAGTTTCTATATTAATTAATTGGATTTTCATATAAAAGAACTTTTATGAAAACAATCATCAATCAATTATGAGCAAACAAAAATCATTATAAAGATAAATAGGATCAAACACTTGATTTAAAATTTTCTTTAATATACTCTCTACTATAATTTAAATGCATTATCTTTAATTAATGGTTTTGAGGTGTTACACAATGCATCATAATGTCCTTAAAATCATAATCATCGGCGTATTGTTCTTTCACAGTTTGTAATCCAAAAATTTTAAAATCTAACTAAGATAGCATGGTATACCGGCGTGATAAAGCATCAACAATAAAGGTGTCTTTCTCGTTCTTATGTTTAATGATGTAAGGAAAAGACTTCTATGAATTCTACCCACATAGCATGCCGACGGTTCAGATTGGTTTAGCTACAAATATGTTTTAAAGCCTCATGATCAGAATGAATAATAAACTTGCAAGGCCATAAATAATGATTTCAAGTTTGTAGAGTGTGAACCAAGGCGTAAAGTTCATTGTCATAAGTGGAATAATTCAAACGAGCATCACTTATTTTTTCGCTAAAGTAAGCCACTAGGTTTTCCCTCTTGAAGCAACACAACACCTCAACCCAATACCACTAGCATCACATTCAAGTTCAAACATCTTATTGAAATCAAGTAGCTCTAGTCAGGGGCATGTGTTAACTTATTTTTTAGGATGGTGAATGCCTATTCTTGTGCCATACACCAGGAGAAAGGGATACCCTTTTTGGTGAGCTCATACAACAGGGCGGCAATGGAGCTGAAATCAAGCATAAACCGTCGATAGAATCCTGCAAGCCCAAGGAAACTCCAAATCTACGTAACTATCATCGGCGTGGGCTAGGATTGGATGGCCTCCATCTTGCTGTTGTCCACCTCAATGCCCTATAGAGTAACAACACAGCCAAGAAATGACACACGTGTTGTGTAGAAGTTGCATTTTTCCAAATTACCAAATAAGCGGGCAGCGTGCAAAGCATCGTAAACAGCACACAAATGTTCCAAATGCTCTTCCATAGACTTGTTGTAAATTAGAATACCATCAAAATAAACAACCACAAACAGTCCTATGAAAGGCCTCAAAACTTCATTCATCAAGCACTTATATGTGCTAGGGGCATTAGTCAATCCAAACGGCATAACTAACCATTCATATAAGCCAAATTTTGTTTTAAATGTCGTTTTCCATTCATCCCCAAGTTTCATTCTAATCTGGTGGTACCTGCTACGCAAATCAACCTTGGAGAAAATAACAGTACCACTAAACTCATCAAGCATATCATCAAGGCGAGGTATAGGATAGCGATAACGAATTTGATGTTTTCAATCGCTCGACAATCGATGCACATGCGCCAGGTACCATCCTTCTTTGGAACAAGTAAAATAGGAACATAGCAAGGGCTAAGAGGCTCATGAATGTAGCCCTTATCAAATAACGCTTGGACTTGGTTCTAAATTTCCTTTATTTCATCAGGATTGGTATGGTACGGGCCACGGTTGGGAAGCTGAGCGCCTAGGATGAGGTCGATCTAGTGTTCAATGTCGCGAATGGGAGAAAGACCTGGTGGTAACTCCTTCGCAAACACATCGGTATAGTCCTGCAAAAGCTTAGTAACAGCAGGGGGTATATCCAAAGATGGCACGTCATGTAGTGAAAACAGCATATGAGAGCATACAAGCGCTTAGCAAGATAGATTACCAGCATGTACGTCATCAAAATCAGATTTATTGGCAAACAAAACAAGAGCTTTCAATTTAATTTTATTTGGTAGGGTGGTTGCTGGTGTTGTTGTTTAGCTCTAGCTATGTTAGATTTTACAATCTGTTCAGGAGTCATTGGATGAAGAATTATTTTCTTGCACTATAACATCAAAGAGTAATGGTTTGTGCGACCATGATGTAAGCTATCTGTATCATATTGCCAAGGCCTACCAAGCAGAAGTGAACAAGCTTCCATTGGAACAACATCGCAATCAGCATAATCATGATAGGACCCCATAGAGAAATGAACACGTACCGAACGTGTTACCTTGAGTTTAATGCCCTAGTTAAGCCATTGAATAAGGTAGGGGTGTGGGTGTGGACGTGTGGGGAGAGACAACTTCTCCACCAGCTCCGTGCTTGCCAAGTTGTTGCAGCTGCCACCATCAATAATGATGCGAATGGAATGTTCTTGCACAACACCTTTGGTATGGAAAAAGGTGTGGCACTGGTGCTGCTTGGGTTGTGCAACCTGTGTGCTGAGTACGCGTTGCACAACAAGACTCTCATACTTGTCAGCATCCATGGCATCCACATGTTCTTCTTGGGTTCCTGCAACGTCAGTGGCAAGCATAACACATATGGTTTCTTCAAAATCACTAGCTAAAGAATACTCACCATTGTCACGTATAATTAGTGTGCGCTTGTTGGGGCAGTCCCGTATTACGTGACCAAACCCTTTACAGCGATGACATTGAATATCCTTGGTGCGCCCAGCGAAAGAAGCACCCTTTGTTGCTGGAGGTGGCACTGGACTTTTTGCTACAGCCTTGTCACGTGGAGTGCTGGTAGATGGCGATGTCATTGGTGGTGGTGCCACGGTGGCAGGCTTGGAGTGGAACGATGTGGTGCGACCTGCAGAAGAGTTTGCTTGTGTCCTTGCATGTTGTCCCTGTACTTCACGTTCAGCTTTACAAGCAAGATGGAATAAACGAGTAATATTATTATACTCCTTATAATCAAGCACATCCTAAATTTCACGATTTAAACCACCCAAAAAGCGTGCCATAGCTATGTCATTGTTCTCAACTAAACCACAACGAAGCATACCAATTTGCAGCTCCTGATAGTACTCTTGAATAGAGTGTGTGCCTTGTTTTAAACATTGTAGTTTATTAAGCAAATCGCGAGCATAGTATGAGGGAACAAATCTGTGGCGCATAAGGACTTTTATAGCATCCCAAGGGTAGGTATTTCAGTGGGATGTGCATTGCAATGTTCGCGCCACCAAATAGAAGGAAAATGGGTAAACTCACTAGTAGCATCTCTAACTTGATGGTTTGCAGGAAAAGCATGACATGCAAATTTTTATTCAACAGCAAGTTCCCACTCAAGATACGCGTCAGGATTATATGTACCATTGAATTCAGATATAGTGAGTTTAATCTTAGAGGAAAAATCATCCTGGTTATGGACCACATGACGAGGTCCGTGCCAACGACGATAGGGCTGATTGTCATACTCAGTGTCGCCACCATAATCAGTGTCACCCTGTAGCTCACCAAGCTGTTGGGACAACTCCTCTAGCCGTGTCATGATGGTGTCGAGGGTGGTGTTGGTGGTGGCTTGGACTATTCGTAATTCCTAGAGTGACGTACCCGCTTCAATTTGTGCTATTTCAAGCAGGCCAAGGCGCTCGTTGGTGATGTGAATGTCTTCAGTGAGGCCATCAAGTTGCAGGCGCATTTGTCGCTCAAAATGTTGGATGGTGTCCTTGGTACAAGAGGACTGTGTCATGGTGTTCTCATCCTCTTTAACCCCTGAGGGTCCTGCCATAGTTAGTGCAAAGACAAGAGAACAAGGAGCAAAATAATATGTCCTACAACTAGTTGAATGGGTTGTGGAACTTGGCGCTCAACTAAAAACCATTATCAAGGTCTTACTCGTTTTAACATGTCCACAGGGGTGACCTGCAACCAGTGGTGCAACCACAAAGCTTGGATAGAGCGATTGCCAGAGGACACAACCTGCACGCTGTAGATATTTGTGGAGTCGTAGGAAGGGTGCACTTTAGAGCAAGGATTAGCACAATCAATCAGCAAATGTAAAGTTGAATAAGGGTGTAAACACATAGCTAAGGCTGCTGGAACCAAGTTAAACAGAACAAAACAAGGCAAGGAGGGGGCGTGTAAGGGAGGTGTGCAAAAGGTGGAAAAGGCGTACCAAAACCTCGTCTGAAAAAAGTGGCGCCCAAGATAGCTTCTCAAAATGCCTGGGCGCACCAAATCCCTAAACGAGGAAACAAGGTTTGCTTTCCATAGCCATCGTGCAAACATCTGTACTGCAGTTGTGCTCAACGGCCACCTGTGGACAACCATCGTGAACCCCAATTCGTGAGTGATTGATAATCAATTTTGCATACATCTTGTTCTTGCTTGTTTCTTTGATTGCTCGCAGGAATAGAACTTCGTGTTCAAGTTGATCTTGTCACCAGCAAGGTCAATAACAGTGGTGCATCTAACAAGAAATATTGTTGGGGTCATTGAGAGGTAAATTTCACTATATGATCTTATATTTTTTAAATATTAACGGTGTTTTGCTAAAGGATTTACAAATTTTATCGGGTCGACTGACCCCAATAAACTCCCCTAGATCCGCCCCTGGTCAATAACCATTTGGAGTTGGTTCTGCGATTGCTAAGGCGCCACGACCTGTTCATTCATAGTTGGATCACGAGAGTCACCTCCTCCACCAATCGAAATTATCCACCTCACCAAAAGATCGGGCACTCCAGCTCTATCAAAACCGATGTGATTAAATACATGTTGCAAAACCCAATCATGAGTGGTAGAGTTGGTAAATTGGCTTATGCACTTATAGAATATGACTTGGCATGTGAGTCACTAAAATCTATGAAATGCCAAGTCGATGCATCAACATGTACTTGTTCTATATCATCGCCCACCCATTGCAACAACATTTGACGTAAAGTAGAAGGTACACATTGATTTGCATGGATCCAATCTCTACCTAAGATTATACTATAATTCCCTTCTACATCGGTGACGAAGAAAGCAACATCAAGGGTCTTGGTCCCGATGGTTAACTCAACGGACGTGACTCAACTTACTTTAATCGAACTGTCGGTCCTAACATCACTGGGCGTCATGTTAGTCTTGACTATTTCGTCATCCTGCTTCCCTAATTTTTTGTACAATGAGTAAGGCATTAAATTCACGGCAACCCCTCCATCTACCAACATTTTAGCAATCAGTTTTCCATCGATATGACCGCGTACAAAGAGCGGCTTTAAGAAGTTGACTGATTCTTTTGGCTTAGTGAAGGTGGCCTCTTTAGGACCAAAATTGAATTGAGCAATGACAGGTTCATCGTCATCGATAATAGTGCAATTGGTTGAGAACATAATGACATTTACATCCATACATGGGTGCTCTAGCAAGGCTCCGTAGTCAACCTAGTACTCTCCTATCAAGTCATACTCCTCGGTGTTATCTTCCTCCATAGGTGTTGGTGCGTCGTCGAAGGCATTCTGGCATGGCGCGGATGGTTCGACCTCGAGGGCCAGACGATCTGGGATGAATGCAAACGGTCCGACTTTAACAGTCGGACTGCCCACTGTGCATGCAGAGAGTTGTGGAGGTGTTGTCTTGTTCTTTGTCTTTGTGGTCGTTTGATTTGCTTTGACGGCCTTTGGTTTCCACAGTTTTTGCGGTGGTGGGTACTACAGATGTGTATCATTAAATATTTGCGCTTTTAAGATCGTGTCAGTCCCGATGGGCACCATCGGGGCATGGAGTATTTTAGGTCGGTTGTTTTGCTGGTCGTTCTTGTGTCTTATTCTTTGACTGCATTGACCGATTTACCAAAAATCATCGGCCCTTCATTGTTCCCCTGCATGACGACATCTTTTGTGCCTATTTTGATGATGTCTTCTTTTGTTGTTCTTTTGGTGGACGTAGACATTTCCTCTATATGTCCTCTGCCAAATTGGTCAACCTTTGCAGCCGAGTAGTCCGCCAATCTTGCTAGACATGTGCCTGGTGACCAGATTAAGGTACACTTAATCGGTCTTGCACTGGGGTGCCAACCTGTCAAATACAGAAGTCTGGGGTGCCCCCAAGCGGGGTACTATGGCACCCCGTATGGATATGGTGGTAAGCACCACATTTGATTTGGGACATAAGGTCATGGTATGCATGCATATTGATACGACACAAGTGGGTATGGGGGCGGAGGTGTCTATGTAGGTACATTAGGTCTTAAATGAATATTGTGATGTGTTGACTTCTCCGATTGGTAGAATGACCCAATCAGTTTTACATGTCGTCGCTCCTGAGTAGGTGAGCGTGGTCGCTTTGTTGGTCGGTCACTTGGGTCGGCCTTCTTTTTCACATATTTAGATAATAATTGATCAAATGTAGGGCCAGATTTATCCAGTCGACCGGATGCCTTGAAGGTGTTTGTCTTCCACATACCTATTTATGGTCATAAAGGTTTAAAGGTATGTGGTCGTCGCTGCTCCTGGGCGTTGCCAGACCGTCCGCTTGATCTGTCTAGACTGTCCGGCGATGTCACGGACCGTCCACATTTATGCGCCGGACCATTCGCAGTGCACAAAACAGGGGGCCACACCTGGTCGCCTACCTATGCCTGCCCCCCAGCGTTGGAGGTCGTGATGGTGATCTTCAGGGCCTCCCCTCCATAAGAAGTCTTTTCTGTCACCACTTTCCTGCTAGAATTTTTAGTGTTTTCATAGGCCTTTCGTGCATCGCCGATGATGATCTCCTTGCTCTTATCGACTGCGCTAGGCCGAACCAGGACTTTTTTTATCATAAAAGTTGATTATATTTATTGGGAAGGGCTTCGTGTCTAGCTGCATTTCCTAAAATTTCAATTGTCCCTCGTTAATGGTCGATTGGATCTATCATCGAAACACATTACAATCATTAGTGGCGTGAGAGAATGAGTTGTGCCATTTGCAGTTAGCGTGACATTTGAGTTCGTCGGCAGATGGAATAGTATGATTTATATTAATGTTGCCGTTTTTTGAGTAATTCATCGAATATTTTATCACACTTGCCAACATTAAATGTAAACTTAAACTCTTCTTTTCGTTTCTTTTGAACCGGCTACAAAGAGCAACAAGCCGAAAAATTGGCCTGCTTTTGCCAAACCATCTCAACGTAAACTTCTTTTGATCACCGTCCAAGCTACTCTCGTCAAATTCTACCACATGGACATGTTGATGAACCGCTTTAGCAGTATCTTTGCTTTGGCTTTCACAAGCCAAAGCCCTTTGGTAATGTGGTGTACCAGTGAATACAGTCCCTGTTAGGGACAATGAGAATAAACGAACACGGAGCGCCTCTTTGTCGACCAATTCCCCTAATTGTGTTAGGAATTGGCCTACGTGTTCGTGTGTGCTCTTACCCTGGTCACCCAAAATTTTTGCGAATTCGGGTATCCTAGTTCCCTGAGGGTACGGGTGATAGTCAAATAGGCTATCATAAGGTTTCGATACGACTGCCCTCGGAGATCATGCTAACTCTGAGATTATCTCAGAATGCCTCAGCTATCTCTTCCCTTACTATGTCAATGGCGGTCGATGGGAGCTCACCGGCCCACTGGTCCAACATAGGTGTGGGTGTTTGGATATTATTATGTTGTCTCCCTACCCACTGGCTTCTGTTGTGTGGGGCATTAACCCTTGCCCTATGTGGCTCATATGACTGGCCATCCCTTTTCGGCCTTCTAGGAGGGGCTAGAAAGTATTCACCCCGACGTGTCTGAGATGTTATATTACGGTGCTAGGGCATTGTAAGGATGTGACGGGAGGTTTAGCTGGGACAGATGTGTAGTCGGGTAATAATCATTATCGTTAGGTCCTGTGTGCTCTGCACCTGACCGTTCCGTTGTGTGCGTGGACTGTCCGGTGATGTATTCGGATGGTTCGGCGCTATGCACAGACGCTCTGAATTGTTCATTAGGGTTTGCATGGGACATGACAGCTCAGGCATAGGTCTCGGTAATTCGGTTCTAAAAACGGGCTGACCACCTGGACGGTCCGCGCTCACGAGCGGACGGTTCGGCCGTGCACAGATCAGTGGGTTTACCCCCGATTTGCGTAGGAGGCTGCGATTGTCTAGGATATATGTCTATCGACATTCCATAAAGGGGTTGTGACTAGTCATTCCAATCTGTAGCTGATGAATCGTGTGCGTTTTCCCTGGTTTCAATCTCGCGCGGAGCAAAATTTGCGACAACAGATTTATGAAATGCTTGTACCAGCCTCTTATAATCATTTTGCATACCCCCTATAATCTGTTGCATTTGGTATCTCTGCTCATCTATGTAAGCTCTAAGAGATTGAATTTCATTTGTTTCGCTTACCTTAGGGGTAGCTGTAGCAGGTTGGAGCGAGGCCAGATCAGTCGTCCGCTGCCGGACGACCTTGTGATTCCTGTCCATTTTGAAGTTGGCTAGGAATTTTACCTATGCTTCTTTGATCAGCTGCTCCTTTTTGTTCTTCAAATTCCTTCTGGTCTTTAGCCGGTAGAGTTTCCATGGTCGGCTCAAAATGATGTTGCTAGGAGAGACGTAAGAGCTATCTTTTGAACCGACCATTGAGGATTGATCTGATAGATCTTCACGCGATGTCCCCAGTGGAGTCGCCAAAAAGTGTGTTGGCTCTGATCTAGGCGCTAATCACTATGATGTGCACCAGCGACAATGCTCACTACGGTAGCGCGGACGGTTCGCGACCTAGCGCAGGAGCTAGGGTTTCTGCAGACAAGCCGGATGGTTTGCGCCTAATGGCCGGACAGTCCATGCATGCACAAATGCGATAGAGTTCGCCCACAGCACCTAGATTTCGCTTCGATAGGGACCCCATCGAGGAGAGATCCTAGGGTTTGTCTTGGGATCGATAGACCACCCAAGGCGCCTCTAAACAATATAGAGCCAGAGAGAGGAGAAGATTAGAGGGAAAAAACTATGTTACTGTCTACTCTTAGGGCAAAAGGTAAAGAATGGAAGATAAATTGATTGTTTAATCGATTGTTGGTAATTGCAATCGATCGTACCCCTTAATATATATATAGGGGGGTCTGGATCCATTCCTAAGCGTCTCTCAACAACAACCGCAAATTTAGACAGGCAAATCACACGGAAAAGGGATTAGCTGCGCCTGATCCGATCTATTCTTGGACTGTCCGCGTCTACGGGCCGGACCGTCTGGCCTTGCCCGATGCCATAAATGGTGGTCAACAGTATCATTGCTTTTTAAAAAGTTAGCATTAAGTTTATAAAAATGTCATTAGGTCTATAAAATTTAAACATTCATGGAGCCATTAGTTTCCCTAATTGCCATTGTCGACCCTTTTGCAAAAGAGACCTTATACTTCATTCAAATCTAACTTACGGTCATAAAGCACCAGCTTCTCTCGTTTCCAGCGTCATTGTGCACGAAGGGTGTAGAATTAGATAATGATGCTGGCACTTAGATAAGTCTTGTCTCTGCCAGAGCCAAACACCACGCTATAAATCCTGGCCCGAGCCAACTAGGCAACTACGTCCCTCGCTGCACCTGCCCGTCTTCCCCGTCTCCATTTGGTCTACAATGTGCATGTCGCGACGTCGCCACTGGGACGACGTTCTCTAGCAGCAGGGTGCATGCATTGGGATGGTCATCGACGATGACAGCATAGTGTAGCGCCCAACCGGCGCTGGCAAGCACCACGGTGGAGGTGGTGTGCGAGCACTTCATCGTTTAGATTTAGGCAGTAGAGCACGAGGGATGCGTATTCCTGTAGCCCGTGGTGAAGATGATGACCTTGAAGGTCCTAGCCACCGGGCAGAGGAATGCCTCCACGCGCGGACACTTGACGACATATAAGGTGACCACATGGTCACCGATGATGGGGCACACGGTGAAGTTGAATCGCGAGGGCGGCAGCTCCATTTGGGAGTGGATGACCGCCTTGTCGAGGTCTAGGAACAACATTTTCTTTCTTTTATCTCTCTATATAAATATATACAGAGAGAGAAGAGAGATAGAGAGAGGCACACACATGTCATATGGTTAGGCTGTCCTCAGTAGATTGTATAAAATAAGGAATTTACATTGTAGATGACACTGTTTGCAGAGTGAAGTTTGAAATAATGGATGTGATAAGAGATGAGATAGGGTAGCTGCTACAGACATCCTTAAGGCTATCCGCACTCATACTACTCTAAATTTCTACTCTAAAAGGAATATTCTATCCCCGTCAGCAGTCATGTTTACTCTATATCACAATCCTCTGCAGTCATGTTTACTCTATATCCCAACTCTATACCAACTATCACATATTATATTATTTTTTTATTTCTCTTTCATTCCACCCAACTACCCAAGCAGTGCATAGGGTTTATGCCGTACTACTCTGCATATGCCGTTCCAGCACTACTTCTGGGAAATAGCGTAGCTCAAAAGGTAGGCCACTGCAGCAGGTAGAGTAAACCCTATCTCTGTAGCGTAGCGTGCCGAGTCCTTCAGTGCGGACAGCCTAAGTCCATGCCAATCAATGCTCGTTGTATAACAGAACGTGTTGTATGAACTTGCAACTTATGAAGAAAAATTTCTAGCAGTTGATTCAATTACACTTGCATTTGCATTTGCATTGGAATCCAACTACAATCTTCGCGCACTCAGACGTTATGGGATACCAGACAAGCACTTTGTGATCTGCTACAATCTACGCAGGCTTCTATGGACAACCGCGGAGGCAGGACAATGGGGAATTACACTTTTCAATTAAAAATCGTCGCAACATAAAAGCGTCCACATCTACCAGCACTTGCGTCAAGTTCCTCCCTTTGTTCAGCGACCATCTAAATTCTCAAGGTTGTATCTCTTTCCTCTGAATACTAAGAACTCGCCAACTGTCTCTGGAAATATTTTTTTGTTAATTCTGCGTCAGATAAATGTCATGGCCACTGGTTATTGTCGTATCTGATAAAGAAGACATGACTCAACGCTTCTTGAGCTGTTAACCTTCCTAAGGGCTCATAAGCTAGCGCTTCAGAAGGTCAATGAGTACCTAGATGTAATAACTAGGTGGGAAAGAAAATCGAAAACACAGGAGGAAGAATCAAGCAACCAAGCATCAGGAGCCTTGTCCAATTTACCTGAAGGCGAGGCAGTTTGAGAACAGCTCTAACGCTCTCTATTGTTGTTGCTCCTGGCCAGTTCAATCCTCCTTTTTTGATGTACTTCTCTGCATGCTGGCTGAGTATACGAAAGGCAAACAACTCTGTAAAATGAGGCATATGATTTAATCAGACAAGCACCTTTTCGAAATCGGACGATAATATATGTGTTGTTCATTTTCATGTAATCGTTATGCACTAATATTTTACAAAATAATTTGTATGTCATCGTAACACATAAACATTGTACTAGTAATAGTAACAAGGGACCGATATAAGTCATAAAATACCAACTATTCCAAAAAAACAGAGCGAGAGTTTCTATATCCATTGCTTTCATCAAGTCGAAACTGATAAAAATAATCTCCTATATATAGCGAAGGAAGCAGAGATAAATTAAAACTATAGTTTATGAAGTACTTGACTTTTCTTCTCTATGTTTATTGATTTGGCCACCATTTTTTACTTTGGTTTACAATAGTTTTGTTTGGCCAAATATATGTCATGTATATATCTAGTTATAAACTTTCCTACATGGTTTCTGACATGCTTGTAATGAATTCGTTTGATGAATGGAATAAAAATGGTTGTTCAAAAAATGACATATGCATAGTAGCAATCCCTCTTCTCCTCTGGTAGATGGTCACGGATAGAGCCGCGCCTGCAGCCTCAGGGAACAGGGCAAGGATCCACCTAGGAAATGAAGGAGAGGACAGGGGGAAGGAAGCCAAACCTACCTCCCTGCACCTCCGGAAATGCCATTAGATCTGGCCCAAGTTCTAACCAACCATACTCAACTCATTAAAGTCCTCACCAGAAACCTAGAGAATCAGCGTCAGAATGGAGGAAGGCTGCAGGACAGGAAGGGAGAATTCCTAAGGCTCAGGCCTCCTACGTTCGCAGGATCAAGCAACCCACTCAACGCTGATGATTGGTTGCACACAGTCAAGAGGAAGCTAGAAGCTATCAGGTGCCCCGAAGATCAGCGTGTTAAGTTGGCTGCCCACCAACTCTCTAGGATGGCCCTATCCTGGTGGGACACCTTCAGCGCTATCGTGGGGAATGCCACACGGGCAGAGTTTGAAGCTACTTTCCCCAAGCATCATGTGCCCACAGGGATCGTCCATCTCAAGGAAGAGGAGTTTCGTGACCTGACTCAAGGAGCGTGATCTGTCAGTGAGTACATTCACAGGATCATAGAGCTTGCCTGCTAAGCGACAGATGATGTAAACACGGAGGTCAAGAAGATGGCTCGTTTCCTCAGAGGGTTAAGGCCAGAGCTCAAGACTATTCTTGCCAGCTAAGACTTCCACAACTTCTATCATCTCTCGAACAAGGCCATCCAAGTGGAAAGAGCCAGGCAAGAAGAAAGAGATCACCTCAAGAGGAAGTTTCAACTTCTCCGGTCTCAATAGCACGAAAAGCATCAGAGGACTTGATCCTTTGGGTTTCCTCCCAAAGAGCAAAACTTTAACAAGCCATCAGGGTCTGCTCCATCGCGCTTCAGCGAGCTAACTCAGTGCTCCTTCGCACTTAGTTTGTAGCAAGCAGCCAGCCTCCGGCCAATGCTTGTTGGCACTATGGTGACCCTAGTAACTTCAAGAACAACTGCCTACAACTAAAGTGAGCAGCATCCACCTTCTCCAACTCTATCAATAGCCCTAAAAATGTTTTTGCACCAGTCTCCAAGGCACCTACCACCAATAGCCAGGTAAGTAAGCAGCAATTCCACAACAGGGCCCGAGTGAACCACATTAACGCCTAGGAAGCTCAACACGCACTTGGAGTAGTACTCAGTGGGTTCTTGGTAGAACTTATCCCTGCCACAGTACTTTTTGTATCTGTAGCATCTCATTCTTTCATATCCACTCATCTTGTGGAAAAGCATAGCATTACAATGGCACTGTTAGATGTCCCCTTGATCACCCAAACCCTAGGGTCAGACCTTCTATGCCACCTCAAATGTTCCCAAGTCAGAATCCTTTTAAGTGGGGTAGTGTTCCTAGCACACCTAGGAGTGATACCTTCACAGAGAATTGATGTAATCCTCAGAATGGATTGGTTGTCCTAGCACAATGGTGTCATAGGGTTTAAGGTTTTGGGTTCATAGTAATACCTTCATAGAGAATGGATTGGTTGTCCTAGCACAATGGCGTCATTTAGAAACTGCTTTTGTTACCAGGTATGGCCAATATGAGTTCACGGTAATGCCCTTCGGCCTAACCAACACACCTACCTTCTTCATGAATCTCATAAACAAGGTGTTCATGTAAGAGTTGGATAAGTTTGTCATAGTCTTCTTTGACGACATTCTCATCTACTCTAAGAGCCAAGAAGAGCATGAGCACCATCTCTGAGTTGTCTTTGGAAGACTTAGAGCACATCGACTGTATGCCAAACTGCGCAAATGTGAGCTTTGGCTAGAAAAGATTGCCTTCCTCGGGCACATATTAACCACAAAAGGAATAGAAGTGGATCCTTCCAAAATATTAGTATCCAAATGGAAGCAACAGACCAATGTTAGTGAAATCCGAAGCTTTTTGGGAATGGGGGGATATTACCGTCGTTTTATCAAGGGATTTTCCAACATTGCCAAGCCCAAGGATATATCTTCCTCTTGACTTGGAAATGTGAGGAGAGTTTTCAAGAAATAAAGAGAAGGCTCACCACCTCTCCAGTGTTGACTTTGCCAGATATTCATCAGGGTTTCATTATTTTCTATGATGCCTCTAGGTAAGGTCTAGGATGCGTACTTATGCAAAATGGGAAAGTCATCGCTTATGCATCCAGGCTACTCAAGCCACATGAGCAGAATTACCCAACACATGACTTGGAACTAGCAGCCATAGTGCATGCCCTAAAAATATGGAGGCACTGCCTCATTGGAAATAAGTGTGATGTGTTCACAGATCACAAGAGTCTAAAGTACATCTTCACCCAACTGGATCTCAACCTCCATCAGCAAAGATGGTTAGAACTGATGAAAGACTACAACCTTGAAGTGTATTACCATCCAAGAAAAGCAAATGTAGCGGCCGATGCCCTCAGCCGAAAACCTTTCGAAAATAAGGCAACATGTTTTCTTGAAGACTGGAAGCAAGAGTCTGTCAGCTTAATGCTTGCTTGGGAAAAAGTGACAGCGTAGGAGTTCAACCCTTACTGGAGGACTGCATTCGCAAAGCTCATCTTCTAGATACAGAAACAATGAGACTTGTGGAAAAAGCCAGCAAGGAACAACCTTCAGACTTTAGAACATATGAAAAAGGAACTATCTGGTTTAAGGATCGCTTGTGCGTGCCAAAGGGGGAAGAACGAGGAATCCTACTAGATGAAGCCCATAGTTTGGCTTACTCTATTCATCCGAGATCCACCAAGATGTACATGGACCTCAAAACTAGATATTGGTGGAAAGGAATGAAGGATATAGCTCAGCATGTAGCACAATGTGTCACATGCCAGCGAACCAAGATAGAACATCAGAAATCTGCAGGATTGTTACAACCGCTCCCACTACCTGAATGGAAATGGGAAGAAATAGGTCTGGATTTTGTGATCAAACTGCCCCAATTCTCGAAGGGAAACGACTCCATCTGGGTCATAATTGACCATCTTACCAAGGTAGCTCACTTCATTCCGGTAAAGACTACCTATGGAGGAGCCACCCTTGCCTAGTTGTATCTCAAAGAAAGTCATACTGCATGGCATTCCATGAAGAATAGTATGAGATAGAGGGACCCAGTTCACCTCAAAGTTCTGGATGAGTCTACAACAAACTATGGGCACCAAGTTATATTTCTGCACTGCTTACCACCCTCAGTCAGATGGGCAAATAGAAAGAGTCAATAAGGTCCTTGAATATCTATTGAGAGTCTATGCTCTGACCTTTGGCAAAAATTGGAATCTAACTTGCCATATGTAGAGTTCTCATACAACAATAGTTAACATGCCAGCATCAAGATGTCACATTTTGAAGCTTTGTATGGAAGGAGATGCCAAACCCCTCTGATGTGGTCTAATGTGGGAGAAAATACATTAGAAGGGTCTACCTATTCAAAGAGGCAAAAGAGAAAGTTGCCATGATTAAAAAAATAATACTCGAAACTTAGAGTCGGCAGAAGAGCTATGCTGCCAACAGAAGAAGAGAACTCGATTTTCAAGAGGGAGATTTCGTCTATCCTAAGGTCTCCCTAATGCAAGGTATTAGGAGATTTCAAGTAAAAGGGAAGCTAGCCTGTGATATATAGGCCCCAACCCGATCATTGGCAGAGTAGGCCCCAACAACCTTATCCTGGTTTGGGAGGGCCTTAAGGTGTTGGCTCAGCCGGGTTATGTGTGAGCATGAATGATTGTCCCTCTTGCATAAGAACCAGTTTGTCATCACTCCTTACCTATACTCTTATCAAGTACAACCACTCGAGACTGTATGGTAGTCGCTTGATCCAAATTTTCACGGTCTACACCCTAGGGTACGTTATGGTGGCTAGGGAGCACAAGAAGGACAAGGAGGGGGAATAATTCTATCCAGGTTTGGGCAAGGAGGTGTTCTTGTTCATTTTGGTCTATCCATTAAGGTAAAGGCATGCTGAGAGGAGAGAGGTTCGGTATTCGGATCTCACGACGATGAGGTTGCAGAAACCGGACTAGTGGGTAAAGTGTACACCTCTGCGTAGGGTTCAAAATCTATCCAAATAGTCTGTGTCCATGGATATAGATCAGTTATGGCATGGATTTGACCATTAGTGTTTTGTTTTCCAAAATGGTTTGAAAACGGTTTTAAAAGGTCTCGCGATTGAGCCGTGAGCTATGGTGGACAGGAAATCCAGTAGCTATCTTTTTGAAAATGAAAACCAGTGAGAAACTACCGAGATTCCTGGATGGTTTAGTCCAGAGGATTTGGTTCTATTTTTGGAAAACTTCTTGATCCTTTGGGAGAGGATGCACTTTGAAAATAAAATATTTTACAAAATAGCCCTGCATCAAAAATGACTTTTTCTACAAAATACCCTGAGCTCCAAATACTACATGCATTATATCTGATTTCCTGATTTTGTGGGTGAAGCTAGGCTGCTAGGTACGTAAGTACTCACTCTTGTTTATTTGTTGTTTTTCAGAGAAGGAGATCGCTGATCAGGTAAGGGTTACGCCTGTTCCCAACCATGCATATGGCTGTTGGACCACTGATTTGCTTCGCTGTGTATATTGGGCTGCAACAGCCCCACTCCGATGATATGTACCGAGTTGTGGACCAACTCTTAAAGTTGGTCGCCACCTGTATAGGTTTGTCTCGTTTAAGCAGATTTGGAATCATCTAATGTATAAAATTGTATGCTAGCCTCCTGGACTAGTATTTGAATCACATTTAAGTCCCACAGGATTGGGACGCTTCAGTACCCATTCGCGAAAATAAAATCGAGGCCGCTGATCAGCTAATTGCGAATCTAGATGATTCGTGGAGTGGGCAGTTTCTGGCCATTGATGTGAGATCTGATGGCTTTTGTAGCCTACCGAGTTAGTGGGATTTGGGACTTAATCTAGGCCCTCAAAATCAAATCAGATGACTAAGAACACACGATACCCCTTCGCCTCGGCCAGTTTGCTAAAGTGACCCTGGAGTTTACCGAAAACAACCCGCCATCCATAAAGGTTGTAGTATCCTTACAATTCAGTCCTAAATATTTTAGATTGAACCCTTGTCTTTTTTAAATATAGGAACCACAGCCCATTAATTCAGGAATATTTATAAAATGAATTGCATAATTGATTTCTAATACAAAAATAATCTAAGATCTTAGAAAAATCCATAACTAATTCACCTTGACTCCAAATTCAGTGGTTATCAAAACTACGGATTCATTGCAACTTGTATAATAATATTACACAAATGTTTTGTTGATTAGTGTGATGTTAATTTTTGTCTATGCACTGTTTGTATTATTGCGAGTAGTCGAGCAGGTGACCAAGGAGCCCGAAGCACCGCAAGTTGAAGATTCTGAGTAGGAGCTCGCAGAAGGCAAGTTGTGTCCTTGATCACTTTCCTTTGACCTAATAATGTTCATGGTTCTTAATCATTGTGGCACTGTTAGGTTAAGCTAATGGGACCTAATTGGTTGCCTAGTTTTGTTTATGTTGGGGGTCTTCCTCTTCCGAAGGTCCTCAAAAACATGACCGACTGAAAGGGAAATAGGCTTACACCTTTTCCTAATTGTTTTTGGTGGTTGAATTGCCCAACACAAATAATTGGACTAACTAGTTTGCTCTAGATTAGAAGTTTCACAGGTGCCAAAGGTTCACAATAAACCAATACAAGTCAAAAGAAAGGGTTCAAACAAAGGGAGCAAAAGACAACCGAGGGCAGCCCTGGTCTGGCACACCGGACTGTCCGGTGTGCCACCGGACAGCGTCCGGTGCACCTGGGAATCCAACTCCAAACTTGCGAGTCTTAGGAATTCTGGAGGCTGCTTCGCTATAATTCACCGGACTGTCCGGTGTGCCAGCGGAGCAACGGCTACTTCAGCGCCAACGGTCGTCTGCAACCGCATTGAATGCGCTACAGTGCGCGACAGAGTCAGAGCAGCGCCAGAAGGCGCACCGAACAGTCTACAGGACCTGTCCGGTGCACCACCGGACCGTCCGGTGGCCTAGAAGACAGAAGCTCCAACGGTCGAACCCTAACGGTCGGGTGACGTGGCTGGCGCACCAGACAGTGTCCGGTGGCGCACCGGACTGTCCGGTGCGCCATATGACAGACAGCCTCCCAACGGCCACTTTTGGTGGTTGGGGCTATAAATACCCCAACCACCCCCACATTCATGCCATCCAAGTTTTCTACCTTCCAACCCATTACAAGAGCTATAGCATTCAATACAAGACACACCAAAGAGATCAAATCCTCTCCCAAGTCTCTAGTTCAATTCCAATCAATAGTGACTAGTGAGAGTGTGACTTGTGTTCATTTGAGCTCTTGCGCTTGGATTGCTTCTTTTCTTTCTCATTCTTTCTTGAGATCAACTCAATTGTAACCGAGGCAAGAGACACCAAGTGTGTGGTGGTCCTTGCGGGGACTAAGTGTCCCATTTGATTGAGAAGATAAGCTCACTCGGTCTAAGTGACCGTTTGAGAGAGGGAAAGGGTTGAAAGAGACCCGGTCTTTGTGACCACCTCAACGGGGAGTAGGTTTGCAAGAACCGAACCTCAGTGAAACAAATCACCGTGTCACACTCTTTATTTGCTTGTGATTTGTTTTCGACCTCTCTCTCGGACTCGATTTTAATTCTAACGCTAACCCCGGGTTGTAGTTGTGCTTAAACTTTGTAAATTTCAGATTCGCCCTATTCACCCCCCTCTAGGCGACTTTCAATTGGTATCAAAGCCCGGTGCTTCATTAGAGCCTAACCGCTCGAAGTGATGTCGGGAGATCACGCCAAGAAGGAGATGGTGACCTGCGACAAGCCCGTTACAAGCCACGGGAAGGCTCCATCGGGAGAGTCCCGCAACAAGGGGAAGGAGAAGGAATCCTCTTCACACAAGTCGCATCGGAGTGGCGAAAAGAAGAAGAAGATGAGGAAAGTGGTCTACTACGAGACCGATTCTTCATCGCCATCCACCTCCGGCTCCGACGCGCCGTCCATAACTTCTAAGCGCCATGAGCGCAAGAAGTTTAGTAAGATTCCCCTACGCTACCCTCGTATTTCAAAGCGTACTCCTTTACTTTCCGTTCCATTAGGCAAACCACCGGTTTTTGATGGTGAAGATTATAATATGTGGAGTGACAAAATGAGGCATCATCTAACCTCACTCCACACTAGCATTTGGAACGTTGTTGAGTTTGGTGTACAGGTACCATCCGTAGGGGATGAAGACTATGACTCGGACGAAGTGGCCCAAATCCAACACTTCAACTCCCAAGCCACTACTAAACTCCTCGCCTCTCTAAGTCGAGAGGAGTATACTAAGGTGCAAGGGTTGAAGAGCGCAAAGGAAATTTGGGACGTGCTCAAGACCGCGCACGAAGGAGACGAGGTGACCAAGATCACCAAGCGGGAGACGATCGAGGGGGAGCTCGGTCGCTTCATGCTTCACCAAGGAGAGGATCCGCAAGCCATGTACAACCGCTTGAAGATCTTGGTGAACCAAGTGCGCAACCTCGGGAGCACCAAATGGGATGACATGAGATGGTCAAGGTTATTCTAAGATCCCTCGTTTTTCTTAACCCTACACAAGTTCAATTAATTCGAGGTGATCCTGGATACACGAAAATGTCTCCCAAAGAAGTCATAGGTAAATTTGTGAGCTTTGAGCTAATGATCAAAGGCTCCAAAAGGATCATCGAGCAAGGCGCATCCTCCTCCGTGCCCGAAGCACAACCCGTTGCATTCAAAGCAACGGAGGAGAAGAAAGAAGATTCTACTCCAAGTAGAATCCCCATCGACGCCTCCAAGCTTGACAACAAGGAAATGGCGCTCATCATCAAGAGCTTTCACCAAATCCTCAAGCAAAGGAGGGGGAAGGATTACACGCCCCGCTCCAAGAAGGTTTGCTACAAATGTGGTAAGCCCGGTCACTTTATTGCAAAATGTCCTATTTCTAGTGATAGTGATAGGGGCGATGACAAGAAGGGGAGAAGAAAGGAAAAGAAGAAGTACTACAAGAAGAAGGGCGGCGATGCCCATGTTTGCCGGGAGTGGGACTCCGACGAGAGCTCCACTGACTCCTCCTCCGACGAGGACGCCGCCAACATCGCCGTCAACAAGGGACTCCTCTTCCCCAACGTCGGCCACAAGTGCCTCATGGCAAAGGACGACAAAAAGAAGGTTAAATCCAAATCCTCCACTAAATATGCAACCTCTAGTGATGAGAATAATTCTAGTGATGATGAGGACAATTTGCTTACTCTTTTTGCTGATCTTAACATGCAACAAAAGAAAAATTGAATGAATTAATTAGTGCTATTCATGAGAAGGATGAACTCTTGGACACCCAAGAGAACTTCCTAATTAAGGAAAACAAGAAGCATGTTAAGGTTAAAAATGCTTATGCTCTAGAAGTAGAAATTTGTGAAAAATTGTCTAGTGAGTTAAGCACTTGCCATGATTTGATTGCCAACCTTAGGAATGAGAATGCTAGATTAATTACTAAGGTTGATTCAAATATATGTGATGATTCATATGCCAATGTTAGAAACGATAATGATAGTTTGCTTGCTAAGATTGAAAAATTGAATGCTTCTCTTGCTAGTCTTAGAATTGAAAATGAAAAATTGATTGCTAAGGCTAAAGACTTAGATGTTTGCAATGCCTCCATTTCCGATCTTAGAAGTGAAAATGACATTTTACATGCTAAGATTGTTGAACTAAAAACTTGCAAACCCTCTACATCTACCGTTGAGCATGTTTCTATTTGCACTAGATGTAGAGATGTTGACATTGATGCTATTCATGATCACATGGCTTTAATTAAGCAACAAAATGATCATATAGCAAAATTAGATGCTAAAATTGCCGAGCATGAGCTAGATAATGAAAATTTTAAATTTGCTCGTAGTATGCTTTATAGTGGGAGACGCCCTGGCATCAAGGATGGCATTAGCTTCCAAAAGGGAGACAATGTCAAACTTAATGCCCCACCTAAAAGATTATCTAACTTTGTTAAGGGCAAGGCTCCCATGCCTCAGGATAACGAGGGTTACATTTTGTACCCTGTCGGTTATCCCGAGCATAAGATTAGGAGAATTCATTCTAGGAAGTCTCACTCTGGCCCTAATCATGCTTTTATGTATAAGGGTGAGACATCTAGTTCTAGGTAATCAACCCATGTTAAATTGCCTAAGAAGAAAACTCCTACTACGTCAAATGATCATAATGTTTCATTTAGAACTTTTGATGCTTCCTATGTGCTTACTAACAAATCCGGCAAGGTAGTTGCCAAGTATGTTGGGGACAAACACAAGGGATCAAAGACTTGTGTTTGGGTTCCAAAAGTTCTTGTATCTAATGTCAAAGGACCCAAAACTGTTTGGGTACCTAAAATCAAGAACTAAATCTGTTTTGTAGGTTTATGCATCCGGGGGCTCAAGTTGGATCATCGATAGCGGGTGCACAAACCACATGATAGGGGAGAAAAAGATGTTCTCCTCCTATGAGAAAAATCAAGATCCCCAACGAGCTATCACATTCGGGGATGGAAATCAAGGTTTGGTCAAAGGATTGGGTAAAATTGCTATATCACCTGACCGTTCTATTTTCAATGTTTTTCTTGTAGATTCTTTAGATTACAATTTGCTTTCTGTTTCCCAATTATGTAAAATGGGTGACAACTATCTTTTCACGGATACAGGTGTTACTGTCTTTAGAAGAAGTGATGATTTAGTAGCTTTTAAAGGAGTATTAGAGGGTCAGCTATACTTAGTTGATTTCAATAGAGCTGAACTGGATACTTGCTTAATTGCTAAGACTAACATGGGTTGGCTCTGGCATCATCGACTAGCCCATGTTGGGATGAAAAATCTTCACAAGCTTCTAAAGGGAGAGCACATTTTGGGACTAACAAATGTGCATTTTGAGAAAGACAGGATCTGTAGCACATGCCAAGCAGGGAAGCAAGTTGGTGTTCATCATCCACATAAGAACATCTTGATGACTGACAGGCCACTCGAGCTCCTCCACATGGACCTATTCGGCCCGATCGCTTACATAAGCATCGGCGGGAGTAAGTACTGTCTTGTTATTGTGGATGACTATTCTCGCTTCACTTGGGTATTCTTTTTACAGGAAAAATCTCAAACCCAAGAGACCTTAAAGGGATTCTTGAGACGAGCTCAAAATGAGTTTGGCTTGAGGATCAAGAAAATTAGAAGCGACAATGGGACGGAGTTCAAGAACTCTCAAATAGAAGGCTTTCTTGAGGAGGAGGGCATCAAGCATGAGTTCTCTTCTCCCTACACGCCACAACAAAATGGTGTAGTAGAGAGGAAGAATAGAACTCTATTGGACATGGCAAGGACCATGCTTGATGAGTACAAGACTTCGGATTGGTTTTGGGCCGAGGTGGTCAACACCGCTTGCTACGCCATCAACCGGTTGTATCTACACCGAATCCTCAAGAAGACATCTTACGAACTCCTCACCGGTAAAAAGCCCAATGTTTCATATTTTAGAGTCTTTGGAAGCAAATGTTTTATTCTTGTTAAAAGAGGTAGAAAATCCAAATTTGCTCCTAAAGCTATGGAAGGCTTTTTACTGGGATATGATTCAAACACAAGGGCATATAGAGTCTTTAACAAGTCCACTGGACTAGTTGAAGTTTCTTGTGACATTGTGTTTGATGAGACTAACGGCTCTCAAGTAGAGCAAGCTGATCTTGATGAATTAGATGATGAAGAGGCTCCGTGCGTCGTGCTAAGGAACATGTCCATTGGGGATGTATGTCCTAAGGAATCCGAAGAGCCCATCCAAGCACAAGATCAACCATCTTCCTCCATGCAAGCATCCCCACCAACTGAAGATGAGGATGACACTCAAGATGATGAAGAAGAAGATCAAGAAGATGAGCCACCTCAAGAAGAGGGCAATGATCAAGGGGGAGATGCCCAAGATCAAGACAAGGAAGATGAGCAAGTTCCAAGGCCGCCACACCCAAGAGTCCACCAAGCAATCCAACGAGATCACCCCATGAACACCATCCTTGGCGACATTCATAAGGGGGTAACTACTCGATCTCGTGTTGCTCATTTTTGTGAACATTACTCGTTTGTTTCCTCTATTGAGCCACACAGGGTAGAGGAAGCACTTCAAGATTTGGATTGGGTGATGGCGATGCAAGAGGAGCTCAACAACTTTACGAGGAATGAGGTATGGCATTTAGTTCCACGTCCTAACCAAAATGTTGTAGGAACCAAGTGGGTCTTCCACAACAAACAAGATGAGCATGGTGTGGTGACAAGGAACAAAGCCCGACTTGTGGCCAAGGGATATTCACAAGTCGAAGGTTTGGATTTCGGTGAAACCTATGCACCCGTAGCTAGGCTTGAGTCAATTCGCATTTCACTTGCCTATGCTACTTACCATGGCTTCAAGCTTTATCAAATGGACGTGAAAAGTGCCTTCCTCAATGGACCAATCAAGGAAGAGGTCTATGTTGAGCAACCTCCTGGCTTTGAAGACAGTGAGTATCCTAATCATGTTTATAGACTCTCTAAGGTGCTTTATGGGCTCAAGCAAGCCCCAAGAGCATGGTATGAATGCCTAAGAGATTTTCTTATTGCTAATGGCTTCAAAGTCGGAAAAGCCGATCCTACACTCTTTACTAAAACACTTGCAAATGATTTGTTTGTATGCCAAATTTATGTTGATGATATCATATTTGGGTCTACTAACGAATCTACATGTGAAGAGTTTAGTAGGATCATGACACAAAAATTCGAGATGTCGATGATGGGGGAGTTGAAGTACTTTCTAGGATTCCAAGTCAAGCAACTCCAAGAGGGGACCTTCATTAGTCAAACAAAGTATATTCAAGACATTCTAAACAAGTTTGGGATAAAGGATGCCAAGCCCATCAAGACACCCATGGGAACAAATGGGCATCTCGACCTCGACATGGGAGGTAAATCCGTAGATCAAAAGGTATACCAGTCGATGAAAGGTTCTTTACTCTATTTATGTGCTTCACGACCGGATATTATGCTTTCCGTATGCATGTGTGCAAGATTCCGAGCCGATCCTAAGGAAGTTCACCTTAGGGCCATAAAACGAATCTTGAGATATTTAGTTTATACTCCTAAGTTTGGCCTTTGGTACCCTAGGGGATCCACATTTGATTTAATTGGTTATTCTGATGCTAATTGGGCAGGGTGTACAATTAATAGAAAGATCACATCGGGGACTTGCCAGTTCTTGGGAAGATCTCTGGTGTCTTAGGCTTCAAAGAAGCAAAATTATGTGGCTCTTTCAACCACCGAAGCCGAGTATATTGCCGCAGGCTTGTTGCGCACAATTGCTTTGGATGAGGCAAACTCTCAGGGACTATGGTTACAAATTAACCAAAGTTACTCTTCTATGTGATAATGAGAGTGCAATCCGCATGGCGGATAATCCCGTTGAGCATAGCCGCACTAAACACATAGCCATTCGGTATCATTTTCTAAGGGATCACCAACAAAAGGGGGATATCGAGATTGCATATGTTAGCACCAAAGAACAATTAGCCGATATCTTTACCAAGCCATTGGATGAACAAACTTTTACCAAACTTAGGCATGAGCTAAATATTCTTGATTCTAGGAATTTTGAATGATACTTTGCACACATAGCTCATATATATACCTTTGATCATCTCTTTCATGTACTATGACTAATGTGTTCTTTCAAGTCCATTTCATGCTAAAGTCATAGATTGAAAGGGAAAAGGAGTCTTTGGCAAAGACAAGGCTTCCACTCCACTCCATCGAATCATTCATCCTTCGCCGTCGCTCTGCACAAACTCTCCAACTTTGGTATAATCTTCACTCATATATTATTTACCATAGGGGGAGAAGGTAGTTTCAAGGGCTTATATTTCACTCAAATATCCGTTTTTGGCAATTCATGCCAAAGGGGGAGAGAGTATTAGCCCAAAGCAAAAGGACCGCACCACCAAAAGGATCGCACCACCACCAATTTCAAAAATGTAGTCTTTCAAATTTGAGTTATGAAAAGAATTTTTCAATTGGTATCTTGATTTTGATATATTTTCAAATTGGTATACCCTCTTCAAAATTAATATCTAAAACCTCTTGAACACTAAGAGGAGGATTTCATTAAGGGGGAGTTTTGTTTAGTCAAAGGAAAAAGCATTTGAAACAGGGGAGAAAATTTCAAATCTTAAAAATGCTTCTCAAAATCTTATTCATTTACCTTTGACTATTTACAAAAGGACTTTGAAAAGAATTTACAAAAGAATTTGCAAAAACAAAACTTGTGGTGCAAGCGTGGTCCAAAATGTTAAATATGAAAAGAAAGCTATCCATGCATTTCTAGTAGAAATAGTTATTGGTTCAATTCTAAGCAACCTTTGCACTTACATTATGAAAACTAGTTCAATTCTACACTTCTATATTTTCTTTGGTTTGTGTTGGCATCAATCACCAAAAAGGGGGGGATTGAAAGGGAAATAGGCTTACACCTTTTCCTAATTGTTTTTGGTGGTTGAATTGCCCAACACAAATAATTGGACTAACTAGTTTGCTCTAGATTATAAGTTTCACAGGTGCCAAAGGTTCACAATAAACCAATACAAGTCAAAAGAAAGGGTTCAAACAAAGGGAGCAAAAGACAACCGAGGGCAGCCCTGGTCTGGCGCACCGGACTGTCCGGTGTGCCACCGGACAGTGTCCGGTGCACCAGGGAATCCAACTCCAAACTTGCCAGTCTCGGGAATTCTGGAGGCCGCTCCGCTATAATTCACCGGACTGTCTGGTGTAGCACCGGACTGTCCGGTGTGCCAGCGGAGCAACAGCTACTTCAGCGCCAACGGTCGTCTGCAACCGCATTGAATGAGCTACAGTGCGCGATAGAGTCAGAGCTGCACCAGAAGGCGCACCGGACAGTCTACAGGACCTGTCCGGTGCACCACCGGACTGTCCGGTGGCCCAGAAGACAAAAGCTCCAACGATCGAACCCTAACGATCGGGTGACGTGGCTGGCGCACCAGACAGTGTCCGGTGGCGCACCGGACTGTCCGGTGCGCCATGCGACAGACAACCTCCCAACTGCCACTTTTGGTGGTTGGGGCTATAAATACCCCAACCACCCCCACATTCATGCCATCCAAGTTTTCCACCTTCCAACCCATTACAAGAGCTATAACACTCAATACAAAACACACCAAAGAGATCAAATCCTCTCCCAAGTCTCTAGTTCAATTCCAATCAATAGTGACTAGTGAGAGAGTGACTTGTGTTCATTTGAGCTCTTGCGCTTGGATTGCTTCTTTTCTTTCTCATTCTTTCTTGAGATCAACTCAATTGTAACCGAGGCAAGAGACACCAAGTGTGTGGTGGTCCTTGCGGGGACTAAGTGTCCCGTTTGATTAAGAAGAGAAGCTCACTCGGTCTAAGTGACCGTTTGAGAGAGGGAAAGGGTTGAAAGAGACCCGGTCTTTGTGACCACCTCAACGGGGAGTAGGTTTGCAAGAACCGAACCTCGGTAAAACAAATCACCGTGTCACACTCTTTATTTGCTTGTGATTTGTTTTCGCCCTCTCTCTCAGACTCGATTTTAATTCTAACGCTAACCCCGGGTTGTAGTTGTGCTTAAACTTTGTAAATTTTAGATTCACCCTATTCACCCCCTCTAGGCGACTTTCACCGACCATATGTTTTCAGTATGACATGGGTTATTACAAAAGGTTACGGCTTTAGGATGAAGGTTTTCTCTCACGGCAAAGACTTATGATGTGAAGATGTAGCCCGGAGGTGACAAGAATGGACGTCGAAGCTATAGTTGAAGAGCTTCAGCTTGATATGTTGACGAAAACCAAATATGACGTAGATCGAAAGAGGAAAAAGACTACTTAGTCCTTAATGATTCATGTTATGCTTATAAATAGATGTTAGGGACATAAATGTACTTTTTCCCGGGTTGTGTCACGTGACTATAAATATATGAACAGTAGCACCATACTGTTCATGCTGAATTGTAATCACTCTCTCACGTCTCCACCTTCGAGCAAGCCGAAGATATCAATGTAATATGAATTCTGTTAACATTCATACACATTTTATAGAATGCAAATACGAATGAGTTAACGAGATGCAATTATTATCTTCATCCTTTTGCATTCTTACTCATATATTAAATGATGAATGTATGTCCTTCTTGTCCTTCGTCTGATGAGTATTATACCCATGTGGAGATAATGCTTCGGAAGACAAAGCTCCATAATAATTAACAATTGTGTTGCATTGTTCTTGATCCACGTCATTTGAGAACAAGTGACCAACATTGGCGCCCACCTTCGGTGAACTCAAACAACCACCTTCGACAAGCATTCACCTTCGTCATGCCGCCGAAGAAGACAACAGCGCCAGGACACAAATCAGGAGACACTCTCACTATGAGAAGCTAGGAGCCAGAAGAGAAAGGCTACCAGCCCAACACCTCAGGAGGAGGAGTTGGACCAGGAGATCAGGGACTTAGAGGCTATTCACCAGTAAGTGCAAAGGAAGAGAGAAAAGATGCTTCAACTAGCCGACCTTCAGAGGAAGATCGACGAAGCTGCTGAAGAAATGTGTCACATCACTCAGGATGACCAAGGCCGAAGGCCCCAACAGAGGGAGCTTCGTCAAGAAGGCCTAATTAATGATGATCAATGGTATGACGACTTTCATCATGGTAACTTTGCTTGTGATGATGCTTCTCCTCTAGCAGCAGAGTTGCAGGCTACCTCGTGGCCACCATCTTACAAGCCACCTCAGCTCCCCATGTATGATGGGCACTCAGATCCGAAATAGTTTCTGATGAGCTACGAAGCAACCATATCTTCATATGGGGGCAACACTGCTGTCATGGCGAAGTCCTTCGTCATGGCAGTCAGAAGTGTGGCTGAAACATGGTATTCTTCTCTTCGGCCAGGAACAATCACTTCGTGGCAGAAGCTGAAGGATATGCTAGTCACCAACTTCCATGGTTTCTAGACGAAGCCAGTGACTGTCCAAGCATTGTTCCAATGCACGCAAGACCATGAGGAGTACTTATAGGCGTACGTCCGAAGGTTCTTGTGTCTTAGAGCTCAGGCGTCTACAGTGCCTAATGGGATTTTCATTGAAGCCATGATCAAGGGGCTCAGACTAGGACCAATGGCGCAATATTTTGCAAGGAAGCCACCACAAACCTTGGAGAAGCTTCTCCAGAAAATGGATGAGTACATCCGAGCTGACAATGATTTTCGCCAGAGAAGGGAGGAAGCCTATAGGTATTCTGAGATGGCCAGGGGCTTCGGAGGAAGGCTCCACCCTAGGCATGTCAGGACGATCCACAATCCCAGCTCAGGTGATGACAGAGGAAACCACACTCAAGGGCATCAACAGAGTTCCCAGACTTCAGGGACGCAACAAAGCTCTTACATGCCACCGACTCCAAGCGGTAGGGGAGGCAGAAGCTTCAGAGGTAGGTTCAGCTCCCAGACTAGGAGATTGTTCTGTTTATTCTGTGGGGAGGATAAATGACATACAACAAGGACGTGCCAAGTCTCGATCCAGAAGCAAAAAGAGATAGCTGAAGCTGAAGCAAGGCAGAATCAGCCGAAGCAGGTACTGCATACCGCTTCATGCTATTCTTCATACATTCCCGAGTATGTGGGCAACCAATAGCCCACAACATCAGTTGCTTCTGCAAGCCACTCTCAAGCTGCATGGGTCCCGCTACCGCCACCACCACCTATGGCACCAGCCCTGACCCACAATCAGCAGCCAGAAGGGCACCGCCCAACACAGTAATAGCATGACGCGCGTGAAGAATCCGAAGCTCGCACAGTCAATAGCACTATGCCTGAGTCGAGGCACATTTACTGAAGTCACACAGGGGCTCCATTACAAAATTTTCATAACTAATGTACTATTTACCTTTCTGTCCTTATGTTTCTCCCCTTCGAAGACAATATAAGAAGATTTAACCTTCAACCTTTTGTAAAAAATCTGTGATTACACCATCAAGTGTAACAGGAAGGGTGATGAAGCTCCAAAGTCGTTCCTAAGGAAATACAGAGCTAAAATGCCACCTAAGTAAAAGGTGAAGAAGCTCCAAAGTCGTTCCTAAGGGGATGCAGAGCTTAAATGCCACCTAAGTAAAAGGTGAAGAAGCTCCAAAGTCGTTCCTAAGGGGATGCAGAGCTTAGCTCCAAAGTCGTTCCTAAGGGAATGTAGAGCTGAAATACCACCTAAGTAAAAGGTGAAGAGACTCCAAAGTCGTTCCTAAGGGGATGCAGAGTCTGGGTGTGTATTCACGTGGGTTTTTATCTTCGGCATAAACATCATTTTGTATCATACCATCATATCATATCGCATAGCATCGCATCATACATCATTTTGCATCAGCAAAAAGCCTTGGAGGAGAAGGAAAATTGCTCCTTCAAAATACCTATTGGATCATGAAAGAATGTGCTGTGGCACAAGATATGCCTTCTGCAGATATATTTTTACACAGGAGGGGAATCTTCGTCAGCGGTATTACTACACAGCAACCGTGGCATAATACTTAGGGGTGGGCATTTTAAAACCGAAAACCGAACCCGAACCCGAATAGACCGAATTGTAGGTCTATTCGGGTTTTCGGGTTCGGGTTCGGTTCCTATATGTGCTATATTTCGGGGTATGGGTTCAGGTTTGGTTCCTAACCTTTAGAACCCGAATAGACCGAATAACCCAAAATAAAAAAGCTCTTAATATGTGATGGTATTATTATATGATTTATGAACTTATTAGCTAGAAATAATGATATCATCTTAACTATAGTATATATATCTTTGTATGCTAATTTTATAGTCACTTGTTGTAATAATAGTACTTTCAATTAATTATTCATTGTATATATTTTAACAAAATATACTAGTCTTTCTACAACTCGGGTCTATTCGGTGTACCGAATAGACCGAACCGAAATTGTGAGTCTATTCGGGTTCGGTTCCTAAAATATTTTTGAAAATTTTGGTTCTCATTTTTCAAAACCCAAAATTTCACAAACCCGAATAGACCGAACCGAATCACCCTAATAGACCGAATGCCCAACCCTAATAATACTCAGTATTGAATTGACAGAAGGAGAATCTTTTTCCTCGTGAAGCATGAAAAGAAGGGAAGGTGTTTTTTCGCCAGCAACTCAAAAACGGTATATACGAAGGTTTCATGCATCACAAAGAAATATATTACATTAATACACATGCAAATAATTGATACTTTGTTCTTACAAAGGCAAAAGTTATGTACAAAAACTCAAATCTCAAATATACAAAGCTTTAATCTTCCTTCAAGACTTTCTCGGTGGCTTCATTTAGCAATCTGTTGACAGCTTCGTTGACAGCTTCATTGGCAATTTTAATCATCTCGAGCGCTTCCTTCAGGGTCGGGTCGGCTTCTGGGTCGTATGGCTCTGGTGGGGGAGAAAGTTCAGCTATATCATAAAATATGTTTGTTAGTTCTGAAGCTAAAAACGAATTATGAAGCTAAACCTCAAAGATGTACCTATAAGCCTCGTACGCTTAGCGGCTTTTTTAGCTCTTTTGGCTTCTTTTTGAGCGTCGTGAGATTCTTTTTCACTTTTTCTAATAGCTTCATCAGCTATTTCACGACCTCCCTTCATCCATACCTCGGAGTAGAATTTCCCATCTAATGCAGAAGCTTCGGCTGAAGGGTTTTTAATGTCGTCGGCTAAGAAAACGAATTCTGGCTGAGCAACAGCTTGGCATGATCACAATCGACCTTTTTTAGAATTGATGCAGCCCCGCGGGCACCGGCGAAAGCGCAAAAATCCCCTCTGTCACTGAGAATTTCTTCAAAAGCTTTAGCCTCGCCACTAATCCACTAGATAACTCCATCAGGGTCACCGCGGATGAATTTTTTCTTAGAGGAGAAGGCTCCAACTTTAGCAAAGCTACTCTTCAAATTTCTTGCGCACTCCATGGATATCTTATAACATTTTTCTTTAGAAGCACGAAGCTCATCGGAATTCTTTTGCGCTCTTGATCTTTTGATTTCACATATCTCATGCTTCACCACTTCAACTTCAAAATTTTCAGTTGCTTCAGCTACCTTTCTCTTTAGTTCTTGTACTTCAACCTCGTGAGTTTCGGCTTGAGCAGAAAGCTTGGCCTCATTAGAATTCAGTCTATCCACTAAGGAGAGTAATATTTTATCCTTTTCAAGAGCTTTGTTTCTTAACGTGATAACTTCTGAATGAAGATTCCAAAGAGCTATTCGGTAGATCTCATCCTCTGCTTCTTTCTGGGCCTTTAAAGCCTTGCTTAGAATTAATCCATGGAAAACGAAGAGTGAGCATGTAACGATGGCAAGAAAAACCATAAAAATAATCTATTCTAGATAAGTCAAAGTATACACACCTTCAGACTGTTGTACGCAAGACTGTCTGCAAGTTGATCTTTCAACATTGCGGATAGGCCAAGTTCAAGCTTCGGATATCCTATGTTGTCCATTATTTCCCGACAGACATGCATAAAGGAAGTCATCTTCATCATTTCCACCATATACTAAGGATCCTCGGGGGTATTTCAGATCCTTGGCATAGTGTTGCACTTCAGCAATCTGCTCTTCTGAAAGTTGCTTTCTCGAACCATGTCGACCAATATAGTTCAAATCAAACTGGGAAGATGCTTTAGGAGCAGGCGTCGGGGGTTTCTCTGGAAGGCTCTCTTCCGTAAGATTTTCTGGTACAACTTCCGAAGAACCCGCCTCGGCGTGGGCAGAGGTACTAGCAGTAATCATCTTTGGAACATCTTTAGTTTTACTTCTAGAAACTTCGGCAGAAGAAGGAGGTGGCATTTTCACAAATTCTAGAACAGCTTCCAAAACGCTAGCCATCCTCCTTTTCCTTGGAGTTCCTGCGGTAGCTGGCAGCTTTAGCAATATCGTTACTTTCATCTTCGGCTGCTCTGGTACTTTTCTGGTTCTGGCTCTTTGGTCGGGTCTGCAATAATTCTAGTAGGCACAACAGGAACAATTTCTATGGCCTAGGTGGTTGTTTCCACCCTTTCACTTAACTTCGGCACATCGACCGTCTCGATACGCCTCGGTCTACGTGTCAAAACTTTGATTTTCTTCGACCTCGACACACCAGTAGATGCCGAAGTAGAGGTTTTTGTCTTCCTACCTTGGTTCCGGGTGGGATAACAGTATCCTGGGTATATGAACCCGATAACATCAAACACCCTATTTAACCGCTTCTTGCCACGAGCGCTGAAGGCAGTTGTCATAGCTTCGTCTTCTGCCTTCGAATACGCTCCAAGTATCTCATCACTTGTTGCTTCTTTGGCATCCAACCAATCATCATTTGGCTTGTCAAACTGGTACCTGAACCAAAAAGTGTACTTCAAATAAACCAGGCCACCATGGCTAGAGCCAGCGGTGGCCTCCTTTGGCATTTCCCACTCGCTTGCAAGAGGCCATACTTTGTACGCAATATGCTCTTGAACTAAGTCTCTTGTGCCAATATAGGTGCACACTGTGTTGAAATCTGCCTGGCATGCTTGCACATCATTCCCAAGTGCAGTGGCTGGCCTCCTAATGCCGAAGCGAGACCATATAGGGCTTTGAATAATCCCTCTCACATCCTCTCTCTAACTCAGGTCATCCTTTACGTAAAACCATTCCTGCATCCAGGAGCCTGGTCACCTCTTCTGAAACGTGGGCACAAGGTAACTCGCCTTAGATCGAGGCACGAAGCTGTAGCAACCAAAGTTGTTGTGATACTGTTCCTTTCTGATCGCCTTCGTCTCATAAGACAGCTTATGAACATTGCAAAAGCACCTGGCATCTGGTTCCAGTCCTTGGCTCCCATGGTCTAGATAAAAACCCCCACTTTAAAAAGAGCTTCGGGGGTAATCTGATTAAGGTATATCTCGAATGTTTTCAAAACATCGACTAGCATCTTATGAAGTGGGAAACGAAGCCTAGCCTTCATAAAGCTCCTGAAGACTACCACATCATCATTTTCTGGGAGGGGAACGGTGTCCTCTCCTCTAGCCCTCACTAGAGACACATCATGAAAATATTTCCCCTTCATCGATTCAGTTTGTCCTTGCTTGATGGTGGATTTCCAAAAAAACAACGTGGCTAGGTCTCCACGGCCGATCTTCGGCATTCTCATCCTCACTCTTAATATTGAAGCTTTCACTATCGCTGGAGTTCTTAGATAACCTAGCCAGCATCTCATTGGTGATTTTTTGTGTTGGTCTTCTCCATAGCTTCGTAAAACCCAGCCAGTGCAGGGTCTATGATCTTTTTCTCCTCAGCCATTCAGACGATGGTTGCGCAGATGCCGAAGCTCAAAAGTCTATCGAGCTCGAGAAAGCAAAGAAAGTTAAAGTGGCAAACACAGTGCGATCAGCTAGATAGCACAAAAATACTCACGACACAGGCTTCTTTATATATATACTCAGAGCCCCATAGTTCGGTGGGTCCCACGATTCAGTATGATTCGCTATTCTAGCGAAGGGAAGGTGTTTTTTTAGACCTTCGGCTGAAGGCCTTCGTTCAAGTCGTAGTCTAAATTTGTTATAAAGAAACAAATTAATACTGCGAGGGGCAACTGTTGGGGGCCTTCCACTTCCGAAGGTCCTCAAAAATGTGACTGACCATATGTTTTCAGTATGACATGGGTTATTACAGGAGGTTTCGGCTTCAGGATGAAGGTTTTCTCTCACGGCAAAGACATATGATGTGAAGATGTAGCCCGAAGGTGATAAGAATGAACGTCAAAGCTATAGTTGAGAGCTTCGGCTTGATATGTTGACGAAGACCAAATATGATGCTGATCAAAAGGGGGAAAGACTACTTAGTCCTTTATGATTCATGTTATGATTATAAATAGATGTATGGGACATAAATGTACTTTTACCTGGGCTGTGTCCCATGCCTATAAATAGATGAACAGTAGCACCGTACTGTTCACGCTGGATTGTAATCACTCTCTCGCATCTCCACCTTCGAGCAAGCCGAAGGTATCAATGTAATATGAATTATGTTAACATTCATACGCATTTTATAGAATGCAAATACGAATGAGTTAACGAGATGCAGTTATTATCTTCATCCTTTTGCATTCTTACTCATATATTAAATGATGAAGATATGTCCTTCTTGTCCTTCGTCTGATGAGCATTATACTCTTATGGAGATAATGCTTCGGAAGACGAAGATCCATAATAATTAACAATTGTGTTGCCTTGTTCTTGATCCACAACATTTGAGAACAAGTGACCAATAGTTTACCTTACACCTTGCAAACTAATGAATTATTGGGTAGTCTTGCTATTTCTCTACTTGGTTTTTGGGTTAACGATACTTATGAATTATGATCATGCTTTATTATATACATGTTCCGTTATGATTTATTATTGTCGGTTACTTATTGTGCAAAATAAAATCATTTTGTTAATTGGAACATGGAGCTTAACCTGAGAAAATAGTGCTACCATAATGGTGGAATGGGACGCCCTTGGCTGATTAATTAGGAAAACTAGTGAGGGACTAATGTGAAAGGGGCAACCGCAGTGTGAGGAGCTGCCGGTATAGAGAGGTTCTCTGGTCGATCATGCTGCATGGCTTTTCGAACGAGGGATTCCTATATCGCACCCTTCTCGTAGAAACCGTAGCAGGTTTTCTTAAGTTAGTGGAACTTTATAAAGCCCTTGTAATGCTACCCTGACTCGTCTCGTTGGTACAGATGGATCGGAGTCGAGACCCCTTGGCAAATGGGTAACATGACTTGTAGGTAAAGGGTACAACCTCTACATTGTGTAAAACTAGTATATCAATTGTGCTCACCGTCATGAGCGGCTCAAGACTTTCACATGATTAAATTATGGAATTAAATTTAACTTGTCATGCATTTCATTGTGGGATTTATTATTTATTATGGTCAATTATTTAATTGGGATGATATTTACTTATACTTAGTAATTGCTAATAAAATTTTTGACCAACACTAAAAGCAATGCTCAACCTTAACCATCTTACTTGGTAAGCCTTACACTACACCTTTCTCCACACTTGCTGAGCAATGACCGTATGGGAGCTCACCCTTGCTATAATCACACTAGGTGAAGAATGTATATGTCACACCCGGGTTTTAGGGGCCAAACTCAGGCGCGAACTTCACCAAGTGTGCTAGGATCAAGTCTCGCACATATGATGACTCATGGTACAGAAATGAATATTACATCATTAATATATAATGGAGTTCTGTACAAAATAGTTAAATAATTACATCATACGAAGACAATGATCTAGCAACCAAAGTTGACTGGGAGATGACGGCCTAGACCTCTCACGAAATCATCACGACATTCTTCACGCGCCTCATCCTATGGTACCTGTCCTTGACCTGGGGCTATGTGATTACAACAAGGGTAAGCTCACATACATTCATTGCTCAACAAGTTGTGGGGAATAATGTGCATAAACTCACCAAAGGTGAGAGCTCATGTGACGTGTAAGGCTTACCAAGGGAGAAGGTTAAAGCTAAGCATTGCTTTTAAAGTTGGTCAAAAATTTATTAGCAGTTACTAGGTATAAGTAGATACCAACCCAATTAAATAAGAGATCAAAATTAATAACAACACCCACAATGCAATGCTATGACAAATTGAATTTAATTCCATAATTTAATCATGTGAGTGTTCGAGCCGCTCATGACCGTGAGCACGACTAATATACCAGTTTTACACTCTGCAGAGGTTGCACATCTTTACCCACAAGTCATGTATCCTGATTAGCCAGGGTTTGCAAAGCCCTTAGACACTTCCGACGTGAATGGCTAGGGTACACTATGAGGCCTTTACAAAGTTCCACTAGCTTCAGAAAACCCGCTATGGTTTCTGAGAAGGGCAATATAGGAATCCCTCATCCGAAAAGCCATCGCAGCATGATCAACTCGAGAACCTCCCTATACGTAGTTCCTCTGCTGCCCTTGCCCCTTTTGGGTAAGGTAGTCCTCCACTAGCTTTCCTAATTAGTTAGCCAAGGGTGTCCCATACCACCCTTGTGGTAGCACTGTTTTCTCGGGTGGTTCTCCATGTTCCAATTAACATAATGATCTTATCATGAACAATAATCAACAACAAAAGAATTGTAACATGAACATAATATAACATTACTTTCCCAAAACTAGGTAGAGCAATAGCAAAACTACCCAATAGTTCTTTTGTTTGCATGGTGTGGGATAAACAATGCTAGAGAAGCCTATTAGGTCCCATCAAATTAACCTGAGCATGTCACAATGATTAACAAGAATATTATTGGGTAAAGAAAAGTGATCAAGGGCACAACTTGCCTTAGACTCGAGATTCCTAGGTACCAACTTGGTCTTCAAGTGACTCGTAACCTCGCTGCTACTCGTAGTAATACAAACAAACATGGCACAGACAAAATTAATATTACACCAAACATAAGCACAAACTACATAATAATGTTCTATGCGTCGTAACGAGATCGTAGATTCGAGAACCACTAAATTCGGAGTTACAGTTATAAAGTTATGATTTTTCAAAGATTTAAGTGTCTATTATAAAACAAATGAGGTACAAGATTTTGACCATAGGTTTCATGATAATACAAGGTTACTGGATGTAAACAATATTAATATGAGTTTAATGCAACTGGAATGGATCAAAGAGGTGTTAAAATGAATTAATTATGAATTAAACAAGATTCTAGAATTATTTCTATACTAGAGGTCATTTTCTATATTATATTATTTGATTTATTCACTTTATGGGCTACGCGCACTATTTTAGAAGAGTTATGGGTTCATTTTGTAAATTCCAGGACTTCTCTGTAATGATTTTAACACTGATCTGGACGGCGGGTTGATTTCTCTATTTTCCAGAGACTCTTTAGCAATTTTGTCGAGACGAAGGGGTATAGGACGATCCTAGCCATCCGATCGGTTGCACACGGCCCAGATCAGATATTTTGCTTTTATGAACCGGTATCAAATGATGACCGCTAGATCATGAGCCAAGGGCTTAGATTCATCCGGCCAATCGGTAAGAGGGTCCCTCTAATCCTGAGCGTCCATCTAACAGACGATAGCTAGATCTTTATCTTGCGAAGGGGTACATATGTTATCATCTTGGCCAACAGATCTGAGATCAACGGCTATGATTTTTTATCACTGAAAGTCGCCTAGGGGGGTGAATAGGCGAAACCTAAAATTTATAAACTTAAACATACACTAAGGTCGGGGTTAGCGTTAGAATTAAATTCAAGGCAGAAGATTGTTTCTCTTGCCACAAGTTGCTCAAATGATGCGGATAACGTTTGGGAGCAAACTCAAATCAATACTAGCAAGGAAATGTTAGAGAGAGGAAAGAGGGCAAAACAAATCAAACAGAAATCAACACAAGTGGACACGATGATTTGTTTTACCGAGGTTCGGTTCCAAAGAACCTAGTCCCCATTGAGGAGGCCACAAAGGCCGGGTCTATTTTAACCCTTTCCCTCTCTCAAACGGTCACTTAGACCGAGTGAGCCTTCCCTTAATCACATGGGTCACTAAGACCCCGCAAGGACCACCACACACTTGGTGTCTCATGCTTAGCTTTACAAGCACTTAGTGAAATGGAATAAGAAAGAAAGAAGGCAATCCAAGTGACAAGAGCAACAAAAGAAAATAAATAATCCTCTCACAAGCCCTTAAGCACTAGCGTTGATTTTGGGAACTTTGAGTGGATTGATTGCTTTGATTGTGTCTTGGAGTGTTGCACTTTGCTCTTGCAATGAATGAGAAACTCAGAATGCTTGGATGGCTTTGAATGAGGTGGTTGGGGGTATTTATAGCCCCAACCACTTCGTAGCCGTTGGTGAAGCTTGCTGACGATGGGCGCACCGGACAGTCCGGTGGCGCACCTAACAACCACTGTTCACTGTCCGATGCGCGCCACGTCAGCGCGTCCGTTAGGGTTTGGAGCAGTTGACTGTTGGAGCGCCTTGTCGTCTTGTTGCACCGGACAGTTAGGTGCGCCACCGGACAATCCGGTGACCCCTGACTTCTGCGCGACACTGTTCATCACTGTAGACTCTGCGCAGTCGACCGTTGGCGCGCAGGGAGCCGTTGCTCTGCTGGCTCACCGGATAGTTCGGTGGTACACCAGACAGTCCAGTGAATTATAGTGGAGCGCGCCTCTGAATTCCCGAGAGTGGCTTGTTCGAAGGGCGCCCGGCCTGGTGCACCAGACAGTGTCCGGTGCGCCAGAAATCAGCACACTCTAATTCTTGCTCCAATTTTTTATTGAGTCCCTAACTGAATTTTTTTCTTGGTTTGTGTTGAACCTTATGCACCTGTGATAAATGTTATCTAGACAAACTAGTTAGTCCACATAGTTTGTGTTGGACGTCAACCACCAAAATCGATTATAGAAAATGATTAGGTCCATTTCCCTTTCAATCTTCCCCTCTTTGGTGATTGATGCCAACACTTAACCAAACCAAATATAAAGTGCAGACATGTAACTAGTATGTATTTATGATGAATGTGCATAAGTTACTTGGAGTTAAACCAATTGAAAGTATCATTAAGTGTATATGGATTGATTTTCTTCTTTTTAACATTTTGGACCACATTTGCACCACTTGTTTGTTTTTACAAATCTTTTGGAAAAATTCTTTCAAAATCTTTTGCAAATAGTCAAAGGTATAGAAATGTGATTGCAAGAAGCATTTTTAAGATTTGAAATTCCTCCCCTTGTTTCAAATGCTTTTCCTTTGACTAAATAAAAGCTCCCCCTCAATGAATTCTCCCCTTAGCTTTCAAGAGGGTTTTTGAAATAGATACCAATTGAAAATTGACTTTTAAAGATACCAATTGAAAATTCATTTTGAGGCTAACTCAAATACCAATTGAAATAAACATTTGTGAAATTTTGAAAAAAATGGTACCAATTTGAAATATACACTAAAATTGGTGGTGCGGTCCTTTTGCTTTGGGCTTAATACTTTCTCCCCCTTTGGCATTAATCGCCAAAAACGGAGAACTTGAGAGCCCTTTGATACTTTTTCTCCCCCTTTGGGGCCTAATACTTTCTCAAATGGTAAAATAAATATGAGTGAAGGGTCATACCAAATGAGAGTTACATGAGTAACGGCAAAGGGTAAATGATACCGTCAGAGTTGGAGTGGAAGCCTTGTCTTTGCCGAATACTCCATTTCCCTTTCAATCTAAGACTAAGTATAAAAATACACTTGACGGCACATTAGTCTTATCCTTGGCACAAGAAGAATAAGAAATATGCATTTGTACCAAATGAAAGAGATATGATCAAAGGTATATACATAAGCTATGTGTGCAATGTTTCAATCAAAATTCTGAGAATTAAGTATATTTAGCTCATTCCTAAGTTTGCTAAAGGTCTTCTCATCTAGTGGCTTGGTAAAGATATCGGTTAATTGGTTGTGGGTATTAACATAAGCAATTTTGATATCCCCCTTTTGTTGGTGATCTCTCAGAAAGTGATACCGAATATCTATGTGCTTAGTGCGGCTGTGTTCAATGGAATTATCCGCCATACGAATTGCACTCTCATTATCACATAGGATAGGGACTTTGCTCAATTTGTAGCCATAGTCCCTCAGGGTTTGCCTCATCCAAAGTAATTGCGCACAACAATGACCTGCGGCAATGTACTCGGCTTCGACAGTAGAAAGAGCTACTGAGTTTTGTTTCTTTGAAGCCCAAGACACCAGGGATCTCCCTAGAAACTGATAAGTCCCTAATGTGCTCTTCCTATCAATTTTACATCCTGCATAATCGGCATCAGAATATCCAATTAAATCAAATGTAGATCCCTTGGGGTACCATAGCCCAAACTTAGGAGTGTAAACTAAATATCTCATGATTCTTTTCACGGCCCTAAGGTGAACTTCCTTAGGATATGCCTAGAACCTTGCACACATGCATACTGAAAGAATAATGTCCGGTCGAGATGCACATAAGTAGAGTAAAGAACCTAACATCGACTGGTATACCTTTTGATCTATGGATTTACCTCCCGTGTCGAGGTCGAGATGCCCATTAGTTCCCATGGGAGTCTTGATGGGTTTGCCATCCTTCATTCCGAACTTCTTAAGTATGTCTTGAATGTACTTAGTTTGGCTGATGAAGGTGCCCTCTTGGAGTTGCTTGATTTGAAATCCTAGGAAATACTTCAACTCCCCCATCATTGACATCTCGAATTTCTGTATCATAATCCTACTGAACTCTTCACACGATGACTTGATAGTAGACCCAAATATAATATGATCAACATAAATTTGGCATATGAACAAGCCTTTTGCAATTGTTTTAGTGAAAAGAGTAGGATCGGCTTTACCGACTTTGAAGCCATTAGTTATAAGAAAGTCTCACAAGCATTCATACCATGCTCTTGGGGCTTGCTTGAGCCCATAAAGCGCCTTTGAGAGCTTATAGACATGGTTAGGGTACTATATCTTCAAAGCCAGGAGGTTGCTCAACATACACTTGATAGGGCCATTGTGGAAAGCACTTTTCACGTCCATTTGATAAAGCTTAAAGCCATGGTAAGTAGCATAGGCAAGTAATATACGAATTGACTCAAGCCTAGCTATGGGTCCATAGGTTTCATCAAAATCCAAACCTTCGACTTGTGAATAACCTTTGGCCACAAGTCGAGCTTTGTTCCTTGTCACCACACCATGCTCGTCTTGCTTGTTGCGAATACCCACTTGGTACCTACAACATTTTGATTAGGATGTGGAACTAAATACCATACCTCATTCCTAGTGAAGTTGTTGAGCTCCTCTTGCATTGCCACCACCCAATCCGGATCTCTTAGTGCATCCTCTATCTTGTATGGCTCAATAGAAGACACAAAAGAGTAATGTTCACAAAAATGAGCAACTCGAGATCTAGTGGTTACCCCTTGTGAATATCACCAAAAATGGAGTTGACGGGGTGATCTCTTTGAATTGCTTGGTGGACTCTTGGGTGTGGCGGTCTTTGATCCCGAATCTCTTGATCATCTTCCTTATCATCATCATCTTCATATCCCCCTTGATCAATGTCCTCCCCTTGAGGTGGCTCATCATCTTGATCTTCATCTTCATTTTCTTGAGCCCGATCCTCACCTTGAGTTGGTGGAGATGCTTGTATGGAAGATGACGGTTGATCTTGTGCTTGTGGAGGCACTTCGGATTCCTTAGGACACACATCCCCAATGGACATGTTCCTTAGCACGATGCATGGAGCCTCTTCACCATCTAATTCATCAAGATCAACTTGCTCCACTTGGGAGCCATTAGTCTCATCAAACACAATGTCACAAGAAACTTCAACTAATCCAATGGACTCTATATGCCCTATATGCCCTTGTGTTTGAGTCATAACCAAGTAAAAAGCCTTCTACAGTCTTAGGAGCAAATTTAGAATTTCTACCTCTTTTAATATGAATAAAGCATTTACTCGCAAAGACTCTAAAATATGAAACATTGGGCTTTTTACCAGTAAAGAGTTCATACGATGTCTTCTTGAGGATTCGATGAAGATAAAACCGGTTGATGGAGTAGTTGGCGGTGTTAATCGCCTCCGCCCAAAACCGGTCCGGTGTCTTGTACTCATCAAGCATGGTCCTTGCCATATCCAGTAGAGTTCGATTCTTCCTCTCCACTACACCATTTTGTTGAGGTGTGTAGGGAGAAGAGAACTCATGCTTGATGCCCTCTTCTTCAAGAAATCCTTCAATTTGTGAATTCTTGAACTCCGTCCCGTTGTCGCTTCTAATCTTTTTGATTCTCAATCCAAACTCATTTTGAGCCCGTCTTAAGAATCTCTTTAAAGTCTCTTGGGTTTGAGATTTTTCCTACAAATAGAACACCCAAGTGATGCGAGAATAATCATCCACAATAACTAGACAGTACTTACTCCCGCCGATGCTTATGTAAGCGATCGGGCCGACTAGGTCCATGTGTAGTAGCTCGAGCGGCCTGTCAGTTGTCATGATATTCTTGTGTGGATGATGGACTCCAACTTGCTTCCCTGCTTGGCATGCGCTACAAATTCTATCTTTCTCAAAACGAACATTCGTTAGTCCTAAAATGTGCTTTCCCTTTAGAAGTTTGTGAAGATTCTTCATCCCAACATAAGCCAGTCGGTGATGCCAGAGCCAGCCCATATTAGTCTTAGCAATTAAGAAAGTGTCTAGTTCAGCTTTATTATCATTAAAATCAACTAAATATAGCTGACCATCTAACACTCCCTTAAATGCTATTGAATCATCACTTCTTCTAAAGACAGTAACACCTATATCAGTAAAAAGACAGTTGTAACCCATTTTGCATAGTTGAGAAACAGAAAGCAAATTGTAATCTAAAGAGTCTATGAGAAAAACATTAAAAATAGAATGGTTATGAGATATAGCAATTTTACCCAAACCTTTGACCAAATCTTGATTTCCATCCCCGAATGTAATAGCTCGTTGGTGATCTTCATTTTTCTCATATGAGGAGAACATCCTTTTCTCCCCTGTCATGTGGTTTGTGCATCCACTATCGATTATCCAACTTGATCCACCGGATGCATAAACCTGCAAAACAAATTTAGGCCTTGTTCTAAGGTACCCAAACGGTCTTGGGTCCTTTCACATTAGAAACAAGCACCTTGGGTACCCAAACACAAGTCTTGGAACTCTTGTGTTTGCCCCCAACATATTTGGCAACTACCTTGCCTGATTTGTTAGTTAAAACATAGGAAGCATCAAAAGTTTTAAATGAAATGTTATGCACATTTGATGCATTAGGAATTTTCTTCTTAGGCAATTTGATATGAGTGGTATGCCTAGAACTAGAAGCCTCATTTTTATACATAAATGCATGATGAGAAACATTGTGAGGTTTTCTAGCATGAATTTTCCTAATCTTATGTTCAGGATAGTTTGCAGGATATAAAATGTAATCCTCTCTATCCTGAACCATGGGAGCCTTGCCCTTAACAAAATTAGACAATTTCTTGGGGGCATTAAGCTTGACATTGCTTTGGTTCTTAATGCCAGGGCGTCTCCCATTATAAAGCATGGTTCTAGCAAATTTAAAATTTTCATTTTCAAGTTCATGCTCGGCAATTTTAGCATTTAATTTTGCTATGTGATCATTTTGTTATTTAATCATAGCAATGTGATCATCAATAGCTTCAACATTAATATCTCTACATCTAGTGCAAATGGAAACATGCCCGACAGTTGATGTAGATGGTTTGCAAACATTCAATTCTTCTATCTTAGCATTTAATCTAGCATTCTAATCCTTAAGACAAATAATTGAATCATTGCAAACATTCACTTCTTCAATCTTAGAAACTAAATTTTCATTCTCAATTCTAAGACAGGAAATTGAATCATTACAAATGCTAAGCTCTCTAGATAAATTTTCAAATTTTCTACTTCTAGAGCATAAACATTCTTTAATTTAACAAATTTTTTGTTTTCCTTAATGAGCAAGTCCTCTTGGTATTCCAAGAGATCATCCTTCTCGTTAATGGTTTCAACTAATTCATTCAACTTTTTCTTTTGGTCCATGTTAAGGTTGGCAAAGAGAGAAATTAAATCATCTTCATTATCGCTAGAGCTACCCTCATTAGTAGATGTGGTATATTTGGGGGTGGCTCTAGAGTGTACCTTCTTCTTTTGCTATCCTTGGCCATGAGACACTTGTGGCCGACGTTGGGGAAGAGGAAGCCTTTGTTGATGGCGATGTTGGCGGCGTCCTCGTCGGAGGAGGAGTCGGTGGAGCTCTCGTCGGAGTCCCATTCCCGCACCATGTGCGCCTCGCCACCCTTCTTCTTGTAGTATTTCTTCTTCTCCATCTTCTTCTTCCCCTTCTTGTCTTCGTCCCTGTCACTTTCACTAGAATATGGACATTTAGCTATAAAGTGACCGGACTTACCACACCGGTAGCACACCCTTTTGGAGCGGGGCTTGTAGTCCTTCCCCCTCCTTTGCTTGAGGATTTGGCAAAAGCTCTTGATGATGAGCACCATTTCCTCATTGTCGAGCTTGGAGGTGTCGATTGGAAGCCTACTTGGTGTAGAATCCTCCTTCTTCTCTTCCGTTGCTTTGAATGCAACGGGTTGCACCTCGGGTGTGGAGGTGCCGCCTTGCTCCAAGTTGACAATGTGTTTGGAGTCTTTGATCATAAGTTCAAAGCTCACAAACTTGCCAATCACTTCCTCGGGAGACATCTGTTTATATCTAGGATCCCCACATATTAATTGTACTTGAGTAGGATTACGAAAAACGAGGGATCTTAGAATAACCTTGACCATTTCATGGTCATCCCATTTGGTGCTCCCAAGGTTGCGCACTTGATTGACCATCGTCTTGAGTCGGTTGTACATGGCTTGCAGCTCTTCCCCTTTGTTGAGGACGAATCGACTGAGCTCTCCCTCGATCGTCTCGCGCTTGGTGATCTTGGTCACCTCGTCCCCTTCGTGCGCGGTTTTGAGGACGTCCCAAATTTCTTTGGCGTTCTTTAACCCTTGCACCTTATTATACTCCTCTCGACACAAGGAGGCGAGGAGTATAGAGGTGGCTTGGTGAGAGCACCTAGAGTGGGGTGAATAGGTGATTCTGTAAAATTCAACACTAAATAGCCCAAACATGGTTATGAAATGTTAGTAAGATTAAAACCAAGTTGCTAAAGTGAGAACTTTAGAAGAAAAACCAATCACAATGAAACGAGACAATAGACACGGTGATTCTATCCCGTGGTTTGGCCAATACCTACTCCACATTGTGGTGACCTCCTTCGGTCAAGGATTGCACTCAATCCCTCTCAAGTGATCCAATGATCAACCTTGAGTACCACGGTATTCTTCCTTAGTAGTCTTTTCCTGTTTGTGAGGAATCTCCACAAGTTGGAGCCTCTCACCCTTACAATGTTTATCAAAACAAAAGCACAAGAGTAAGGGAGGAAGAAACACACACAAGAATTGCAGAAATCACACTCACACAAGTCAAGAAGTGAGCACAAAAACACGGCGCACGGAATTTACAACTTAAGAAGTGCTCAAATCTCAAACACGATGATCCGATTGCGTGGTTGCGGAGTCTAGACGTCTTAGAATGTTCAATGGATGCTTGGTGTAGTGCTCCATGCGCCTAGGGGTCCCTTTTATAGCCCCAAGGCAGCTAGAAACTGTTGGAACTCCATTTGGTAGGCAATTCTTGCCTTCTGACAGTTGGCGCACCGGACAGTCCGGTGTACCACCAGACATAAACAGTGTCCGATCTCCTTCCTTTTCTAGCGAAGCCGACCATTGCGCCCTCGGTCCCCTAGGCACACCGGACATTGTTCGGTGCACACCGGACAATCCTGTGCGACCAAGTGACCGTTGGCCCTGGCCACGTGTTGCCTGCTGATCGCGGCCGACCATTGGCGCGGGCGCCGTTGGCTCACCGGACAGTCTGGTGCACACTGGACAATCTCGTGAATTTTAGCCACGGCGCCCTCGGTGAATTCCCGAGAGCAGCGAGTTCACCAGCCGAGCAGCCTGGGCACCGGACGCTGTCCGGTGCACACCGGACAGTCCGGTGCACCCGCAGGCCGGTGCAAGTCTGGCTAGACATAGCAAAACTTTGCCACTCCAAATTTATTTGACTTGACAAAGTTCCTAACACTTAGAGGAATATATTAGTACCAAAAAACAATTCACTAAGGCTAGAGTCATACCTTGATTCTTGATTTTGCACTTCTTTAGCACTTAGCACATATTAACCAAAACACTATGTCTTGGGCATCTAATCACCAAAACATTTATAGAAATGGCCCAAGGACACATTCCCCTTTCAATCTCCCCCCTTTTTGGTGATTTATGCCAACACATTTAAAAGCAACTTGAAGTGCAATATCATTCTCAAAAAGTGCAAATTGAAGACCAATTTTTCTTACTTAGAATTTGGCATATTTGGATCACTTTTGCCACCACTTGGTTTATTTTCACAAAACAAATTATTTTTCCTATCTCTATATCAAAACACTTGTTTTGGCAAATCAAGAGATCTTTCAAGAGTAAATTTGATCAAATGCAACAAACTCCCCCTTTTTCCCATAATCAAAATTGGGAGAACAATTTTTGCAATAAAAGGGTTTTGATCAAATACAAAACTTCTAACTCTACAATTTTTTTGAAAACTCACAAGTGGTTGGCTGATCCATTTGTTTTGGCCATAATTTCTCCCCCTTTGGCATTAAGGACCAAAACAGGATAACTTTTGGCCCTTTAACCCCATTGCTTCACCAAAATGTCAAATAAGAGCAAAAAGGCAATGAGGGCATAACAAAGAACTTAGGACACGATACATTTTACCGGAATGCAGTGGAAGCTCTTTCTATGTCCAAGTTCACTTTTTCCCTTTCAATATCCCTTAGAGACTATTTCAAGAATACTCAACAACCAGGTTAGTCTCAAGGGAGTCAAGTTGTAGCACATCTCCCCCTAAACATGTGCATCATTTGCATAGGGACTTATGAGGTCTAGGGATGACTTATACAACTTGAGCGCCAAATATAAGCAATGCAAGATAATAAAGCTTAAAGTAACATGATCAAAGGCATAGAACACATGTATGCTATAGATCAATCCAAGTTACGCGAATCTAAGACATTTAGCTCACTACGCAACCTGCAAAACCTTTTCTCATCTAAAGGCTTGGTGAAGATATCGGCTAACTGGTTCTCGGTGCTAATGTGGTAAATATCGATATCTCCCCTTTGCTAGTGGTCTCTCAGAAAGTGATGTTAGATGTCTATGTGCTTAATGCGGTTGTGTTCAACAGGATTATCCTCCAAGCGGATTGCACTCTCATTGTCACATAGGAGTGGGACTTTGCTAAGATTGTAGCCAAAGTCCCAGAGGGTTTGCCTCATCCAAAGTAGTTGTGTGCAACACTGTCCTGCGGCAACATACTCGGCCTTAGTGGTGGATAGGGCAACAGATGTTTGTTTCTTAGAGCTCCAAGAAACCAGGGACCTTCCCAGAAACTGACAAGTCCCTGATGTGCTCTGCCTATCAACCTTGCTTCCGATGTAGTCAGAATCTGAGTATCTGATTAAGTAAAAGGTAGACCCTTTTGGATACCAGATCCCGAAGCAAGGCGTAGAAACTAAATATCTAAGGATTCGCTTAACGGCCACAAGGTGGCACTCCTTGGGGTCGGATTGAAATCTAGCACACATGCATACACTTAGCATAATATCCGATCTACTAGCACAAAAATAAAGTAACGATCCTATCATTGACCAGTATGCCTTTTGGTCAACGGACTTACCTCCTTTATTGAGGTCTAGATGTCCGTCTGTTCCCATCGGTGTCTTTGCGGGCTTTGCATCCATCATTTCAAACTTCTTGAGCAAGTCTTGAGTGTTCTTTGTTTGGGAGATGAAGGTTCCTTCCTTGAGTTGCTTCACTTGAAATCCAAGGAAGTAGTTCAACTCGCCCATCATCGACATCTCGAACTTTTGCATCATCACCCTGCTAAAGTTCTCACAAGACTTTTGATTAGTAGAACCAAATATAATGGCATCGACATATATTTGGCATACAAAAAGATCACAATTGCAAGTCTTAGTAAAGAGCGTCGGATCGGCTTTCCCAACCTTGAAAGCATTAGAAATGAGAAAATCTTTAAGGCATTCATACCATGATCTTGGGGCTTGCTTAAGTCCATAGAGCACCTTAGAGAGCTTGTAGACATGATCGGGATACCTGTCATCCTCAAAGGAAGGCGCTCTTCATGTCTATTTGGAACAACTTAAATGAATGGTGAGCAGCATAGGCTAATAAAATTCTAATTGATTCTAGCCTAGCCACAAGAGCAAAAGTCTCCTCGAAATCCAAACCTGCAACTTGGGCATAACCTTTTGCAACAAGTCGAGCCTTGTTTCTTGTCACCACACCGTGCTCGTCTTGCTTGTTGCGGAACACCCATTTGGTTCCTACAACGTTTTGCTTTGGACGTGGCACTAGGCTCCGAACTTCATTTCTTTTGAAGTTGTTGAGCTCTTCCTGCATGGCCAACACCCAGTCCAGATCCTGCAAGGCTTCTTCTACCCTGAAAGGCTCAATAGAAGAAACAAATGAGTAATGCTCATAGAAATTGGCTAAGAGTGAGCGAGTTGTTACTCCCTTGCTGATATCACCCAGAATCTATTCCACTGGATGATTTCTTTGGATCATCATTCGGACTTGAGTTGGAGGAACTCGTGATGCTTCTTCCTCCTTATCCTGTTCTTCATGCGCTCCCCCTTGATCCTGCCCTTCTTCTTGAGGTACCTGTTCATCATCTTGAGTTGGGGGATACACCACCATAGAGGAAGAAGGTTGATCTTGCTCTTGTGGTTCCTTTGGTCGCACATCACCTATCGCCATTGTTCGCATTGCGGCCGTCGGAACCTCATCTTCATCTACATCATCAAGATCAACTTGCTCTCTTGGAGAGCCATTAGTCTCATAAAATACAACGTTGCTAGAGACTTCAACCAATCCTGATGATTTGTTGAAAACCCTATACGCCTTTGTATTTGAGTCATATCCTAGTAAAAACCTTCTACCGCTTTGGGAGCAAACTTTGAATGCCTACCTTTCTTTACCAAGATGTAGAATTTGCTCCCAAATACATGAAAATAGGAAACATTAGGTTTGTTACCAGTTAAGAGTTCATATGACATTTTCTTGAGGAGGCGGTGCAGATAGAGTCGGTTTATGGCATGGCAGGCTGTATTCACAGCTTCCAACCAAAACCGCTCAGGCGTCTTGTATTCTCCAAGCATCGCACTTGCCATATCAATTAATGTCATGTTCTTCCTCTCTACCACACCATTTTGTTGTGGTGTGTAGGGAGCGGAGAACTCGTGCTTGATGCCTTCCTCCTCAAGACATTCTTTGACTTGAAGATTCTTGAACTCAGATCCGTTATCGCTTCTTATCTTTTTCACCTTTAACTCAAATTCGTTATGAGCTCTCCTTAAGAAGCGCTTTAGGGTTCCTTGGGTTTCAAGCTTATCTTGCAAAAAGAACACCCAAGTGAAGCGAGAAAAATCATCAACTATAACAAGATCATACTTACTTCCCCCGATGTTGAGATAGGCAACAGGGTCGAAGAGATCCATATGTAGGTGTTCCAATGGTCTTGACGTTGTCATCACGTTTTTGCTATGATGAGTACTTCCCACCTGTTTCCCTACTTGACACGCTGCACAAGGTCTGTCTTTCTCAAAACAGACATGGGTTAGTCCTAACACATGATCTCCCTTTAGAAGTTTATGAAGGTTCTTCATCCAAACATGTGCTAGACGGCGGTGCCAAAGCCAGCCCATATTAGTCTTAGCGATTAAGCATGCATCTAGATCGACATTCTCTTTTGAGAAATCAACTAAATAGAGCTTGTCATCTAATACACCCTTAAAGGCTAATGAACCATCACTCCTTCTAAAGACAGATACATCAATATTTGTAAATAAACAATTGTAGCCCATGTGACATAATTGACTTACAGACAACAAAGTTGTACCCGAGCGATTCTACTAAAAACACATTAGAGATTGGATGCTTGGTTGTGATGGCTATCTTACCTAATCCTTTAACCTTGTCTTGATTCCCATCTCCAAAGATGATGGTGTCTTGGGAATCCCTGTTCTTGACGTAGGAGATGAACATTTTCTTCTCCCCTGTCATGTGGTTTGTGCATCCGCTATCAATAATCTAGCTTGAGCCCTCGGATGCATAAACTTGCAAGGTAATTAAGCTTAGGTTTTAGGTACCCAACTCTTGTTGGGTCCTACAAGGTTAGTTACAATAGATTTTGGAACCCAAATGCAAGTTTTGTCTCTCTTGCATTTAGATCCCAACTTTCTAGCAACTACTTTGGCATTCTTACATGACAGTACAAATGAAGCATCACATGTTTGATAGATAGTAGTTGGGCCAATGCATACTTTCCTAGGCGCATGAGAGACAGCACAATTACGCCTAGGCCTATTTCTACCATGAACATATGTGGAGCTAGATGCAAACATAGCATGTGAATCATGATAAGTAGGTAAAGCAATATGATTATAACACTTATCATGATGAGCAACATTGGAAATTTTCTTGACATGAGCATAAAGATAAGCATGGTTCTTTTGATCATGTGAAGAATACGAGCTACTAGCCATAGGAGTCTTCCCTTTCTCCTTGATGAGATTGGAAGGCCTTTGGCTTGTTAAGTTCTTGGTTTCTTTTCGGAAACCAAGTCCATCCTTAATTGAGGGGTGTCTACCAATGGTGTAGGCATCCCTAGCAAATTTGAGTTTCTCATAATTATCCTTGCAAGTCTTAAGTTGAGCATTAAGACTTGCAACATCATTTTTTAACTTAATAATGGTAGAAGCATGTTCATTACAAGCATCAGTATCAATGTCTTTACATCTATTGAAGATTACAACATGATCTACACATGAACTAGCCACATTAAATTTTTCTACCTAGTATTCAGCTCATCATTCAAACTTTTGAGATTAGAAATATAATCATGACAGGTAGACACTTCAGAGGATAATATTTCATTTTTCTTAACTTCTAGAGCAAGAGACTTTTGAACACTAATGAACTTATCATGTTCCTCATAGAGAATATCTTCTTGCTTTTCTAGAAGTCTATCTTTTCATTAAGAGCATCAATTAATTCATTTATTTTGTCTACCTTGGATCTATCTAACCCTTTAAATAAATCACTATAATCTATTTCATCATCAGAGGATTCCTTATCGCTAGAAGAAGAATACTTAGGAGTATCTTGAATACGTACCTTCTTCTCTTTAGCCATAAGGCACGTGTGGTGTTCGTTGGGGAAGAGGGAAGACTTGTCAAAGGCCGAGGCAGCTAGTCCTTCATCATCGGAGTCGGATGAAGAACAGTCGGAGTCTCATTCCTTTCCAATGTGTGCCTCGCCTTTTGCCTTCCTACAGTTCTTTCTTTCCTTCTTCCCTTTCTTCTCTTGTGCCTAGTCATCATCATTATCAGGACATTATGCTATAAATGACCAGACTTACCGCACTTGAAGCAGGGGCGCTTTCCCTTTGATTTGTTCTTGTTGGGATACTCCTTGCGTCCCTTCAGACAGTCTTGAAACACTTGATGATGAGTGTGATCTCATCCTCGTTGAGCCCGGCAGCCTCCACTTGTGCTACCTTGCTAGGTAGCGCCTCCTTGCTACTAGTTGCTTTGAGAGCAACGGGCTGCGACTCATAGGGAGGAAGCGATCCGTTTAACGCATCATCCACATACCTTGCTTCCTTCACCATCATGCGCCCGCTTACGAATTTTCCAAGGATTTCCTCGGGCGTCATTTTGGTGTACCTGGGGTTTTCACGAATAAGGTTTACAAGATGAGGATCAATAACAGTAAATGACCTTAGCATGAATCGGGCAACGTCTTGATCTGTCCATCTTGTACTCCCGTAGCTTCGAATTTTGTTGACAAGGGTCTTGAGCCTGTTGTATGTTTGTGTTGGCTCTTCTCCCCTTATCATAGGAATCTCCCTAGCTCGCCTTCCACCAGTTCCATTTTGGTGATCATGGTGGCGTCATTCCCCTCGTGAGAGATCTTGAGGGTATCCCAGATTTGCTTGGCATTATCCAAGCCGCTCACTTTGTTGTATTCATCCCTGCATAGAGATGCTAGCAAGATAGAACTGGCTTGGGCATTTTTATGTATTTGCTCATTTATGAATACAGGGTTGTCAGTACTATCAAAATGCATTCCATTGTCAACAATCTCCCAGATACTAGGATGGAGGGAAAATAAATGACTGCACATTTTATGACTCCAAAAAGAATAATCCTCTCCATCGAAGCGTGGGGGTTTTCCAAGTGGAAAAGAGAGTAAATGGGCATTCGAATTGTAAGGGATGCGAGAATAATCAAAAGAATAGTTTTGATTAATTGTTTATTTTGATGAAGAGTCTTCGTCGTCGTCATCCCTTGGTGAAGAAGAGGAGGCATCACTGTCGTAGTAGATGATCTTCTTTATGCGTCTCTTCTTCTTTACATCCCTCTTCTTGTGACTCGAACCTAAGTCGGTGGGCTTGTCATCTCTTGGCTCGTTGAAGAGGGACTCCTTCTCCTTGTCGTTAATCACCATCCCCTTACCCTTAGGATCCATCTCTTCGGGCGGTTAGTCCCTTGAATGAAGAGTACGGCTCTGATACCAATTGAGAGCACCTAGAGGTGGGTGAATAGGTGATTCTGTAAAATTCAACACTAAATAGCCCAAACTTGGTTATGAAATGTCAGTAAGATTAAAACCAAGTTGCTAAAGCGAGAACTTTAGAAGAAAAACTAATCACAATGAAACGAGACAATAGACACGGTGATTTTATCCCGTGGTTCGGCCAATGCCTACTCCACGTTGTGGTGACCTCCTTCGGTCAAGGGTTGCACTCAATCCCTCTTAAGTGATCCAATGATCAACCTTGAGTACCACAGTTTTCTTCCTTAGTAGTCTTTTCCCATTTGTGAGGAATCTCCACAAGTTGGAGCCTCTCACCCTTACAATGTTTATCACAACAAAAGCACAAGAGTAAGGGAGGGAAGAAACACACGCAAGAATCGTAGCAATCACACACACACAAGTCAAGACGTGAGCACAAAAACACGGCGCAGAGAGTTTACAACTCAAGAAGTGCTCAAATCTCAAACACGATGATCCGATTGTGTGGTTGCAGAGTCTAGGCGTCTTAGGATGTTCAATGGATGCTTGGTGTAGTGCTCCATGTGCCTAGGGGTCCCTTTTATAGCCCCAAGGCAGCTAGAAGCCGTTGGAACTCCATTTGGTAGGCAATTCTTGCCTTCAGACGGTTGGCGCACCGGACAGTCCGGTGTACCACCGGACATGAACAGTGCCTGATCTCCTTCCTTTTCTGGCAAAGCCGACCGTTGCGTCCTCGGCCCCATTGGCGCACCGGACACTGTCCGGTGCACACCGAACAGTCCAGTGCGACCAAGTGACCATTGGCCCTGGTCACGTGTCGCCCACTGATCACGCTGTTGACCGTTGGCGCGGGCGTCGTTGGCTCACCGGACTGTCCGGTGCACACCGGACAGTCTAGTGAATTTTAGCCGCGGCGCCCTCGGCGAATTCCTGAGAGCAGCGAGTTCGCCAGCCGAGTAGCCTGGGCACCGGACACTGTCCGGTGCACACCGGACAGTCTGGTGCACCCACAGGCTGGTGCAAGTCTAGCTAGACTTAGCCAAACTTCGCCACTCCAAATTTATTTGACTTGACAAAGTTCCTAGCACTTAGAGGAATATATTAGTACCAAAAAAACAATTCACTAAGGCTAGAGTCATACCTTGATTCTTGATTTTGCACTTCTTTAGCACTTAGCACATATTAACCAAAACACTATGTGTTGGGCATCTAATCACCAAAACATTTATAGAAATGGCCCCAGGGCACATTTCCCTTTCACTTGGGAGTTAAAGTGCCTAATTTTGGCGGCCTCGTCCGAGTCGTAGTCCTCGTCCCCCACTTGAGGTGCCTGCGCTCCAAAGTCAACAATATCCCAAATACTTTCGTGGAGTTAGGTTAGGTGGTGCCTCATTTTATTACTCCACATACAATAATCTTCGACATCAAAATATGGTGGTTTGCCTAGGGGTACGGAAAGTTATGGAGCGCGCTTTGAAATACGGGGATAGCATAGGGGAATCTTACTATTGAGAGAACCTAGAGGAGGGTGAATAGGTGATCCTGAATAAATCAAATACTAATAGCCACAAAACTTGGTTAAGTGTTAGTACGGCTAAGTAGCGAGGTCTTGCGAACACACAAGTAATCACAGAAAAGCAATTACAAGAGACACGCGAGTTTATCCCGTGGTTCGGCCATGTAACACTTGCCTACTTCCACGTTGTGGCATCGCAATGGACGAGGGTTGCTCTCAACCCCTTTCAAGTGATCCAATGATCAACTTTAATACCACGGTGTTCTTCTTTCTTAGACTTTCTCCCGATCGCGAGGAATCTCCACAACTTGGAGCCTCTCGCCCTTACAATTGATGATCACAAAGAAGCCAGAAGTAAGGGAGGGGAGAGCAACACACACAACACTCAAAACGAGAGCAAAATCACGCACACAAGTCACAACTCGAGCTCAAAACACAACACAAGGAGTTCTCAACTCAAATGGAGTTCAAGTCACTATCTCAAAGAATCGAATGCGTGAGAATGGAGTCTTGGAGTCTTAGGATCTTTCTTGTAAGCTTGGGTGACTCTTCCATGCGCCTAGGGGTCCCTTTTATAGCCCCAAGGCAGCTAGGAGCCGTTGGAGATCAACAAGGAAGGCCATTCTTGCCTTCTGTCGGGTGGCACACCGGACAGTCCGGAGCGCCACCAGACAGTCACTGTAGACAGTCCGGTGCGGATCTCCTTCCTTTTCTGGCGCAGACGACCGTTGCACCTCAGCGTTGGTTGGCGCACCGGATACTGTCCGGTGCACACCGGACAGTCTGGTACCCCCTTCCGACCATTGGTGTGGGCCACGTGTCGCCAGTCGATTTCGCTGCCGACCGTTGCGCAGTCGACTGTTGGCTCACCGGACAGTCCGGTGCACCACCGGACAGTCCGGTGAATTTTAGCCATACACCGCTGAACTTTTCCCGAGAGCGACGACTTCGCCGCGGACGACTCACCGGACAGTCCGGTGCACCACCGGACAGTCCGGTGAATTATAGCCGTATGCCGCCGTCGAGTCCCGAGAGCGGCCTGTTCACCGAGACTGGCCTGGCGCACCGGACACTGTCCGGTGCACCCAGACCGAGCAGCAGTTGGCTGTACAAAGCCAACTCTTTTCCAATCTATTTTCTCCTGTTTCTAGCACTTAGACACAATACATTAGTACTCAAAACAATGTACTAAGTCTAGAAACATACCTTGTAACATGAATTGCACTTCTTGATTATTTGGCACATAATCAACTCACTCAATATGTGTTGGACACTTAATCACCAAAACATTATAGAAATGGCCCAAGGGCACATTTCCCTTTCAATCTCCCCCTTTTTGGTGATTTGTGCCAACACATCCAAAAGCAACCAAAAGAAGTGCAACAAAAATGCAATTGAGAACAAAATTGTTTTTGACTCTAATTTGGCATATTTGGATCATACTTTGCCACCACTTGGTTTGTTTTTGCGAATCAAATTCATTTTCCTATCTCTACAACAACCTCACTTGTTTGGGCACAAGGAGAGATAATCCAAGAGTAAAATTGATTAAGAGCCAAAAACTCCCCCTTTTCCCATAGTCATAAATTCTCCCCACAAGGGACCAAATTTTGCAATAAGAGTGTTTTGGACAAATCAAAAGGTTCTAACTCTACTCTTTTCGAAATTTCACAAGTGGTAGCTGATCCATTTGCTTTGGCCTTAATTTCTCCCCCTTTGGCATTAAGCACCAAAAACAGGATCATTCTTGGCCCTTTAACCCCATTGCCTCACCAAAATTGTCAATTAAGAGCAAAAAGGCAATAAGAGCATAGATATGAACTTGGAGTTAATACCGGAGTGCAGTGGAAGTCTTTGCATGGTCCAAGTTCATCTTTCCCTTTCAATTCACTTTTGAGACTAAATCAAGTAAACTCAAACACAAAGGTTAGTCTCAAAGGGTCAAGTTGTAGCATGCCTCCCCCTAAATATGTGCATCACTTGCAAATGGACTTGTGAGGTCCGGGGATCATGTGTACAACTTGAGCACCACAAATGAACAAAAATAGATTGAAATGCATAAATTAACATGATCAAAGGCATAAAATACATGTATGCTATAGATCAATCCAAGTTACGCTAATCTAAGACATTAAGCTCACTATGCAACCTGCAAAACCTTTTCTCATCTAAAGGCTTGGTGAAGATATCGGCTAGCTGGTTCTCGGTGTTAATATGGTACACCTCGATATCCCCCTTTTGATGGTGGTCTCTCAGGAAGTGATGCCGGATGTCTATGTGCTTAGTGTGGTTGTGTTCAACAGGATTATCTGCCATGCGGATTGCACTCTCATTGTCACATAGGAGTGGGAATTTGCTCAGATTGTAGCCAAAGTCCCAGAGGGTTTGCCTCATCCAAAGTAGTTGCGCACAGCACTGTCCTGCGGCAACATACTTGGCCTCAGCGGTGGATAGGGCAACAGATGTCTGTTTCTTTGAACTCCAAGACACCAGGGACCTTTCTAGGAATTGGCACGTCCCTGATGTACTCTTCCTATCAACCTTGCATCCAACATAATCGAAGTCTGAATATCCAATTAAGTCAAAGGTAGACCCCTTTGGATACCAGATCCCGAAGCAAGGCGTAACAACAAAATATCTAAGAATCCGCTTAACGTCCACAAGGTGACATTCCCTTGGGTCGGATTGATATCTAGCACACATGTATACGCTAAGCATAATATCCGGTCTACTAGCACATAAATAAAGTAATGACCCTATCATAGACCGGTATGCCTTTTGATCAACGGACTTACCTCCTTTGTTGAGGTCGACATGTCCGTCGGTTCCCATTGGTGTCTTCGCGGGCTTGGCGTCCTTCATCCCAAACCGCTTGAGAAGATCTTGAGTGTACTTTGTTTGGGAGATGAAGGTGCCGTCCTTGAGTTGCTTCACTTGGAACCCAAGGAAGTAGTTCAACTCGCCCATCATCGACATCTCAAATTTCTGTGTCATCACCCTGCTAAACTCCTCACAAGACTTTTGGTTAGTAGAACCAAATATTATGTCATCGACATAAATTTGGCACACAAAAAGATCACTGTCACAAGTCTTAGTGAAAAGAGTGGGATCGGCTTTCCCAACCTTGAAAGTGTTAGCAATTAAGAAATCTCTAAGGCATTCATACCATGCTCTTGGGGCTTGCTTAAGTCCATAGAGCGCCTTAGAGAGCTTACACACATGGTCGGGGTACCTTTCATCCTCAAAGCCAGGGGGTTGTTCCACGTATACCTCCTCCTTGATCGGCCCGTTGAGGAATGCGCTCTTCATGTCCATTTGAAACAACCTGAAAGAATGGTGAGTGGCATAGGCTAACAATATTCGAATAGACTCTAGCCTAGCCACAGGAGCAAAAGTCTCCTCGAAATCCAAACCTGCGACTTGGGCATAACCTTTTTCCACAAGTCGAGCCTTGTTCCTCGTCACCACCCCATGCTCGTCCTATTTGTTGCGGAACACCCACTTGGTTCCCACAACATTTTGCTTGGGACGTGGCACCAGGCTCCAAACTTCATTCCTCTTGAAGTTGTTAAGCTCTTCCTGCATGGCCAACACCCAGTCCGGATCTTGCAAGGTCTCTTCTACCCTGAAAGGCTCAATAGAAGAGACAAACGAGTAATGCTCGCAAAAATTAGCTAGACGTGAGTGAGTTGTTACTCCCTTGCTTATGTCACCCAATATCTGATCGACGGGGTGATGTCGTTGGATCGTCGCTCGGACTTGAGTTGGAGGGGCCCGTGGTGCTTCTTCCTCCATAACTTGGTCTTCTTGTGCTCCCCCTTGATCACACGCCTCCTCTTGAGGAACCTGTTCATCATCTTGAGTTGGGGGGTGCACCGTTGTTGAGGAAGAAGGCTGATCTTGCTCTTGTTGTTCCTGTGGTCGCACATCACCTATCGCCATCGTGCGTATTGCGGCTATTAGAACATCATCTTCATCTACATCATCAAGAACAACTTGCTCTCTTAGAGAGCCATTAGTTTCATCAAATACAACGTCGCTAGAGACTTTAACCAAACCTGATGATTTGTTGAAGACTCTATACGCCTTTGTATTTGAGTCATAACCTAGCAAAAACCCTTCTACAGCTTTGGGAGCAAATTTGGAATTTCTACCTTTCTTTACTAGAATGTAACATTTACTCCCAAATACATGAAAGTATGAAACGTTGGGTTTGTTACCGATTAGAAGTTCATACGAGGTCTTCTTGAGGAGGCGATGAAGGTAGACCCAGTTTATGGCGTGGCAAGCTGTATTCACAGCCTCCGACCAAAACCGCTCGGGTGCCTTGAACTCTCCAAGCATTGTCCTTGCCATGTCGATAAGTGTCCTGTTCTTCCTCTCTACCACACCGTTTTGTTGTGGTGTGTAGGGAGCGGAGAACTCGTGCTTGATTCCTTCCTCCTCAAGGTACTCCTCCACTTGTAAGTTCTTGAACTCAGACCCGTTGTCGCTTCTTATCTTTTTCACCTTGAGCTCAAATTCATTTTGAGCTCTCCTTAGAAAGCGCTTTAGGGTCCCTTGGGTTTCTGATTTACCCTGCAAAAAGAATACCCAAGTGAAGCGGGAAAAATCATCAACAATAACAAGACCATACTTACTTCCCCCGATGTTGAGGTAGGCGACGGGTCTGAAGAGGTCCATATGAAGTAGCTCCATAGGTCTTGATGTGGTCATCACATTCTTGCTGTGATGAGTGCTTCCCACCTGTTTACCTGCTTGACAAGCTGCACAAGGTCTATCTTTTTCGAAAAATACATTGGTTAGTCCTAACACATGTTCTCCCTTTAGAAGTTTATGAAGGTTCTTCATCCCAACATGTGCTAGACGGTGATGCCACAGCTAGCCCATGCTAGTCTTAGCAATTAAGCATGCATCTAGATCGACCTCCTCTTTCGAAAAATCAACTAAGTAGAGTTTGCCATCTAGTACACCCTTAAAAGCTAATGAACCATCACTCCTTCTAAAGTCAGACACATCTACATTGGTAAATAGACAATTATAACCCATATTACATAGTTGGCTGACAGACAATAAGTTGTACCCGAGTGATTCAACTAAGAACACATTGGATATGGAATGCTCGGATGAAATGGCTATCTTTCCTAGTCCTTTAACCTTGCCTTGGTTCCCATCTCCAAAGATGATCGAGTCCTGGGAATCCTTGTTCTTGACATAGGAGGTGAACATCTTCTCCTCCGTCATGTGGTTTGTGCATCCGCTGTCGATAATCTAGCTTGAGCCCCCGGATGCATAAACCTGCAAGGCAATTTACACTTGGGTTTTAGGTACCCAACTTTTGTTGGGTCCTACGAGGTTAGTTACAATAGCCTTTGGGACCCAAATGCAAGTCTTGTCTCCCTTGCATTTGACCCCCAACTTCCTAGCAACCACTTTTTATTTTTACATGTGAGTACAAAAGTAGTGTTGCACGCATGGAACACAGTAGCAGATTCATTACGCATTTTCCTAGGTACATGATGCAAAACATGATTTTTTCCTAGGCATATTTCTACCATGCACAAAAGTAGAGCTTGAAGCAATCATAGCATGTGAATCATAAGCATCATAACTCCTATTATAATGAGCATTCCTAGAAAATTTTCTATCATAAATGAAAGCATGATTCCTTTGAATGCTACTAGCCATAGGGGCCTTCCCTTTCTCCTTGTTGGGAATGGGAGCCCTTTGGCTTATTAAGTTCTTGGCTTCCTTTCGAAAATCAAGCCCATCCTTAATTGAGGGGTGTCTACCAATAGTGTAGGCATCCCTAGCAAATTTTAATTTATCAAAGTCACTTTTGCAAGTCTTAAGTTGGGCATTAAGACTTGCTACTTCATCTTTTAATTTAGTAATGGATGCAAGATGTTCATTACAAGCATTAATATCAAAATCCTTGCATCTATTGCAAATTACAACATGTTCCACACAAGAACTAGATTTATTAGCTACTTCTAGCTTAGCATTTAAATCATCATTAACACTCTTTAAGCTAGACACAGTTTCATGACAAGCAGATAATTCAGAAGATAGCATTTCATTCCTTTTAACCTCTAAAGCAAGAGACTTTTGCACACTTACAAACTTATCATGCTCTTCATACAAAATATCCTCTTGCTTTTCTAAAAGTCTATCCTTTTCATTTAAAGCATCAATTAACTCATTAATTTTATCTACTTTTGTTCTATCTAAACCCTTAAATAAATCGGTATAATCTACTTCATCATCACTAGAATCATCATCACTTGAAGTAGTATACTTAGGGGTTTCTCGAACGCTTACCTTTTTCTCCTTTGCCATGAGGCAAGTATGGCGTTCATTGGGGAAGAGAGAGGACTTGTTGAAGGCTGAAGCAGCAAGTCCTTCGTCGTCGGAGTCAGAAGAAGAGCAGTCTGAATCCCATTCTTTGCCAAGGTGCGCCTTTCCCTTTGCCTTCTTGTAGGCCTTCTTTTTCTCCCTCTTCCCGCTCTTTTCTTGTTCCTGGTCATTAGCATTATCAGGACAATTTGCTATAAAGTGACCAGTCATACCGCACTTGAAGCAGGAGCGCTTTCCCCTTGTTTTGTTCTTGTTGGGGTACTCCTTGCATCCTTTAAGAGTAGTTTTGAAGCGCTTGATGATGAGCGCCATTTCATCCTCGTTGAGCTCGGCAGCCTCAACTTGTGCTACCTTGCTAGGTAGCGCCTCCTTGCTGCTTGTTGCCTTGAGCGCAACAGGCTGCGGCTCGTAGATGGGCATTGGGCCGTTTAATGCATCATCAACATACCTTGCCTCCTTGACCATCATGCGCCCGCTCACAAATTTTCCGAGTATCTCCTCGGGCATCATCTTTGTGTACCTGGGATTCTCACGGATGAGGTTCACAAGATGAGGGTCAATAACAATAAAAGACCTGAGCATAAGTCGGACGTCGTCGTGGTCCGTCCATCTCGTGCTTCCATAGCTCCTGATCTTGTTGACCAGGGTCTTGAGCTTGTTGTATGTTTGTGTTGGCTCCTCTCCCCTGATCATCGCGAACCTTCCTAGCTCGCCTTCCACCAACTCTATTTTGGTGATCATGGTGGCGTCGTTTCCCTCATGTGATATTTTGAGAGTGTCCCAGATTTGCTTGGCGTTGTCCAAGCCGCTCACCTTGTTGTACTCGTCCCTGCACAAGGATGCTAGCAAAATAGTGGTAGCTTGTGCATTTTTATGGATTTGCTCTTTAATAAATACAGGGTTATCCATACTATCAAATTGCATTCCATTCTCAACTATCTCCCAAATACTAGGATGGAGAGAGAAAAGGTGACTACGCATTTTGTGACTCCAAAAAGAGTAGTCTTCTCCATCAAAGTGTGGAGGTTTCCCAAGAGGGATAGATAGCAAATGAGCATTAGAGTTGAATGGAATGCGAGAATAATGAAATGAAAAGTTTTGATTCACCGGCTTTCTTTTTGACGATGAGTCGTCGTCGTGTGGTGAGGAAGAAGATTCATCGCTGTCGTAGTAGACGATCTTCTTGATACGCCTCTTCTTCTTTCCATCCCTCTTCTTATGACTCGAGCCAGAGTCAGTGGGCTTGTCATCTCTTAGCTCGTTGACGATGGACTCCTTCTTGTTGTTGACCACCATTCCCTTTCCCTTAGGATCCATCTCTTCGGGTGATTAGTCCCTTACGTGAAGAGAATGGCTCTGATACCAATTGAGAGAACCTAGAGGGGGGTGAATAGGTGATCCTGGATAAATCAAATACTAATAGCCACAAAACTTGGTTAAGTGTTAGTACGGCTAAGTAGCGAGCTCTTGCGAACACACAAGTAATCACAGAAAAGCAATCACAAGAGACACGCGAGTTTATCCCGTGGTTCGGCCAAGTAACATTTGCCTACTTCCATGTTGTGGTGTCCCAATGGACGAGGGTTGCTCTCAACCCCTTTCAAGTGATCCAATGATCAACTTGAATACCACGGTGTTCTTCTTTCTTAGACTTTCTCTCGATCGCGAGGAATCTCCACAACTTGGAGCCTCTCGCCCTTACAATTGATGATCACAAAGAAGCACAAAAGTAAGGGAGGGGAGAGCAACACACACAAGACTCAAAACGAGAGCACAATCACGCACACAAGTCACAACTCGAGCTCAAAACACAACACAAGGAGTTCTCAACTCAAATGGAGCTCAAGTCACTATCTCAAAGAATCGAATGTGTGAGAATGGAGTCTTGGAGTCTTAGGATCTTTCTTGTAAGCTTGGGTGACTCCTCCATGCGCCTAGGGGTCCCTTTTATAGCCCCAAGGCAGCTAGGAGCTGTTGGAGATCAATAAGGAAGACCATTCTTGCCTTTTGTTGGTTGGCGCACCGGACAGTCTGATGCGCCACCGGACAATCACTGTAGACGGCCTGGTGCGGATCTCCTTCCTTTTCTGGCGCAGACGACCGTTGCACCTCGGCGTCGGTTGGTGCACCAGACACTGTCCGGTGCACACCGAACAGTCCGGTGCCCTCTTCCGACCATTGGTGTGGGCCATGTGTCGCCCGCCAATTTCGCTGCCGACCGTTGCGCAGTCGACCGTTGGCTCACCGGACAGTCCGGTGAATTTTAGCCATACGCCGCTGAACTTTTCCCGAGAGCGACGACTTCGCCGCGGACGACTCACCGGACAGTCCGGTGAATTATAGCCATACGCCGCCGTCGAGTCCCGAGAGTGGCCTGTTCACCGAGACTGGCCTGGCGCACCGGACACTGTCCAGTGCACAACCGGACAGTCCGGTGCACCCAGACCGAGCAGCAGTTGGCTGTACAAAGCCAACTCTTTTCCAATCTATTTTCTCCTGTTTCTAGCACTTAGACACAATACATTAGTACTCAAAACAATGTACTAAGTCTAGAAACATACCTTGTAACATGAATTGCACTTCTTGATTGTTTGGCATATAATCAACTCACTCAATATGTGTTGGACACTTAATCACCAAAACATTATAGAAATGGCCCAAGGGCACATTTCCCTTTCAACTTTACTTCTTGCGCTCGTGCGGCTTAGAAGTAGTGGACGACTCGTTGCCGGAGGTGGAGGGTGTCGAAGAGTCGGTCTCGTAGTAGACCACCTTCTTCATCTTCTTCTTCTTATCACCCCTCCTAAGTGACTTGATGGAGGAAGAGTATTCCACCTTTAACTTGTTGCCGGACTCCCTTGAGAGAGTCCTCCTCGAGCCCGTGGGCTTGTCGCCGGTCATGATCTCCCTCTTGGTGTGACCTCTAGACATCACTTCGAGATGGTTAGACACTTAATGAAGCACTGGCTTTGATACCAATTGAAAGTCGCCTAGAGGGGGTTGAATAGGCGAAACCTGAAATTTATAAACTTAAACACACACTAAGGCCGGGGTTAGTGTTAGAATTAAATTCAAGGCGGAAGATTGTTTCTCTTGCCATGAGTTGCTCAAATGATGCAGATAACGTTTGGGAGCAAACTCAAATCAATACTAGCAAGGAAACGTTAGAGAGAGGAAAGAGGGCAAAACAAATCAAACAGAAATCAACATAAGTGGACACGGTGATTTGTTTTACCGAGGTTCGGTTCCAAAGAACCTAGTCCCCATTAAGGAGGCCACAAAGGCCGGGTGTATTTCAACCCTTTCCCTCTCTCAAACGGTCATTAGACCGAGTGAGCCTTCCCTTAATCACATGGGTCACTAAGACCCTGCAAGGACCACCACACACTTGGTGTCTCTTGCTTAGCTTTACAAGCACTTAGTGAAATGGAATAAGAAAGAAAGAAGGCAATCCAAGCGACAAGAGCAACAAAAGAACACAAATAATCCTCTCACAAGCCCTTAAGCACTAGCGTTGATTTTGGGAACTTTGAGTGGATTGATTACTTTGATTGTGTCTTGGAGTGTTGCAATTTGCTCTTGCAATGAATGAGAAACTCAGAATGTTTGGATGGCTTTGAATGAGGTGGTTGGGGGGTATTTATAGCCCCCCAACCACTTCCTAGTCGTTGGTGAAGCTTGCTGGCGATGGGCGCACCGGATAGTCCGGTGGCGCACCGGACAGCCACTGTTCACTGTCCGGTGCGCGCCACGTCAGCACGTCCGTTAGGGTTTGGAGCAGTTGACCGTTGAAGCGCCTTGTCGTCTTGTTGCACCAGACAGTCCGGTGCGCCACCGGATAGTCCGGTGACGTCTGACTTCTGCGCTTTGACTTATGCGCGGCACTATTCATCACTGCAGACTCTACGCAGTCGACCGTTGGTGTGCAGGGAGTCGTTGCTCCGCTGGCTCACCGGATAGTCCAGTGGCACACTGGACAGTCCGATGAATTATAGCGGAGCGTGCCTCTAAATTCCTGAGAGTGGCTTGTTCGAAGGGTGCCTGGCCTGGTGTCCGGTGCACATCGGACATTGTCCGGTGTGCCAGAAATCAGCACACTCTAAGTCTTGCTCCAATTTTTGGTTGAGCCCCTAACTGAATTTCTTTTTTGTTTTGTGTTGAACCTTATGCACCTGTGATAAATGTTATCTAGACAAACTAGTTAGTCCACATGGTTTGTGTTCGACGTCAACCACCAAAATCAATTATAGGAAATGATTAAGTCCATTTCCCTTTCAATCACGATGGGGTATTTGAGATCCAATCGTGAACGCTCATCACTAGATCGACGGTCATGGCCGTTTCTCCCCCGCACGATCCTGTTCACACCGGAACAGGGCTGCGACATCCTGTCTGTGGTGACAGGCCCACCGACGAGCGGTGGCTGCTGCGAGGCTATAGAGGAGATGAGTCTATGATTGATGTCTTGAGGTGTTATGGTTGCATGTATTTATATAGGCTGGGAGGTGGATGGTTATATGATAGATCTAATCTAGTACTTATCTGTTACAACCATATCCTATATATTAGAAACTCTAACCAACTTGAACCCAAATCTGTTACATGATAGATCTAATCTGGTACTTACCTGGTACAATCATATCCTATCTATTAGGAACTCTAACAAACTCGAATCTAGAATAGTTAACAGTGATGCAAGATCCGGCAAGTGGAATAAAAAATAGGAGGAAAAACTCATGTGGGTTGTGTTCCTTAAGTGGCTGAATAGATAAGTCTTTTATTTGTTATTCTTTTTTCCCATTTTTTATTTCTAGATTTAATTATCCCAATTCAAATCTAATTTTAAATTTTGAAACCATATTTATATGTACAACCAAAACAACAACATGAATGCAAATATTTTACATTTATTTACTCCTTATTTACTTTGCTCAAATAAGTATTTTTATGCATGAAATTTAATAAGCATGGAATTCACATAGTTATATAACCCAATAGGAGTAATTTATATAGAATAACTCACTATCCTATTTATTATAGTTTTTATATAGCCAACATTTTATATTTACTATTTATTAAATTTTAGGGAAGAAAGTCTCAATTCATAACTTTTTTATAATATACTTGAAATTTTGAATCTTTAGGGAATTTTCTTAACTCATCAAGATACGATTTTGGAGTGTTACAAGATACCACCGGAGGAGGACTACGACAAGATCTAGGTGTTGTCTCCTAGTCAACGATGGTGTCGTGGAGATATTTATCTTAGTTGATTTATCTAATATCAGTTATTTTGTAAGACATTATTGTTATATAATAAAGTTTATGACATTCGTCTCTATACACAGAGTCATTATATGTGTGGATCTTGCTTTGGTGCACATATGAGATGCATCTAGATTACCTAAATCCGGGTCTGACAACCCTCCATGGGCCCCAACCTTTACCTGACAGTGGCTTAGACCCACTTGTAAGCCCTAAGAGGGGTAGAGTTTTAGGTGTTGTTAGGTGAGTTGGTTTTGCTGTGCTGTAATGGCCCTGTTGTGTGGAATACTCCGGAATGTAGCAGGTAATCGAGGCATGATGGTACTTTAGTCTACCTGCCCTATCGGTTACCTATAAATACCTTCATTCTATACATAGATGGGACACGCATAACAAGACGCTACAGTTTCCTACCTAACGTTTTGTCGTGCATCTAAGCCTCGTTTGTTCCCAAGTACTTGGTCCCACTTGACCATCCGTCAGTATGTCCAACAGGGTCGTCCTATTGTCAGAGACTCTATGTCACCCCTCTGGCGCGACGTGGCGTCATCCAAGACGGTGTGTGGTGGTGATGTGCCTTACTATGGCTGGCGTGGGGTAACAACACCAGCCTTGCCTACACGTCAGCCAAGTACAGGCGTGCTCCTGCCATGCACGTGACAGGAGGGCATGGCACTAGTTGAATTGGTTGGCCTCGTAGAGTTGCTCACTGAGACTTAATCGGTCGGTCTGCCTCGCAGAGTTGCTCGGCGGGACTTGGTCGGCTTGTCTGCCTTGCAGAGTTGCTTGGCAGGACTTAGTCGGCCTATCTGCCATGCAGAGTTGCTCAGTGGGACTTGTTCCTAGATGGGCCGCCATAAGTTATGGGTTTACTTTCGATACCCTGTTCGTGGGTACCCGTCAATATACTAACAAACAACATTAGTCGAAAAGGTTGTGTTGTTCACTGAACACCAAATCCCAACACAATGATCCATAGGGTCCATTTCACTTGCAGTTATCGCGTGGGCATTCCCTTACATGGAGCTCCAACGAGAATTAGGAGGATTCTTGCGCGCTTCTCAATACCTCGTAAAATTACTAGCATGCAAACAAGAGTCTGTATCTCTATCGTGTTTAAACTTTCACATTTATGTTATGTTACTTTGGTTGTGTGTATTATCTTCATAGCTTAATTATAGGCTAGTGGATAAGTTTGAAACCTAGGTTGCACTACTTTTTGTGGTAGAGATGCGTTTAGCCAACATCATAGTTGTATATAAGATAATTTATTATTGACTAGGCAAAAAACAGAGACAATAGTTTAGAGAGAAACTAGGTTACCTAATTTATCCTCTTAGGCATCACCTTTTATAATATTAGCTTTATTTGACCAAGTTAGATGGTGTATCTAGTAGCATATCAGAAATGGCCGAGGTAGAAGCAAATGTTGTAGGCTTTTACGCGTCTCAAGCTTAAAATCAATGACTGAAATTTAGTCACCTATGTTGAATCCTAGGTCATTCAAACCAGTTACTTTGATTCTAGTCTCACCTAGTTGGTAGGCCTGGACATATAACCTAAAACTATGGTTAGGTGGCTAAAATTTAGTCGAATGTTACTTGAACACTAGTACATTGTCTGTGCGTTGCAACGACACACAAACTATTCAATAAAATATTAGTACAAAATATTGCTTAGGCAAAAATCCCATAAATAAGTAATAAAGAAAACATGTGTGTAGCAACAACACTATACCATGGAAAGAACAATCCTACATTGGCAACCCTTATATTCTTTTGTCACTTCATCTCGACAAAACCATATTGATTCTAGGATCAAGTTGGCCCATTAATCGGTTCCATTTAGAGTGGCAGCTTTACTGGATTTCGGGTACTACTGGCACCTTTTCAGAAATAATAAATTAGAAGATAACATTAACAAACTTATTTCACTGGTAACTATTAGCAGGAATTCATTTCTAGGCCTACAATTTTGTTCACACTAACACAAAAATGAGAAATGAACACGCAAAAAAACATATGTTATTTATACCAACAAAATATAATTTAATTTATACCAAAGCCATGTCATGTGGGTAGCAGTAACCCAAAGAAGAAAAAGGAAAGAGGGGGAGAAGACAAAGCCACAAACTCGAAAGAATTCTCAATCGACCAAGCCTAGAAAGCCAGTGGTATATCACGGCCACATCAGCATCACAACACTCATATCCGCTTCTTGGGGGACCGCGCCTAGAAGAGGGTGGAGAGGTCATGCGGGCCGACAATGAACATCCACGCGGACATGGGCGCCGACGACTTCAAATTGAGTTTGGTTGATCAACCTATCAATTGAATCACTACTAACAACACAATTACATATCATAGACCGAAATGATCACCGGTGCACAAACCTGATGCCTGTTGTGAAGAAGAGATTGGCCTGGCAATTTCAAAGTAATATGTCACACTCACATCTAAATATCTGATGCCAAAACAAATACTTGTACAAATTACAATGCACAACATTATGCCTACCTCACCATAGGAGGTAGGTTTGAGTCTATGTTGCTGATGGTGCCCTCCTCATGCTCTCATATTCAGTATAGGACAACACAGTTACATATCATAAACTAAAACAATCACTAGTGCACAAACCTAATGCTTGCTGAGAAGAACAGATTGGTCTGATAATTTCAAAGTAATATGTCACTCTCGCATCATTTGATGCCAAAATCAAATAAACATACAAAATTACAATGGCACAACAGTATGCTTACCTCCCCATAGCATGCAGGTTCCCAACTAATGATGATGGTACCATCCTCATGCTCCATGTTCAACATTTAGTGACGGATCAAGTTCTGAACTCATCATCCTCATATATGAAATTCGATCACAATTCATAGATGAGACACACAATATATGCCTTGCTAATAAGCATAGAGTGATCTACGACTTGTATAAAGATATATAAAATCACATGGTAAAATAGGGAATAAAGAATTATACTTGTTTGGGAATTTAGAACAACACAGTTACATATCGTAAACTGGAATGATCACCAGTGCACAAACCTGATGCCTCCTGCGATGAAGAGATTGGTCTGACAATTTCAAACTAATGTCACAATCGCATCTAAATATCCGATGCAAAAAAACAAATACCTGTACAAAATTACAATTTCATAGCAGTATGCTTACCTCCCCACAGGAGGCAGGTTCCCAACTGATGCTGATGGTGCCCTCCTCATGGTCTGATGTTCAACATTTAGAACAACACAGTTACATATAAACTGAACTGATCATCAATGCACAAAACCTGATGCCTGCTGCGAATAAGAGATTGGTCTGACAATTTCAAAGTAATATGTCACACTCGTATCTAAATATCTGATGCCAAAGACAAATACATGTATAAAATTGCAATGGCACAGTAGTATGTTTGCCTCCTTATAGGAGGCAGGTCCTCAACTGATGCTGATGGTTCCCTCCTCATGCCACACCCATTTTAGTATTTCCTCTCCGAAAACATTGTGCAAAATCATTAACAAGTTCCTTCGGTGACTACACAAAGCTACTTGTGACAATAAATTAATAATTTAACGTAATCCTATAGTTCCTAAATTAACATCTACCAAGCACATCATAGGATGGATAGATTGTTATAACTACAAAGGTATAACAAATAATGAAAAAACACTATAACAATGTTGGTTAGTGTCATTTCAAACTCCACTCCAGTAGACCTACCATACCATAATTAAACCCCATGATGAGAGACACACACAAATTCTACTTCTAAAGTACCCCTGCACCAGATCACATGTTGAGTTCCTTAGATATACATGGGTCCTGCAATACATCCGCACATGATCTAGAGATCTTGCAACCAAATCATAGGCATGACAGCAGGACATAGCTCATCCCTTGCATCTGCACGCCAAGCCAAGCGATTGAGGATAACCAGTGGGGGTAGGCTAGGTAGCGATCACATGGTTAATAAACTTGTCAGTTGAGACTTCTCGAATTGCGCCGATAGGACGGTTTGGATGACATCAGGCCAGACTTAACGCGGCCAGACAATCAAAATCTCCCTTACCAGTGCGGATTCGACAATCTACCTGTCATGGCAGCGGGGAAGAGAGAGACGGAGACAACGCGTCGGCCGTGGGGCGGCGGTGGGGGGGAGGGGCAAGAGAGAGGGGCGGCGAATATATAGGGGAAGGAGAATGTGGAGCCGTAGATAGTAGAGAGAAAGGGAGGGTGTGTGTGTTCTATGGGCTATCCATCCGTCTATTCCTTCGGGTGAGGCAGAAAGCCGCGGGTTGATTTCAAATAAATAAAATAGGGTTTTTTATAAAAGAATGACGCGGGACGACAATTGGAACTCGTGATTTAATATAGTAAAGAAAAGATATAGTCTAAAAGTGAAATAAAAACATAGAGACTTTTTCCATAAAAAATCATGTGTGCCTTTCAAACTAAATGAATTTACATTTACCAACTAATGAGCTACTGGCTATTTGGGTTGAGAAGTAACAATCAGTTCAGGTTTAGTCCACCGTACCTGTTTAGATACCTAAGTCTAAAACTTAGATAACTACTCCCTTCGTTCCTAAATAAATCAATATCTAAAACACGTGCAAGTTAAACAGTCTTAATTTTTAACTAACTCTATATGAGAAATTTTGGTCATCTAGATTTAAGTTTAGTAGCAACTGGTGGATTATTAATTGATGACCAGTCTTTTGCATTGTCAGACTTGTGAGCTGAGCTGAGCTCTTTCTGTCGGCTCGGTCGTGGGGCCTACACTGGCACAGGTCTTGGACCACGCCCTGTTCAGCGGTACAGTACAGTACTACTGTCTCTTCCCTTTCTCTCTTATCCAACCATGCATAGCGCAAGAGTGGATAGATAAGCATTGCACCAGTACTGGCATGTGGAGGAGTCGATAAGCAAGCAGCACGAGGGCGTAGCCTGGTGGTAGTGGTGGTACTGGTACCCGGCGGGGCGGGCGCAGCAGTCGCGGTGGCGACGAGGAGGGAGAGGATGGCTGCGCTGCGTCTGCGTGCATGTGGGGGTAGACGCGGACACGTTTCGAGCTCCCGCTGGCGCGCGCGTCGGCGTCGCTTTCTCGGCGCAGAGCCCGTTTCGTCCCGTCGTCCGCATCTGTCTCGTCTCGTACGTTGCTGCCAACCTTGTCCGGCGACCCGTCCTCTCTCCCGCGGTCCTCTTGCCTCCGGAACACGGTCCGGGACGGGATATTTCAGCGGGACACAGACAGGTACGTCCAGCTCAGCAGGCAGGCTTTGGTGGACCGGCATGTGCGTGCCTCGCCTCGTATCGTCGTCAATAACAGCTCCAAAAAAAAAAGAAAAAAAATCGAAAGTTCAAACACGTAAATGTTACGTACATAGTTATTATTTAACTAACGGAGAGGAAAGCATTTGTATGTAAATCACCGCCATGCATACTGCCATGCTAGCTATGGCTAGTATATATACAACCTTGTGACGTGTCATGCTACTATAGCCACAGGCACATTTCTTCTTTGGGTAACGACGTTACTAGAGGGCAGGGGGGGGGGGGGGGGAGCGCACGTTTGATTCAGACATCGTCGTCGTCGACTCGTCGGCACGTATACTCACCTGACCGATTCTTTGTAAGACGCTTTAGGGGGTGTTTGGTTAGAAGGACTAAAAATTAGTCTCTAGTTTTTAGTCCCATTTAGTCTCTTTTTTGCCAAACACTAGGACTAAAATATGGACTAAAATGATTTAGTCTTTAGTCCTTCACATATGTGCTAAAAGGGACTAAATCATATTAATTCCACATTTACCCTTCATTTAGTTCAATTGTACTAATAGCAGGAGAATGTTAAAGGTCATTTTAGTTTTCTCATGAGTCATTTAGTATATTCTTACTATTTTTAGTCTCTAAAACCAAACATGTTAGGGACTAAATTTTAGTCCTCTAACTAAACTTTAGTCCCTAGACTAAAGAAACCAAACATGGCCTTAGAATGGTGTTGATTATAGCACGTGTGGGTTATATTTATTGTTATATGAGTAGGTTTGGATTGCTCTTCAGTCTTCACGTACACATGCGTGTCTCGTCTGATATCACACTAGTGTATTATACGCGCCCATGCGCACGTGACGAGCCACGATATAAAAACTTTTTATAAGCATGTCTAATTAGATATTGTGTCGCGATCATATATACATTGGAAGTGATCGTATATACATTAAGAGCAGTCATTATAGAGCACATAAATACATAAGTGCAAGACCCAACTTACTGTATTTCAGCAGCTATCGACTAAATTGAGACGATAATTCAAGCGCTTACACCAGTTGTAAACTGAGATTACAATGCATATTAAGTAGCATTAACGTAGCTTATGTCAAGAGTTAATTAGAGGGGTCGCATGAACATATACAGAGGTAGAAAGGCATCAGCAGTTGGGTTATATGTATACAAAAGCATTCTTGATTCAAAAGTGACGATGTCCTTCATAGGTATGCAAAAACAGCTACCTGTACACAAATAAGAGAAGATCTGTTGCACTTAAAGTGTTTGTCAATTATTTTATTGTTGTGTAATGGGTACAATGGAGGGCGAAGGACAATGTGCAAACTATATTGTAAATAAGCTCTGTGCGATTAATGAGCATAGATGGTGTTATACCTTCATGCAATTCATGACGATCTAACCGTTGTTCTTTTTGGGATATGCGGGTAGGAGTTTGTGTCACACCCGGTTTTAGAAGGTAAACCGAATGCGAACCATGTACGTGCCAGGATCAGTTATTCACGTACACAGCAGTTACATAACATGGACATCATCACACAGTGCTCAAATAGTATTAAAAGGGGAAATAATATTCGATTACATCATACGTCTGAGACGTCCATATAGTTCTTACAATAAATCAAAGTGCGGAAAAGAAACGTAGATAACACGGCTTTCACAGGCAGCCGACTGGGGGTTGCCGCTAACCCACACCTAGAACTCGTCGTAGTCTTGGAACTCCTGGAAGTCTCCTTCCATAGCTTCATCTTCTCCTGAGCAGTGGTTGCAATGCTGACAACCTGGGGGGGGTTTGGTGTGTAGAGCAAGGGTGAGTACACATCAACATACTCAGCAAGTATCCTGTTTGGCTGTAGTGGACTAGCTTTATGTGGGGATAAGTCAAGCAGTTGCTTTTAGTTGGTCAGGTTATTACTTACTAGTAGAGAGCCAGGTTTTAACATTAACCCAAGTTATTAGCCCAATGTATCCTTTCCCAACGGAAAGAATACCACTTACCAATACCATAATCATAATCAGAACCATCAATCTCATTGCCACCTGTACCAAAGTATCTCTGATCAAGTATCACTAATCTCTGGAGCTCCCTTGGCCGCTCATAACCGTGAGCACGGCTGATATATCAGTTTCATAACACTCTGCAGAGGTTGTGCACTTTACCCATAAGCTGTGATTCCCTCTCTAGCCCGGGCTTGCAAGACCCTTATTCACTCCCAAGGTGAATGGCTAGGGATTCACTACGAAGCCTTTACAAAGATTCCCCGAGGCTGTAGCCACCCGTTAGGTTTCCTAAATGTACCGCACTCCTCCCCAAGGGACAAATCAACCTTGGCAGAGCGAGCCGCATACACCGAGCCCCATTGACGGCACGACGGCTAAGCGATCTACACCCCGGTTCCTCCAATTATTCAGCTAAGGGCGTCCCATTCCACCCTCATGGTTGCACTGTTTTCCCGGGCGGTCATCCATTGAACAGGTCCTTACGGAGAGGCACTCGAGAAACCGCTCGAGTCCCCTTGAAGGTCACAAATATAATCATAAATAAGAAGGGAAAACAGCGTATCATAGATAATCACATCATGTTCATTGATTAGAGTTGAGCAATAGCATCAGACTAAGCAGTAATAATCCGACCCAAATAGGTAAACAAGGACATGGATAACAAAAGCTAGTCAATCCTTAGGTATAAATGTGTAATGCGGGAGGTGAATTAAAGAATGAATAGGACAGCAATAGGTCAAAGGACACTTGCCTCCACCAACCGACTGCTGCTCAGGGGCTTCTCCTGCGAATTCCTCGGGCTCTTCGACCGGATCGTTCTCTATGCGATTGCAAGCATACATACATCCACATATTTAATACAAAAGAACAGTACACCATACAAGGGAACAAATAAAGTGAATATGCATCAAGTATGACATTCCATATCGCATTTATTATGGTTAAAAAGAAACGGGAAAGGTCTCGCAGGGGGGGTTAAAGCTTATGCACTAATGATTAGTTACAATTGGTTCTTAACAAAAGAATTCTGGTATATGCACTAATGGAAACTTAGTCATTTTTAGTTGATCAACATTGAACGAGATAAACAATTAACTATATATGAAATAACTAGCGTAACAAAATTCTAAATCAAGTTTCCTATTTCAATAACATGAACAATGATTAGTCCGCCTAAAATAAAATAACTATGATAACAGAAAGTAAAATAAAATAAAATAAATAAAAAAAATAAAAAAGGGGGGGGGGCGGTTGAACCGGCCGGGGGCGGCCGAGCTGGGCGGCTGGGCCGGCGGGGCGCGGCCAGGCGGGCGGCTGGGCGGCCGGGGGGCGGCCAGGCGCGGCCACAGGGGCGGCCGAACCGGCAGGGGCGCGGGCGCGGGGCGGCGGCGGCCGAGCTAGGCGGCTGGGCCGGCCGAGCAGGGGCCGAACCGGGGGCGCGCAGGGGCGGCGGCGGCCGAGCCGGCCATGGAGGCGGCCGAGCTGGCCAGGGCGCGGGGCGGTTGGGCTGGGGAGGGAGGGGAGAGGAGGGGAAAGGGGAGAGGAGAGGAGAGGGGGAGGGCTCACCGGGGACGGGGACGGGTGCCGAGCTGCAGGGGGCGGCGGCGGAGCTTGCAGGGGCGGGGCTAGGGCAGGGGGCGGCGGCTAGGGGGAATGGGGGGAGGGGGAGGGAGAGAGAGAGGGGTTGGGGGAAAAGGAGGGGCGGCTGGGCCACTTGGGCCCAAGGGGGGGGCGCGGGGGGGGCGGCTGGGCTGGGGCGGCTGGGCCGGCCAGGAGCAGCCCACGGCGCGGGAGAGAGAAAAGGGAGGAGAGAGAGAAAGAAAAAGAAGAAGAAAGAAAAGGTTTCTTCTTATTTTCGAAATCCGATCTTCCTAGATGAATGCATTTGCACTTTCAAACAATCAAAGAATGCATAGTTCGGCATGGTGCATCAAACAACATAAAACAATTTAGGGTTTTTCTTTACACGGGAATTCCAAACCGAATCCCGCTAACTTTGGAAAAGATCAAGGTCTAGCGAGAGAACGAGAAAAGAAAAGAGTAACGCCTGAATTTGGTGAGAGAAAAGAAGAAAAAATTCTACCCCCAAATTCAGGGCGTTACAAACCTATCCCCCTTAAAAGAATCTCGCCCTCGAGATTCAGGGCTGGCTAGCAAAGAGCTCAGGGTATCTAGCCATCAGATCATCTTCACGCTCCCAGGTTGCTTCTTCCTCAGAGTGGTGATTCCATCTGACTTTGCACATTCTGATGGTCTTCCTTCGGGTGACTCTATCTGCAACCTCAAGGATCTGAGCTGGCTTCTCAACATAGGTCAAGTCTTCCTGGACTTCCAGACCTTCCACTGGCAACTGCTCTTCTGGCACACGCAAACACTTCTTCAACTGAGACACATGAAAGACATCATGCACAGCAGACAAATTCTCTGGCAGACTGAGCTGATAGGCCACTTATCCACGCTTTGAGAGGATTTGATACGGACCAATGTAGCGGGGTGCTAGCTTGCCCTTCACTCCGAACCTTCTAACTCCTTTGATCGGTGACACTTTCAGATAGACAAAGTCTCCGACTTCAAAACTCAGCTCTCTTCTTCTTGTGTCTGCATAGCTTCGCTGCCTTGATTGCGCTATCTTCAGATTCTCTCGGACCATCTTGATGTTCTCTTCGGCTTCGAGCAGAATGTCTGGCCCAAACACTTGCTTCTCTCCAGGCTGATCCCATTGCAACGGAGTTCTACAACTCCTTCCATAGAGCACTTGAAATGGTGACATCTTCAAACTGGCCTAGTAACTGTTGTTATAGGAAAACTCTGCATAAGGCAATCGCTTATCCCATCCGGACTGATCTTGCAACGCACAGGCTCTCAACATGTCTTCGAGAATTTGATTGGTCCTTTCGGTCTGGCCATCTGTCTGCGGGTGATAAGCTGAACTGAAATTCAGATGTGTGCCCAAGGCTTCATGCAACTGCTGCCAGAAATGAGAGGTGAACTGCGTTCCTCTGTCTGACACTATCCTCTTTGGCACACCATGAAGACAAACGATCCGAGACATGTACAACTCTGCCAATACTGCACTGTTGTAGCTGGTCTTGACAGGTATGAAGTGGGCTGACTTGGTTAAGCGGTCCACTACTACCCAAATTGAATCGTAGCCGGCTCGAGTGCGAGGCAATCCGACTATGAAATCCATACCAATCTCATCCCATTTCCACTGAGGAATTTGCAACGGTTGTAACAATCCAGCAGGTCTCTGGTGCTCTGCCTTAATTCTTCGACAACTATCGCACATAGCCACATGCTCTGCGATTTCCCTCTTCATTCCGTACCACCAGAATTTCTTCTTCAGATCCTGATACATCTTCTCACTGCCAGGGTGAATCGAATAGGTTGTCTCATGGGCTTCCTTGAGAATCAACTCCCGAATGGACTGGACATTGGGAACACACAAGCGGTCTTTGAACCATACCACGCCTTCTGCATCTTCTCGAAAATATTTGCCTCTGCCATCTAGAATCAGTCGCCGAATCTCACTGATCTTTTCATCATTCTTCTGCGCTTCTTTGATTTCGCGCTCCAAGGTAGGTTCCAATTCAACTGTGACTCCTCGCGAATTGTTCAGAAATCCGAGACTCAACCTGTCAAACTCTTTGGCCAACTCATAAGGCATCGGACGAGCGACCATCAGATTGACTTGACTCTTTCTGCTCAAAGCATCTGCCACTACGTTTGCTTTGCCTGGATGGTAATGAATCTCCAACTCATAATCTTTGATCAACTCTAACCATCTTCGTTGCCTCATGTTCAATTCTGACTGAGTGAATATGTACTTCAGACTCTTGTGATCTGTGTAAACATCGCATTTCTGTCCATACAAATAGTGCCTCCATGTCTTCAGTGCGTGAACCACTGCTGCCAACTCTAGGTCATGGATTGGGTAATTCTTCTCATGAACCTTCAGCTGTCGGGACGAGTAAGCCACAACTCTTCCCTCTTGCATCAATACGCATCCCAAACCTGTGTAACAAGCATCACAATACACAGAGAAGGGCTTGTGCACATCAGGCAAGACTAAGACAGGCGCTGTTGTCAACTTCTCTTTCAGCGCTTCGAAGGCCTCTTGACATTTCTGGGTCCACTTGAACTCAACCTTGTTGCCTAGCAACGCTGTCATTGGTTTCGCAATCTTCGAAAACCCTTCAATGAATCACCGATAATATCCGGCCATTCCAATGAAGCTCTTGATTCCTCGAGCATCCGTTGGCGCTTTCCAGTTCAGAATGTCTGCCACTTTCTTCGGATCCACAGCCAATCCTTCCTTGTTGATTATGTGACCCAAGAATAGGACTTCACTGATCCAGAACTCACACTTGCTCAACTTTGCATACAACTGGTGCTCTCGCAATCTCTGCAATACCATCCTCAAATGATCTGCATGCTCTTCTTCACTTTGAGAATAAATCAGAATGTCATCAATGAATACCACCACAAACTTATCGAGATAATCCATGAATACACTGTTCATCAGATTCATAAAGAAGGCTGGTGCATTGGTCAAACCAAAAGACATCACTGTGAACTCATACAAACCATACTTGGTAATGAATGTCGTCTTCGGAATGTCCGAAGGTCGGATCCTGAGCTGATGATAACCTGACCTCAGATCTATCTTGGAGAACACACTGGCTCCTCTCAACTGGTCGAACAGATCTTCTATTCTGGGCAAAGGGTACTTATTCTTGATCGTGACTTCATTCAAAGCTCGATAATCGATACACATCCTCTTGGTGCCATCTTTCTTTTCCACAAACAAGACAGGGGCGGCCCAAGGCGAGGTGCTAGGCCGGATGTAACCTTTCTCTGACAGCTCATCAATCTGCTTCTTAAGCTCAACCAACTCTGGTCCGGATATTCTGTAAGCTCTCTTAAAGATGGGGGCGGTTCCAGGAAGAAGCTCTATAGCGAATTCAACTTTCCGCTCTGGTGGCATACCCGGTAAATCCCTTGGAAACACATCTGGGAATTCAGACACAACCTTGATACTCTCAATTGGGTCTGCTTCACTGCTATCGACAGTCATCTGATAACAACTTCCTTTCTTTGGCTCAGGCGGGACTAACTCGGTCACCACTTCCTCTCCTAGTGGGGACACCAACTTGATTGTCCTTTTATCACAACTGATAACTGCCTGATACTTATCTAGCCAATTCATCCCTAGGATGACATCTATTCCCTGAGTACCCATTACTATAAGGTTAGCGGGAAACGCTATCCCCCTTATTTCCACACTTACATTCAAACATATGCTATCAGCTCGAATTCTACCACCGGCTGAGTCAATTTGAATGGGGGTTGACATAGTAGTAATTGGAAGATTATGTGCTTCTACCCATGATGCAGTAATGAAAGAATGCGTTGCTCCAGTATCAAATAACACTTCTGCAATATGGGAGTCGACTGGGAACATACCTACTATCATGCCGGGGGTCTCCTGAACTGCTTCAGCCTCCAAGTGGTTCAGTCTCCCATGATTATAGCGCGGTTGAGAGCGGTTGCCTGCTCCAGGCTGAGACACATTCTGCTTTGCTGGGGCATTGGGGCCTGACTGCTGCTGGGCTGCCTTCTTCGGACATTGCATCACCCAGTGGCCTTGCTCTCCGCAGTGGAAACATGCTCTGTTTCCAACCTGAGCTGGTGCTGCCTGATTGTTCTGCTAAGTTGCGGGGGCAGGAAGACGAGGTGCCTGCTGATTCTGCCTCTGAAACTGACCTCCTCCTGACTGATTGCTCTGACGATTCTGGTACTGATGCTGAGGATACTGCCTTTGGAACTGCTGATACTGCTGACGCTGCTGATGCTGCTGAGGTGGACGCTGGTTCTGCCTGAACTGCTGAGGTTGATTGCCTGAAAAACGGGGACGACTGCTGCTTCCAGGCTGGGGTCCACTGATCTTGCGCTTACGATCCTCCATCTCCTTACGCTTCCTTTCTGTCATGATTGCTCTGTCAATCAAGTGCTGGAATGTCGGGAAGGTATGATTCATCAGTTGGTACTGAAGAGGGTCAACCAAGCCTCTCAGAAAACGGTACTGTCGCTTGGCGTCAGTGTTGACATCCTCAGGAGCATAGCGAGACAACTGCAGAAACCTATCTCGATACTCACTGACAGACATCGGCCCTTGCTTGAGGGCCAGGAACTCCTCCTTCTTCACTGTCATCAGACCTGCAGGCACATGGTACTGACGAAAGCTACCTCTGAACTCTTCCCAGGTGATGGTGTCGGGGTCGGCATGGGTGGCGAGGTAAGACTCCCACCATGATTGGGCTGCTCCTCTCAACAGACGGGGACCATACAAGACTTTCTCCCTGTCGTCACACTGAGCGATATGCAACTCCCGCTCCACAGTGCGCAGCCAATCTTCAGCATCCATGGGGTCAGAAGAGTGAGCGAACGTTGGGGGATGACCTCTCATGAATTCAGCACGCTTGTCTCTGGGCATCTGAGGCATCTGAGGCTGGGGTGGTGCTTGCTGCTGCTGCTGCTGAATGGCGGCCAGAGTCTGACCGATGGCTTGAACTGCCTGAGTCTGCATCAGAAACATCTGCTCGATCGACATCGGGGGCGGGGGTGGCAGGTGCTGCTGCTGGGGCACCTCATCCTGCGGAGCGGCTCGCTCCTGCTGAGCACGCCTTCCTCCTCTGCGCCTGTTCTCTGACATCTGCAGAACGCAACCACACATCAGAACTGATCTGGCAAATCTTGCAGCATAAGAAAAGAGTATAGAATTCTCCAACAGCACTGAACAGATGAGCATCTTCACTGATCTCCAACACAGACCACACAGCTTCTTAGATAAAGAGGAAAGTAGAATAAAGGGTTTCCCAACTATATAACTAACTCCATTAACATAATAGGTAAACCAAAATGCAGGGGATACCCACACTCTGGTGACAATCATTACAAAGATCCAAACCAAACATAGTTCATCATGACAAACATAAATGCACAGGATATAGCAAACTACCCTGTCTAACTAAGACTAACTAAGACCGAGACTAACGCTAAGACTGAAGCTTCTATGTATATATATTTCGTATTAATTACAGGATCCAACTCTAACGAGCTATGGTTCTAGATTTATCTTGGTCTTGCAGTCGGGATTGCCATAAGACTGGTGTCAACGCCGAGGTGAGCGGTACAGGTGCTGAGTCCCAACGGGAGCGGGGGAACCATCATCCAAGTGACGACGTTCCGCGCGCTCAGCCCGCAGCAGGGCGATCTCAGCACGAGCACTACTCAGCTCGTCTAGTGCATGGTCCAGCTCCGTGTTTAGCACGGCGGCTAGGTTGACTGTGCTGCTCAACCTAGGATTGTCCTCACCAGCAGGCGAAACAATCACGCCTCCTGTGCTGCCAGATGGACGGCGGGGGTAATACTTCAGGTCGAGACCGTCAGCTACCCCACCGAGAACCGAGCAGTAGTGCGAAAGCGCACGCCGTGCAGCATCCTGCATGGCTGCCTCAGCTGAGTCCCGCTCAGAGATAGAATAGTGCTCTGAGCAAGCCTCCGCGCCCTGGAGACTGTTCTCCGAACGGCGCACCAAGCAGGTCGCCTCCCAGCGGTCTGGGTAGACCCCGCGACTATGCTGGTAGACCACACAGCGATACTCGATGGACCAAGTACGCCGGTCAAGTGCCTGACGTAGCAGGGTGTCGAGCGCGTCGTGGAAGTGACACCCGCGAGCAGCGTCGCGAGTGATGGGTCGAGCAACCCATCCTTCCGGCTCATGGTCAGCAGAGAAGTCAGTGTCGTGGCTCGGGCTGTCGTCATCTCCGTTGTCTGGGTCTCCTCCAGCAGCTACTCCAGAAGCTGGGGCGCCCAGTGGTGGTGCAGGGGGCGCCTCCAGGGGAAGCACAGGAGAGCAGCTCCTCACAGACTCTATCTCCTGCTGGAGCGAGAAAGAAGAGCCCTGCTGCTCCTGTCGTCGATGTTCCTGCTCCTCATGCAGGCGGTGGTGCAGTCTCTCCAAGTGGCTGGACTGTCCGGCCACGGGACGGCGAAGCGGACGCTCAGCAAGGCGGGAGGGTAAGAAGGGGATGACGGACTTTCGTGCAGTGTGTCTAAGTCGAGCCATCTACAAAAGACATCGCAAGCAAAAGGGTGAGAACAGAATTAATATGACCAGCAAGTAAGGAATCATAAATAAATGAAGGATCAGAATAAAACATAATTTTCAGCAAGGTATAATATATAGTAGAACATAGGTTTGGTCGGTATGACCAACTTTTGAAGGGATATCAAAGTCAAGGCAGTGACAGAGGTCTATAATCCTTAGAACGACCATTCTACTCTAGGTTAGCGGTCCTACAGTCAGCACGGCTCTGATACCACTTATGTCACACCTGGTTTTAGAAGGTAAACCGAATGCGAACCATGTACGTGCCAGGATCAGTTATTCACGTACACAGCAGTTACATAACATGGACATCATCACACAGTGCTCAAATAGTATTAAAAGGGGAAATAATAGTCGATTACATCATACGTCTGAGACGTCCATATAGTTCTTACAATAAATCAAAGTGCGGAAAAGAAACGTAGATAACACGGCCTTCACAGGCAGCCGACTGGGGGTTGCCGCTAACCCACACCTAGAACTCGTCGTAGTCTTGGAACTCCTGGAAGTCTCCTTCCATAGCTTCATCTTCTCCTGAGCAGTGGTTGCAATGCTGACAACCTGGGGGGGGGGGGGTTTGGTGTGTAGAGCAAGGGTGAGTACACATCAACATACTCAGCAAGTATCCTGTTTGGCTGTAGTGGACTAGCTTTATGTGGGGATAAGTCAAGCAGTTGCTTTTAGTTGGTCAGGTTATTACTTACTAGTAGAGAGCCAGGTTTTAACATTAACCCAAGTTATTAGCCCAATGTATCCTTTCCCAACGGAAAGAATACCACTTACCAATACCATAATCATAATCAGAACCATCAATCTCATTGCCACCTGTACCAAAGTATCTCTTATCAAGTATCACTAATCTCTGGAGCTCCCTTGGCCGCTCATAACCGTGAGCACGGCTGATATATCAGTTTCATAACACTCTGCAGAGGTTGTGCACTTTACCCATAAGCCGTGATTCCCTCTCTAGCCCGGGCTTGCAAGACCCTTATTCACTCCCAAGGTGAATGGCTAGGGATTCACTACGAAGCCTTTACAAAGATTCCCCGAGGCTGTAGCCACCCGTTAGGTTTCCTAAATGTACCGCACTCCTCCCCAAGGGACAAATCAACCTTGGCAGAGCGAGCCGCATACACCGAGCCCCATTGACGGCACGACGGCTAAGCGATCTACACCCCGGTTCCTCCAATTATTCAGCTAAGGGCGTCCCATTCCACCCTCATGGTTGCACTGTTTTTCCGAGCGGTCATCCATTGAACAGGTCCTTACGGAGAGGCACTCGAGAAACCGCTCGAGTCCCCTTGAAGGTCACAAATATAATCATAAATAAGAAGGGAAAACAGCGTATCATAGATAATCACATCATGTTCATTGATTAGAGTTGAGCAATAGCATCAGACTAAGCAGTAATAATCCGACCCAAATAGGTAAACAAGGACATGGATAACAAAAGCTAGTCAATCCTTAGGTATAAATGTGTAATGCGGGAGGTGAATTAAAGAATGAATAGGACAGCAATAGGTCAAAGGACACTTGCCTCCACCAACCGACTGCTGCTCAGGGGCTTCTCCTGCGAATTCCTCGGGCTCTTCGACCGGATCGTTCTCTATGCGATTGCAAGCATACATACATCCACATATTTAATACAAAAGAACAGTACACCATACAAGGGAACAAATAAAGTGAATATGCATCAAGTATGACATTCCATATCACATTTATTATGGTTAAAAAGAAACGGGAAAGGTCTCGCAGGGGGGGTTAAAGCTTATGCACTAATGATTAGTTACAATTGGTTCTTAACAAAAGAATTCTGGTATATGCACTAATGGAAACTTAGTCATTTTTAGTTGATCAACATTGAACGAGATAAACAATTAACTATATATGAAATAACTAGCGTAACGAAATTCTAAATCAAGTTTCCTATTTCAATAACATGAACAATGATTAGTCTGCCTAAAATAAAATAACTATGATAACAGAAAGTAAAATAAAATAAAATAAATAAAATAAATAAAAAAAGGGGGGGCGGTTGAACCGGCCGGGGGCGGCTGAGCTGGGCGGCTGGGCCGGCGGGGCGCGGCCAGGCGGGCGGCTGGGCGGCCGGGGGGCTGCCAGGCGCGGCCACAGGGGCGGCCGAACCGGCAGGGGCGCGGGGCGGCGGCGGCCGAGCTAGGCGGCTGGGCCGGCCGAGCAGGGGCCGAACCGGGGGCGCGCAGGGGCGGCGGCGGCCGAGCCGGCCATGGAGGCGGCCGAGCTGGCCAGGGCGCGGGGCGGTTGGGCTGGGGAGGGAGGGGAGAGGAGGGGAAAGGGGAGAGGAGAGGAGAGGGGGAGGGCTCACCGGGGACGGGGACGGGCGGCCGAGCTGCAGGGGCGGCCGAGCTGCAGGGGGCGGCGGCCGAGCTTGCAGGGGCGGGGCTAGGGCAGGGGGCGGTGGCTAGGGGGAATGGGGGGAGGGGGAGGGAGAGAGAGAGGGGTTGGGGGGAAAAGGAGGGGCGGCTGGGCCACTTGGGCCCAAGGGGGGGCGCGCGGGGGGGGCGGCTGGGCCGGCCAGGAGCAGCCCACGGCGCGGGAGAGAGAAAAGGGAGGAGAGAGAGAAAGAAAAAGAAGAAGAAAGAAAAGGTTTCTTCTTATTTTCGAAATCCGATCTTCCTAGATGAATGCATTTGCACTTTCAAACAATCAAAGAATGCATAGTTCGGCATGGTGCATCAAACAACATAAAACAATTTAGGGTTTTTCTTTACACGGGAATTCCAAACCGAATTCCGCTAACTTTGGAAAAGATCAAGGTCTAGCGAGAGAACGAGAAAAGAAAAGAGTAACGCCTGAATTTGGTGAGAGAAAAGAAGAAAAAATTCTACCCCCAAATTCAGGGCGTTACAGTTTGTGAAGTTGGCTAGGTTTGATCATGTATATATCATGTATGTGCTTTGTTGCATCATTATGAAGTATAAGTTATAGCTATAAAATATCAAGCTATTTGCTATTTGTATTTTTCCCAAATAATCTCCTATGTAATATGTACTTCGTCCTGGTTAAGCTGACTTGTATATTGCTCATCACCCTGTGATTAAGTGGATAAGAGCTGTCAAATCATTTTTGCTGGTTTAAAGTAGAAGTTTAGTAGTTCTCTCATTTTTCCTTTATGAAAGGGAAATGTGCCCTTGGGCCATTTCTAAGTATTTTGGTGATTTAGTGTCCAACACAAGTGCCTAAGTGTAAAAAGGTGGACAAAGTACAAATCAAGAATTAAGGTATGTTTCTCAGACTTAGTACATTGTTTTATGGACTAATGTATTGTGTCTAAGTGCTGGAAACAGGAAAAATCCAATTGGAAATGTCTTGGCTCGAGCAGCCAAGAATCTGCTGAGTCTGCAAGCACCGGACTGTCCGGTGGTGCACCGGACAGTGTCCGGTGCGCCAGGCTGGCTCAAGCGAAGTGGCTGCTGTCGGGAATTCACCGGCGACGTACGGCTAAAATTCACCGGACTGTCCGGTGTGCACCGGACTGTCCGGTGAGCCAACGGTCGGCCGCGCAATCTGCGCGGGACACGTGGCCAAGCCAACGGCTAGACGACGGCACCGGACTGTCCGGTGTGCACCGGACATGTCCGGTGCGCCAACGGCTCTCAGGCTGCCAACGGTCGGCTTCGCTATTTAAGGAAGGAAATCGGGCACCGGACAGTGTCCGGTGTGCACCGGACTGTCCGGTGCCCCCGATGACAGAAGGCAAAAATGGCTTTCCAAATTTGTGCTCAATGGCTCCTAGCTGCCTTGGGGCTATAAAAGGGACCCCTAGGCGCATGAAGGAGGAAACCAAGCATCCTTTGAGCATCATTGATCGCTCACACTTCATTCTTGCGCACTTGTTCGACATTTTAGTGATTTGAGCTCCGTTCTAGTGTGCTAGTCTCTTGAGCTCAAGTCTGGGTTTTGCGTGTGCGTATTCGCTGTGATCTTTGTGTCGTGTGTGAGTTGCTAATCCCTCCCTTGCTCTGTGATTCTTCGTGAACATCTTGTGTAAGGGCGAGAGGCTCCAAGCTGTGGAGATTCCTCGCAAACGGGATTAAGAGAAGCAAAGCAACACCGTGGTATTCAAGTTGGTCTTTGGACCGCTTGAGAGGGGTTGATTGCAACCCTCGTCCGTTGGGACGCCACAACGTGGAGTAGGCAAGCGTTGGTCTTGGCCGAACCACGGGATAACCACTGTGCCATCTCTGTGATTGATATCTCTTGGTTATTGTGTTGTGTTGAGATCCTTCTCTAGCCACTTGGCAAATTACTGTGCTAACAAGTAACCAAGTTTTGTAGCTTAAGTTTTTGAAGTGTTACAGGATCACCTATTCACCCCCCCCCTCTAGGTGCTCTCAATTGGTATCAGAGCCGTTCTCTTCAAGAAAGGGACTAACCGCCTGAAGAGATGGATCCTAAAGGCAAGGGGATGGTGATCAACGACAAGGAGAAGGAGTCCTTCGTCAACGAGCCCAATGATGACAGGCCCACCGACTCAGGCTCGGGCCACAAAAGAAAAGACGGGAGGAAGAAGAAGACAAGGCGCATCAAGGAAATTGTCTACTACGACAACGACGAATCTTCCTCCTCCCAAAAGGACGACGACGACTACGATAGATTAAAGACGGTTAACTCAAACTTTTCTTTCGATTATTCGCGCATCCCGCATAGTTCAAATGCTCAATTGCTCCCCATTCCACTTGGCAAGCCCCCTCACTTTGATGGAGAGGATTACGGATTTTGGAGCCACAAAATGCATACTCACCTGTTTTCTCTCCATCCAAGCATTTGGGAGATTGTGGAAAGTGGAATGAAATTTGATAGCTCGGATAGCCCTGTGTTTATTAATGAACAGATTCATAAAAATGCACAAGCTACTACTGTGTTGCTAGCCTCTTTGTGCAGGGATGAGTATCACAAGGTGACCGGCTTGGACAATGCCAAGCAGATCTGGGACACCCTCAAGATCTCTCATGAGGGAAACGACGTCACCTTGCTCACCAAAATGGAGTTGGTGGAGGGCGAGCTTGGACGGTTCGCGATGATAAGGGGCGAGGAGCCGACACAAACATACAACCGGCTCAAGACCCTTATCAACAAAATAAGGAGCTACGGGAGCACGCGATGGACGGACCACGACGTCGTCCGCCTAATGCTAAGGTCATTTACCGTTCTTGATCCTCATTTGGTGAACAATATACGTGAAAATCCCAGGTACACCAAGATGTCGCCCGAAGAAGTTCTTGGGAAGTTCGTAAGCGGGCGAATGATGATCAAGGAGGCAATGTACGTGGACGACGCGTTGAATGGTCCTAGTCATGAGCCTCAACCCATTGCTCTCAAGGCAACAAGGAGCAAGGAGGCGCTACCAAGCAAGGTGGCACAAGTTGAGGCGGCCGGACTCAATGATGAGATGGCCCTCATCATTAAGCGCTTCAAGACGGCGCTTAAAGGTCGCAAGGGGCAGCCAAGCAAGACCAAAGCCAAGGGGAAGCGCTCATGCTTCAAATGCGGTAAGCTTGGTCATTTTATTGCTAACTGTCTCGACAATGATAGTGATCAGGACCAAAGGAACAAGAGGAAGAAAAAGAAGCATTACAAGAAGGCCAAGGGCGAGGCACATATCGGAAAGGAGTGGGATTCGGATTGTTCCTCCTCCGACTCTGACAATGAAGGACTCGCCGCCACCGCCTTCAACAAGTCATCCCTCTTCCCCAACGAGCGTCACACTTGCCTCATGGCAAGAGAGAAGAAAGTAAGCACTCATACTAGTACTTATGCTTCTTCGAGTGAAGATGAGTCTAGTGATGATGATGAGATAGATTACTCATGCTTATTCAAGGGATTAGATAGAACCAAGGTAGACAAAATTAATGAATTAATTGATGCCTTGAATGACAAGAATATGCTTTTAGAAAAACAAGAGGATTTGTTGTATGAAGAACATGATAAATTTGTAGAAGCACAGAAATCTCTTGCTCTAGAAATTAAGAGGAATGAAATGCTCTCTAGTGAATTATCTTCTTATCATGAAACTATTGCTAAGTTAAAAAGTTTTAATGATGATTTAAATGCTAAACTAGAAGTAGCTAGTAAATCTAATTCTTGTGTAGAAATTGTTGAAACTTGTAATAGGTGTAAAGATTTTGACATTGATGCTTGTAGTGATCATTTAGTTTCATTTTCCAAATTAAATGATGAATTAGCTAGTCTTAATGCCCAACTTAAGACTAGCAAGAATGAATTTGACAAGCTAAAATTTGCAAGGGATGCCTACACGATTGGTAGACACCCCTCAATTAAGGATGGACTTGGCTACAAGAGGGAAGCCAAGAACTTGACAAGCCATAAGGCTCCCATCTCCGCCAAGGAGAAAGGGAAGGCCCCTATGGCTAGTAGTGTGCAAAAGAACCATGCCTTTATGTACTATGATAGAAGACAACCTAGAAATGCTTATAGGAGTTGTAATGTATATAATGCCTTTGATTCTCATGCCATGGTTGCTTCTAGTTCTTCTTATGTGCATGATAGAAATGTTGGTAGGAGAAATGTTATTCATAATATGCCTAGGAGAAATGTCGTTAATGTTCCTAGGAAAGTTAATGAACCTTCTACAATATATCATGCTTTAAATGCTTCTTTTGCTATTTGTAGAAAGGATAGGAAGATAGTTGCTAGAAAATTAGGGGCAAGATGCAAGGGAGACAAAACTTGCATTTGGGTCCCTAAGGATATTTGTGCTAACCTTGCAGGACCCAACATGAGTTGGGTACCTAAGACCCAAGCCTAAATTTGCCTTGCAGGTTTATGCATCCGGGGGTTCAAGCTGGATTATTGACAGCGGATGCACAAACCATATGACGGGGGAGAAGAAGATGTTCACCTCCTACGTCAAGAATAAAGATTCCCAAGATTCAATAATATTCGGTGATGGGAATCAAGGCAAGGTAAAAGGGTTAGGTAAAATTGCAATCTCAAATGAGCACTCTATCTCTAATGTGTTTTAGTAGAGTCTCTTGGATATAATTTGCTATCTGTTAGTCAATTATGCAATATGGGATATAACTGTTTGTTTACAAATGTAGATGTGTCTGTCTTTAGAAGATGTGATGGTTCACTAGCTTTTAAGGGTGTACTAGACGGCAAGCTTTACTTAGTTGATTTTGCAAAAGAAGAGGCCGGTCTAGATGCATGCTTAATGGCTAAGACTTGCATGGGCTGGCTGTGGCATCGCCGCTTAGCACATGTGGGGATGAAGAACCTCCACAAGCTTCTAAAGGGAGAACACGTGATAGGTCTAACCAATGTTCATTTCGAAAAAGATAGACCTTGTGCAGCTTGTCAAGCAGGGAAACAGGTAGGAGGCTCTCATCACACCAAAAATGTGATGACAACATCAAGACCCCTGGAGCTGCTACATATGGACCTCTTCGGACCCGTCGCCTATCTGAGCATAGGAGGAAGTAAGTATGGTCTAGTTATCGTTGATGACTTTTCCCGCTTCACTTGGGTGTTCTTTTGCAGGATAAGTCTGAAACCCAAGGGACCCTCAAGCGCTTCCTAAGGAGAGCTCAAAATGAGTTTGAGCTCAAGGTGAAGAAGATAAGGAGCGACAACGGGTCCGAATTCAAGAACCTTCAAGTGGAGGAGTTTCTTGAGGAGGGGATCAAGCACGAGTTCTCCGCTCCCTACACACCTCAGCAAAATGGTGTGGTAGAGAGGAAGAACAGGACGCTCATAGATATGGCGAGGACTATGCTTGGAGAATTCAAGACCCCCGAGTGCTTTTGGTCGGAAGCCGTGAACACGGCTTGCCACGCCATCAACAGGGTCTACCTTCACCGCCTCCTCAAGAAGACGTCGTATGAGCTGCTAACCGGTAACAAACCTAATGTATCGTATTTTCGTGTTTTTGGGAGTAAATGCTACATTCTAGTGAAGAAGGGTAGGAATTCCAAATTTGCTCCCAAAGCCGTAGAAGGGTTTTTATTAGGTTATGATTCAAATACAAAGGCGTATAGGGTCTTCAACAAATCATCGGGTTTGGTTGAAGTCTCTAGCGACGTTGTATTTGATGAGACTAATGGCTCTCCAAGAGAGCAAGTTGTTGATCTTGATGATGTAGATGAAGAAGACGTTCCAACGGCCGCGATACGCACCATGGCGATTGGAGATGTACGGCCTCAGGAACATTTGGAGCAAGATCAACCGTCTTCCTCAACTATGGTGCATCCCCCAACCCAAGATGACGAACAGGTACCTCAAGTGGAGGCACATGATCAAGGGGGAGCACAGGATGTTCAAGAGGAAGAAGCACCTCAGGCACCTCCAACCCAAGTTCGAGCGACAATTCAAAGGGATCATCCCGTCGACCAGATATTGGGTGATATTAGCAAGGGAGTAACTACTCGCTCAAGATTAGTTAATTTTTGTGAGCATTACTCTTTTGTCTCTTCTATTGAGCCTTTCAGGGTAGAAGAGGCCTTGCTAGATCCGGACTGGGTGTTGGCCATGCAGGAGGAACTCAACAACTTCAAGCGCAACGAAGTTTGGACACTGGTGCCTCGTCCCAAGCAAAATGTTGTGGGAACCAAGTGGGTGTTCCGCAACAAACAGGACGAGCACGGGGTGGTGACGAGGAACAAGGCTCGACTTGTGGCAAAAGGTTATGCCCAAGTCGCAGGTTTGGACTTTGAGGAGACTTTTGCTCCTGTGGCTAGGCTAGAATCAATTCGTATCTTGCTAGCATATGCCGCTCACCATTCTTTCAGGTTGTACCAAATGGATGTGAAGAGCGCTTTCCTCAACGGGCCGATCAAGGAGGAGGTGTACGTGGAGCAGCCCCCTGGCTTCGAGGATGAACGGTACCCCGACCACGTGTGTAAGCTCTCTAAGGCGCTCTATGGACTTAAGCAAGCCCCAAGAGCATGGTATGAATGCCTTAGAGACTTTTTAATTGCTAATGCTTTCAAGGTTGGGAAAGTCGATCCAACTCTTTTTACTAAGACTTGCGATGGTGATCTTTTTGTGTGCCAAATTTATGTCGACGACATAATATTTGGTTCTACTAATCAAAAGTCTTGTGAAGAGTTTAGCAGGGTGATGACGCAGAAATTCGAGATGTCGATGATGGGCGAGTTGACCTACTTCCTTGGGTTCCAAGTGAAGCAACTCAAGGACGGCACCTTCATATCCCAAACGAAGTACACACAAGATTTGCTAAAGAGGTTTGGGATGAAGGACGCCAAGTCCGCAAAGACGCCGATGGGAACCGACGGACACACCGACCTCAACAAAGGAGGTAAGTCCGTTGATCAAAAAGCATACCGGTCCATGATAGGTTCTTTGCTTTATTTATGTGCTAGTAGACCGGATATTATGCTTAGCGTATGCATGTGTGCTAGATTTCAATCCGATCCGAAGGAGTGTCACTTAGTGGCTGTGAAGCGAATTCTTCGATATTTAGTCGCTATGCCTTGCTTCGGGATCTGGTATCCAAAGGGGTCTAACTTTGACTTGATTGGGTACTCAAATTCCGACTATGCTGGATGTAAGGTCGATAGGAAGAGTACATCGGGGACGTGCCAATTCTTAGGAAGGTCCCTGGTGTCATGGAACTCTAAGAAACAAACCTCTGTTGCCCTATCCACCGCTGAGGCCGAGTACGTTGCCGCAGGACAGTGTTGCGTGCAACTACTTTGGATGAGGCAAACCCTCAGGGACTTTGGCTACAATCTGAGCAAAGTCCCACTCCTATGTGATAATGAGAGTGCTATTCGAATAGCGGAAAATCCTGTTGAGCACAGCCGCACAAAGCACATTGACATCCGGCATCACTTTTTGAGAGACCACCAGCAAAAGGGGGATATCGAAGTGTTTCATGTTAGCACCGAGAACCAGCTAGCCGATATCTTTACCAAGCCTCTAGATGAGAAGACCTTTTGCAGGCTGCGTAGTGAGCTCAATATCTTAGATTCGCGGAACTTGGATTGAAATGTAGCATACATGTGTTTATGCTTTTGATTATGTTCATTCTGCATATTGTTGCTTATTGTGGTGCTCAAGTTGTACAAACACTCCCTGGACCTCACAAGTCCTGTTTGCAAGTGATGCACATATTTAGGGGGAGCTGTGCTACAACTTGACCCTTTGTGGCTAACCATGTACTTGAGTTTGGTTGTTTTAGTCTCCAAGGAAAATTGAAAGGGAAAAGGTGGACTTGGACCATGCGAGACTTCCACTGCACTCCGATGAAAAGAGTAACTCTTCCAAGTTCATCGCTATACTCTTATTGCCTATTTGCTCTTAGTTGAAGATTTTAGTGAGGCAATGGGGTTAAAGGGCCAAGATTGATCCCGTTTTGGTGCTTGATGCCAAAGGGGGAGAAAATAAAGGCCAAAGCGATAAATGGATCAGCTACCACTTGAGAGATTTTGAAAATAGTAGAATAGAGCTTTTGGTTTGTCAAAACTCTTTTGTTGTCTCTCTTGTCAAAAGTTGGCTTCTTGTGGGGAGAAGTATTGATTATGGGAAAAAGGGGGAGTTTTTGAAATCTTAAATCAATTTCTCTTAGAATGACTCTCTTTATGTCTTAACATGTGTGTTTGACTTAGAGATAGAAATTTGAGTTTGATTTGCAAAAACAAACCAAGTGGTGGCATAGAGTGATCCATATATGTCAAAATTGAATCAAAACAATTTTGAGTTCTTATTTGATTTGATTTTGTACTTGTTCTACTTGCTTTATGTTGTGTTGGCATAAATCACCAAAAAGGGGGAGATTGAAAGGGAAATGTGCCCTTGGGCCATTTCTAAGTATTTTGGTGATTTAGTGTCCAACACAAGTGCCTAAGTGTAAAAAGGTGGACAAAGTACAAATCAAGAATTAAGGTATGTTTCTCAGACTTAGTACATTGTTTTATGGACTAATGTATTGTGTCTAAGTGCTGGAAACAGGAAAAATCCAATTGGAAATGTCTTGGCTCGAGCAGCCAAGAATCTGCTGAGTCTGCAAGCACCGGACTGTCCGGTGGTGCACCGGACAGTGTCCGGTGGTGCACCAGACAGTGTCCGGTGCGCCAGGCTGGCTCAAGCGAAGTGGCTGCTCTCGGGAATTCACCGGCGACGTACGGCTAAAATTCACCGGACTGTCCGGTGTGCACCGGACTGTCCGGTGAGCCAACGGTCGGCCGGGCCAACGGTCGGCCGCGCAATCTGCGCGAGACACGTGGCCGAGCCAACGGCTAGAAGACGGCACCGGACTGTCCGGTGTGCACCGGACATGTCCGGTGCGCCAACGGCTCTCAGGCTGCCAACGGTCGGCTTCGCTATTTAAGGAAGGAAATCGGGCACCGGACAGTGTCCGGTGTGCACCGGACTGTCCGGTGCCCCCGATGACAGAAGGCAAAAATGGCTTTCCAAATTTGTGCTCAACGGCTCCTAGCTGCCTTGGGGCTATAAAAGGGACCCCTAGGCGCATGAAGGAGGAAACCAAGCATCCTTTGAGCATCATTGATCACTCACACTTCATTCTTGCGCACTTGTTCGACATTTTAGTGATTTGAGCTCTGTTCTAGTGTGCTAGTCTCTTGAGCTCAAGTCTGGGTTTTGCATGTGCGTATTCGTTGTGATCTTTGTGTCGTGTGTGAGTTGCTAATCCCTCCCTTGCTCTGTGATTCTTCGTGAACATCTTGTGTAAGGGCGAGAGGCTCCAAGCTGTGGAGATTCCTCGCAAACGGGATTAAGAGAAGCAAAGCAACACCGTGGTATTCAAGTTGGTCTTTGGACCGCTTGAGAGGGGTTGATTGCAACCCTCGTCCATTGGGACGCCACAACGTGGAGTAGGCAAGCGTTGGTCTTGGCCGAACCATGGGATAACCACTGTGCCATCTCTGTGATTGATGTCTCTTGGTTATTGTGTTGTGTTGAGATCCTTCTCTAGCCACTTGGCAAATTACTGTGCTAACAAGTAACCAAGTTTTGTGGCTTAAGTTTTTGAAGTGTTACAGGATCACCTATTCACCCCCCCCCCCTCTAGGTGCTCTCACTTTACAAAAAGATGTATATGAGGGAATAGATTATAATATATGCTATTATTACAAAAGTTAAATATACTATTATACCAAATTTACCTTTGTACTCGGATGCGCACCGGAATCAGGCTCTACACATGTAGTTTCAGACGCTACTAAAAAGGAATTTCTTACAACATTTTTTAATCGGTAGAAGTGGATAGTCCAGCAAACGATGTCGGTGGAGAGTCCTGTGTGGTTGTAAGGCCAAATATGTCATCTTGGGTCAACAATTCTAGTTGGGGATAGTTAAGCATGGTAGATGGTACTGATCTTTGTCTTCCATGATTTGTTAACACGGAGAGAACTTAAAAGACTATTTGTGACAGAGAATTCTGACATGTTAATGGTAACTGCAAAGGTAAACTTAAGCAATACAATGGCGGCCAGGTCGGCTAGAGGACCCTGAGAGGCTTTCGTTATTCTAACAAGGGTTTCATAAGGCTTTCATAGTATTCGTTTGTCTATATTATCGAAACAAAAGAATTATGCTTTGGATGTTCCATCAGTACCAATGAAGTCAAGTTTGTATCTGTGAATTGGAAATGTTAGTGCTTTATAGCAGTGATTAGGTATGTAGGAAATAAAAAAATATTTTTTCTCCAAACGAAGCATGATAAACCAAGTGTTTGTGTGGAGAGCTACCTAAATTTAATGTCTGCCCAGTCGCATGGTGTGTAGCGGTATCCAGTGGAGGTCTGAGCTAAAGACTTGTTGCACTTGGTGCAAGATGGAAACCACCATCCACTATCTTGTACGAGGAGTGAGATAGTGATAGTGCATATGTAACCTTGTGGCTGTATAGTGGAAGAAAAAAAGGATATTGCAAATAGAATAAACTTATTGTTGATGTATGAAATTAGTCGAACACAAGAGAATTTCATAGTGGTTATAGGGAATATGTCTGGATCTATATCAAGTAGTTCTTCAACAGTCTTGTTTTTGAAGCTAGGCGATTGAGAAACTTGAATTTCCTCATCAACTGTTGTGGGTTGCATCAGCCGGAGTTTGATGTTTTGTAACCTATAGATAACGTGACAACTATAATGAGATGGTACCAAGTCTCAGTGCAATTATGTAAGCCTTTTGGAAATCACAACTGTTTTTCCTCTGCGATAGTTGTGAAAATGATGTTCATGTAATGTTATTAGTTGGAGCAGTAGTGGTTGCTTAATTGTCCACGGAAAAGAGAACTGTGAACTTTTAATATTTTATGGGAGGTCTGCAAGAAGTAATGGTGATGAAATTCTATAATTCTAGCTTTATTTGAAAAATGATATTATTGGAGTATTAGATGAGCTAGGTAACTATCAACACAATATCAGAGAAGAGCAGGTCTTGGGAGCAAAAAAAAAGGAACACAAGGAAAAATACATGCCACAGGTAACATGACTCAAGGACCTTACATACGGCTTAGTGATTACCTTAAAATATTTACACATTGTTAAGCAAGATAATATACGTATAATGATGAAAAGTCTCATTAAATGAGTAACTAGGTTGGTTCAGATTCCTTTTCAGTCTCTATGTCAAAATTCTAAGAGTACATATCGAGTATAACTGAAATATGCAGCATCAAAGCAAATTAAGAAGAATAATGTGGTTACTGTACCTGCATAAGATTGTTCATTGTTATTGTTCCAGCTGTAAAATTGAATTGAATAAGACTGACAAATACTGTGCGATTCGTACGTAGAAGCTGGCATAATGATTTTGTTCGAATTGTGAATAATTGGGTCATATAGCAAAGAAAACCATAATTCTCCAACAACAACATCTCCTACTCTAGCCATTCCAGCCAACTGCAGTACCAGCACATTATGTTAAAAGGAAAATTCCATCAATAAATCCAATGCTACTTGAACACTATAAGACTTGCATGTTCTCCATATGAATATTATGTTGCAATTAAACCAGTGAAGAAAAAGAAGGGGGAGAAATCTTGCATGACCTGTCACACTCGTCGATGCAAAACATCACGAAGAGGCACTTGGAGACACCGATACTGAGATAATGAATCATAGCCGAAATCGGAACCGGAGGGGACACGGTGCCAGATCGCGAGGATGTGGTGGAGACGGTGGAGCGAGCGGAGGAGCCTACAACCGTCGGCAAGGCAGGGCGCTGGCGAGCAGCGAGCGAGACGACAATGGTGGCAGGCTAAGGCGGAGCATGAGAAGGAGCACCAGAGAAGACGCGACGAGGACAAGACGGCTGGGGACGCGTGGAGCGCGAGGATGCACTGCAGCATTTCATCGGGTCGAGCATCTGTGCATGTGGATTGGCGAGCACGAAGGCGCTGGAAGTTTGCTTCGTGGAGCTCATCGAAGTCTCCAGAAGTCCAACGATTCTGGTGGTTAGCCTTTGCCGTCGATGTAGCATTCAATGGACAACAAATTAAAAGCTAACGTGGATACAGTCTGGGAAGCCGTTTCGAACCGCGTTTAATATATATGAAATTCATTTTCGTTATTACACTCTGTGGTGCCTAAGATCGATTTGAATACCAATTCGTGTCGGAAAAAAAATGATGGTGATTAGATCTAATCCACTGGGAGGTGTAGGTAGATATACCATCATTGTTGTTGCTCATGGGGCACCAATGGTGGCGGCATCTCGCATAGTAGACCTGTTGCCTCCTCCATCCCCTCCCTGCGTGTTCTGGCGAGGTGATGTCTCGTCGAATGGCAAGACAAACATCTTTATTATCAAACTGAATAATACATTGTCTATGTTTTGCTTTTGTTTCAAATTTGTGTGCCAATATTTAAAGCTCGTTTAGATCCAACTCATTAAATTTTAGTTCCATATCATATCAGATATTTAAATACTAGTTTAAGTATTAAATGTAGTCTAACTATAAAACTAATTATACACATAAGGAGTAAATGGTATGATGAATCTGTTAAGCTTAATTAGATACTACAGTAAACATTTGTTAATTATGGATTACCACTATTATCTTAAACGGTCGTTTAAACGCCTGTTTAAACGCCGTTTAAATGCTACTAATTAGATAACCGTTTAGGTTATTTATGTCGTTTAATCTGTTTAATCCCGTATAATCTGTTTTTAGTCCATTTAAACGCCTGTGTAGTCCGATTAAATGTTATACAGAGGATGGCTGACTGTTTACCGTTTATCATTTAGGATAACACCGTGGATTACTAGTCGGTTGCCTGCGTCTTACTATGATTTCTATATTCATAATATTTATAATATCTATCTTTTGTATAAGACAAACAAATATGTATTCAAGTGGTTATAAGCTAAGGCCAGGAGTGTGAGTGTTCCAACCCTAGGTTTTGTACTTATTTTTTTATTTTTCTGACGATGTGCGTGAGAGGAAGACGCAGGAATAAATTCCAACAAAAATATAGTGTAGAATTAGGTTTAATAAATTTGTTTCGTCGTTTAGTCGTTATCTATATAATAAGTTTTGTAATTAGACTATATTTAATATTTATAATTAATATTCAAATATCCGAGCGATATGTATTAAACTTTAGTCAACCTGTTAGCCCATGGAAAAGAGATGCGGATTGTTGATGGTCTTCTACCTTACAATTCAGAAATGGTTGCGCTATGTTTATCACAGTCTACCACCCTTTCAAGTCTGTTTTACGTCCATTTTTAGTTCAGAATACGTAGCTTCTTATGTAGAACGAAACAGATTTCTCGCTCACGATCCGTGCCAACAACATTCATCATGAGCCTTCAGCCGTGCACAGCTAGCACCACCTGACCTGACCTGAATTAGGGCCTCCTTGGCCTTCAAATCTTTTGTCCTGGCATGAGTCGTAAGTTGGTTGGTGTAGGCGTCATAGCCCGGACCGGTGCTGATTTATCTAGATTTTGCAGCCTAAAACTAAAAGGCCTACTGTACTGTATATAATATTATTCATGAACCAACAAACAAGTCATGCAAATGTTGTCAATCCAAATCCAAATGGTAAGCAATCCAATTGACAACTACTTCCAATCTTCCGTGAACTGTTTCTGGTCCAAATATAGATGTTGTCCAAAAGGGGAAAAAAAGAGAAAATGGCAGATGCATGCAAGGAAGGGCCATGTCTTTTTGAAGGTGGATTGTATATAGGTGACTGGTGAGTGTCATCCGGGCATGTGCATGTACCGCAAGTCCGCAATAATTGCGATCAATGGTTTTAGGGCCCTATTATGTGTTTGGTTATAGGATGGGATGCATGAGCTATTTCCCTATTTGGTTGGGTTGGGTGAATAGAAGTGGATATGATAATAATAGTTAGCTAACTATATTTAATATTTACAAATAATCACAACAAATGAGACACTAATAAATATTCGATGACACTCATGTTGTCATTACAATCATTAATTAAAACTAAAATATGATAATTAGCACCACGCCACCCTATTTAACATACAAAACATGCGCTAATCAATATATTAGCTCTTGCCAAAATTTATCTTGCCATCATAATTAATAACTAATAATATAACATACTAATAGCTTTGTTTTCTTTTATCTTCTTCCTTTTACCATGTATTTCATATTGTTTTTTTGACATACGTGCCACGCTAAAGACTATTCTCAACTACATTAACATAGAACTGTGATCCTTGAAGGCCATAACAACGTTTTACCTATTCTCATACTTCCATCTACACATATCCACCCAACCAAATACACTTCCTGGCCAAGCAGGCATAGTGAGCTCAATAACAAAGTTTATATACTAACATTTATATACCTTCCTGGAGATCTGTTCAAGACATGTAAACAAAAGTACCCTGTCCCCTCCAATGCATTGCTGTGGATCACTTAAAAAAAAACGCATTGGTGTGGAACTGTCGGGAGCTAGATTAACAGAACCAGCTGTATTGATCCCAGATTGGAACCAGTGTAATGGGCCGAGATACATGATTTTAGATGAAAAATCGAGCAGGGGTGGTCCCATCCCCCCAATCATTTTGGTTATTATCATAACATGTATTATCAATTGTCATGCGAGCGTCTTTTGGCACAAAAATGATACTATGATAGTGATCAGTCCTTTTGTACTTTAGGAAAGTGTCAGCCGCGTGCTTTTGCGCCACTGAGCAAATGCGTTTTGTGAACACCTTTGCAGCCAGTGTAGATAACACGAGAGAATAAAGGACATCGAATTATCGGCATGCATAAAAAGGAAATCTAGATGATCCTCGGAGGAAATTGTGAAAAAAATCGATCACACTGTCATAGAAGGGGTCTCAGATCCTAGCATCTAGTACTTGTTAATTCAGAACGGGTAAACGTAGCACGGGAACTTAGAGCTCCTTTGGTAGCGTTTCGGCTGTCTTTTCTATGGAAAAAAAAATCAGGGTCATACTAAACATCATTTTTTAAAATGGCTTACCGTGAAAAGCACCTAAAAGCCAGAGTCATTTTTATACTACGAGAAAAAAAAACCATAAATAGTAGCTTCACCGGCTTGGGCTCTGACTCCCCTTTAATATATGGAAATAGCTCTGGCTCTAGAATAAGCCGTTTCTGCCAAACAATTTATGAAATAACTTCAGCTCTACCAAAAAGGTGTTTTTTTTTAAAAAAAAAAAAAGAGGCAGAGCTAGAGCTATTTTTAGGCAAGCCGGAATCCTACCAAACAAGCCCTTAGTATTACTCTATAGAAGCGTTAGTATTGGTTGGTAAATCTAACATGTATTAATTTCTCTTCTTTAGTACTGGTTAGAACCATCGATTTGTATTAATATCTTAAACATAGGCTATTATCGGTTAGTAGCTCCAATTGATACGAAAAATAGACATCAGTACTGATTAGATCCACCAATCAATACTAATATCTCAGTCCCTTATTTAAGATTTCTTCCTCTAGCACTACGAATAGAGATGAGCTCTATCCATGGGGACTTTTTAGAGATGTGCTACTAAATTTTTAAGACATTCTATTAAATATTTCACTTATCTAAATAGTAAAAAAATAGCAAGTTGATCCTCTCATCTTGTAGGGTGATAAAAGTTTACCGTCTACTTTAGCTTTTTAAACTAGTTGGTTTGAATTTAGTTGCAAATGAATATCTGTATTATACAATTTTTTCCTGATATATTTGAAGATTTTAAGCAGAAAAAGGTTTAGCAACTTGATACTCTAACCTTGTATGTTTACATTTTTTTGTTTTTTTATTTTGAATTAGGTGGTTTGTCTTTAATTAGATACAAATGGATATACATATGAACTTCATCTTCCACATATTTTGTAGATTGTATGTCTTGTATAATTGTTGTTGCGTGGAAGGCATAAATGCTTTAGAGAAGTGTAGGTTAATAGATTTCATTGAATAGTTGAAATGTTTTTAGTTCTCTACATTGTTTAAACTTTATAAAATCATATATATATATATATATATATATATATATATATATAGAGCTATATTTTGTAAAGAGGTATTGGCAATTTTTACAAAGAGATTATTAAAGATTTTACTCATCCAACAATGAAAAAATGTTAGCAACTTGATCCACTCACCTTCTATGTTTACGAAGGTTTTATGTTTTCTTTTGAGCAAGAAATTTATATTGTATATATGTTGTCTAATTGTAGTTTTAAATTTGTTGAAGATCTAAATTCTTTAGAGAAAATATAAGGTAAATGATTATTAAAGGATCGATATGATATATGCATGTTATATCTAGTTGTTCGTATATGTTTAATTTTTATAGAATCATATATCATTTGATCTAGTGATATATATGGGCTATACTTTCTAAGGGATGGGCTACCAAACTTTTTCCAAGATATTATTAAATGTTAATTTTACTACAGGTAAAACAATCTTGTGATATTTAACAATACATATTTTTCTAATTATGAATGATACATTTCAGAAAATAATGTAGATAGATTGACAGTTAATGTACAATACAGAATGGTTGTGCAAAGTATTTATTGATGGCTTGGGTGAATATCTCTATATAGAGGAGAGACAGATGATGTTAGGTTTCATATGTTGTTTATGTAGGGACTGCAAGAACAAGAAGGATTGCTCTTAATCATAACCCATTCACAGGCTCTTGTTGTTTTCATGCCTAACTACATATACTGAACCAAACATATAGAAAAAGGTGTTATATGAAGACAATAAAGAAGAGGATGATGACATAGATCTAGGCTAGGCTCACTATCGCTCCTTCACAAATGCTACAGAGGACAAGGCTGAAAAGGTAGAAGGTGTCGATGTCTTAGCTCAAATGTTGCATGATGGAGAGAAAGGTTGTGGAATCGAGAATGTTAGAAAGAAGTTGGAGGATATGTGAGAGGACCACAAAACACCATGGTACCTAGATTGTAAAATAGAGGCACAAGAAGTTGTGCAATATGTTAAAATTATTTTAGTAGAAAACAAGAAATGGTAATGTCTAATAAGGGTTTTGATGATCTATTAAAACTCATGAAGAAGTTGCTTCTGGAGGTTAACAAATTGACCACTACAACATATGAAGCAAAAGAGGTTGTTTGTTCCATAGTTAGAAGTGTTGTATATATATATATATATAGGGAAGAGGTAATGGAAGCCCTGGGCTTCCCCTACTAATGGAAGCCCTGGGCTTCCCCTACTAATGGAAGCCCTGGGCTTCCCCTACTAATGGAAGCCCCAGCCAGGACGCGGTCAACCCAGCACCCGCGCAGCCATGCAGTCAACAGCCAGGAATCCAGGACGATAAGCGCGTAAGGCAATATACGAATGCATATATATGTGGATAAAGATGCGTAAACCATGCATAAAGGAATCTTTTGACGCCCGAAACACGTGGAATGAATATGACACTATGGACAGCGTTTACGACTGCATAATGACATGTACTTGACAGCATAAATCATGCAGTATGTGGTTCTGGTTCTGGCTCGGGCGGATTCCAGCGTAAACCGTGAGATAAAACAGCGTAAATGAGTTCGAAATTTAGCGTAAATCCTATTTCTGTTTTGTAACAGCAAACGGGGCCTAAAATTACGGCGTGAAAATCGCGTGCAACCGATCGTGCGCGGGTCCTTGCTCGGGCCGATTCCAGCGTAAACCGTGAGCTAAAACAGCGTAAATGAGTACAAAATTTAGCGTAAATCTTATATATGTTTTGTAACAGCAAATGAAGCCTAAAATTACGGCGTGAAAATTGTGTGCAGCCGATCGTGCACGGGTTCTGGCTCGGGCGGATTCCAGCGTAAAACGTGAGCTAAAACAACGTAAATTAATACGAAATTTAGCGTAAATCATTTATCTGTTTCGTAACAACAAATAGGCCCCGAGATTACGACGTGAAAATTATGTGCGGCCGAGTGCGCAGGTTCTGGCTCGAATGGATTTTAGCGTAAACGTGAACCTAAACATCGTAAATTAGTACGAATGTTAGCGTAAATCGTATATCTGTTTCGTAATGGCGAATGGAGCCGAAATTTACGCCGCGAAAATCGCGCGTCACCGGACGTAAGCGGGTTTTGGCTCGGACGGACTTATGCGTAAAACGTGAACCAAAACAACGTAAATGAGTACGAATTTTAGCGTAAATCATTCATCTGTTTCATAATAACGAATGTAGACCAAATATATCTCTCTGCACACGAGGTTGTCATAAAATGCATCAAGAAAAATCGTAAATTGGAGTAAATACAACAAGAAGTGATCTGAGGTAATTGTGGTGTAAAATGCAAGCTAACCATCTACAGGAGAACTGTTTTAGATTTTACAATAAGATATAAGAGATAATTATTCCTGTACTCAACTATGGTAATGTCGTGTTTACATTTTAGTTGTTGGTACATACACGCAAAACTATGTTCCACCGTAACACCATTGTTAGCAAAAAAGTGAGTTCAAAAGGCTCTTCCAGCTTTTCTAATGTGGAGAAAACCATCGAGGTCCATATCTGCAAACGAAACATGAACTGTTAATATGATCTTTCCTTGTTAATATGATCATCTTTTCTAGCTTGTTATGACTAACATAACCTACAGTCTAAACTGAATGCACACTTGAGTTAGAAGATCAGATTACCAAAAGAAAAATCTCTTGAGTTAGAAGATCAGATTACGATGAAAAGGTACAAATATACACACCCTGCTACATTAAAACTCAGCTCTCTTTTCATCTGAATCCTTAATCTAAAGCCATGCTACACTGAATCTCCTGCTTGCCTAAGTTCACTTCAGTTTTAGACTATGCAAACAAACAGATGCATATGGCTATAAGCCCCTCTCCATCCAATTACTTGAAAAACGGTTTCATTTTTATGCAATATTGAGTTATAGAAATCAATGAAGGCCCTCTCAAATTCCAGCAAAGAAATGTTTAGAAAATTAGAATCAGGCAGTGATCATAAATAGTAGTAATTGGTAAAAGTCTATCTACTATAGCATACGGCATTGACGATCACAACTAAAAATAGTATTGATAATTGAACCTGTACACATACATGAAAGATGCAAAAGTCTATTAGGAGAGGCAATAATTCCTCAAAATTGATCAAATTAGGTTACACCATGCTAATAAAAGTTTGAACAATTATTCCGATTCCAGAAAACCAAGAAACCATTCAAGCATCTTCAAAACACATTATCATAACTGATAGAGGGTCGCGACAACTGAGCTGATTGAAAGTGTGGATGTACACACAGACTACCCAAATCAGAGTTATAGCCGATACAGAATTGGGGTGCCTATATCTTTTTATATAAATCATGTAGTTGCTCCTAGGTTTGTCCAGTTTATTTAGGGGAAATATAACTTGGATCTACGTATTTACCAAAAGAACATAAAAATGATATAGAACTGGTGGTCTACGTGTTTATAATGCGGAGCGTACACGAGATCTGGTAATTGAGCATAATAACACATTCAAATTAGCATAAAAGACGTATTTAGGAATAAAAATCACAAGAGCAGGGCGAGATGAGTAAAGAATGCACCAGAACCAGGAGGGGCACTTGGCGATGAGGTTGTCGCCGGTGAGGATGAACCCGGGGATGGAGAGGAAGCCCTTCTCGAGGAAGACAGAAACGGTGTACGGGCCCGTGATGGGAAGTTCGTAGGGCGCGAAGGCGGCGCGGGCGTGGTCTGGAGCGGGCGAGGGCGTGGATGGATCGCTGGTTGTCGGCGGCTGGGCGAGTCCGGAGGGGGCGAGGGTGCGAACGGATCGCCGGTGCCCGGCGGCTGGACAAGCCCGGAGGGGGCAAGGACGCGGACGCATCACCGGTGCCCGGCGGCTGGGCGAGTTCAGAGGGGGCAAGGACGCGGACGGATCTGAGCGAGGATGGAGGTGGTGGCCGGCGGCTGGGCAAGGACGCAGACGCTAGGGTTCGGCCGCCGCGAGAGTTACGGGAGAGATGAGCTAAAAAAATGAGTGCTCGGTTCCTTGATTCGTGGGTCCGATAGACGTAAGCTGCCCAGATTGCGGGGACACGATCTTTTCGTGAGCCCTGATGCCGCGAAACATGCGCACACCAAAAGTGTGTAAAACGTAACAAGATTGAGCATAACGCGTAGTTATAATTGACGTAACTAGGTGGTACAGTCAGCCAAAAAAGCGTGCGCGCCTGGTCGGTACGGTGCGGTCAGCGCACCTGGTCGGGGCTTCCATTAGTTAAATAGAGTCCAGGGCTCTAAATACTATATATATATATATATATAGGGACGAGGTAATGGAAGCCCTGGGCTTCCATTAGTACCAGGAAGCCCCAGCCAGGTATAGCCACGTCCCGTACCAGCGTGCGTCCCATCGGGCACAGGTTCTTACTCGGACATATTTTAGCGTAAAACATGAACAAAAACAGCGTAAATGATTACGAATTTTAGCGTAAATCGTAGATCTGTTTTGAAACGGCGAATGTGGCCCGAAAATTACGGAGTAAAAATCTCACGCGCCCCATCGTGATCGGGTTCTGACTCGGACAGATTTTAGCGTAAAACATGAACCAAAACAACGTAAATGAGTATGAAATTTAGCGTAAATCGTATATCTGTTTCGTAACCGTAAATGGGTCCCGAAATTACGGCGTAATAATCGCGTGCGTCCGATCGTGCGTGGGTTTTGGCTCAAATAGATTTTAGCGTAAAACATGAACTAAAACAGCGTAAATGAGTACACAATTTAGCGTAAATCGTATACATGTTTCGTATACCAAATTTACGGCGCGAAAATCGCGCGTCACCAGTCATGCGCGGGTTCTGGCTCGGACGGATTTAAGCGTAAATCATGATCCAAAACAACGTAAATGAGTATGAATTTTAGCGTAAATCGTCCATCTGTTTCATAATAACAAATGTAGACCGAATGTATCTCTGAGCGCATGAGGTTGTCATAAAACACATCAGGAAATTTCGTAAATTGGTGTAAGATACAACAAGAAGTGATCTGAGGTAATTGTAGCGTAAAATGCAAGCTAACCATCTACAGGAGAACTGTTTCAGATTTTACAATATGATATAAGAGATAATTATTCCTGTTCATGTTGCCCTTATATTTTGTGTAGAGTTCCTTCAAGTCCGTTTTCTCAGAATCTGACCCTCTATATTTAGCTTGAAATTCTTCAATGTCAGCCTCCGTGACCTGGGAATAAAGATTAAATTAAGTACCATTATATATAAAAATATACAACCTGTCCCCAAAATAATGTCACTCTGGCTATACATCTGAACAAGCCAAAAGGGTATTCTTTTAGAGACAGAGCAACAGAGGTAATTTTATGCCACAGCAGAGTTTATGACTGGCAGCCCTCTTTTGTTTGTACGATGATTACAACGTATACTCAACTTGCTCATGTCTGAAAAGACACTACTATATTTTTCTTGAAATTACACAATGTAAAAATGATGCAGGCTACTTATTACCCATAACCTCCAATACCATCAACCAAATGACAGTTATTTGAAATTACTAAAAATTAGATTCAGTCATATGCATATGAGACAATAAATATTGTCCCCTAAAAAACTAATTGCACGAACGTTTTCAGGGAGTAATGATGGTAAATATAGGGATTAATTATTAACTTTTGGTAGGGTAATAAACTTCAAGAAATTTATAACTGCTTAAATATGCGAGTATAAGCAATATTATGCTTGATTCAGATACTTAGTCACCGGGCGGTGTCACTATATAACTTAGAGGCCAAAAGTTGTACAAGGAATCACTAATTACATTATACCTTAAACCAGTTTAGAACACCTTATCAAGCGTGGCTTTATGACCAGCAGCATTTATACACCATACTACTACAAATACACTGAGATGGTTGGCATGCAAAGTATTATGTAGAAACTGATAAAACATTATCTTATATCGTAGAGGCATAAGTGACTACTCGTATATACCATAGACTCACAAGAACATATTCTTGAAACATGCCATGTCGGTGGGAAGCCTTCAAGGTGAATCCAATACTGTTACTTGGAGCTTGAAGCCTAGAAGATAAATATGGCATACAAAAAGAGCAGAAAAATACTATATCATATATCAACAAATAACTAAGGGATGTAAATGCTCTCAGAATTATTCAAGAATTATCTAAACTATGTGGGAATCCATTCATATGGATCCACCTTATAAAAGCATTATTTGGAGACCATAAATTACATTCGCATTACATCTTGCACTGTAACAACTCAGATTGGTCAACCATGGCCAATTCCTAAAAACGAACTTCCTGGTTCCCCCTACGATGTATCTAATGAATTAAATAAGGAACTGAAATTTGTGCCAGATAAGGATCGATCGAGCTAACCTAGTGCATGATCAAGGGCTTGTCGCTGAAATCCACAAACGGCTTGGGCACACTGAGCGTCAGCAGGCGCAGGCGGGTGCCGAAGCCTCTGACGAGAATGCGGGCCTTCATGGCTGCAACAACCCTCCTCCCAACATAGTCAAGGCCACAAGGATTTACATTTAAACACAAATATAGGCACAAGGAGACCGAATCGCATTGCGTTACCTTTGGGGTGCCGAGTCATTGAAGGTGGAGGTGGGGCGGAAGCCGAGAACGCCGACCGCAGCAGCTTGCTGGGTATCTCATCGGGTGGCTTTGACTTCGAGGCGGTCGGGATGGAGTTGGACGTCGTGGTGGGTGTCCAGCCTGCGTCGAAGGATAAGTGGTCCATGGAGGCCTGACCGAAGCTACAGATCGCGACCTCGGACCACTCCTCCGAGGACGTCCTCGGGGAGAAGCCCCCCTAATAGTCGAAGGCGCCTCTTGCCGCGACACCATCGTCGTCGAAGAAGGAGCGGCAGGAGTCGGCGGCGTCGAAGTAGATGGAGTTGACCATCTTGTACATCTTGTCGCCTGGCGTAGCCCCGCACAGCGCCACAGCCTTCCGTCGTCGGCCCCACCAGGTGATGCTACTAGGCGAGCGCCGGGAGGGAACGGTAGGATGGCGGCGGCTTGGGCGTGAGGGGATGAGGGCGGCTAGAGATCCAGGATGGGATGACGAGCTATTAGATTAGGGTTGCAAACGGTTGGGACGCGTGGGATGATTTGCGGTGGGGTTCTAGGTGGTTTTGGGCGTGACCGTGGGACAGATCATCCGCAAGCATAAATATTTGTATAATGAATCATAAAAGCTGCTGACATCATGTTGTGTGGTCCTTGGTGCGTCTGAATCCCTGGTCACTTGGGGTATATGGTTGGACCGAGATATACCGACCAGGGCTTTCTCTAGTGGCTGGAGCCCAGGGCTCTTAATACTATATATATATATATATATATATATATATATATATATATATATATATATATATATAAATATATGCCCCTAATGACTGTATCTTATACTACGGTGATGATTACCAGGAAGTGGAAACATTCAGTCTACAAAACATCACGATGTAAGATAAGATGAACCCTAGTGATGTTGATGGAGAACCTAGAAGGGAGAGAGAGCCTCTTCCAAGGTCATGTGATACTTCTGTATAATGCAATATTTGAAGCGTTTGTTTTGAAACGAAGAGCATACAAAAAAATGACGAGGTGGCAAAACGCCGTGTTCTATTAATTTCAAACAAAAGTGTATTTAAAAAATTGATATAACGCTGAGATTGTTGTCGTCCTCTGGGTTAAGACTATACACTGAAAGGTTGCGGTAGGTAAAGCTTAAAACCAGACACTAAAGCGTTGGGGGTCTAATGATGACGAGAGTCGGCAGCTTGGTGTGTGTGATCGATACCTGATAAAGGCTGGGTGCTACAAGACCGGTTGGCAAAGGCCGAAACTATGCTACTAGTTTTTTTTCCCTGCCTTTTTTTAGTTGGTCTAGTGCTATGGTTCAGATGAGATGTTTAAAAGCCAGCTTGCGTCCTTGGAAGCCGGTGGTATGTATTGCCGATGTGACTTCAATATGGAAAAAAGAGAGAGAGAGACGTCAACCTAAGGTTAAGGCATATCAGCATATGCTAGGCTGGTAGAAGTCAGCTTAGCTTAGCTGCTTAGGCGTACTTCATTTCACCTGTGCTTTTTTTTAAAAAAAAAGGGAGTCCAGCGGTAGTAGTCCTTTGTTATTTCCTGTATTGATACCCCTAACCTAATATCTCAAATATCTCAGTCATTACGGCCCTGTTTGGAAGTGTAGTATTTTTGCAGTTTTGAAACAATACTATGGTATTTGATGATACTATAGTATTATAACTCAAAAGGTGTTTGGTTTGTGTAGGCAAAACACAGTTTTAAATACCATGGTTTACCCAAAACCGTGGTATTTTTGGAGTTTTTGAAACTCCACTCCGGACCTCAGTTTTCTTCTCTTCTCTCTACATATACTTTGTTTTTCCAATGAAACAAAACATATCTCGGTTTTGAGCAATACTATGGTTTTACTGTGGTAAAGTAATACCATAGTATTTGTGTCATGTACAATTGAAAACTGTGGTATCTCAAAATTACAGTATTTCAAAACCGCATTTCCAAACAGGCCCTACGTGTGTTTGTTGGACACATTCGAACTCAGCGGTAGTACATCTCGGTTTTTTTCTTTATATATATATATATATATATATATATATATATATATATATATATAAATATAAACATACGTTGTCACTTGGAAAACGTTAGAATAGACAGACAGAGAAACAAAAGTGGCAAAGGCAACACGGCACCAAGATAGCATTTTTGGGACCCAAAGACGAGAGAGCCTTTCCTTTTGCCCCCAGGCCAGGGTTTTGCGATAGCAATAGTGCCACGGATACGTCCAGCGGATAGCCCAACGTCCACGTACACCATTTTGGTGCACCTACCAGTAGTTCTCGCGCTCCGTCCAACTCCCATGGCTGGACTCGAACGAGGAAAAAAAAAATCTAATCTCCGCGACGACGACGAGGCCGGCGAAGGAGGAAAAGGCAGGTGAGCACGAAAAGCCGGAGGGCAACTCTCGTCCTCGTCCCCAAAGGGCAGCGGCACGCCGGCTATCGCCAGATCCATCCAAACCTTCTCGCGCAACCCTCCAAAAGAAATAATAAACAAACAAAAAAGGCTTGCGAGGGGATAGATAGATAGAGAGAGAGAGAGGAGGAGGAAGAAGATAGTGTGTGAGAGAAAAATATTGACAAGTTTGGGTAGGGAGAAGAAGTGGGGGGTTGGGTGCGTGCGTGTAGGCCCCGCATCCCCCGCGGGTTTTACTTTTTGAGCCGCCCGGTTTTGTCGTCTCCTCCGTCCGTCCGTCCGTCTGGCGTCCGGCTCCGCACCTCGCTCGCTATTACCTCTCACCCCTTCCCTCCTTCCTGTTCCCCTCCATCACTCCCTCGCCTCCACCCCTGTGCCGGCCTGCACACACAGACACACACACCACAGCCTACAGCGCTTCTGCTGCTCCAGCTCCTCGTACTACCGCGCCCGCGCGCTGCTCGTTCCCCAGCCTCTGCTTGCTTGGCTCGTCGAGCCCAGAGGTTGGTGGAGAGGCGGGGCTCATTGCCCCAGAGAGGAAGATCGGGCCATCGGGGACGCGGGAGGGCGCGTCGCGCTCGGGCCGGTCTCGGTTCAGCGGGATCACTTGGCCGTGGCCGTGGCCGTGGTCGGGCCTCCGGGGCCCATGCGGTGAGCCAAGCCAGGCTTTTGTTGCCCGGGGGGCAGAGATCTTGCACTTGCAGCAGTGAAGCCGGCGGTGCGGTCCGGAGCCGAGCGGCGCCCACCGCCATGGCCGGCAGCGACGAGGTCAACCGCAACGAGTGCAAGGTGCGCGCGCAAGCGGCTATCGCTGCTGCTTCCTCCTGTCCCCTGGGGCCTGTACGTACTACTAGTTTCGCGCGGGCATGCGCGCCGCCGTCCTTGCGCGTTTCTTCTGCTGGGATGCGCCAGGGCGGCGCGCCTCCCGATTTGTGCCGCCGCTTTATGCATGGTTCGGTGGGCGGTGGTGGGTCGGGGCCAGCGCCGGCCGGTGATTTCGCGGGTCAATCGCTCCGCTGCCTTCCTTCCTTTCCCCTTTGGGCTCAATCCCAAATTTTATCCTCTTCTCGCTTGCCCCCGTTGTTTTTTTTGGGAGTTTGGGAGGGAGTGGCGAGGGGTGTCACGGAAATGGCTACCCAACAAGACGGAAGCGACCAAATCATTGCCAAAGCTTCCATCTTTTCTGCTGGCAGTGGGCAGGCGGCGGCCGAAGGTCCGGTGGCCGCTCGCATTGCCGTTCTCACGAAACTGCAAAAGAGTAGGGTGGCGTGTGTGGAGGTGTGTGATGAGGAGGTTGAGTGTTGCTGAGGAACTGTCTGTTGCTGCTTCTTCTGTTGATGTTGGTTCCTTGTTGTTGTTGTTGTGTGTGGTGTGCTTGTGCAGGGGGCGGTGCCGATCCACACCTGGGTCCTCATCTCCAACTTCAAGCTGGCGTACAACATGCTCCGGCGCGCTGACGGCACCTTCGACCGCGACCTGGCCGAGTTCCTGGACCGGCGGGTGGCGCCCGACGCGCGGGCCCAGGAGGGGGTCTCCTCCTTCGACCACGTCATCGACACGTCCACCGGCCTGGAGGTCCGCATCTACCGCGCCGCCGCCAACAACAACGGCGGCAGCGGCGCCACCCTGCCCATCCTGGACTTCCTCGGCGGCGCGCCGGCGTCGGCGTCGGCGCCGTTCCCGGTCATCCTCTTCTTCCACGGCGGCAGCTTCGCGCACTCGTCGTCCGGCACGGCCATCTACGACAACCTGTGCCGGCGGCTGGTGAGGCTGAGCGAGGGCGTGGTGGTGTCGGTGAACTACCGGCGCGCCCCGGAGCACCGGTACCCGTGCGCGTACGACGACGGGTGGGCGGCGCTCAAGTGGGCCACGTCGCAGCCTTCCCTCGGCAGCGGCTCGAGCGGGGGCCCCCGCGTGTTCCTGTCGGGGGACAGCTCCGGCGGCAACATCGCCCACCACGTGGCCGTCCGCGCGGCCGTGGCCGGGATCCGCGTGCGCGGCAACGTGCTGCTGAACGCCATGTTCGGCGGCGCCGAGCGCACGGAGTCGGAGCGGCGGCTGGACGGCAAGTACTTCGTGACGCTCCAGGACAGGGACTGGTACTGGAAGGCGTACCTGCCCGAGGACGCCGACCGGGACCACCCGGCGTGCAACCCGTTCGGGCCCAACGGGCGGCGCCTCGCGGGGCTGCCCTTCCCCAGGAGCCTGATCATCGTGTCGGGCCTGGACCTCACCTGCGACCGGCAGCTGGCGTACGCCGACGGCCTCCGGGAGGACGGCCACCATGTGAAGCTCGTGTACCGCGAGAAGGCCACCGTGGGCTTCTACCTGCTGTCCAACACGAACCACTACCACGAGGTCATGGAGGAGATCGCCGACTTCCTCAGGGCTAACCTCTAGTACATACGCAGCCGCTGATCGTCGTCGTCGTCTCCACAGAAAACTTCACTCGTTTTTATAGCAAGACAAGAAGATGGTAAGCCTGACTTTACAATCGTTGTACCGATCTGCTTGCTCTCTTCCTTGTGCTGCTGCTGCTGCTGCTGCTGTCCACGGCAAGTGGTGCGCTCAAAAAGGACAGGCAGGCAGGCAGCTGCCTCCCCCCATGTTGTGATGACAAAACTCTAGTAGCTAGGAAAGGAATCACGGTGACATTTTGTTTCATTCGTCGTGGTCGGGTACTGAAGTCTCACGTTCCGCTGATCACAAAGCTCGATGGTCTGCGGCTCAGCGCCCCCCCTGGTTGATGGAGAGAAGCCTATTTATTATTTATTTCGCCTTCAATCGCGCCCCCCCTCTGGGCCGGGCTCCGGAGGGGAATTCATCGTCTAACATTCTACAGTGTGTTGTACAGTACAGTGGTGGGTGGACTGGCCTTTTTTGTTGATGTGTTCGATGTACTATTTCTAGTAGTTTCGCACACACTATGAATCGTGTTATTGTTATTATGTGTCTGTCTACCCATGTTTTGTGAAACATGTTTCCAATCCAGGGCTCTCAGGGACGTTTTCGTGCTCCATCCATCCGCTGTTTCAGTAGTAGTTGGGCAAACGGATTTGGCTCCAGTCTGTCTCGTCTCAATCCTCTGTTTCTCCTCATCTCGCGGGCGCCGGGCGGGCGGGCGGCTGCTGCTGCTGCTTATTATGTTTGCTGAATATGACCTTGCTCTGATGCGGGCGTGCATCCCAGCATAGGGGCATGCGAATGTGTAAGTGCAATCAATCAACTCCGAATAAATTACAAAAACAGAGTTTCTAATAAATTTGCTCTTACCATGTATTTAGTTATCTTAAAGACAGAAAGAGCATAGATTTCATATTTACACAAATGGTAAAGCACTAAGGACAGTAGCGGACCCAGCTGCTATACTTAGGGTGTGCCATAAAAAATATCAAAAAAAAAGAAAAAAACAAAGATCATCAAGACTCAAACCTTAACTGTAAAGTTCAAAAGTTAGTACTTACACCACTATGCTAACTACATGATATGATCTTGGAGTGTGTCGTGGCCCATATAGACCACTCGCTGGGTCCGCCCCTGACTGAGGATTAAATATGTATATCATATGGCGTGATTCAAGTGTTTATAAACGACGACCATTTAAATTTTACAATTCTTAATTCGTAGGATTCACCGTTCAATTAAGAGAGATCTGCAAAATATGAGTAAGTTTTTGTGACGAGCTCAGTCTAATTCTCTTCAAAATTCTCTAACAAAACCTTGAATTTTGATCATGAATGCTCTTGGAAAAGCTGGTCGAGTTCTCCACTCAGCCTTCTCCAAGGTTGTGTTCAGTTTTTTTTAAAACCACCCCATCCAGTTTTTGAAAACCAGCTCAACCGATTTTGGACTAGCTCAGCCGGTTTTGGTCCTGGTCCATCTTTCTACTCAGCTAGCCAAAAAGTTGTGTTCAGCTTTTTGAAAACCAGATCAGTCGGTTTTGGACCAGCTCGGCCGGTTTTGGACCAGCTCAGCCGCCCTGGTCCACCTTTCTACTCAGCCAGCCAAAAAGTTGTGTTTAATTTTTTTTGAAAACCAGCTCAACCGGTTTTGGATCAGCTCAGCCGGTTTTGGCTCCGGTCCACGCAACTACTCAGCCAGCCACTGAACCGAAAACAGATTGGTGGAAACCGGTTCAGACGGTTTTAAAACCGGTTCAGCTGGTTTTGGTCAGAAAAGTCCAACGGCCACCAGCTTTTAGGGCCTCCTTTATATACCCATTTGTCCTCTCTCTCTTCATTTACTTCTGCCCGTCCATGAATTTTTCGCTGACTTACACTCAAACAAGAGCATTCACTTCACCTCTCACACCCCAAATCACATCCCCTTCAATCATTTGGAGGACCCTTGGTGTGAGGTGAAGTTTGTTGAACTCGTTGGTGATTTCATCTCTATTCTCCCTCTCTAGATCTTCATCTCTTGAGCTCATTGCAAACTTGAATCTTGTGCGGATTTGTTACTCTTGGAACCTTGTGTTTCTTGACGGACAGAGATTGCTTGTGTGTCTCCAAATTTGTGGATACCCCAATAAGTTTGTATTACCCGCTCGTTGAGCTAAGTTAAGAAGAGATTGCCTTGACCTTGATGTCAGCTTGTGGAGGATTAGGGTTGGAAAAGACTCGGCCCTTTGTGGGCTCCTCAACGAGGAGTAGGACACCTTTGTGGTGGAATTCGAACCTCAGGTTAAATCGTGTGTTCTTGTTGTGTTCTTGAGAAGTGTTTTAAATTGCTGGTTAGTCCATCTTTGTTTTTATCTTGTGTATGAATCTTGTGGACTCGGTTCACATCGATTTGACACTCATTCAAGTGGGTCTTCTTTAGGGCAAGATATAAGAAAGAATCTCATTACTCAGTGCTATTCGTGTGACTATTTATCTAAGTTAAGTTGAGCAGGTTCAAATCAGTTCAGCCGGGAATAATACCAGTTGAACCAGTTTGCACCAGTATAACTTGAAATTTGACACTATCTCAAAGTTTTTATGAAAAATTTAAAGTATAGCCTATTCACCCTATCTAGCCTACTTTTAGAATGGTATTGTACCTGTTGGCACCTTTTTGGAGGCGCCAATCACTCAAAAGAACCAGCGGTGGTGCTCTCTGGTCAGGCGCGGACGGTCCGCGGCACAGAACCGGACGGTCCGCGACCTGGCGCGAGGCGGCTGTGCTCTCTGGTCAGACGAGGACGGTCCACGACATAGGGCCGGACGGTCCGCGACCTGGTGCAGGAGCTAGGGTTCCCTGCCTGACGGTCGGACGGTCCGCGCGTGCGCAGGGGCGGCAGAAGATCGCCGGTGGCGCCTGGATCTCGCTCCCGGGAGGGACCCCGTTGGGGAGGAGAGATCCTAGGAGTTATCTAGGCTCGGGTAGACCGACCTAGACTCCTCTAATCGACGTAGAGTCGAAGAGAAGCGGAAGATTTGGGGATTGGAAGACTAAACCTAAACTAGACTAGAACTAGTCCTAGGATAAAATGTAAATTGTATTGATTGAAGGTTCGATTCGTTGTTCAAATCGGCCGTATACCTCTCTATTTATAGAGGAGGGGGCTGGACCCTTTACAAACTAATTTCCGAGCTTTTCCCACGATTTTAGCTAACAACCGTAGCACAAAACTCGGAACCTTAATATACTCTACGCACACGCGGACCGTCCGGTCCACAGGCGCGGACCGTCCGGACCGCAGACCGTCCGGCCTCAGGGCCGGACCGTCCGCTCGCTCAAAATGGGACTCAACATATGCCCCCCTACCTTTTGGTGGAGCTGAGCGAACCAAAAGCATCTTAACACGATGTGATTACATCGGTTTTCTTAAGCATCTTGCCACATAATAGGATGATACTGCTTGAGGAAACGCCCATTCAAAGCCTTAGGCAAATCCTTGCCTTGTAATGTTTGTAGCAAATAGGCGTTACCAGACATTACCTATTTTACTTTATAAGGACCCTCCCAGCTTGGCGACCATTTCCCAAACTTCCGGTCTTTATTCCTTAGAGGCAAGATGGTCTTCCACACCAGATCCCCTACTTGAAATGACTTTGCTTTGACCTTCTTGTTGTAGGCCCTGGCTACCATGATCTTGTCCTTTTCTATTGCTCCCAAAGCTATCACCCTCTTGTCGGTTACCTCATCAATATTATCCATCATTGAATCATAATAATCAGTGACGGTTAGATCATTTTGTCTGGCAAACCTGACAACATTCAAACTTATTTCCACAGGCAACACTGCTTCCTGCCCATAGACAAGCTCAAAAGGAGATACTTTAGTAGCACTATGTTTAGATATTCTATGAGCCCATAAGGCTTCAGACAAAATCTTATGCCAATGCTTAGGATTATCGGATATCTTCTTTTTTATCAAATTAATCAATGTCCCATTACTAAACTCGGCCTATCCATTGGCCTGAGCATAATATGGGAATGAATTAAGCAACTTAATCCTATATAATTCAGCAAATTCACGTACCTCTTTTGACATAAAAGAAGTTCCTTGATCTGTAGTCAAGGTCTGGGGAATGCCGAATCTATGAATGATATGCTCAGTTATGAACTCAATTACCTCCTTGTGTGTCATGTTCTTCAGAGCAACGGCTTCAGTCCATTTGGTAAAGTAGTCAGTGGCAACTAACACGAACTGATGCCCCTTTGATGATGAAGGATGGATTTCCCTAATAAAGTCTAATCCCCATCCTCTGAAAGGCCAAGGCTTGATGATAGGATGCAATTCGGCTGCAGGGACCAACTGCAGGTCGCCGAATTTTTGACACACTTGGCAGCCCTTGTAGTACTTGAAACAATCAGCTATCATGTTAGGCCAATAAAAACCAGACCTTCGCAACAACCACTTCATCTTTGGAGCCGATTGATGGGTACCACAAATTCCTTCATGTACTTCGGCCATGGCTAATATAGCATCATCTGGGCCCAAGCACTTAAGCAGGACGTCGTTGATTGTTCGGCGATAAAGTTCATCACTCATCAAGACATACTTGAAAGCTGTACGCCGAATGTTCTTATCTGTCCTGACATTGGGGTTTCGTAAATAATTAAGTATAGGTGTCCTCCAATCACTTGCATCGGCTTCATTATCAGCCGATTTAATTAAGAGAACATTTCTGGTATCCCCGGACGGTCCGGTGTCTCGACGCGGACGGTCCGCGACCTGGGGAATTGGCCCTACACCGGTTATCGGATTTTTAGTGTTGTGAAATCTCCCTCGCTTTATCCGATAACCTGATGCATCTTGTGCCAAATTGTTAGCTCTATGATTCTCAACTCTAGAAATATGCTGAATACTGAATCCGTCAAAAGAATGGATTATGCTCCAACATTTTTCAAGGTAACTATTCAGAGTACCATCAAAACATTGATATTCTTCTAACACTTGTTGGACAACCAGCTGAGAATCACCCAATGCCTTCACATGTTTTACTCCCATACAATTTAAAAGTTCCAAGCCGAATAAGAGGGCCTCATATTCGGCTTGATTATTAGTGCAATAAGTTTTCAATCGACTAGAGAAGTCGAAGGAGACATCACTTGGTGAAACAAGTACGATGCCAATGCCTTACCCTTCATTGCAAACCGATCCACCAAAATATAAAGTCCAATGAGTAATAGTGAGGTATGTCATGTCTAGTTTATGAATATCATTAATCCGATGTTCCACAATAAAATCCGCTACGACCTGGCCTTTCATAGATTTCAATGGTTCATAGGCCAAGTCATATTCTATAAGCGCATAAGCCCACTTACCAATTCTACCACTCATAATTGGGTTATGCAACATATATTTAATTACATTGGCTTGACCAGAAACAGTGCAATGACTAGACAGTAAATAACATCTACACTTGGTGCATGCATAAACAAGCATAAGCATAACCTTTCAATAAAAGTGTACCTTGTTTCAGCATCCACCAACCTCCGACTTAGATATGTCACCACATGCTCCTTTCCTTTAGTTTCTTGTGTCAGAACAGCCCTAATAACCTTGTCTTCAACTGCAATGTATAATCTGAATGGTGCTCCTACTTGTGGTGCTTTTAACACGGGAGCCGAAGACAAGTATTTTTTAATGAGATCAAATGCTTCCTGCTGCTCTGCCCCCAAGTGAATTCGGGATCATTCTTAAGCCAAAGGATAGGGGTGAAGGCATCAATCTTCCCGGCTAGGTTAGAAATAAACCTTCGTAAATAATTCACCTTGCCGAGAAACTTCTGCACTTTGACCTTACAAGTCGGAGGTCCCACATTCCGAATAGACTTGATTCGGTCAGGGTATATTTCTATACCATGTTCATGGATGACAAATCCTAAAAACTTACCAGCCGACACTCCAAAAGCACATTTACGTGGGTTCATTTTCAAACCATACCGACACATTTTATCAAAGGCTTTGCGCAAATCAGTTATATGAGGACTAAACTCAGCCGATTTGACTACAATATCATCAATGTAGACTTCCACAGTGTTTCCTAACAACTCATGGAAGATCAGATTCATAGCCCTCTGATAAGTAGCACCAGCATTTTTAAGACCGAATGTCATGACAACCCATTCAAATAAACCAATGAAGCCTGGACATATAAAGGTCGTTTTAGACGCATCCTCTTCAGCCATGAAAATCTGGTTATATCCAGCATTACCATCAAGAAAGCTAATAATTCTATTTCCTGATGCATTATTGATTAATGTGTCGGCTATGGGCATGGGATATTCATCTTTAGGAGTTGCACTATTTAAATTGCGAAAACCAATGCATACCCTAAGCTTACCTGACTCCTTCTTCTCTACCGGCACAATATTGGAGACCCACTCTGCGTATCTGCAAGGTCTAATAAAATTAGCTTCTAGCAGCCGGTGGATTTCGTCCTTGATTCGTGGGAGAAGATCTGGACGAAAGGTTCTAGCTTTCTGCTTGAAAGGTCTGAAACCGGACTTAATAGGCAGCCGATGTTCGACGATCTCTCGACTTAGTCCAGGCATCTCAGTGTAATTCCAAGCAAAACAATCTGAATATTCCTTTAATAGATCGATCATCTCATTTCTAGGATCGGTCTCCAGGGTCTTGTTTACAAAAGTTGGCCTTGGAGTGTTACCATCTCCTATGTCAATCTCCTCCAAAGGATCGGCCGATGTAAATCCCTGTCCTAGTTTATCAAGATCTCTAAATTCCTCTATCATGTCCCCCACAGAGGAATCAGATGATCTTTGTGTGATGGCGGACTTTCCGGTCTCGGGGACCGGATCATCCGTAATACTGTCTTTTCGCTGCGGTAGATGTTCGGTCTTAAAGTCCGAACTGTTTTGTGAAAGACCAGACCATCCGGCTTTGGGAACCGAACTGTCTGTGACCAAAGACTCATAAACTTTGTGTGTATTCATCATTTAAACTTTATTTAGGATTTAGCTGATTCTCCATCGGCTCTAGCATTACAGGAATAAAACCTTTCTTAACTATACTTATGAATTGATAATCAGAAAAATCTACTCCTGTGAGACATGTAGCAGTCTCATAAGTCCAGAGTACAGGGGCATCGGCCACAGCGATGCAGGCCGATACATCATCATGTACTTGTTCTACATCATCGCCTACCCATTGTATTAGCATTTGATGTAATGTAGAAGGTATACATTGATTGGCATGAATCCAATCTCTGCCTAGGATTAAACTGTAATTTCCTTCTACATCAGCGACGAAGAATGTAGCAGCAAGGGTCTTAGTCCTGATGGTTAATTCAACGGACATGACTCCCCTGGCTTTAATCGAACTATCCCCAACACCGCTGAGGGTCATGTTGTCTTGACAAGTTCGTCATCTTGTTTACCTAATTTTCTGTATAATGAATAAGACATTAGATTTACAGCCGCCCCTCCATCTACCAACATCTTAGCAATCGGTATTCCATCAATTTGACCGCGCACGAAGAGCGGCTTTAAATGATTTACCGATTCCTTTGGTTTAGTAAAGGCAGCTTCTTTAGGACCAAAATTGAACTGGGCAACAGCAGGTTCATTGTCGCCGATAATAGTACAATCGGCAGAAAATGTGATAACATTTACATCCATACCTAGGCGTTCTGGAGAAGCCTCGTAGTCGACCAAGTCTTCTCCCAGCAGGTCGTCTTCTTCCATTGATGTTGGCGTGTCGTTGGAGGCTTCCTGGTGTGGTGCGGATGGTCCGGACTCCAGGGGCGGACAGTCCGCGCCTGGTGCAGATTGCCCAGTCTTGCTGGCCAGGCTACCTGCCATACCTGCAGGGTGTTGTACAAGTGTTGTTTCATTTTCTATTTTTGTGGCCGTTTGTTTTTCCTCAACGGCCTTTGGTCTCCATTTCTTTTGCGGTGACGGGTACTGTGGATGTGTGTCATTGAATATCTTTTCCGCCTCCTTTTCCTGGCTCTCCTTCGCTCTTAGGCGCTATAATTTCCGCTTTTGGGACCGTGTCAATCCCGCTGGGCACCATCGAGGCATGGAGTATTTTGGATCAGCTGTTTTGATGGTAGCCGTATCTTCTTTTTTGGTTGTGTTGGCCGATTCACCAAAAATCATCGGCCCTTTATTATCTTCCTGTATGACAACGTCTGCAGTACCTATTTTGATGACGTCCTTCTTTGTTGTCGTTTCGGTTGCTGCAGGTACATGCCCCCCTGCCGGATTGGTCGGCCTTTGAGACCGAGTAATCCGGCACTCTTGTTGGGCCTGTGCCTGGTAACCGGATTGAGCGGCGCTCAATCGGTCTTGTGTTGGAGGTGCCAACCTGTCAAATACAGATGTTTGGGGTGCCCCCAAGCAGGGTACTGTGGCATCCCAAATGGATATGGTGGCATGCCCCACATTTGGTTTGGGACATATGGTGCAGGTAAATATGTGTATGGATATGGCATAGGCGGATAAGGTGAAGGTGTCCATGCAGGTATGTTAGGTCTCAGTTGCACAGTATGACCTTTCATTTCTTCCGATTGGTGAGGTGGTCCAATCGGCCTTACCTGACGTTGCTCATGGATGGTGAGCGGGGTCGCTTTGCTGGCCGGTCACTGGGGCTGGCTTTCTTTTTTACGTATTTAGACAATAATTGATCAAAAGTTGGGCCGGCTTTGACCAACCGACCAGCTGCCTTGAATGTATTTGTTTTCCATGTACCTATCTCTGGTCGTCGTGGTTTGAAAGTACGTGGCTGTTGTGAGTCTTGAGCACGGCCGGACCGTCCGCTGGAGTTCTCCGGATCGTCCGGAGAAGCGTCGGACCGTCCGTGTCTGGATGGCGGACTGTCTGTGATGCGCAGCACGGGTTCCCGCATCTGTCTCCCTGTCTGCGCTTGCCCCCAAGTGCTAGAGGCTGTGATGGTCACCTTCAGGGTCTCCCCTCCATCGGGAGTCTTCTCGGCTACCACTTTCCTGCAAGAAACTTTACGATCCCCATCAGCCTCTTTAGCATTGCCGATGATTATCTCTTTGCCTTTGCCTTTATCGGCTGTGTTTGGCCGAACCAGGACTTTCTTGCCCTCGAAGTCAATCATGTTCATCGGAAAGGGCTCTGTTTCCACCTGCATTTCCTGAAATTTCAATCGTCCCTCGTTAATGGCCGATTGAATCTGTCGTCGAAACACATTACAATCATTAGTGGCATGAGAAAATGAGTTATGCCACTTATAGTATGCACGACGTTTTAGCTCGTCGGCGGATGGAACAGTGTGATTTATTTTAATGTTGCCATTTTTGAGTAATTCATCAAATATTTTATCACGCTTACCAACATTAAACGTAAACTTAACCTCCTCTTGCCGTTTCTTTTGAACCGGCTATAAGGAGGAACAAGCTGAAGATTTGGCCTGCTTTGGCCAAACCATTTCAGCAGCATACACTTCTGCTAATTCATCATCTGAGCTACTTTGGTCACATTCTACTATATGGACATTGTGATGAATAGTTTTGGTAGTCTCTTTGCTTCGGCTTTCACAGGCCAAAGCTCTTTGGTGTAATTGCGCTAGCGTGAAAAATTGAATGCCTTCTAATCTTTCCTTTAAATAATATCGCAATCCATTAAAAGCTAGTCCTGCTAACTGTTTTTCTGTCAAATGAATTTGGAAGCATCGGTTTATGGTATCTCGGAATCTCCGGATATAGTCATTAACTGATTCATCTTTCGCTTGTCGCAAGGCCACTAGATCTACCAGATCTAATTCATAGTCACCGGAGAAAAAATGATCATGGAATTTTTGTTCTAAATCCCCCCATGACGAAATAGAATTAGGAGGTAAAGTGGCGTACCATGCGAACACGGTTCCTGTTAAAGATAATGAAAATAAACGCACGCGAAATGCTTCTGTGTCGGCCAATTCTCCTAATTGTGCTAGGAACTAGCCTACGTGTTCGCGCATGTTCTTTCCCTGGTCACCCAAAAATTTTGAGAACTCGGGTATCCTGGTTCCCTGTGGGTATGGGTGGTGATCAAATCGGCTGTCGTAAGGTTTCTGATATGATTGCCCCCTAGGGATCATGCTTACTCCGAGCTTATCTTGGAACGCCCCAGCTATTTCTTCCCTCACTATATCAATAGCAGCTGGTGCGAGACCACTGGCTCTCTGGTCAAACATAGGTGGGGTTGGCTGATATTAGCATGTTGTCTTTCCCCCCATTGGTTTGAGCTACGTGGTGCATTGCCACTTGCCCTATATGGTTCATATGTTTGATCGTTCCTTTCCGGCCTTCTAGGTGGGGCCGGAAAGCTTTCCTGGGCTCTAGACCTCGAATTAATGGGTTGATGCATTGCATAGTGCGATGGGACGTGTTGCTAGGACGAGTGAGGATTCAGGTAACAATCCTCCTCAAAAAGGTCATGTGCGGACTGTCCGGACATTGGCCCGGACCGTCCGTGATTATATGCGGACCGTCCGTCGTTGTATGCGGACCGTCCGACTGGGTAGTTTAGATTCTGTGTCGTATGTGGTGGCTCGGGCGTATATCTAGGTAACTCTTTAAAAATAGGCCCGACTGTTGCTGGCCCGGACGATCCGCGCTCACGTGCGGATGGTCCGGGCATGTGCAGATCGGCTGATTTGTTGCCGATTTGTGGTTGCTCAGGGTATGTGTCCATCGGCATCCCATAAAGGGGTTGTGACTGGTCGTGACAACCTCTAGCTGATGTATTATGTGTGTTATCCCCTAATTCAACCTCGTGTGAAGGAAAATTTGCTATACTAGATTTATCAAATGAACGTACTAGTCTCCTGTAATCTTTTTGCATATCCCCTATGATATTTTGCATTTGCTCACGCTGTTCATCTACATAATTTCTAAGAGATTGTAGCTCGTTTGTATTACTTACATTGGGGATTTCTGGTGTGGGTGGGAACAAAGCCGGATCCGTCACCCGATGTCGGACGACCTTGTTGGTCCTGTACAATTTGAAGTTGGCCAAGAACTTTGCTTTTGCCTCCTGGATCATCTGCTCCTTGTGCTCCTCGAATTGGAGCTGTTTGTCAGCCGGCAAGGTCTCCCAAGTCGGCTCTATGATGTTGCTTGGGGAATATCAGAGCTATCTCTTGAACCGGCCATTGAGGGCCGATTTGATGCGTCTATATTTGTTTTTCCCCAGCGGAGTCGCCAAAAAGTATGTTGGCACCTTTTTGGAGGCATCAATCACTCAAAAGAACCAGCGGTGGTGCTCTCTGGTCAGGCGCGGACGATCCACGGCACAGAGCCGGACGGTCTGCGACCTGGCACGAGGCGGTTGTGCTCTCTGGTCAGGCGCGGACGGTCCGCGGCACAGGGCCGGATGGTCCGCGACCTGGTGCAGGAGCTAGGGTTCCCTGCCTGACGGCCGGGCGGTCCGCGCGTGCGCAGGGGTGGCGGAAGATCGCCGGCGGCGCCTGGATCTCGCTCCCGGGAGGGACCCCGTCGGGGAGGAGAGATCCTAGGAGTTGTCTAGGCTCGGGTCGACCAACCTAGACTCCTCTAATCGACGTAGAGTCGAAGAGAAGCGGAAGATTTGGGGATTGGAAGACTAAACCTAAACTACACTAGAACTACTCCTAGGATAAAATGTAAATTGTATTGATTGAAGGTTCGATTCGTTGTTCAAATCAGCCGTATACCTCTCTATTTATAGAGGAGGGGGGCTGGACCCTTTACAAACTAATTTCCGAGCTTTTCCCGCGATTTTAGCTAACAACCTTAGACAAAACTCGGAACCTTAGGTAGTGTTTGGTTGAGGAGCCAAGTAGAACGGAGCTGTTCCATCCCTGATTCTAGGAATGGAGCCACTCTGTTCTGTGTTTGGTAAACTAGAACGGAGCGGCTCTATTTTTTGTTTGGTTGCAGAGTGAACTGGAACAGAACGGCTCCATCCTTTGTTTGGTTGAAGAGTCACTGAAGTAGACATTAGCATGACATACAAGTTCATCACAACATGCATATATTTGACATGATAACATATAAACCACAAGTCATCACAACACTCATATAATCCAAAGTGCCATGTTCATGAATACAATTAGCATGACATACAAGTTCATATCACCCAAAATGAAGTATTCCAAAGTGCCTTGTTTATGGATACATAGAAGCATGACATACTAGTTTATGTCACCCAAAATGAAGTATTCCTAGCAAGCCTACATATTACCATTAATGAACTCAGTAAGCATACTAAGCTTGTACAGCAATGGCACCTCCACAAACCCTTGTGCAACGTTAGGATTGTTCAGCAAATAAGAATAGTACTTAGCCTTGTGCTCAAGCTCAAAACCAGGTAGACTATCCACAGCTTCAAACAAACCTGGTGGCAATGCTCTCTTTGATGCTGCATCTCGTATAGCACCAGCTATGGTTTGAGTACCAAGTTCAAAGGCGTGAACCAAAGGATCAACTCCATTTTCATCCTTCTTAGCTCTCTTGGAGGGCCTATTGCCTGAACCCGCTGTGTCTTCTTTGTCAATGGAAGTACTGGATGGTGTTCCAACATTCATCTCATCCTCTTCAACATCAACAGCAAGAGGTTCACTTGAGGTCTTCACAAATTGACCTGTTGCAACACTATCACCGAAGATGGTAGCTAGATTTCCATAGTATGGCAGAGGCTTGTTTATGTACTCATTATCACCCTTGTTGATCTCCTTTCCATTCTCATCCTACCAATGGACAAACAAATTTTTTTAGTGCAGAGCATTAATAACAAAAGAAAATGTACAACAAACTTATTACCTTAAAATGACTTGTGTACATCTCATGGTCATATCGGATGATAAAGTTCTCTTCATCCCAGTTAGCACCACTCTTGCTCCTAAGTTGGTTGATCCTAATGTACTTTTTTTCAATGTTTTCAAGTGGTTGCCAATTTGTTCAGGAGTTCTATTGATCTTAAAATGATTGTTCAAAGCTTTAGCACAAGCACTGAGATGAACTCTTTTGAAACCAGTTGATGTTTTGGAACCATCAACAACAAGGTTAGCAAGAAACTCTTGCACAAAAGCTTTCTGACTTACTGTCCAAACAGTTCCACCTTTAACCTCTCCTTCCATTATATCTAGCTTTAAATGAAACAAAATAATACTAAATTTCAGCAACATAGAGTCATAAAAAAATTATACATAGAGTAATGCAAACAAAATGGTACATAGAGTCATACAAACAAAATGGTACATAGAGTCATACAAACAAAATGATACATATATGGTTTACAGACTCATGGTGCATTAGAATAATATTGTTGACGGTCATGCCACATGGCATTTGCAAGTTCTTGCCTAAAATTAACCATGAAGGCATGTTCTGTTGCTTGTCCATGTGTTGATGTTTGATGGATAATGCCAGGAAGGTCATCATTTTCTGCTATAATAAAATCATCACCGCCATCTTCTATGACCCAGTTATGGATAATGCAAGCAGCAATAACAACTTCTACTTGGGTAGGGAAAGGGAAAAATGGTATTGCATCATCAAGAATTTTGAATCGCCTCTTCAAAGAACCAAATGCACGTTCTACTGTTACCCTGAGAGATGAGTGCCTAAGGTTGAACAATTCCTTCTCATTATGCACTGGGTTGCTGCCCCACTCATTCAAGTGGTACCTCACACCACGATATGGAGGCAGGAAACCCGGCTTGGCTCCATATCCGGCATCAACTAGGTAGAACTTGCCTAAATCATATAAGGGGACAGTAGTCATTATATACTCAAATGAGCTACTCAAATGATCTACTCAATTTTTTTTGTACCTTGAGGAACACGAAGACCATTTGGGCGTTCTAAAGCATCGCGTAATATTGAAGCGTCATGGGCTGTTCCCTCCCAACCAGCTATAACACATGTGAACCGTAGATCGAAGTCTACGGCTGCCATTACATTTTGTGTAGTGTAACTCTTCCTACCACGAAATGCAGGTTCCCATTCCTTAGGAACAGACGCTCGAATATGTGTTCCGTCGATGGCCCCAATACAATCCTATTTTTGCATTACAATGACAATATGTAAGGTCTCAACAGTCTACCTATAATCAAAATAATTTGGGCAAACAAACCAAACACTACCTTAAAATAAGGATCCCAGCGTGGGTTCCCTTGAATTTTAGATGGTGTCGTCGATGATGGTGGCTTAATGAAGTCGGTGCATAGCTCTCCAATTGCATGAAGGACTTTATTGAAGTACCGACTAACGGTTTCCCCAGACCTACCAAAATTAGTGGCAACTACTCTATTCCTAACATTATGGCCAATTGTGTGTAAAAACATAGCAACTTGTTGCTCAACACACATGTGTGTAGTGTCTTGTAATAAACCTCGATCCCTAAAAAGTTTACAAAATTGAAAGAACGATGCTCTATTAAGCCTAATCATATTGACACAAGTAACATCATTCTTCCAAATTTTATCATTGAGATACTCAGTTCGCTTCCTATCCCTCTCATCAATTGGAGCATAAGTAATTTGTCCTACGGGTGCATGACCATGTCGTTTTCTCTTTCGAGCTCTAATAACAATTGCCATCATCGAAAGAACCACATGAGCAGCAGCTACATAGACTATAAAATCATCGCCCTCATCCATCTATATGCCAACAAAAAATACATAACCAATTCACAACACATGAAGATAGTATATTCAAATCAATAGAGCGGCAAATTCGTCTTACAAGTATACCTTTGGTGCAGTTGTTCTTGGCTCTCCTTCTTTGTCCAATCAATCTGGTTTCCAATCAACAAGGAGTGAATTAGTTTACAATCAACCAAAAATAGACACAGGGAGTGGCGTTGCCAGATGGAGAGGCGCTGCCAGAGGGAGAGGCGCTGCGTAGAGGGAGCTGCGCAGAGGGAGCTGCAGAGGGAGGCGCAGAGGGAGCTGCAGAGGGAGTTGCGCAGAGGTAGGCGGCCATGGCTGCTCCGGCCAGATCTGGCCGCCGGGACGGCGCGCGAACCAGCAGAGAGATGGCCGGGCGTTCCGCGGCCAGCAGACGGACGAGCGCGAGCCAGCAGAGGGAAGGTGGCGGCCGGACGCGCGAGCTACCAGGAAGATGACGGCCGCGCACGCGAGCCAGCAGAGGAGGAAAGGTGACGGCCGGGCGCGCGTGAGCTAGCAGGAACATGACGGTCGGGCGCGCGCTCGAGCCAGCAGAGGAGAGGGCGGCTAGCAGAGGGAGGTGGCGGCGGCCAGCAGAGGTAGGGTTGCCGATGGCGGCCAGCAGAGAGAGAGAGAGGTGTACCTGAGTCATTCCCAGTAGAGAGCGCTGAGGAGAGCGGCCTGGGAACGGAGCCGCTCCGTCCCCTCAATTTTTTGGAGTGGGATGGTTCCGGATCTGTAGAGAATATTCTCTAATTGGAGCCACTCCGTTCTAGTTTCTGGCTAACCAAACAACACCAAAACTGGGACGGAACGGTTCCGTTCTACTTGGCTCCTCAACCAAACACTATCTTAATCTACTCTGCGCACACGCGGACCGTGCGGCCCACAGCGGTCCAGCTTAATCATGAGTCATGACCCTAGCTCCGCAAGTAGTACAAGCGAACACCGTGTAAATTTTTATTTTATTTTATAAATTCTGTGTTTTTTTTTTATCTTTACGTTTGAGCTGCGTGATTTTCCATTGCTTTATATAAAGTGTAGACTTTTATCCATTCACTTGCGTATTCGGATGAATTTTTTATCTTAACAAAGACACCGTGTCTGGCATCGAGAGACGTACGTATATAACATTGAGACGACCTTATGCTAGCGACAAAGACTGTTTGTTGAACCGCTACGACGCATAAGAGCTGACCAGGATCAAAAGGACTGCTAGAGTTTAACAGTATAATCAATAAACTGATGTTCGTGTGGAAATGTGTCGTGTCGTGTGGCCACAAGTCTTCCGCAGGAAGACAAGCCATTCTTCTGCGGGTCGACCGGGCCGGCTGGCTCCCATTTCTATCTCCTCATCATCTCTAGCCTCTAGCGGTGGCGGACTGGCGGTATCCGGTCTGTGCGTGCAACAAAGTCAAATAAGGCTCCGCGAGCAAGGCTGGCTCCGTCCGATTGGAGCGAGCACCAGCACGCCCGTCGCCCGGACAAGAACCGCACCGTCGACTGGGCGGCGGATCGGATCTATGCCTCGCCCTCCTGTTGCGCGGTGAGGGTTGGATGGATGGATACGGCTACGCTAGGGATGGGATGGAGAACTTTGAACCGGTGCCACGACGTGTCGCTTCTGGAGCGATCGCCATAAACTTATACCGTGGCCGAATTATGCTCGCTCTGGGCGAATTATGATCTTTTGTAAAAGTGGTATCTTGTGTGCGTTTTTCCCCTGTCAGTCATTATTACGTGTATATACGTGCCACACAGTAGATGGAGCAGCGACAACGGGACAAGCGACCCCAAATTGATGATGATATCGCGTCAGCGCTGGCACGGAAACCGACGGTGACGGTAAGAGCGACAAAAGGATACGGCAATAAATAAATCAATAGATAGATAGATAGTTCACGCCACATCTTTTCAGCCCGTACGTTTTTTATACAAAATCGTTTTGTTAACAAAAAAATCTATTCAAAATCAACGTCGTCACGTCAGTAATAATACATCGTTTTCTATATCCTGTACCCACTCCATCTTTCTATACACGTAACCCCCACGATACTCAGATTCTCTCCACAGCAGGATTTTCAAAAAAAACTGGTCAGAAAAAGCTAAACCTAACATGGACATTTAGTGCTACCGTACCACAGCTTTATCCCTCCGCCTTGACACTCTGAGCCCGCCCCACACGCGCTGCCCTATGCCCTATGGGCCCCACATCCCACGCTCACGCTGTCACGCAGCACTCTCTCATCTACTGCCCCGTGGAGACCTCTTCCCCCGCCAGCCATCTAATTGCCATGTGCGACATCCGACCTCGCCTACGCAGCTAACACACCACGTAAAAAAATAGTGCAAAACGAACGCTCAAACCCACACCATGTACTCTAGAAATTTGTGTTTAGAAATAAATAATAATTATATTTAAATCAATATCTCAATACTTATTTATATAATATATAACAAATGTAGCAAAGTATGGCTAGTTGACTGTGAAGGCGCTAAGACTGTCTACATGTATTGACAACCGATTAGTTGTTCTCTCTCTCTCTGGGTGATGAGTGATGACTCGTGGTCGCAGATTGCGGCGCGTGGCTTTAGCGCAGGCGTTTATCTGCCGCCCCAGGGCCCAGGCTAGCTGGCGTTGGCGGCGACCGCGACGCCGACGGGGCCCGTGTCCGCCCGTGCGACAAAACGGGAGCTGCGAGGCCGGGCCCGGCGTATACGGCGGCTTTGGTGGTGTGAGTGGTCGTTTTGCCAGACGACGGCGCCTGGTATATGATTATTGGGTGGTGTACGAGTAGTACGTACGTACTCCTACGCCGCATGCCTGATGATGATTAGTGTAGTACGTACTGACGAAGTCACGAAGAAAGAAAACACGTGTCGAGACCAGCGGACGGCCTGGCGTGATTGTGAAGCCCGGGTTGAGCGGGCCCAGCACGTTTCGCACAGTCCAACGCAGGTGAAGAAAAATAATAGGCGTAGAGAGAGAGAGAGATAATCACGCATGGATGCACCCTCGACTCCTCGAGTGGCACCCTAGTAGCAGCAGTACCTCGCAGCGTCCTAATGCCACATCAAGTTGCAACTTGCAAATAAAGCGACAAGGGATCGAGTACCCGCCTACCAGCCAGTACGTCTACTGTGTCGCACTTAGCAATCCGAGACACCACTTTACTCAATAACAGAGAGTTTGATCCTCTTGGATCTATGCGTGCGTGCATGAGCAGAGAGAGAGAGAGAAGAGGTTACTGTGTTGTAGATCTTGGCGCGGTGGTATTACCTAGTCGTTGTCACCAGTATCGCCTCCATTCCCAAAGCCACTGCCGTCATGTAGAAGAGGAGTGCAGATCCAGTACCGTCATTAGGGTGTAGCTCTTCCAGTCACTGGCGTCCTCTAGTAGATGAGATCCTAACGTGAATTAGGGTCTTACGGTGAGGTACTAGCGTTGGCTTTCCTGCGACCTCTTAATTCTTTATATAGCGTCGTGTGATCGGAGGCCTCAACCGAGGTTAGCGTTGACCCTCCCAACTAAAGACCCGATCAAAGATATGATTAGTTAGGTTAAGTCAAATCAGTCTCTGATAGCCGGATATAGAGGACACACCCACCAACAGTGAGGACAGGACAAGTCAAGCAAAATCCAAGTGCCGAGGACCACCACCGCTCGCCTCTATCGTATGTGCGTAGTCATGATTTGACAACCAGCGACACGGTTGTGTGCCGTGCGTCGTGACAAAACAACACGGCGGGTCCCGACAAGGAGGGAGACAGAGACCCCCACCGCGGTGAACGCGTGTACGATGCCGACGCAGTGAACGGATAGTTCACTGATTTTGCCTCAAAGTTGGACGCGTGGTGTGGGGAATTGTTTGGTGCGGGGCAGGTTCAAGCAGGGTTAACCTTCCCGTTTTTTCTTCATTTCTCGCCACCACCCGAAAACGGAAATTCACCGAATTTCGTAGATTCCGAACGATTTACGATTTCAAATTTTAAATCAGTGCATTTCGTTTTTCTCGGCGGATTTCGCTGTTTTCTCGGTGGGAGACGTTGTTCGGTTTAGGAAAAATTTAAAAATTTGACACGATATTTTGCAAATTATTCAAATCATGTTGCACAATGACTAATAATATATTCAAAAATAATTTAATGTCCAAAATCACATAAACACATAATTGAATTTGAACTATATATATATATATATATATATATATATATATATATATATATATGGTAGGTATAACGGGAGTCCTGGGCTTCCAATAGTTAAAGGAAGTCCAGACCGACTACCCGTACAAACTGGTTCAACCCAGCGCGCCCAACCAGCCTGTCGGGTGCACCACCTGCCCCACGTCTGTTAGCTAAAAAAAGGAATGCATGCATGAATTAAACACGATCCAATGCATGCGCGTAAATTTAGGAAAAATATGTGTGACGGTTTCTATTTTTAAATGCTTTATTTTCTCCATAAATTTAGGATCGTTGCAACAGCCATGCAGCTAGACACGTAAGGACCATTTTATGATATATACTGAGACTAAATATGCTACACTGTGTAGATAATTATGCAATTCAGTATACTGCGTAAAAATCTGTTACCAGCTGCATGCGCACGAATTTATGATGAAAATAATGTGCAATGAAAGAAAATAAATTGCATGCATAGAAACAAAAAATCATTTTAATGTTTAATTTGCTTCATAAATATAGTATCCCTCCAACAACCATACAGCTAAACACATTAGAACTAGTTTATGATTTATACTTATATTAATTATACTGCACGGTATAGGTATTTATGCAATTCGATACACTGCATAAAAAAATCTAGCATGTTGTTCACTGGTGGACGCATCTCCATGTTGGAGCGTAAAAACCTTAAGTTTTAAGCATAAAATCTCTCAATTATAAGCGTAAATATCTGACCAATGTGAGAGGTTAATAGCTCTGGTATGTTGTTATTACGATCCTATTTTTATGGTAGATTCGAAAAATATGGCAGCCGCTGCATGCAGTTTCTATTTTTTACAGATCCAAAAATTATGGCAAAATGCATGCAAACACGTTCCCTTGCATGCGCGTAAATTTAGGAAAGATATGTGCGCCGGTTTCTATTTTAAATGCTTTATTTCCTCCATAAATTTAGGATCGCTGCAACAGACATGCAACTAAACTCGTAATGACCATTTTATGATATATACTGATACTAAATATGCTACACTGTGTAGATAATTATGCAATTCGGTATACTGCGTAAAAATCTGCTACCAGCTGCATGCACACGAATTTATGATGGAAAGAATATGCAATGAAAGGAAATGAATTGCAGGCATAAAAACAAAAAAAATCGCATTTAATGTTTTATTTCCTTCATAAATATAGGATCCCTCCAACAGCCATGCAGCTAAACGCATTAGAACTAGTTTATGATGTATACTGAAACAAATTATACTACACGGTGTAGGTATTTATGCAATTCCTTACACTGCGTAAAAAATCTGGCATGTTGTTCACTGGTGGACGCATCTCCTGGTGGAGCGTAAAAACCTTAAATTTTGAGCATAAACTCCCTCAATTATAAGCGTAAATACCGAGTCAATGAGAGGTTGATAGCTTTAGTAGGTTGTTATTACGATTCTATTTTTATGACAGATCCGAAAAACATGTAAGCCGCATGCATGCGGTTTCTATTTTTATACAAATACAAAATTTATGACAAAATCGTGGGAGTTTCCATTGCATACGCGCAAATTACGAACAACATAAATCAAGGAATTGCCTTTCCAATGTGCATGCAGTAAACTGATATACGAACTATATGTTCAAGCATAAAATCGTACAGTTTTTAGCGTAAATAATACATGTGGTAGGCATAAAACACAATAATCGAAAAGAAAACTACGTCGGATCGGAGGTTTCGGGGCTTCGGGGACGCCGCTTTGGAAGTGCCGCCTCCTCGGGGCTTCGGGGACGCCGCCACTTGCCCGCATAAGGGCCCCGCTGTCGCTCGCCCTCTAGATCGGGGAACCGCCGCCACTATTCCGGATCGAGGAACCTCCGCCACCGCACGTCGAGCTAATGGAGTTGCGGCCACCGGCCTGGGAACCGCCGCCACCGCACAAGGGCACTGCCGTCACTCGGGGGCCGCCGCCGGCGGCCTGGGAACCGCCGCCACCGCATGTCGAGGTCGGGGAGCCGCGGCCACCGCAGCCACCGGCCGGGGGTCCACCGCCGCGCGCGCTATCGGGCAACCGCCGTCGCTAATGAATCGAGATGGGGCGTGAAAAACTGAACCCTAGCACTACGGATTTTCTTTTATAGACGTCTGGACCTGGTCCGACTCGACCGGATTGCACTGTCTGGCCTGGGCTTACTCTAGTTATTGGAAGCCCAGGGCTCCTAATATACTATATATATATATTGTCGGCGTTTCGACCCCGGGGGGTCCCTGGACCGACGAGTAAATTGTCGCCGCGTGTCCCAGCCTAGATGGGTCGGCGCGAGACGGAGCACGAAGGGGGGTAGAAGAGAGGGGGGAAAAGGGGAAACCCGCGGCCTCCGTGTTGTCCTGCGCCCAGGTCGGGTGCGCTTGCGGTAGGGGGTTACAAGCGTCCGCGTGGGGGGGGGGGGAAGAGCGAGGGACCCCACGCGCCGTCCCGTCCCCCGCGCGGCCAACCTCTTTGTAAGAGAGCCCTGGACCTTCCTTTTATAGGCGTAAGGAGAGGGTCCAGGTGTACAACGGGAGGTGTAGCAGTGCGCTATCGTGTCTAGCAGAGAGGAGCTAGTGCCCTAAGTACATGCCGTCGTGGCAGCCAGAGAGGTTTTGGCACCCTGTTCATGTGATGTCGTGGCCGTCGGAGGAGCGTTGGAGCCTTGCGGAAGGACAGCTGTCGGGGCTGTCGAGTCCTTGCTAACGTCTCCTTGCTTCCGTAAGGGGCTGAGAGCCGCCGTCGTCATGGAGCACGTGGGGCGCCTTCATTTTCTGTTTACCGGGGCGAGCCAGATGGGACGCTGGTCCTGTTACTCGTAGCCTGAGCTAGCTAGGGATAGGGTAATGATGGCCCCCCTGTGACGTGGTCGGTCCAAGCCCTGGGTCGGGCGAGGCGGAGGCTCCTCCGAGGTCGGGGTCGAGTCGGTCTTCCGAGGTCGAGGTCGTGTCCGAGCCCCGGGTCGGGCGAGGCGGAGTTCGTCGTCTTCCGGGGCCGAGCCCGAGTCCGAGCCCCGGGGGTCGAGCGAGGCGGAGTTCGTCGTCTTCCGGGGCCAAGCCCAAGTCCAAGCCCTAGGGTCGGGCGAGGCGGAGTTCGTCGTCTTTTGGGGCCGAGCCCGAGTCCGAGCCCTGGGGTCGGGCGAGGCGGAGTTCGTCGTCTTCCAGGGCCGAGCCCGAGTCCGAGCCCTAGGGTCGGGCGAGGCGGAGTTCGTCGTCTTCCGGGGCCAAGCCCAAGTCCGAGCCCTGGGGTCGGGCGAGGCGGAGTTCGTTGTCTTCCGGGGCCGAGCCCGAGTCCGAGCCCTGGGGTCGGGCAAGGCGGAGTTCGTCGTCTTCCGGGGCCGGACTTGGCTGCTGTCAGCCTCACTCTGTCGAGTGGCACAGCAGTCGGAGCGACGCAGGCGACGCTGTCTTCTTGTCAGGCCGGTCAGTGGAGCGGCGAAGTGACTGCGGTCACTTTCGGCTCTGTCGACTGAAGGGCGCGTGACAGGATAAGGTGTCAGGCCATCCTTGCATTAAATGCTCCTGCGATTCGGTCGGTCGGTGTGGCGACCTGGCCAAGGTTGCTTCTTGGCGAAGACTGGGCCTCGGGCGAGCCGAAGGTGTGTCCGTCGCTTGAGGGGGTCCTCGGGCGAGACGTGAATCTTCCGGGGTCGGCTGCCCTTGCCCGAGGCTAGGCTCGGGCGAGGCGAGGTCGTGTCCCTTGAGTGGACCGAGCCTTGGCTTAATCGCACCCATCAGGCCTTTGCAGCTTAGTGTTGATGGGGGTTACGAGCTGAGATTAGGAGTCTTGGGGGTACCCCTAATTATGGTCCCCGACAGTAGCCCCCGAGCCTCGAAGGGAGTGTTGATACTCGCTTGGAGGCTTTTGTCGCACTTTTTTGCAAGGGGACCGGCCTTCCTCGGTTGCTTTTTGTTCCGGTGGGTGCGCGCGAGCGCACCCGCCGGGTGTAGCCCCCGAGGCCTCGGAGGAGTAGTTTGACTCCTTCGAGGTCTTAGTACGTTTCGTAACGCTTCGGTCGGTCTGGCTGCTCCCTCATGCGAACTGGCCGTAGCCCGGGTGAACAGTCGAGTCCCAAGTTCTCGGGCTGGTATGTTGACGCTGTCAATGGTTTGGCCGGAGCCGGGTTTGCGAGAGCAGCCCCCGAGCCTCCGCATAGAGCGAGAGGACGGTCAAGGACAGACTCGGCTTTTTACATACGCCCCTGCGTCGCCTTTCCGCAAGGAGGAGGGGGGAAAGCGCCATGTTGCCCTCGGAGGGCGCCGAACATGGTGTCTCCAGTGAGTTACTAACGGGTAATCCGAGTGGACGCCCGTGCCCCATTTGTTAGGGGTCGGCTAGTGGCCCAGAGGCGCGCTCCAAAAGTACCTGCGAGTGATTTGCCGGACCCGGTCCCCTTTTGGCGGGGTCCGAGGGCTCGATGCCTCCCTCTGGTGGGATTCCGTTACAAAATCATTCCCGTTGGTCTCAGAAATGTCCTAGGGTACCTCGGGAGCGTAGCCCGAGCCTCGGTTATGTATCGAATGTACCCAGGGTCATCCCTCGCTCTGCGTCTGAGGCGGCTGTCGAACCCTTCGGGGGCCAGCCTTCGAACCCCTGATCAGTAGTGGGCGCGGAGCCCGAGTGGCCTGAGGCAGCCGTTGAACCCTTTCGAGGGGCCGGCCTTCGAACCTCTGACCAGTAGTGGGCGCGGAGCCCGAGTGGCCTGAGGCGGCCGTTGAACCCTTTCGAGGGGCCGGCCTTCGAACCTCTGACCAGTAGTGGGCGCGGAGCCCGGGTGCTCTGAGGCGGCTGTTGAACCCTTCCGAGGGGCCAGCCTTTGAGCCTATGATCAGTAGGGGGGCTCGGGGCTCGCTTCCTTCGCGGAGAAGGATCCCTTTTGGAGTATCCCCTTTCCTGATCCCTGAGGCAAGAGAGAGAAAGAGGAAGTGGAAAAGGATACGAAATCGAATGACATGGCGCACCTTTTTTGACGCGGTCATTATGGCGGAGGTGAAGCGTCGCCTGCTTCGCCTGCCAAAGGTGCCGCCTGTCCTGTCGTAGAGTTAATGCAACGGGACGAGTGGTTCACGGGGCGGCCGTTGTGCGTGCGCGAGCCGTTTGAGGAACGGGACACGAACGCGTCGTCTTCACGCCGTGGGAGAAGGTCCTTTCGCTATCCCAGGAGGGGGCATGAGCTTGCTGACGACTCGACTGCCGCTTCCGCCCGCCTGCCACCGCCATTACTGCCGGCCCATTTCTAGCCATATCGACCGTCGCACCCTCTCCCGCGGCTGACTGACCCGTGACCGATGTGCTCGGTTGGCACTGTCGGGTCATGCGCAGGGTCGCCTCGAGTCGCGGTACTGGTTCCGCAGTTGAGAAGGCGCGGTACTTGCGCGAGTGGCGGTGCAGTTTCTTGCACGTAGTAACCGGCGCGCCGGTTACATGACGTGTGGGCCTGGGCCTCCATGCTGGATGCGTCGAAGTCGAAAGGGTGCGCCCCCCTGGGTGCGGTTGCACGCCGCCTTCATGGCGGCCCGCCCTTTCACCCGCTGGCCTGGGCGAAAGTGGAGGAATGCTCGTAACCGCTGGGCAGTTGCGCGCACTGTGCTCGGCGGTTTGGCTCTATCTGCCCTGTGCCAGCTTGCATGACGCGCGGGGCCCAGCCCCTGTGTCGTAGGGGGAGGACCTTGGAGCATGTTGGAAAAGACTCAGCCCGCGACGGCTGAGGACGCAAGTGGGGAGAGTTGCCTTTAAAAGGAGGGTGACCCCCTTGAAAGGCAACCATGTCTTCGCGCTCTCCTCATGCATTGCGTCTTTCCACCTTTCGAGCCCCTAGATGGGGGCGCCCGTGGTTCTTCCGCCTTGTCGTCGTTGGGGGAACGCAACTTCGCGGAAGTTGGTACCTTTCAGCCATCGTTCGGCTTCAAGGATTTTCGTCAGGCAGCCCGGCTGCATCCCCTCGCCGGTGGTCACCCAAGACGGTGACCACCAGTTCGGTGGTGGGGAGAAGCGAGCCGGGCTGCGATCTTGGTTCTGCCCTCAGCTTCAAGGATCTTCGTCATCCTGGCTGGGGCGGAGGCCGGGCTGAGCCGGAGCTCTACCTCCTGCATGGGTCGGCGGGTCACCTTCTCCCTCAGCATTCAAGGGAGAGGGCGCTCACCGGCCTAGCGGGAGGGCCGGACTTCGACAACGCGGGGCTGGTCGGCGGCGAGCGTTGTCAGCTTCAGCGCGTTGGGCTCGCTGGCTCAGCTGGCCTGGTTCGGCTCCCGGTGTCCCCTCCCGCCGTGAGAGCGGTTGTCGCACCGCGCGCACCGGGGGACCGCCCAAGACGTCGCGCGCTGCTAGGGTGACGTTCGTGTTCTGGGGCTGTCCTGCCTTTGCCCCGGTACGGCGCCTCTGCGTGGAGGTCGGTGCTTCGCTTGGGCAGGTGGTTTCCGTCGTCGGCGCTGAGGTGGCGGCGGCTGAAGAAGTCCTCGTCGCTGACGGGGTCACCGCCACCACGCGTGCTCCGGGCCTCTGGCTCTTTGGCTTTGATAGATTGTCCTCGCCCCTCGAGTGGGGGCGTGGGCGAGGAGCTCGTCGCAGCAGCGTCCACCCTGAGGTCATCGCTGCTGCCGTTTGGCCACTTCGAAGCGGGCGTCGGCGAGCCACCAAGGGTTTTGTCGCCCCGCAGGCCCTCCAACGTGGGGGGTTGTTCGTACCTGCGGGGGTGGAACCGGAGTTCCGTTTGTAATGGCACCTTGAGTGCCGGTGTTTATTCATTGTGGCTGTCGGGGCCTGAACATGTATGTATCTTTTGGCACGAAGCCGTGTTTTTCCCTCATTCCGAGCGCTAGGACTCGCCTGTCAGCTAACTGAACCGCTTCACCAAGTGTGAGTTGCCTCGTGCGAAGGTGATGAGTGAGGTATCCGTGTCCCGGAGGCGTAGGAGTCCCTCGGCTCAGTCGGCCTTGCCGCCCGAGGCTTCTCTTGCTTAGTTAAAGGAAACCCTCGGCCGCTCTTCGATGAGCTGGAGCCGGAGGCAGCGGTATAAGCGTGGACAGAGGCAGAGTTGGCTCGAAAAGAAGACTTCGTCATCCGGAGCCTGACCGGGCCGTCCGCTGGCGGGACCGGTGCTGGAGTCGAGTTGCCGAGGCCATGGGCCGGGCTGATGCCCTCGGGGAACAGCCGGCTGAGGCTTCAGGGCGACTGGCCGAGCTGTCTGCTCGAGCCGGACTCCTGGAGGAGACCCTGGTGGCGATGGCCTGGGCGTGGTGCTGACGTCGTCCTTCAGAGCGGAGATCCTCCGACTGTGTTGCCGTTCGAGGCTCGGTCGGACTTCGACGAAGGTGGTGTTGACGTCGAGGGTGCTGCTGCTCCCCCTCCATCGAGGTCCGAACCTGCAGGATCGATTTACCTTGTAGTGTGCGTATGTTTTCTGCGGCCGCCGAGGCCCAAACATACTGTCGCTGTGTTGTAAAGCTGCATTTCTTTTTCCCTTTTTTTCGAGTATCAAGACTTATTCGTCGGTAACAGAATTGTTTGTTCGAGCGAGAGTTACTTTTCACGGAAGGTGATGAGTGAGGTATCCGTATCCCGGAGGCGTAGGAGTCCCTCGGCTCAATCGGTCTTGCCGCTTACGTGTACTCTTACTCGTCTGTAGGATTCTGCTAACGATGTAGTCGAGAAGACCCGAAAAATCGTTTCGGCAGAAAGGTCTCCGAGCATTAAGACTTGTTCGATCGGCAGAATCGCTTATCCGAGCGTGAGTTACTTATCACAGAAGATGATGAGTGAGGTATCCGTATCCCGGAGGCGTAGGAGTCCCTCGGCTCGGTCGGCCTTGGCTGCTTACGTGTACTCCATCGTTTTCAGGACCCCACTTTTGAAGTAGTCAAAAAGCACGAAAGACGTTCTGGCAGAAAGACTTTTTCTAAGGAAAATTTTGACGCAGAGGGGGTTCCCCCCTTCTAGCCCCCGAGGGAGGGTCGGGCTTTGCCGAGGCAAGGCTGACCCTTCCTTGATGGTTAGACTTTGTGTGTGAACGAGGTGTACGAACGACTGGAAAGCATCTTAAGGGTAGAAGCGACGTAGCTGTCGGATGTTCCAAGCGTTGCTGTAGACCTCGCCTTGGCTGTTGGCCAGCTTGTATGTCCCGGGCTTCAGAACCTTGATGACGACGAACGGCCCTTCCCAGGGAGGCGTGAGTTTGTGCCACCCTCGGGCGTCTTGTCGCAGCCGAAGCACCAGGTCGCCCACTTGGAGGTCTCGGGACCGAACCCCTCGGGCGTGGTAGCGTCGCAGGGACTGCTGGTACTGCGCCGAGTGTAGTAAGGCCATGTCCCGAGCCTCTTCGAGCTGGTCCAGTGAGTCTTCTCGGTCGATCTGGTTTCTTCGGTCGTTGTACGCCCTCGTCCTCGGGGAACCGTATTCTAAGTCCGTGGGCAAGACGGCCTCGGCCCCATAGACTAGAAAGAACAGTGTGAAGCCCATGGCTCGGCTCGGCGTTGTCCTCAGACTCCAGACCACCGAGGGGAATTCCTTCATCCATCGCCTGCCGAACTTGTGGAGGTCGCTGTAGATCCTCGGCTTGAGTCCTTGCAGAATCATGCCGTTGGCACGTTCCACCTGCCCATTCGTCATGGGGTGAGCCACGGCGGCCCAGTCCACCCAGATATGGTGATCCTCGCAGAAGTCCAGGAACTTTCTGCCGGTGAACTGGGTGTCGTTGTCGGTGATGATGGAGTTCGGGACCCCAAAGCGATGGATGATGTTGGTGAAGAATGCCACCGCCTGTTCGGACCTGATGATGTTTAGGGGTCAGACCTCGATCCACTTGGAGAATTTGTCGATGGCGACCAACAGGTGCCTGTAGCCCCCGGGTGCCTTCTGCAAGGGACCGACGAGGTCCAGTCCCCACACAGTAAATGACCAGGTGATGGGTATTGTCTGCAGAGCCTGAGCGGGCAGGTGGGTCTGCGTCGCGTAGAATTGACACCCTTGGCAGGCGCGGACAATTCTAGTGGCGTCGGCCACCGCGGTCGGCCAGTAGAAACCTTGTCGGAAGGCATTTCCAACAAGGGCTCGGGGCGCTGCGTGATGACCGCAAGCCCCCGAGTGTATTTCTTGTAAGAGCTCCTGGCCTTTGGTGGTAGAGCTCCTTTCCGTCACCCAGTAAGACGAACGACTTGGTGCGCCGCGCCAGTCGCCGAGCCTCGGCTCGGTCGAGGGGCAGCTCTCCTTAGTGGAGATATTACAGGTACGGGGTCTGCCAGTTTCGATTAGGCTGGACCCCACTCCGCTCTTCCTTGACGCGCAGTGCCTCATCCTCGGGGGGCCGAGGGTGCCTCGGGCCGAGTCGAGGGCGCCTCGGGCTGTGCCGAGGGTGCCTCGGGCTGGGTCGAGGCCTTCTCGGGCTCAGGCGTGTCGTCGGTCTTGACTGAGGGTTGATGTAGGTCTCGGGAGAAGACGTCCGGGGGAACCGTTGTCCGCCCCGAGGCTATCTTAGCCAGCTCGTCCGCAGTCTCGTTGTGTCGTCGGGCAATGTGGTTGAGCTCGAGCCCGTAGAACTTGTCCTCCAGTCGTCGAACCTCATCGCAGTAGGCTTCCATCTTCGGGTCGTGGCAGTGGGAGATTTTCATAACTTGGTAGATGACGAGCTGCGAGTCGCCGCGAGCGTCGAGGCGTCGGACCCTAGCTCAATGGCGATGCGCAACCCGTTGACCAGAGCTTCGAACTCAGCCACATTGTTGGACGCCAGGAAATGGAGGCGCAACACGTAGCGTAGGTGTTTCCCGAGGGGCGAGATGAAGAGCAGGCCCGCGCCTGCCCCTGTTTTCATCAGTGACCCATCGAAAAACATGGTCCAGAGTTCCGGCTGGATCGGAGCCGCCGGGAGCTGGGTGTCGACCCATTCAGCCACAAAGTCCACCAAGACTTAGGACTTGATGGCCTTTCGAGGGGCGAACGAGATCGTCTCGCCCATGATTTCCACCGCCACTTTGCAATCCTACCAGAGGCCTCTCGGCACTGGATGATCTCCCCCAGGAGGAAGGATGACACCACAGTCACCGGATGAGACTCGAAGTAGTGTCGCAACTTTCGCTGCGTCAGGATCACCGCGTACAGCAGCTTCTGAATTTGCGGGTAGCGGATCTTGGTCTCGGATAGTACCTCACTGATGAAGTAAACTGGCCTCTAGACGGGCAATGCATGCCCTTCTTCTTGTCTCTCAACCACGATCGCGGCGCTGACCACCTGAGTGGTAGCGGCGACGTAGATCAAGAGGGCTTCTTCGGCGGCGAGGGGCACCAAGATGGGTGCGTTCGTAAGGAGCGCCTTCAGGTTCCCGAGGGCTTCCTCGACCTCGGAGGTCCAAGTGAAGCACTCGGTCTTTCTTAAGAGGCGGTACAGAGGTAGGCCTCTTTTGCCGAGGCGCGAGATGAAACGGCTCAGAGCCGCAAGGCATCCCATGACCCTTTGTACGCCTTTCAAGTCCTTGATGGGCCCCATGTTGGTGATGGCCGCGATTTTCTCCGGGTTGGCCTTGATGCCCTGCTCGGAGACGATGAACCCCAAGAGCATGCCTCGGGGGACTCCGAAGACACACTTCTCGGGATTGAGTTTTACTCCTTTCTGAGAGCACCTAGAGGGGGGGTGAATAGGTGATCCTGTAACACTTAAAAAAGCTTAAGCCACAAAACTTGGTTACTTGTTAGCACAGTAATATGCCAAGTGGCTAGAGAAGGATCTCACACAACACAATAACCAAGAGATATCAATCACAGAGATGGCACAGTGGTTATCCCGTGGTTCGGCCAAGACCAACGCTTGCCTACTCCACGTTGTGGCGTCCCAACAGACGAGGGTTGCAATCAACCCCTCTCAAGCGGTCCAAAGACCAACTTGAATACCACGGTGTTGCTTTGCTTCTCTTAATCCCGTTTGCGAGGAATCTCCACAGCTTGGAGCCTCTCGCCCTTACACAAGATGTTCACGAAGAATCACAGAGCAAGGGAGGGATTAGCAACTCACACACGACACAAAGATCACAGCGAATACGCACACGCAAAACCAAGATTTGAGCTCAAGAGACTAGCACACTAGAACGGAGCTCAAATCACTAGAATGTCGAACAAGTGCGCAAGAATGGAGTGTGAGTGATCAATGATGCTCAAAGGATGCTTGGTGTGCTCCTCCATGCGCCTAGGGGTCCCTTTTATAGCCCCAAGGCAGCTAGGAGCCGTTGAGCACAAGTTTGGAAAGCCATTCTTGCCTTCTGTCATCGCGGGCACCGGACAGTCCGGTGCACACCGGACACTGTCCGGTGCCCGATTTCCTTCCTTAAATAGCGAAGCCGACCGTTGGCAGCCTGAGAGCCGTTGGCGCACCGGTCATGTCCGGTGAACACCGGACAGTCCGGTGCCGTCTTCTAGCCGTTGGCTCGGCCACGTGTCCCGCGCAGATTGCGCGGCCGACCGTTGGCTCACCGGACAGTCCGGTGCACACCGGACAGTCCGGTGAATTTTAGCCGTACGTCGCCGGTGAATTCCCGAGAGTGGCCACTTCGCTCAAGCCAGCCTGGTGCACCGGACACTGTCCGGTGCACCACCGGACAGTCCGGTGCTTGCAGACTCAGCAGATTCTTGGCTGCTCGAGCCAAGATATTTCCAATTGGATTTTTCCTGTTTCCAGCACTTAGACACAATACATTAGTCCATAAAACAATGTACTAAGTCTGAGAAACATACCTTAAATCTTGATTTGTACCTTGTCCACCTTTTTACACTTAGGCACTTGTGTTGGACACTAAATCACCAAAATACTTAGAAATGGCCCAAGGGCACATTTCCCTTTCAATCTCCCCCTTTTTGGTGATTTATGCCAACACAACATAAAGCAAGTAGAACAAGTACAAAATCAAATCAAATAAGAACTCAAAATTGTTTTGATTCAATTTTGACATATATGGATCACTCTATGCCACCACTTGGTTTGTTTTTGCAAATCAAACTCAAATTTCTATCTCTAAGTCAAACACACATGTTAAGACATAAAGAGAGTCATTCTAAGAGAAATTGACTTAAGATTTCAAAAACTCCCCCTTTTTCCCATAATCAATACTTCTCCCCACAAGAAGCCAACTTTTGACAAGAGAGGCAACAAAAACCAAAAGCTCTATTCTACTATTTTCAAAATCTCTCAAGTGGTAGCTGATCCATTTATCGCTTTGGCCTTTATTTTCTCCCCCTTTGGCATCAAGCACCAAAATGGGATCAATCTTGGCCCTTTAACCCCATTGCCTCACCAAAATCTTCAAATAAGAACACAAAGGCAATAAGAGTATGAAGATGAACTTGGAAAAGTTACTCTTTTCATCGGAGTGCAGTGGAAGTCTTGCATGGTCCAAGTCCACCTTTTCCCTTTCAATTTTCCTTGGAGACTAAAACAACGAAACTCAAGTACATGGTTAGTCTCAAAGGGTCAAGTTGTAGCACAGCTCCCCCTAAATATGTGCATTACTTGCAAACAGGACTTGTGAGGTCCAGGGAGTGTTTGTACAACTTGAGCACCACAATAAGCAACAAAATGCAGAATGAACATGATCAAAGGCATAAACACATGTATGCTACATTTCAATCCAAGTTCCGCGAATCTAAGATATTGAGCTCACTACGCAGCCTGCAAAAGGTCTTCTCATCTAGAGGCTTGGTAAAGATATCGGCTAGCTGGTTCTCGGTGCTAACATGAAACACTTCGATATCTCCCTTTTGCTGGTGGTCTCTCAAAAAGTGATGCCGGATGTCAATTTGCTTTGTGCGGCTGTGCTCAACAGGATTTTCCGCTATTCGGATAGCACTCTCATTGTCACATAGGAGTGGGACTTTGCTCAGATTGTAGCCAAAGTCCCTGAGGGTTTGCCTCATCCAAAGTAGTTGCGCACAACACTGTCCTGCGGCAACGTACTTGGCCTCAGCGGTGGATAGGGCAACGGAGGTTTGTTTCTTAGAGTTCCATGACACCAGGGACCTTCCTAAGAATTGGCACGTCCCCGATGTACTCTTCCTATCGACCTTACATCCAGCATAGTCGGAATCTGAGTACCCAATCAAGTCAAAGTTAGACCCCTTTGGATACCAGATCCCAAAGCAAGGCGTAGCGACTAAATATCGAAGAATTCGCTTCACAGCCACTAAGTGACACTCCTTCGGATCGGATTGAAATCTAGCACACATGCATACGCTAAGCATAATATCCGGTCTACTAGCACATAAATAGTCCAAACTTCGTTGCGCTTGAAGTTGTTGAGTTCCTCCTGCATGGCCAACACCCAGTCCGGATCTAGCAAGGCCTCTTCTACCCTGAAAGGCTCAATAGAAGAGACAAAAGAGTAATGCTCACAAAAATTAACTAATCTTGAGCGAGTAGTTACTCCCTTGCTAATATCACCCAATATCTGGTCGACGGGATGATCCCTTTGAATTGTCGCTCGAACTTGGGTTGGAGGTGCCTGAGGTGCTCCTTCCTCTTGAACATCCTGTGCTCCCCCTTGATCATGTGCCTCCACTTGAGGTACCTGTTCATCATCTTGGGTTGGGGGATGCACCATAGTTGAGGAAGACAGTTGATCTTGCTCCAAATGTTCCTGAGGCCGTACATCTCCAATCGCCATGGTGCGTATCACGGCCGTTGGAACGTCTTCTTCATCTACATCATCAAGATCAACAACTTGCTCTCTTGGAGAGCCATTAGTCTCATCAAATACAACGTCGCTAGAGACTTCAACCAAACCCGATGATTTGTTGAAGACCCTATACGCCTTTGTATTTGAATCATAACCTAATAAAAATCCTTCTACGGCTTTGGGAGCAAATTTGGAATTTCTACCCTTCTTCACTAGAATGTAGCATTTACTCCCAAAAACACGAAAATACGATACATTAGGTTTGTTACCGGTTAGCAGCTCATACGATGTCTTCTTGAGGAGGCGGTGAAGGTAGACCCTGTTGATGGCGTGGCAAGCCGTGTTCACGGCTTCCGACCAAAAGCACTCGGGGGTCTTGAATTCTCCAAGCATAGTCCTCGCCATATCTATGAGCGTCCTGTTCTTTCTCTCTACCACACCATTTTGCTGAGGTGTGTAGGGAGCGGAGAACTCGTGCTTGATCCCCTCCTCCTCAAGAAACTCCTCCACTTGAAAGTTCTTGAATTCGGACCCATTGTTGCTCCTCATCTTCTTCACCTTGAGCTCAAACTCATTTTGAGCTCTCCTTAGGAAGCGCTTGAGGGTCCCTTGGGTTTCAGACTTATCCTGCAAAAAGAACACCCAAGTGAAGCGGGAAAAGTCATCAACGATAACTAGACCATACTTACTTCCTCCTATGCTCAGATAGGCGACGGGTCCGAAGAGGTCCATATGTAGCAGCTCCAGGGGTCTTGATGTTGTCATCACATTTTTGGTGTGATGAGAGCCTCCCACCTGTTTCCCTGCTTGACAAGCTGCACAAGGTCTATCTTTTTCGAAATGAACATTGGTTAGACCTATCACGTGTTCTCCCTTTAGAAGCTTGTGGAGGTTCTTCATCCCCACATGTGCTAAGCGGCGATGCCACAGCCAGCCCATGCAAGTCTTAGCCATTAAGCATGCATCTAGACCGGCCTCTTCTTTTGCAAAATCAACTAAGTAAAGCTTGCCGTCTAGTACACCCTTAAAAGCTAGTGAACCATCACATCTTCTAAAGACAGACACATCTACATTTGTAAACAAACAGTTATATCCCATATTGCATAATTGACTGACAGATAGCAAATTATATCCAAGAGACTCTACTAAAAACACATTAGAGATAGAGTGCTCATTTGAGATTGCAATTTTACCTAACCCTTTTACCTTGCCTTGATTCCCATCACCGAATATTATTGAATCTTGGGAATCTTTATTCTTGACGTAGGAGGTGAACATCTTCTTCTCCCCCGTCATATGGTTTGTGCATCCGCTGTCAATAATCCAGCTTGAACCCCCGGATGCATAAACCTGCAAGGCAAATTTAGGCTTGGGTCTTAGGTACCCAACTCATGTTGGGTCCTGCAAGGTTAGCACAAATATCCTTAGGGACCCAAATGCAAGTTTTGTCTCCCTTGCATCTTGCCCCTAATTTTCTAGCAACTATCTTCCTATCCTTTCTACAAATAGCAAAAGAAGCATTTAAAGCATGATATATTGTAGAAGGTTCATTAACTTTCCTAGGAACATTAACGACATTTCTCCTAGGCATATTATTAATAACATTTCTCCTACCAACATTTCTATCATGCACATAAGAAGAACTAGAAGCAACCATGGCATGAGAATCAAAGGCATTATATACATTACAGCTCCTATAAGCATTTCTAGGTTGTCTTCTATCATAGTACATAAAGGCATGGTTCTTTTGCACATTACTAGCCATAGGGGCCTTCCCTTTCTCCTTGGCGGAGATGGGAGCCTTATGGCTTGTCAAGTTCTTGGCTTCTCTCTTGTAGCCAAGTCCATCCTTAATTGAGGGGTGTCTACCAATCGTGTAGGCATCCCTTGCAAATTTTAGCTTGTCAAATTCATTCTTGCTAGTCTTAAGTTGGGCATTAAGACTAGCTAATTCATCATTTAATTTGGAAATTGAAACTAAATGATCACTACAAGCATCAATGTCAAAATCTTTACACCTATTACAAGTTTCAACAATTTCTACACAAGAATTAGATTTACTAGCTACTTCTAGTTTAGCATTTAAATCATCATTAAAACTTTTTAACTTAGCAATAGTTTCTTGACAAGAAGATAATTCACTAGAGAGCATTTCATTCCTCTTAATTTCTAGAGCAAGAGATTTCTGTGCTTCTACAAATTTATCATGTTCTTCATACAACAAATCCTCTTGTTTTTCTAAAAGCATATTCTTGTCATTCAAGGCATCAATTAATTCATTAATTTTGTCTACCTTGGTTCTATCTAATCCCTTGAATAAGCATGAGTAATCTATCTCATCATCATCACTAGACTCATCTTCACTCGAAGAAGCATAAGTACTAGTATGAGTGCTTACTTTCTTCTCTCTTGCCATGAGGCAAGTGTGACGTTCGTTGGGGAAGAGGGATGACTTGTTGAAGGCGGTGGCGGCAAGTCCTTCATTGTCAGAGTCGGAGGAGGAACAATCCGAATCCCACTCCTTTCCGATATGTGCCTCGCCCTTGGCCTTCTTGTAATGCTTCTTTTTCTCCCTCTTGTTCCCTTGGTCCTGATCACTATCATTGTCGGGACAGTTAGCAATAAAATGACCAAGCTTACCGCATTTGAAGCATGAGTGCTTCCCCTTGGCTTTGGTCTTGCTTGGCTGCCCCTCGCGACCTTTAAGCGCCGTCTTGAAGCGCTTAATGATGAGGGCCATCTCCTCATCATTGAGTCCGGCCGCCTCAACTTGTGCCACCTTGCTTGGTAGCGCATCCTTGCTCCTTGTTGCCTTGAGAGCAATGGGTTGAGGCTCATGACTAGGACCGTTCAACGCGTCGTCCACGTATCTTGCCTCCTTGATCATCATTCGCCCGCTTACGAACTTCCCAAGAACTTCTTCGGGCGACATCTTGGTGTACCTGGGATTTTCACGTATATTGTTCACCAAATGAGGATCAAGAACGGTAAATGAACTTAGCATTAGGCGGACGACGTCGTGGTCCGTCCATCGCGTGCTCCCGTAGCTCCTTATTTTGTTGATAAGGGTCTTGAGCCGGTTGTATGTTTGTGTCGGCTCCTCGCCCCTTATCATCGCGAACCGTCCAAGCTCGCCCTCCACCAACTCCATTTTGGTGAGCAAGGTGACGTCGTTTCCCTCATGAGAGATCTTGAGGGTGTCCCAGATCTGCTTGGCATTGTCCAAGCCGCTCACCTTGTGATACTCGTCCCTGCACAAAGAGGCTAGCAACACAGTAGTAGCTTGTGCATTTTTATGAATCTGTTCATTAATAAACACAGGGCTATCCGAGCTATCAAATTTCATTCCACTTTCCACAATCTCCCAAATGCTTGGATGGAGAGAAAACAGGTGAGTACGCATTTTGTGGCTCCAAAATCCGTAATCCTCTCCATCAAATTGAGGGGGCTTGCCAAGTGGAATGGGGAGCAATTGAGCATTTGAACTATGCGGGATGCGCGAATAATCGAAGGAAAAGTTTGAGTTAACCGTCTTTCGTCTATTGTAGTCGTCGTCGTCCTTTTGGGAGGAGGAAGATTCGTCGCTGTCGTAGTAAACAATTTCCTTGATGCGCCTTGTCTTCTTCTTCCTCCCGTCTTTTCTTTTGTGGCCCGAGCCTGAGTCGGTAGGCCTGTCATCATTGGGCTCGTTGACGAAGGACTCCTTCTCCTTGTCGTTGATCACCATCCCCTTGCCTTTAGGATCCATCTCTTCGGGCGGTTAGTCCCTTTCTTGAAGAGAACGGCTCCGATACCAATTAAGAGCACCTAGAGGGGGGGGGGGTGAATAGGTGATCCTGTAACACTTAAAAAAACTTAAGCCACAAAACTTGGTTACTTGTTAGCACAGTAATATGCCAAGTGGCTAGAGAAGGATCTCACACAACACAATAACCAAGAGATATCAATCACAGAGATGGCACAGTGGTTATCCCGTGGTTCGGCCAAGACCAACGCTTGCCTACTCCACGTTGTGGCGTCCCAACGGACGAGGGTTGCAATCAACCCCTCTCAAGCGGTCCAAAGACCAACTTGAATACCACGGTGTTGCTTTGCTTCTCTTAATCCCGTTTGCGAGGAATCTCCACAGCTTGGAGCCTCTCGCCCTTACACAAGATGTTCACGAAGAATCACAGAGCAAGGGAGGGATTAGCAACTCACACACGACACAAAGATCACAGCGAATACGCACACGCAAAACCAAGATTTGAGCTCAAGAGACTAGCACACTAGAACGGAGCTCAAATCACTAGAATGTCGAACAAGTGCGCAAGAATGGAGTGTGAGTGATCAATGATGCTCAAAGGATGCTTGGTGTGCTCCTCCATGCGCCTAGGGGTCCCTTTTATAGCCCCAAGGCAGCTAGGAGCCGTTGAGCACAAGTTTGGAAAGCCATTCTTGCCTTCTGTCATCGCGGGCACCGGACAGTCCGGTGCACACCGGACACTGTCCGGTGCCCGATTTCCTTCCTTAAATAGCGAAGCCGACCGTTGGCAGCCTGAGAGCCGTTGGCGCACCGGTCATGTCCGGTGAACACCGGACAGTCCGGTGCCGTCTTCTAGTCGTTGGCTCGGCCACGTGTCCCGCGCAGATTGCGCGGCCGACCGTTGGCCCGGCCGACCGTTGGCTCACCGGACAGTCCGGTGCACACCGGACAGTTCGGTGAATTTTAGCCATACGTCGCCGGTGAATTCCCGAGAGCGGCCACTTCGCTCAAGCCAGCCTGGCACACCGGACACTGTCCGGTGCACCACCGGACACTGTCCGGTGCACCACCGGACAGTCCGGTGCTTGCAGACTCAGCAGATTCTTGGCTGCTCGAGCCAAGATATTTCCAATTGGATTTTTCCTGTTTCCAGCACTTAGACACAATACATTAGTCCATAAAACAATGTACTAAGTCTGAGAAACATACCTTAAATCTTGATTTGTACCTTGTCCACCTTTTTACACTTAGGCACTTGTGTTGGAGACTAAATCACCAAAATACTTAGAAATGGCCCAAGGGCACATTTCCCTTTCACTTTTGCCTTGAGACACCGGAATGTCGTTTCAAGGTCGGAAAGGAGGTCGGAGGCTTTCCTCGTCTTGACTACGATGTCATCGACATAAGCCTCGACCGTTCGACCAATGTGTTGGCCGAACACGTGGTTCATGCACCTTTGGTATGTTGCATCCGCATTCCTCAAACCAAATGGCATAGTAACATAGCAGTACATGCCAAAAGGTGTGATGAAAGAAGTCGTGAGCTGGTCGGACTCTTTCATCCTGATTTGGTGATACCCTGAGTAGGCATCGAGGAAAGGCAGGGTTTCGCATCCCGCAGTGGAATCCATGATTTGATCGATGCGAGGCAGAGGGTAGGGAACTTTTGGGCATGCTTTGTTTAGACCAGTGTAGTCTACACACATCTGCCATTTCCCTCCTTTCTTTCTCACAAGCACGGGGTTGGCAAGCCATTCGGGATGGAATACCTCTTTGATGAACCCTGCGGCCATCAGCTTGTGGATCTCCTTGCCTATGGCTCTGCGCTTTTCTTCGTCGAATCGGCGCAGAGATTGCTTCACGGGTCGGGCTCCAGCTCGAATATCCAGCGAGTGCTCGGCGACATCCCTCGGTATGCCAGGCATGTCTGAGGGACTCCACACGAAAACTTCGACGTTTGCGCAGAGAAAGTCTATGAGCACTGCTTCCTATTTGGGGTCGAGCTTGGCGCCGATCCGGACTTGCTTGGAGGCGTCGTTGCTGGGGTCGACAGGGACGGACTTAACCGTCTCCGCTGGCTCAAAGTTGCCGGCATGGCGCTTCACGTCTGGCACCTCCTTGGAGAGGCTCTCCAGGTCGGCGATGAGGGCCTCGGATTCGGCGAGGGCCTCGGCGTACTCCACGCACTCTATGTCGCATTCGTACGCGTGTCGGTATGTGGGGCCAACGGTGATGACCCCGTTGGGGCCCGACATCTTGAGCTTGAGGTAGGTGTAGTTGGGGACGGCCATGAACTTGGCGTAGCATGGCCTCCCCAGTACTGCGTGGTAGGTTCCTCGGAACCCGACCACCTCGAACGTGAGGGTTTCCCTTCTGAAGTTGGAGGGAGTCCCGAAACAGACGGGCAGATCGAGTCATCCGAGGGGTTGGACGCGTTTCCCGGGGATGATCCCGTGAAAAGGCGCCGCACCGGCCCGGACCGAGGACAGATCGATCTGCAGGAGCTCGAGGGTCTCGGCGTAGATGATGTTGAGGCTGCTGCCTCCGTCCATGAGGACCTTGGTGAGCCTGACATTGCCGATGACGGGGTCGACAACGAGCGGATATTTCCCCAGGCTCGGCACGCGGTCGGGGTGATCGGCCTGGTCGAAGGTGATGGGCTTGTCAGACCAGTCTAGGTAGACCGGTGCCGCCACCTTTACCGAGCAGACCTCCCGATGCTCTTGCTTGCGGTGCCGAGCCAAGGCGTTCACCGCTTGCCCACCGTAGATCATGAAGCAGTCGCGGACCTCGGGGAACTCCTCTGCCTTGTGATCCTCCTTCTTGTCGTCGTGGTGGGCCCTGCCACCCTCCGCAGGTGGCCCGGCCCTGTGAAAGTGGCGCCGAAGCATGGCGCATTCCTCAAGGGTGTGCTTGACGGGTCCCTGATGATAGGGGCACGGCTCCTTGAGCATCTTGTCGAAGAGATTGACGCCTCCGGGAGGTTTCCGAGGGTTCTTATACTCAGCGGCGGTGACAAGGTCCGCGTCGGCGGCATCGCGTTTCGCTTGCGACTTCTTCTTGCCTTTCTTCTTGGTGCCGCGCTGAGCGGACGCCTCGGGAACATCTTCCGGCTGGCGGCCCTAGGGCTGCTTGTCCTTCCGGAAGATGGCCTCAACCGCCTCCTGGCCAGAGGCGAACTTGGTGGCGATGTCCATCAGCTCGCTCGCCCTGGTGGGGGTCTTGCGACCCAACTTGCTCACCAGGTCGCGGCAGGTGGTGCCAGCGAGGAACGCGCCGATGACTTCTGAATCGGTGACGTTGGGCAGCTCGGTGCGCTGCTTTGACAATCGCCGGATGTAGTCCCAGGGAGACTCTCCCGGCTGCTGGCGGCAGCTTCGGAGATCCCAGGAGTTCCCAGGGCGCACGTACGTGCCCTAGAAATTACCGGCGAAGGCTTGGACCAGGTCGTCCCAGTTGGAGATCTGCCCCGGAGGCAGATGCTCCAGCCAGGCTCGAGCGGAGTCGGAGAGGAACAGGGGGAGGTTGCGGATGACGAGATTGTCATCGTCCGTTCCATCTAGTTGGCAGGCCAGCCGGTAGTCCGCGAGCCACAGTTCCGGCCTTGTCTCCCCCGAGTACTTTGTGATGGTAGTCGGGGTTCAGAACCGGGTCGGGAACGGCGCCCGTCGTATGGCTCGGCTGAAAGCCTGCGGGCCGGGTGGTTCGAGCGAGGGACTCCGATCCTCCCCGCTGTCGTAGCGTCCCACACGCCTGGGGTGGTAGCCTCGGCGCACCCTCTCGTCGAGGTGGGCTCGATGGTTGCGGTGGTGGTGCTCGTGGCCGAGGCGTCCCGGGGCCGCAGGCGCTGTGTTGCGCGTGCGCCCGGTGTGGACCGAGGCTTCTCGCACGAATCGAGAAGTCACGGCGTGGTGCTCTGAGGGGTATCCCTGCCTTTGGGAGGCAGAGCTCTCGGCCCGTCGTACCGCGACATCCTCCAGGAGATTCTTGAGCTCTCCCCGGATCCGCCGCCCTTCGGTGGTTGATGGTTCCGGCATTGCACGAAGAAGTATCGCTGCTGCAGCCAGGTTCTGGCCGACCCCACTAGAAGCCGGTGGTGGCCTTGCCCTGACGTCGTCGGCGATGTGGAGCTGGATGCCCTGGGGTAGATGACGCGCTTCTCCGGCCGGAGCTTGGTCTACCCATTCCTGCCCGATGTTCCGGCAGAGCGGCTCAAGTGTTCCTGCCCCCTCATCGAGCCTGGCCTGCATCTCGCGGATTTGCTCGAGCTGTGCATCCTGACCCCCCGCAGGGACTGGGACCACAGCTAGCTCCCGAAGGATGTCAACGCGAGGCGCAGGCCTAGGGGGATCACCGTTTTCTGGTATACCAAGATGGTTGCCTTCGTCGGGACCCCCTAGATCGACGTGGAAACATTCACGACTTGGGCCGCCGTCTTTGTCGCTGAAGCTGCGGCTACCGTCGGAACAATCGGAAAGGCAGTAGTCGCATGCGGTCATGAAGTCCCGCATGGCACTGGGGTTACCGAGCCCGGAGAAATCCCAACCAAAGTTGGGCTCGTCATCTTCCTCAGAACCCGAGGGTCTGTAGGTCGAGACGGCCGTCAGCCGGTCCAGGGTGACCGCATATGATACCCCGGAGGGTTGGTGCGTGCCTCTATGAAGGCTTCCACCAAAGCGGGGTCGCTTGGTGGGTCGAGGCCGAATCCAAAAGACATGAGACGGGAATCGGTCGGTACCTCTTGGTCGACAGGTGGTGACGTTGTCACGTCGGGGGCGGACTGCACCGTCGTCCCAGGTACGAGGGTGACGCCCAACAAGTCCTTCGCGAGCGTGCTGGCGTCGTTCGTCCGCTTGAAGTTGGCGTGTCGCGGGGAAACGGCACTCGTCTTCGTCTCAGACGCGAGGTCGACGCCCGACGTGTCCCCCGTCGGGGCGCCGACGCCGTCGACTCGCTCGACAGCCGACGAGGTGCCGCCTCCTGCTTGGTCACGGTTGCCCCGCCTCCTCCTCCGTCAGCGGGGGAGGTGACAGGACAAACTCGGATGTTGTTCTTCCGCCTCGTGGGGAAGATGTCGTCTATTCCGCCGCCGGCGGGCGGGTTGTCGGCCGCCATTGTCGCCGTCGTGCGGCGGAGGAAGGAGTATCATGTCGTAGCTACCGTCGACGGACATGAACTCAAGACTCCCGAAACGGAGCACCGTCCCGGGTTGGAAAGTTTGCTGGAGACTACCCATCTAGAGCTTGACAGGGAGCTGTTCGTCAACACGCAGCAGGCCCCTACCTGGTGCGCCAACTGTCGGCGTTTCGACCCCGGGGGGTCCCTGGACCGACGAGTAAATTGTCGCCGCGTGTCCCAGCCCAGATGGGTCCGCGCGAGATGGAGCACGAAGGGGGGTAGAAGAGAGGGAAAAAAGGGGGAACCCGCGACCTCCGTGTTGTCCTGCGCCCAGGTCAGGTGCGCTTGCAGTAGGGGGTTACAAGCGTCCGCGTGGGGGGAGAGCGAGGGACCCTATGCGCCGTGTTTCGACCCCGGGGGGTCCTTGGACCGACGAGTAAATTGTCGTCGCGTGTCCCAGCCCAGATGGGTCGGCGCGAGACGGAGCACAAAGGGGGGTAGAAGAGAGGGGAAAAAAGGGGAAACCCACGGCCTCTGTGTTGTCCTGCGCCCAGGTCGGGTGCGCTTGCAGTAGGGGGTTACAAGCGTCCGCGTGGGGGGGAGAGCGAGGGACCCTACTCGTCGTCCCGTCCCCCCGCGCGGCCAACCTCTTTGTAAGAGAGCCCTGGACCTTCCTTTTATAGGCGTAAGGAGAGGGTCCAGGTGTACAACGGGAGGTGTAGCAGTGCGCTATCGTGTCTAGCAGAGAGGAGCTAGTGCCCTAAGTACATGCCGTCGTGGCAGCTAGAGAGGTTTTGGCACCCTGTTCATGTGATGTCGTGGCCGTCGGAGGAGCGTTGGAGCCTTACGGAAGGACAGCTGTCGGGGCTGTCGAGTCCTTGCTGACGTCTCCTTGCTTCCGTAAGGGGCTGAGAGCCGCCGTCGTCATGGAGCACGTGGGGCGCCATCATTATCTGTTTACCGGGGCGAGCCAGATGGGACGTCGGTCCTATTACCCGTAGCCTGAGCTAGCTAGGGATAGGGTAATGATGGCCCCCCTGTGACGTAGTCGGTCCGAGCCCTGGGTCGGGCGAGGCGGAGGCTCCTCCGAGGTCGGGGTCGAGTCGGTCTTCCGAGGTCGAGGTCGTGTCCGAGCCCCAGGTCGGGTGAGGCGGAGTTCGTCGTCTTCCGGGGCCGAGCCCGAGTCCGAGCCCCGGGGGTCGGGCGAGGCGGAGTTCGTCGTCTTCCGGGGCCGAGCCCGAGTCCGAGCCCTGGGGTCGGGCGAGGCGGAGTTCATCGTCTTCCGGGGCCGAGCCCGAGTCCGAGCCCTGGGGTCGGGCGAGGCGGAGTTCGTCGTCTTCCGGGGCCGAGCCCGAGTCCGAGCCCTGGGGTCAGGCGAGGCAGAGTTTGTCGTCTTCCGGGGCCGAGCCCGAGTCCGAGCCCTAGGGTCGGGCGAGGCGGAGTTCGTCGTCTTCCGAGGCCAGACTTGGCTGCTGTCAGCCTCACTCTGTCGAGTGACACAGCAGTCAGAGCGACGCAGGGGGCGCTGTCTTCTTGTCAGGCCGGTCAGTGGAGCGGCGAAGTGACTGCGGTCACTTTCGGCTCTGTCGACTGAAGGGCGCGTGACAGGATAAGGTGTCAGGCCATCCTTGCATTAAATGCTCCTACGATTCGGTCGGTCAGTGTGGCGATCTGGCCAAGGTTGCTTCTTGGCGAAGACTGGGCCTCGGGCGAGCCGAAGGTGTGTCCGTCGCTTGAGGGGGTCCTCGGGCGAGACGTGAATCTTCCGGGGTCGGCTGCCCTGGCCCGAGGCTAGGCTCGGGCGAGGCGAGGTCGTGTCCCTTGAGTGGACCGAGCCTTGGCTTAATCGCACCCATCAGGCCTTTGCAGCTTAGTGCTGATGGGGGTTACCAGCTGAGATTAGGAGTCTTGGGGGTACCCCTAATTATGGTCCCCGACATATATATATAGGGTATATATATAGGGCTGTGGTAATGGAAGCCCTGGGCTTCCATTAGTACCAGGAAGCCCCAGCCAGGTATAGCCACGTCCCGTACCGGCGTGCGTTCCATCGGGCACATGTTCTTACTCGGACATATTTTAGCGTAAAACGTGAACAAAAACAGCGTAAATGATTATGAATTGTAGCGTAAATCGTAGATCTGTTTTTGAAACGGCGAATGCGGCACGAAAATTACGGCGTAAATCTCGCGCGTCCCATTGTGATCGGGTTCTGACTCGGACAGATTTTAGCGTAAAACATGAACTAAAACAACATAAATGAGTACGAAACTTAGCGTAAATCGTATATCTATTTCGTAACAGTAAATGGGTCCCGAAATTACGGCGTAATAATCGCATGCGTCCGATCGTGCGTGGGTTCTGGCTCGAATAGATTTTAGCGTAAAACGTGAGCTAAAACAACGTAAATGAGTACACAATTTAGCGTAAATCGTAAAAGGTGAACCAAAACATTGTAAATTAGTACAGATTTTACCATAAATTGTATATTTGTTTTGTAATGGCGAATGAAGCCCAAATTTACGGCACGAAAATCGCGCGCCACCGATCGTGCACGGGTTCTGGCTCGGATGGATTTAAGCGTAAATCGTGAACCAAAACAACGTAAATGAGTACAAATTTTAGCGTAAATCGTCCATCTGTTTCATAATAACGAATGTAGACCGAGTGTATCTCTCAGCGCATGAGGTTGTCATAAAACGCATCAAGAAATTTCGTAAATTGGTGTAAGATACAACAAGAAGTGATCTAAGGTAATTGTAAAATGCAAGCTAACCATCTACATGAGAATTGTTTCAGATTTTACAATAAGATATAAGAGATAATTATTCATGTACTCAACTATGATAATGTCTGTTGGGGCGAAGGCAAAGGCGCCACCCTTCGCTCGAAGCCTTCGCTGCGGCAGCTGAACTGACAGAAACAAAACAGGCGGGGATACCCTTCGCTCCTTCCGCTCCAAGCGAAGACTGGCGACGAAGGGCATCCCACGGCGCGGCCTCGCCCAGCTCGGAGGCCCACGTACAATCCGGCCCGTCGCAACGGGCCCAGCTCGGCCGCCCTGTGTTACGGGCCTATGTTGTAAAAGCATTTCTGTAATTACAGTCTGTAACCCCGCTTTATGGGAATATTCTTGGGATAACCTAGATACCTGAGGGCACATGCGTCCTTAGGTCGAGGTGCTGCGCGCCCAGGTACCTATAAATACCCCTGTACAGTGCCCGTGAGAGGCCAGATTAACAGAGCTTTTGCCATCTAGCGCGAGTGCCCTGTTATCATCATTGTTCACCCTTATTGGATCCCCTTGCACCTGAGAGCAAGTGCCAACATTTGGCGCCCACCGTTCGTGCTACGAGAAAACCACCCGCGATGGCACCCAAGAGAGCTAACCCGAAGGCTGACGAGGCTGCGAAGGCAGCACTGCTCGCCGCAAGAAAGGGCAAGGCCCTCGCCCTCACCCAATCCACCCACCAAGAGGCCACTGAAGACGACACCCTCCGCACCTGCGACCCCGAGGGACAACCTTCAGGCCTCGCACAACCCTCAGACTTCGCACCACCGGAGGACGCGGACCTCGCCGAGGACGGTGAGGTCCTCGGCGTCTCAGCAGAAGACCAGCTACAGCTGCGCGCCCTGCGCCTCAAGAACCGCAACCTCCAGCGGCAGAAGGAGATACTGGAGGCCAAGCGCCAGCGTGTGTCCGCACTCGCCAAAGTGCGGCAGATGATACGCGACGAAGAGCACAAGGCCCAGGAACTCGAGCGGGAGATTGCGCTGATGCAGCGCGAAGGCCACCTCGGCCTGCAGCACGAGTCACCCCTCCAGCAGCGCACACAAGACGAAGACACGCGCGAAGGCCACCCCGGCCTGCAGCATGGGCCACCCCTGCAACACCGCGCGCAACCGGAGGACCCGCGTCTCCCTCAGCGCGACTACACCTTCCCGCACGCCGTGCCATTCCAAGGGGTCAACTATCTCGATGAGCGAAGTCCCCTGGCGCCTCACCTGCAAGTGACGCCGTGGCCAGCCAACTTCCGGGCAGGGACCTATCCCAAGTACAACGGCAGCACCGACCCGGCTCAATACATAATGAGCTACCAAGTCGCCGTTGCATCGTCCGGGGGGGACGACGCCACAATGGCGAAGTCTTTCATCATCGCCCTCGAGGGCCCCGCACTCACCTGGTTCACCAGGTTGCCTCCGCTGTCCATTGATTCCTGGAGAAGCCTCCGGGACAAGTTCCTGCTCAACTTCCAAGGGTACCGCCCAGACACCGACGCCTTGGCCGAACTTTCGCTCTGCAAACAGCTGGAAAAGGAGACCCTGAGGGAGTATTACCGCAAATTCCTAACACTCAAGTCACAGCTACCCTCAGTCGATGACTAGATTGCCATCCACTATGCTATCAGTGGTCTTCGCGCCGGCGTACTTTACAACCACTGCATCAGAGATCCGCCCAAGAACCTCCAAGAGTTATATCAGCTGTTTGAAAAGTACGCCAGATCCGAAGACCTCCACCAGCGCAAGATTGAGTCCCAGCGGAAGCCAAAAGATGCTCCACAGTCCAGCCGCACGTGGACAAGGACTCCGCAGCCAGACTCCGGTCGAGACGGAGGCCGCAATCAGCAGCAGGTGCACAACATCGCCAACCAGCATCCCGCTGCCGACCCCCCTCGTCGCCAGGACTATCCCCCCCAGGGCCGCGGAAACGGCACTCGTGGCAGGGGCCGAGGGCGTGCGCAGCAGCCGCGCCGATTCTACTGCCTTTTCCATGGCGAAGACTGCGCCCACCCAACCAAAGACTGCCCCGAAACAAAGGCTACCAGAGACAGAATGGCACGAGCGTAGCCAGCCGACAACCCCAGAATTGTCGCGCACAATTACCAGCCCCGACCCCTCCGCCATATATCCACGCTCCTGCCCCGCATCCACCGCACCACGCTTACCAACACCATCAGGAAGTACAAATCGTACCTCCTCCACCCCCACCACCACACCAGCAACACCAAAACATCCCTCATGCCCCAAAGCAGGAAGACTTCGCCGATCAACCATATCGTGGAGTCATCCACATGATAACTGGGGGGTCCAGCACCGACTTCGACACCAAGCGGCAGAAGCGGGACCACTACCGCAGCATCAACCATGTCGCCGTCACGGGCCCAGTTGTGCAGACAAAGTGGTCCCATATACCGCTAACCTTCGACGCACGGGACGTCGACTTGCGCAGCGCCCCCCATTGCGATGCCATGGTCATCAATTGCAGCGTGGCAGGCTGGGACCTGCACAAGGTCCTCGTTGACAACGGCAGCCAGGCGGACATCATCTTCCTCCACGCCTTCGACCGCATGGGCATAAGCCACAGCCTGCTGAAGCCTTCGGACAACCCATTGTATGGCTTCGGCGGCAAAGGCACCTTCCCCGTCGGCAAAATAGAGCTGCCTCTCTCCTTCGGTGTAGCGCCCAATGCCCGAAGCGAGCAAATAACCTTTGACATTGTGGATATGGTATACCCTTACAATGCCATCATGGGTCGGGGCTCCATCAATAAGTTCGAAGCAGCCATTCACGGACTGTATCTATGTATGAAGATACCAGGTCCGTTAGGCGTTATCACAGTCTTCGGCAATCAACAGACTGCGCGTAACATAGAGCGGGACTTCGTGCCCGGTCAAAGAAACGTGCTCTGCCTCACGACCCAACGCGAAGCCCCCGCGCCTGCCAGCCCAACCAATAAGCAACATGACAAGGCGCAGCTGCAGAGCCACGACGGGACCAAGACCGTCCCCCTCGACCAGGCCACGCCCAGGCAGACAGTCATTATCAGCAAAGACCTTACTTCGCATGAAGAAGAAAAGCTCCTCTGCTGCCTGTCCAAGAACAAAGATGTCTTCGCCTGGTCGGCCCTCGATCTGGTCGGGGTCAGCCGTTCAATAATTGAGCACAGTCTGGGAATCGACCCTTCGGTACGGCCAAAAAAGCAGCGGCTTCGCAAGATGTCCGACGAAAAGACGGAGGCCGCCAAGGCAGAGGTGCACCGTCTCCTGGAGGCCAAATTCATCGAGCCGGTGGCTTACCCCACATGGCTCTCCAATGTCGTAATGGTGCAGAAAAAGAGCGGGAAGTGGCGAATGTGCATCGACTTCACCAGTCTCAATAAAGCCTGCCCAAAGGACAATTTCCCGTTGCCGCGGATCGACAAAATAGTCGATAGCACGGCCGGATGCAAGGTCATGTCCCTCCTCGATTGCTTCTCCGGTTACCACCAGATATACATGAAGGAAGAGGACAAGGCTAGCACCAGCTTCATAACACCCTTCGGCACATATTGCTTCATCAGAATGCCGGAGGGACTCAAGAACGCCGGGTCCACCTTCTCCAGGCTCACCAAAACAGTGCTCGAGGGGCAGGTTGGCAGAAACATATTCACCTATGTAGACGACATTGTCGTCGCCAGCAAGAGCAAGGAGGACCACCTCGCCGACCTCGCCGAAACATTCGCGAACATGCGGGACGCACAGCTCCGCCTAAACCCGGAAAAGTGTGTCTTCGGCGTTTGCCAGGGCAAAATATTGGGCTACCTGGTATCCCACTGCGGCATCGAGGCCAACCCAACCAAGATTCAGGCTATCTTGGACATGACGACTCCGCAGTCCGTCAGGGATGTCCAGCGCCTGACAGGCAGATTGGCCGCTCTCAACAGATTCATATCCAGGTCCGCCGAGCGAAGTCTCCCCTTCCTCAAGACACTCCATGGTGCAAAAGACTTCGCCTGGGGACCAGAGCAGGCGGCGGCCTTCGCCTCATTAAAACAGTACCTGACAGAGTTGGCCGTCCTTACCAGCCCCGACCCCTCGCTCCCCCTACTGCTCTACGTCGCGGCTTCGCCACATGCGGTCAGCGCGGCACTAGTGCAGGAGCAGACTGTCGAGGGCGTGGTCCGGCAGTGCCCCGTGTATTATGTCTCCGAAGTGCTGACACCGTCCAAGTGCAACATGACAGAGCTGGAGAAAATTGCCTACGCAGTCGTCATGTCGTCGTGCAAACTGCGCCATTACTTCGAAGCATTCAAGGTCCGAGTCACCTCAAACAGGGGGATCGGTGAATTATTCAGAAACCCGGAGGCGTCGGTGAGGATTGCCAAGTGGGCGGCCGAACTCTCCGGCTACCACATATGCTTCGAGCCCAGGACATCTATCAAGTCTCAAGTCCTGGCAGACTTCGTCGTCGACTGGACTGGGCCAACAACACAGCCAGATCCGTCCGCAGAAAACACTTGGACGATCCATTGCGACGGCGCATGGTGCCATGCGGGGGCAGGCGTTGCTGCAGTCATAACCTCACCAGTCGGGGTCAAGCACAGATATGCAGCACGACTCCGCTTCAATCTGGAATCCGACAGATGCACAAATAATATAGCAGAATACGAAGCAGTCATCCTCGGCCTCCGCAAGCTAAGGGCCCTCGGAGTCACCACCTGCATCATCAAAACAGACTCCAAGGTAGTTGCCGGCCAAGTTGAGAAAGACTATGCAGCCAAGGACCCCGCACTCATGCAGTACCTCGCGGCCATCCGAAGTCTCGAGAGGCAGTTCAAGGGGTTCACCTTGCAGCATGTGGATCGGGCCAAGAACGAGGAGGCCAATGCATTGGCCAAGGCCGCCGCCAGAGGCGAAACTCTGCCCTCCGACGTGTTCTTTCACGTCATCGGCACGCCAGCAGTCCGCAGCCCCGAAGGGCTCCAAATAACCAATGACAGCGAAGGCCACCGCACAGTCAACCTCATCATGACCGAAGACTGGCGGGCACCCATAACCCTGTTCCTGCAGGGGTATTATCATCCAGCCGACATCAGTGAGGCCAAGCGTCTCAGACTTCGAAGCCGAGACTTCGCTCTGATTGAAGGCCAACTCTACAAAAAAGGGGTCAGTCAGCCAATGCTTAAGTGCGTCACCGAGGCCGAAGGCATGCAGATTCTATGTGAGGTCCACAGTGGCACGTGCGGCTCACACGCGGGGCCAAGGGCCCTCGCTGCTAAGGTGATCCGCCAGGGTTTTTACTGGCCCACAATGATCTGCGCCGCGAATCGGGTCACTCGGTCCTGCGAAGCCTGCCAGAAGTTCTCTCCTCGGTCAGGCGGCCCTTCGCAGTATACAAAGCTGATCGCCCATACGTGGCCTCTCCAGCGCTGGGGTCTCGACATTGTCGGACCCCTGCCCACCGCTCAGGGGAACCTTAAGTTCGCCTTCGTCGCGGTCGAGTACTTCACCAAATGGATCGAGGCACGGGCTGTTTCCACAATAACATCAAAGACTGCCTAAAAATTCTTCTGGCAGAACATCGTTTGCCGCTTCGGAGTACCGTCCGAATTAACCGTCGACAATGGCAAGCAGTTTGACAACCAAGACTTCAAGGATTTTTGTTTCTCCATCGGCACCAAGCTTGCCTTCGCCTCAGTCTATCACCCGCAGTCCAACGGGGTCGTGGAGCGCGCCAACGGGAAAATCTTCACAGCTATCAAGAAAATGCTCCTTGATGAAAAGAAGGGCAGATGGACCGATTTCTTACCTGAGGCAGTCTGGGCACTAAACACGACTGAGTGCAGGGCGACCGGGTTTACCCCTTTCCGACTTCTATACGGATCGGAGGCCATGACCCCGCAAGAACTAAAGCACGGGTCCCCGCGAACAGTTCCGTCAGCCGTCCCTGAGGTGGACGAGCCAACTTCAAAGGACCTCATCGACGGAGACCGTGTCTTCGCCCTACAGGCCCTGAACAAATATCAAGCCCAGACCAAAGCATGGCGCGACCACTCAGTCATCCCGAGGGAGTTCAGCGAGGGGGACCTCGTACTCATTCGAACAGCTCGGACGGAGTCCAAGGGCAAGCTGGAGCCCAGGTGGGAGGGCCCTTTCATTGTCAAGACAAAAGCTTCCCCCAACGCTTACAGGCTCACAACGCCAAACGGCGAGGACCTGGAGCACTCCTGGAACATCGACAACCTCCGCAAATTTTTTGTTTGATTCCTCAGGGCTGTCTTCGCCCTTGTAATTCGCAAAAACAATCTTGCACCGGCCCACACTCTTTTCCTCCCGGGGGGTGAGGCTTTTAACGAGGCGGAGCCATGTAATATATGCGTGAAAAATCCCCCGCAAAGACATGCGTCGAAAAAGACCGCGATGACGGTCTTCGACATTCGACCACCACGAGGTCACCGCGAGGCTAAGCGCTAGCTACCCTCGCATGCGACAAATCCGCGCAGAAGTCGCCTAAGGGTGCAGCTGGATTAGCACAACAAGTGCAGAAAAAAATCTAAGTCTATCGCGAAGACTATCCGCGCAGAAGTCGCCTAAGGGTGCAGCCGGATTAGCACAACAAGTGCGGAAAAAAATCTAAGTCTATCACGAAGACTATCCGCGCAGAAGTCGCCTAAGGGTGCAGCCGGATTAGCACAACAAGTGCGGAAAAAAATCTAAGTCTATCGCGAAGACTATCCGCGCAGAAGTCGCCTAAGGGTGCAGCCGGATTAGCACAACAAGTGCGGAAAAAAATCTAAGTCTATCGCGAAGACTATCCGCGCAGAAGTCGCCTAAGGGTGCAGCCGGATTAGCACAACAAGTGCGGAAAAAAATCTAAGTCTATCGCGAAGACTATCCGCGCAGAAGTCGCCTAACGGTGCAGCCGGATTAGCACAACAAGTGCGGAAAAAAAAATCTAAGTCTGTCGCGAAGACTATCCGCACAGAAGTCGCCTAAGGGTGCAGCCGGATTAGCACAACAAGTGCGGAAAAAAATCTAAGTCTATCCCGAAGACTATCCGCGCAGAAGTCGCCTAAGGGTGCAGCCGGATTAGCACAAGTGCGAAAAAACCAAAGACTATCTGTACGGAAAACACCTAAGGGTACACCCGGACTAGCACAACAACGGCTGAAACGACAACATCAAACCATCCACGCCAAGACCAACTATAATCACGCCAACACAGCGCAACAAAACAAACCAGACAGAGTACACAACGCCTTCGCACACACATATGCACGCGAGGGCACACAATTTCATCATACAAGCCCCTACATATACAAGCGAGGGCACCACACTCTACATCGGCTCAACCTTAGGAATAATTCCCATCTCCCTATAATTAAATAACATTATCCTGAGCTCCTCACCCGCAAAAAGACTTCGCAGTTCCCCTTCACCTATACTCTCGGCGGTCGGCAAAGACAACAGTTCCTGCCGACCAGCCCCACTCACACGAAGCCGAGCCCCCTCCGCCCCACTAACCACACGTTTCGCAACTGCCCTTCGCCGCCGTCGCCCGGTGCAAGGACCAGGCGCATCTCCTGCACCCGCGGCGTGCGGCGAGGCCTCCATCGCAGCCACATCCAAGGCCGCAAAGTAGTCCAAGTCCTCCGACGACTCCGTCCACTCAACCGAGCTCCCAGAGTCAGCACAATCAAAAAACCCAGATGAAGAACCACCACATTCATTACCATCTTCCGCGGTCGTAGCCGCCAAAAATTTAGTAGTAGCGGTTGCGTGCGCAGGCCCAAAATCTTGAACCTGCGCAGCAACCAAAATTCAGTAACATGTACAAACTTCCCCAACCCTCTACACCTACTATACCACCTGCGACGGCCCTGACGTTGCGGGTGCCTCCGCTGTTGGCTCTGCCGCTGCCTCCGTTGTTATCTCCACCGCTACTGCTGCGAGATCCTCAGCACTCGGCGCGGCAGCTGCAGACGCATCAGGCGCGCCTTCGGCGACTTCTGGGGGCAGGCCTTCGCCGGCCGCAGCGGATGCGGCCGGGGTCGGCGCCAGGGCGACCTCGGACACAGCCTCCGCCGGGGCCGACTCCGGGTCAGCCAACATGCTGTTCAGCGCCCCGAAGTCGTCGACCCTCTCACCACGCACCGCCTAGGCCAAAACACACAAAATTCATCAAACACACACACAACCCACGTCCAACAATCACCAAACAAGCGAAAACGTTACCTGAGCCCTCGCCGTCGCGGCGCGCTCCCTGACCACCTCGCGACCGTGTGGACCCCACATCCGGTCGAAAATAGCTCCAGCGGATTCCTTCACAACGGGGTCCTCAACCTTGAAGATATCTTGCTCAAAATCTTCTTCCATTTGGTCGAAGACCTCGAAGTGCCGGCACCCTTCGCGGGAGAGCGCGTTCATCGCCCCCTCGCAGGTGACCAGGGAGGCATACGCCATGAACCCCTCCACGACGGTGGGGAGCGCCTGCAGCTCCTCCTGCACCCACTCCAGGCACCGAAGTCCGGGCTCTCGGTCCGGTACTTCGAATTCACCGGTCCCCGCGCCCAGGCCACGGTATGTATCTACGAGCAGCTGGCGCGTCCGCTCTGCCTCCGCTCGTGCCGCGGCCTCGGCCCCCTTCACGCGGCTCTCCAGGGTGGTGAGCCGCTCCTGCAACTGCTCGGCGCGCTCCCTGGCAAGGTTGCCCTCCGCCCGTGCCAGGTTGGCCTCCGCCTGCGCAGCCTGCGCCTTGACAAGGGCTTCATTGGCCTCCCTCCTTTCCCCCGCCAGCTGGCGACGGAGGGCAGCCTTCTCGTCCTCCAGTGTGGCCACCTTCTCCGCCAGCTTGCGGCACTTGCTATCGGCGGCCGATTTTTCGCGGACGGCGTCAGTGTGTTGCGTCCGAAGCTTTTCGAATTCGGCAGCCACGGCTGCCGTGAGGGCCCCCGACGCAGTGCGGCTAGCGAAGTCAGCCACCTGCAGAACAATCGTAAGACTGCGGTAAAAAAAAAGAGGGCGGGGGGGGACGAGGTCCAACTCAGCGGACCTGACGTAGCGCCTCCGCCGCCTCCGCCAGCCGGCGGGACGCAGCGCCCGCCTCATCCATGACAACCGCGAGGGCCGACGCCTCGCCGCCGGCGCTTAGAACCCCGCCCTTCGCCTTCGGCACTGCGGCAGCCGTCGTGGCCGCCGCGCCAGGCGCAACCACAGCAAGTTGGTCTTCGCCCAACCCTGCAGCATACCAATGAAACGATAAAAAAAAGACCTACCACCGAGATAGTCGTCCACGCTAATATCGGTGGCGAAGTCGGCGACGCGTTTGCCCGCCAACGGCAACGCTCGGGCCGCCCTCGCGACCTCCGCCAGTCGGCGGCACCGCCTTCGCCGACTTCGAGCCTTCGGCGCCTGCTGTTGCCTCCGGCGCCTTGCTAGATGCAGGGACGCTTGACTTCGCCGCCAGCGGCGGCCGGCCTCCGCCGGAGGCCGCAGCCTTTGCCATCCCCCGCTGCCTTTTCGGCCTGGCTTCAACGAGCCTGATAGCCGCCTGGCGCTTTTGCGCAGCTCCCTGGCGATCCTTGTCCATCACTGCTGACACAACAGCAGCAATATTCCGCCCGTAAGGAAAGACCCTCCATTCACGAACCATGCGAGATATAAAAAAGTCCTCGCCTGCCGCGCGGGGGACAGGAACATTCCTAGGCCAACAACCCCCGGTAACCCTCAGCATCCGAGCCGAAGACTCCCGGAGCTCGGGCGAAGACATCCTTTCCCCCGGGGCCGCGCACGTCTTCGTCAACTCTCTAGCAAAACGATCAGAAACCCCAAGTCCTCCCGCAGCAGTACCTAATTTTCTCTTTTTAGAGGACGGGGCGGCCGCCGGCGCGGGGTCATCTCCGGTCTGCACCGCCGGTTTCTTCCCACGGCGGTCCACATCGTCTTGACCAGGGTAGCCGTCATACGGCAATTGATTTAATTCAAACACCCTGTTCAAGCGGTCATTCGACCCACGGATATCCCAGCTGCGCTGGCCCTCTGTCCTCGGCACGTAGCGTCCAACAAGCCGCACCGCCCCATCCTCCGCCTCACGCACAACGGCGGCCGGATCGCGACTTTGCAGATTCAGGGCGAAGGCGGGACTCCGCACCACCCTTCCACCATGAAAAGGCATCTGGCGAGGGCATACTTCGCCCAACGCCCAGCCACGCGCCAATGGCCACACCCCATACGCCACAAACTCTTCAACCAAGTCGCGCCCACTGCTCAAACCGGCGGCGCACCGAAGAGCCCCTTCGTCCTCATCCTCCTCCGCCACTTCAAAGGGCGGATACGCTGAGTAAAAATGAGAACACATCGCGGACACGGGAAGTCCCTCATGGCCCTCGATGGTACCCTCAGTGACGTAAAACCAAAATTCATTCCAGTTGCCCCACTTGTTGCGGGCGCAAGGAACCAACTCAACCACCTGCATCGTGGTTTTGCCGGTCTTCGGCGTGAATGTGCAGGATCCAAACTGAGCGACTTTGCCTCCAATCATCCTCTTCTGCCAATGCAAACAATAATACTTCGCAAAAACTTCCACCGACGGCTGTCCGCCGTACGAAGTCGTCGCCCAGACATACTTCGACAGTGCCACTATGGCATTCGGTGTCAGCTGATGTATTTGAACGTTGAACCTGCGCAGGACTTCGCCAACAAACCGGTGCGCAGGCAGGCGGAGCCCGGCGGCGAAGAACGCCTCGAAAACGACCAACTCGCCCTCTGGCTCGGGGACTTCCTCCGCCCCCGGGACTCGACCGACTCCACTGCCGAAGTAACCCAACTGCTGCATATCTTGCACGCGGGCCGACGAGATCCGCGATACGCCGAAATCAACAGAGTCGCCGGCGCGCAACTCCTCCACCATTAAGCTACTCGGCGTCTCCTCAGACGAGGCAGCGGCCGGCGGCGAGGGAACGGCCGGCGGCGTAGCGGCAGCGGAAGAAGACGAGGACGGCATCGCAACGTACCGTCGGCGGCGACGGGTGGTCTGCTTCACTCGAGCCAGATCTCCGGCGAACAAGACCGCGGCAGGCAGACGAGCAGCAAGTCGGCGGAAAAAGGGCGGCTAGGGTTTTCGCGGAGCGCGGAAAAGTCAAGTTCAAAAAGCGCCGACCCCCGCCCCCTTTTATAGACAGGACGCGACGCTTCGGGAAACCCGCAGTCCAACAGTACGCCGTCAATCAACGGTCACATCAAAAACCCCCGCGGAACCACTTCGAGCGAGGGCAGCGTCTCCGCCATCTAACGACGTCTTCGGCACCAGGTGACTTTGTCGAACTGGTCCCTCGGAGGGCAAATGTTGGGGCGAAGGCAAAGGCGCCACCCTTCGCTCGAAGCCTTCGCTGCGGCAGCTGAACTGACAGAAACAAAACAGGCGGGGATACCCTTCGCTCCTTCCGCTCCAAGCGAAGACTGGCGATGAAGGGCATCCCACGGCGCGGCCTCGCCCAGCTCGGAGGCCCACGTACAATCCGGCCCGTCGCAACGGGCCCCGCTCGGCCGCCCTGTGTTACGGGCCTATGTTGTAAAAGCATTTCTGTAATTACGGTCTGTAACCCCGCTTTATGGGAATATTCTTGGGATAACCTAGATACCTGAGGGCACATGCGTCCTTAGGTCGAGGTGCTGCGCGCCCAGGTACCTATAAATACCCCTGTACAGTGCCCGTGAGAGGCCAGATTAACAGAGCTTTTGCCATCTAGCGCGAGTGCCCTGTTATCATCACTGTTCACCCTTGTTGGATCCCCTTGCACCTGAGAGCAAGTGCCAACAATGTCGTGTTTACATTTTAGCTGTTGGTACATACACACAAAACTCTGTTTCACCATAACACCACTGGTAGCAAAAAAACTGAGTTCAAAAAGCTCTTCCAGCTTTCCTAATGTGGAGAAAACCACCGAGGTCCATATCTGCAAACGTAACATGAACTGCTAATATGATCTTTCTTTGTTAATATGTCTTTTCAAGCTTGTTATGACTAACATAACCTAAAGTCTAAACTGAATGCAAACTTAAGTTAGACGATAAGATTACCAAAAGAAAAATATCTTGAGTTAGAAGATCAGATTATCCCATGCAAGTAAGCATAAAAACGATATCAATGTTCATAAATATATCCCATGCCAGTTATCCCATGTAAACCAAACATACAAAATAATAGAAGGTCAAGTTCTATGCTAAGATCCACCAAAATAATTGGAGCGCAGAAAGGATGAATTAAAACAAGATAACCAGGGTGTAAAAAATTGTACTGTCATGGTGTACCTTGTCCATCATTCTAAAAACATAGAAAAATGGACGATTTATTTGATATCGGCAATTTTAATATGCAGACATCAAAATCTAGTTTGCCTTCTGGATACTTGGGCAGTGGATCACAAAAACAAAAGAGCATATACTTACTAGGGGTACTGGACATATTTGTCGTATACAGCTCTAGAGTGGACTAGGTACTGGGGGTGCATTGTTCTGAAAAGGACCAATTCAAATCATCGTAAAAGCATAAAAGGAAGAACAAAAACAATGTAGGATTGGTGGTCTACGTATTTACAAAGCGGAGCATACACGCGATCTAGTAATTGGGCGTAATAGCGTATTCACATTAGCATAATAATACATATTTAGGAAATAAAAATTACAGAGGTGGATCATGCATGCTGGTTACAGTAAGTAGGGCTAGATGGCTGACTTACTGATAAGGCGTCTTTGAGGTGGTATATGTATGAGTACCACTAAACTTCTACAGTGAACTCCTATGCTCATAGCTCCAAATTAATACAATTAAAATAGAATTAATAAGGCGTCTTTGAGGTGGTATATGTATGAGTACATGATGAACTGCACAGTCCAAATAGTCAGCTGACTTCAAGAAGAGATCAACAGTGGCTTCCCTACTCCCTGCATGCAACCACAGGTTATGTTGCCATCAGTCGTCACAGTGCACCAGCTGTAAAATATTTAGATTACAAGAGGAACTAAGAAAACAGGGATTCACATACAGACATACAGTATACTACCATCATAGAATCTTGAAACTCTTGTGAACTGAGCGAAGACACAGATTTCAGGGAATTTATATACACACGACACGGTGTAAACAACCAACGAATTTGTGTTTACAAGCGCTCGAAACGACAAACCAGCTAGACCAAAATCAGCTACATTTACTCGTATATGCAATTCAATTCTCTGAAGTCTGAATACCAAGCCACATTGTGCAGCCAAAAAGCATGAGACCAGAGGTAAGGTATAACTAACAACAGAGGTCGAAGCAGCACGAATGGCAGGCGGCTGACACAGGCGCTTCAGCGGTTGTGGAGGGGGTCCGACGAGTTGTGCACCCTCCGCTCGCTGCCCGTGACGAGGCCTTCCGTAGCCGGGAACCGCCACCACTTCCTTGCTCGCACGTCGAGCGGCGCGCCGGCCGGTGGGCTCACGTCGGTGGCATTGGCCCCGCCGTCCGTGGCTGTGCCGGCGCCGGACAGTGCGCCGGCGCCTTCTCCGGCGACCAGCGTCAGCAGGAGGAGAGCCAGGAGGAGGAGAAGCCTTCTTTGACTGTGCCACCGATTTGTCGCCGTCTTTTTCGAGTTCGTCTCTTCTGGCTCGGTCGACGGCGGGGCAACAGCTGGGGGAGAGGGTACTGCGTCGGCGCGCTACTGGGCGAGCGCCGAGAGGGAGCGGTAGGCTAGCGACGGCTAGGGTTTGGATTGGCACGAGGAAATCAGGGTGGTTGGCAATTTGGTGTTCTAGCTGGGCCTCCAGCGCTCGGGCTGTTCTAGTTGGGCCTTCAGAGGTTCGGACATAATTATTTTGAATAGTGAACCGGTTTTTTTAAAAAATTGTATCAAAAACATTTTTCGTAAAGGAGAAAATGAGAAAATTTAGGCGAAATTGTAACACCGGGTCAAGGCATGTCCCTAGCTGGAACGGGATAAATCATCTCTTGTTTTTACTTTTTTATTACGTAAATAAAATCAAAATCAAAACTGTGAACAACGAATCCAAACACAAATACATCAAACAGTTGAAGAGTGGAAGACCATAAATAAAAACCCATCACACCGCACCACTGATTGCTAAGCTAAGGTTGTGGCGCCATGAAAATTTACAAGCAGTACCGTAAAAAACTAGTGCTACGTAAAATCTAAGTTTCATATCGATAGATACAATAAGTTCAAAGAAGAAAACTATATAGACGAAAGAAGCAAACATGTCGCTAAGTTCTTGCGATTGAAACCAAGCCATATGTACCTTGTCGAATTGCGATCTCCTCTAAGGAAGTAGCACCAAGAAGGGGGGCAGTGTCTAGCGGTCTCTCCGGCAGAGAGGCAAGGATCGCTGGTTCACCGAGCTCGTCTACCGCGTGAGGATGGGTCGTATCGTTACGACGAGCGAGATTGGGCTTGCAGGCCGGACCGGCATCGTGACGACGACGATGAGCAAGGTGAGGGCGTATGGAAGGGGTTGAGGGTCGGACGGTGTCATGCGTCGAGAAGGAGGCGGTGGCAAGCAGCATTGGGGCGGACCGGGCTCTAGTGTCATCAAATAGAATAGGGCTATAGATGTTAGAACTGGGCCAAAGAGGAATGGAGGATGACGGAAGTCGGGAGTACTAGGTCGATCCGACAAGAAGATTCGGGATAAGGCTAGTTTGCTCTACCTAAAACTTTATTTTTTCTTCTTCTGTACTTAATTTTAAATGAATATTAGATATGGAAGGTTTTGCAAAATTAGGGGGGCATGGCCCACTTTTATTCCCCGGGATCCGCCCATACTCTTATCTCATTTTCTATCGTATCTGATATCTTTTATTTTAAACTTTAATTTATATATAGTATTATCTAGAGTGAAAAAATGTTTTGCATAACCATATACAATGATCTGCTTGACAAATATGGTATTGTGGTGTACCGTTGGACTGCTCCAAAAGAACATCCATGCGGATAAAAAGGAGGTTCTGACGAGAAAACCGAAAACGACTGAAAAAATGTCATATTATTTCATCCCATTTTTATTTTGCCAAAAAGAAAAATAAAGACGAAAACGATTTCAACGGAATTTAATGTATAGATCAGGACGGGACATACGGGATTTATTCCAACCTTTCTCACCTCCTTGGGTGATTGAGTGCATAGCTGCTTCTGAGCCAACGATTACAGCACCACCGTCTCTCATGGTTAATGGCGAGATCTGTGAGTTCCACCAGCAACATGTCAAGTGTGTGTTTGTCATGACGTCTTTAGTTGGCCTTGTTATGGCATCCGGAGACATCCCCGTGTCTATCATGGTTGGGAGTTAGGGCAGGTGGGCTTGACCTTGACGTTGGGAAAAAATACTTATATTTAGGTGGTGTTTTGTTAGTAGAATAATATGGTCTATTATTATCTTACTCTGTACTTCCCTCATTCTTTATCTTAAGGTCACGAAGGTTTGTTCTAAGTCAATGTTTTGAAACTTTGACCAATAATATCTATAAAAATAATTATTTTTAAATTACAAAACTATATATAATGGTAGATGTTTTAATAATAAATCTAGTAGTTTTATTTTTATTTAGTAAATATTTATGAATATTTTATTATTACCGGTCAAAGTTGAATTTTTTTTTGACTTAGAACATATCTTCGTGGCCTTGAGATAGAAAATAGATGGAGTAGTTTTTATATTTGTGAGGTACAATGGGTTATCCATCATTATTCTATTCGTCACGCCCTTATAATTAAGGTGTGTTTGACTTCTATAAATTAATTTTTAGTCCTTCTATTTTAGTCCCTCTTTTTGTCCCTATGTTTGGTAATTTAGAGATTAAAATGATAGGACTAAAAATTAGTTCCTAGAAACCAAGCATCCCTTAATACTATAGCGGGACCATTCCAATTATTTTACTAAATTTGGAAAATGAACTCATTATATATTACTCTCTTCGTTCTTTTTTGTTTGTCGTGTTTTAGTTAAAAATGAACTACCAGACGACAATATATTCGAGAACGGAGGCATTACTCTATCTATAATAAGTTGATATCCCGGACTAATACCCCTATTTGGATCCTTGTAATTAAATTCCATTTTAATAATCGTAATTTATGCCAACATGATTTTATATAAAATATATATTTATATGTTATTGTTGACCATATGTGGGAGATATTTATGTGCTATATTTCTACTATAGGGGTTATAAGTTGCGGGTAATATATAAAATCAATTTTTACCATTCATTCTAGAAATTTAAGATAGATTTATATCTAAACTTTGGAAATTGGTGGAATGTCTAATTCTAAAACCAAATAACCTATAAATTTCAATTCCTTCATAATAATCCGAATATTTCCAAACCTGTTTGTGGAGAGTGCCATGTGTGCATCCTTATCCATCCAGAATTCCAGACCCACGGATTATGTTAAGGTAATTATTATACCTGGATGATTGCAGCAACCCTGTGGTGCACTGGTGCCCTGCCCCAAGCCTCAATCTTCCTGCCTTATATCTAGCTGTTGTCTTGAAGACAGACAATTTTGCGAACCCAACCCCGCATGAAAACGATGCTCTACACTGTTCTCTTTTATGTCTTTGTTTAACATATCTAATTGTTTCTGAAGGGTGCTTGCGTACGACGGTACGAGGAATAAGTCAAATTATTGGCCCTGGTCATTCCAAACAACCGCGTGTTGGCATTGCATGAAATAACCGAGACAAGGCATGACAAAAATCGAGTGTTTCGATAGCTTCCTGGGTATAAACTTTGAACCATCGGATTTTCATCTGCCGTATTCTTAAATTTGCTGTTTTATTGTGTTCGTGTGCCTGTTGCTCAGATCAAAAGGTTGAATTCGCAGGCTTTATGAGGCCCATTTCCCATTACGGCCGGGTTTGTTCCGTGTTCGAGTGCATCTTTGCACATGCTCCGGCCGTATGGACACACGTGTTAAGCTTCTCTAGTAAATCCAAGTATATATATATATATATATATATATATATATATATATATATATATATATATATATATATATATATATATATATATATATATATATATATATATATATATATATATATAGCCCTAGGCTCTATTTAACTATAGGAAGCCCCGACCGCGTACCGACCAGGTGCGCGACCGCACCGGACCCTTTTTGGCTTATTGTACCTAACTGCTTACGCCAAATTATAATACGAGTTATGCTGATGTGTGTATCAGTTTATGCAAATATAGTCTGCGCATATTACGTGCATCGGGCCCACGATCCGGCCCACGCGCTCACAATTATCCAGTACCACGCCGCCACTATAAAAACACCCTCACGCCACCAGGGATTAGGTTTTAGCGGCGGCGGCGGTTCTCTCGGGCGTGCGAGCGACGGTGATCCTGGGGGCCAGCAGCGGTGTCACCTCGAGGCAGGCGACCGACGGCGGCGCTCCACCAGGAACGAGCGACAATGACGCTCCGAGGCAGGCGGGCAAGCGGTGACGGCGCTCTCGAAGCGGACGGACGACGGCAGCGCACCCTAGGCCCGGTGACAACGGCGGTTGTCCCGTCCGTCTCTGCGATGGCCACCGCCGCCGCCGCTACAGCATCTGTGGCGCGACGGCGGATCTGGGGACACGCTCGCGACGACGGATCCCTGAGGCGCGCATGGTGGCGAGGTGGGAGCGGCTGCGGCATCGGATCCCGAGGGCACGCACGCGGCGGCGGCCCCATGAGGTGCGCACGACGGCGATGTGCCAGCGGTCGCGACAGCGGATCCCATGGGGCTCGAGCGTGACAACATCTCCCTGAGGTGCACGCGGCAGCGACCCCTTGAGGTGCACACGGCGGTGACGTGGGAGCGACTGTGGCGGCGCGACGGTGGATCTCGGGGGGCATGTGAGCAACGACGACATCCGTAAGGCGTTCATGACGGCGAGGTGGGAGCGGTTGGTGCAACGGGTCGGGATTCATGCGCGCGAGGGTCGACCCCTGAGCGCGTACGACTGCGATGCCATCCAAGGTGGGAGCAGCGATGGCGGATTTCTCTAGGCGCAAGCGACGACGACATCCTCCCCTAACATGAAGTGGTGGCGCATCCCAGATGCGAGGCGCTGGTTCCGCAGGGCGGCGATCCTATTTTTATGCTATTTTGTATACATATTTATGCCAATGTCAATATAATTTTATGACATATATTTCAGTTCATGGCTCCACTTCCATCTATTTGTCTGTTTATGATATTTCTATTCATATTTTACGCAAACGATTTATTGATTTCATGCATTATCTCGTTTATTTAATCCAGTGTGTATTGGTTCCTACCATTTATGCCATATGTATAAGATATATTTACGACCCACACATTTATGCAACAAAATAGAAATTTAGAAAAAGGTAACCGATCTAAGAAATGAGATCATTTGCCATGATTCCATAAATCTCGCGTATGCTGATCCATTTCTTTTTGAACTCACATTATTGTCATCCTAAATTTGTGCACATGCAGTAGAAAACCGATTTTACGCAGTCCACCGTAGGGCATAAATAACTTCACCGTGTTGTATAACTAGTATTAGTATATATCATAAACTGGTTATAATGAGCCTTGATGCACAGATGTTGGAGAGATCCTATATTTATGGAGTAAATAAAGCATTTAAATTAGATTTTTTTGTTTCCATACATGTTTTCGTTATGAAATAGATCGATGGTTTACACTAAAATTTATACCCATTTATGCTGTTTTGGTTCACGTTTCACGCTGAAATCCGCCTGAACTCCCACGCATGATCAGCTCCATATCTTATGTTCCGATATATACGGTAACTTCTAGCTTCATGGGCGCGCTAATCACGATGGTGTGTGGACCCACCTGAACGAACCAATGAAAAGTTTGTTGCCGCTCTCATGTTATGCAAGTCTGAACCATTAAATATGCTAGCATAAACACGAGTATGAACCAACTACCCGACCAGCGAACACGACGCTGACCCACCTTTGTATATCCCAACCCGAACCCAGCACGTGCGCACCTTCTGTTTACGCAAAATATAACACATGTTTACGCATGCATAAACGTGCTCCACAATCGCGCGGACTCACGCGCCCCACTGGCCCAACCTGACCACGCGCGTGACCACTACCCTGGCTGGGGCTTCCCATGTCTATCGGAAGCCCAGGGCTTCTATTACCAACAGCCTATATATATACCAACTGGAGAAGTCTGTCGGTTGCAGCACCCGCGCCCACGTCTGTGCTCGTAAAAAAGGAAATGCATGCATGAGTCAAACATGTTTCCTTGCATGCGCGTAAATTTAGGAAAGATATATGTGGCGGTTTCTATTTTTAAATACTTAATTTTCTCCATAAATTTAGGATCGCTGCAACAGCCATGCAGCTAGACTCGTAAGGACCATTTTATGATATATACTGCTACTAAATATGTTATCCTGTGTAGATAATTATGCAATTCGGTATACTGCGTAAAAATCTGTTACCAGCTGCATGCACACGAATTTATGATGAAAATAATGTGCAATGAAAGGAAATTAATTACACGCATAGAAACAAAAAATCGTATTTAATGTTTTATTTCCTTCATAAATATAAGATCCCTCCAACAACCATGTAGCTAAACATAATAGATCTAGTTTATGATATATACTGATACAAATTATACTAAATGGTATAGGTATTTATGCAATTCGTTACACTGCGTAAAAAAATCTGGCATGTTGTTCACTGGTGGACGCATCTTCGGAATGGAGCGTAATAACATCAAGTTTTGGGCATAAAATCTCTCAATTATAAGCGTATATACCGAGCCAATGTGGGAGGTTGATAGTTATAGTAGGGTGTTATTACAATCCTATTTTTATGGCAGATCCGAGAAACATGGCAGCCGTATGCATGTGGTTATACAGATCCAAAAATTATGACAAAATACATGCATGAGTCAAACAAGTTCCCTTGTATGCGCGTAAATTTAGGAAAAATATGTATGACAGTTTTTATTTTAAATACTTTATTTCCTCCATAAATTTAGGATCGCTGCAACAGCCATGCAGCTAGACTCGTAATGATCATTTTATGATATATACTGATACTAAATATGCTACACTGTGTAGATAATTATGCAATTTGGTATACTGCGTAAAATCTGTTAGCAGCTGCATGCACAAGAATTTATGATGTAAAGAATATGGAATAAAAGTAAATGAATTGCATGCATAGAAACAAAAAATCGCATTTAATATTTTATTTCCTTCATAAATATAGGATCCCTCCAACACCCATGCAGCTAAACGCATTAGAACTAGTTTATGATGTATACTGAAACAAATTATACTATACGGTGTAGGTATTTATGCAATTCCTTACACTGCGTAAAAAATCTAGCATGTTGTTCACTGGTGGACGCACCTCCGGGTGGAGCGTAAAAACCTTAAGTTTTGAGCATAAAATCCCTCAATTATAAGCGTAAATACCGAGTCAATGAGAGGTTGATAGCTCTAGTAGGTTGTTATTACGATCCTACTTTTATGGCAGATCCGAAAAACATGGCAGCCGCATGCATGCGGTTTCTATTTTTATACAGATCCAAAAATTATGGCAAAATCGTGGGAGTTTCCATTGCATGCGCGCAAATTACGAACAACATAAATCAAGGAATTGTCTTTCCAATGTGCATGCAGTAAACTGATATACGAACTCATTGTTCAAGCATAAAATCATACAGTTTTTAGCGTAAATAGTACATGTGGTAGGCATAAAACACAAAAATCGAAAAGAAAACTGTGCCGGATCGGAGGATGTCACGTGCGATCATCGCTGCGCGCATCTCGCGCCTTCCGTGACGTCGCTCGCTCGAACATCGTGCCTCATGTGTCGCCGTCGCTACTCGCACGTCGACGGACGTCGCTTGCTCGCCGGCCTTGGAAGTGCTGCATCCTCGGGGCTTTAGGGACGCCGCCGCTTGCCCGCACAAGGGCCCCGCTGTCGCTCGCCCTCTGGATCGGGGAACCGCCGCGACTACTCCGGATCGAGGAACCTTCGCCACCGCGCGTCGAGGTAATGGAGTTGCAGCCACCGGCCTGGGAACCGCCGCCACCGCACAAGGGCACTGTCGTCGCTCGCCCTCTGGATCGGGAGCCGCTGCCGCCGGTCTGGGAACCGCCGCCACCGCATGTCGAGGTCGGGGAGCCGCGGCCACCGCAGCCACTAGCCGGGGGTCCACCGCCGCGCGCGCTATCGGGCAACCGCCGTCGCTAATGAATCGACATGGGGCGTGAAAAATTGATTCCTAGCACTACGGATTTTCTTTTATAGACGTCTAGACCTGGTCCGTCTCGACCGGATTGCACTGTCTGGCCTGGGCTTCCTTTAGTTATTGGAAGCCCAGGGCTCCTAATATACAATATATATATATAGTTTATCTATTTGGAGCCCTGGGCTTCCAATAAAACAAGGAAGCCCTGATCCAAAAAGTCTATTCCGGTTCAGCTCAACCACAAGCGGCCAACCCGACCACAATCCGCCACTCTTACGCGTTCATTTTTTCCATCCATTCAGCCCAAACCGTCACCTAAAATCTAGGATATATTATTCCCCCCCCCCAAAAAAACCCTAACCGGCCAATTCTCACGCACTCGCCGCCTAGGAGCGTTCACGTTGGCGGCGGGCGGCGGCTCGCTTCCTCTCCTCCACCGCACCTCCAAGAATCCACCCCTGCCTCGCACGCGTGGTTCACTATCCGATGTAGGAGGAGCTAGCTATAGCAACCAAATGATGGCATCAATGGCGGCCGGTGAGAGCGGCAGCAGCATGAGAAGAAGGGCCTGGGTGGTGGAGGTGGAGAAGACGCTGGACGAGGCGGACGCGTCGGTGGAGGTGTCGCGGTGGCAGCTCCATTCCATCTACCGCGTGCCGGCGTGCATCAAGGACCTCAACCGCAAGGCGTACAAGCCACAGGTGGTGTCGCTGGGCCCCTTCACCGTCGCGACAGCGAACTCCTACCCATGGAGGAGCACAAGGAGCACGCGCTGTGGCACCTGCTCCGCCGATCTAAGCGCCCGCTGGAGGAGTTCGTGACCGCCGTGGCGAACGTCGCGGAGCAGCTGGAGAGCGCGTACCTAGACCTAGGCGCCGAGTGGCGCGGCGCAGACGGGCAGGAGCGGTTCCTGGACGGTTACTTCCTGCCGGAGGTCATCAAGGCCACCGAGATGGACGGGAGCAGGACGCGGCTGTTTACATGCATTCTAATGTTTGTGTCTTCAATTTCATTCATCATTTTTATGTTTTTCGATCGAGCAGATTTCAGATCTCTATGTGGTTGAATGGTGATGGATAATCGTATAGATCATGCGAAAGGAGAAGGACAAAAAACGCTCGACACCTATTTGTTTTTTGTCCAAATAATTTCATACAATGTGAGTTGCTGCAAATCTATGCCTTCAGTTTGCATTCACGATTCAAAAATTGTTACTCATGGCCACTGATGCAAAACAAACAAGTTCATGCAAACTCAATTGACTTTTTATACATGAGTTAGACCATCAAGGCTTGTAACGCGATTATCTTAATCCATCGTACTCTGTGATATATGCAGTTAACCAATATGAAAATAATAGTTTCATTGTCAACATAGTAATTTGGTCTTCCAACTGTTGCTTTTCAGTAACCAGGACATAATGAAATATTTACGCTTACCTATTCTAATTTTAATAGTATATCAAGCCATCAAGTTTTTACAGTCTATTTATTAGAACTGAATCATAATTGGTTTGCGCTACTTTCAATTTACAATATTTACAACTAGCATTACAAATAGTGAAAATACAGTTGTAGTTACAACCTTGTCTCCATGTGCAGGTTTGTTTGGAAGGAATTGGTTGGTATGAGCGGGTTTGTTTGGTTCTTTGGGTGATTTCTCTCCGTGGGTTCTCTTTCATTTTACTATTGTTATCTTTATGCTTCTAGATCCAAGTTATCTTTATGCTACTAGGGCAGCAACGAATGGACAGGTATGATTGCGCATGACCATCACTGCGAGACGTAACCACATCAACCTTTTCAAAGAATTGACTTTCTTTTTATTCCTTCCTTTATTCCAAATGAATTTATGTTCTATTTTTTCAAACAAGTTACTATAGTACACAGTTTTGAGTGGAGTGTGGAAATTCGTGTGGGTGGACATGGATTAAAGAGAAATTTTTAGAATTTGTGGATCAATTCCTTCCATTTTTCTTGTGATATTGTACATGATCGTTTTATCAAATTCAAGTCATTCACTGACAATTCTTCACAATAATGCTTGCTTGATTTTTTTCACAAATGCATTTTTTGTGGATGAGCACAACAATGTGGTTGGCCATGAGTCGAAATACAACAATATGATTCTATTCTGCTATGCAAATCTATTTAATTTATGTGATTGCTAATGTTGTTAAGGCCTTAAGGGTAATAGCACTAGTGTTTATGTTGTTGCTTTCATGAAGGAGGCATGTTACTTGTTTTTACACTTTCTGCATATTTATGCAAAAAAATCTTAAATGATCATTTTTCTTATTTTTGTATCAGCTTTTATATTGTGGTATTCCTTCACGTGTGACATGGTTGTACAAAGATTTTTGTCTCTGCTTCTTTATGCTAGGGAGTATCAAATATGATGATTTTTTTTCTGATAATATAGAATGATAATGGTTCGTGCTATGAAATGGTTAGATGATATCATTCCAGATGCACCTTATGCCATAATTGAACAATTCTTGTTATTGTTTTGGTTCCATGTGATGACCCAGTTGGGGTGAGGGCTCTGCTGGTCAGGAACATGATGCAAATTAGGGTGTCCCTTCATTCTACGAGGTTTGTTTTGTTTTCCTGGGTGTTCCGTAACTTTTCCTTGTATAATGTTCTAATTCTTTGTTGAATGGGTATGGGGGTTTTGTGGGTGCTAGATGGTGCTGTGGGATGAGATCCTTTAGATTATGTTGTGTAAGAAATTTGATTTGATTTTGATTGAGAACCGATACCTACGAATGGGTGATATGCAACTTTGTTGGTTAACAAACACTTGTTATATATGATTTATGTCGCTGGCATCATCTATCCACAAGCAATTGAAGTTTGTGTTCTAGCTAGAATAGCCTTCTTCGTTGCTTATCATGCATTATATAACATATTGTAATGGTTTGCATTATCATTATATTAGATATTTTATTTTATCTTTTGTCTGAAATGCTAGCAACATAATGGTTTATTGTATACTTGAGCATCTACTATGCACTTTCATTTCCTCTATGTATTTCCTGGTGTGGCATTTGATACTTACTTTGCAATTTATAGCAGAAATGGAATTGAGGGTATCCATGGAGATGCATGTAGCTAAATTTAGTTTAGTTTCTATCCATTGTGTGTGTGTGTGCTTATTTGGGCATTGTGTCCTTCCTTTTCATGGGGTAAACAGGAAACATTGGGCTTTAAAATTTTTGTATGGCTCGATTGTGGTACTAGAAATGTATAATAATTGTTCTAAAGAAATGCTAGAGGATAAAGAAGTAAGTTACTGAAGTTTTGGACTGTATTCTTTCATTTTCATCTCACTTATCCTATTTCTTTCCGGAATCATAAAAGCATATGGAGGAACTATGTATAGGCTACAAAGAAGCACTACAAAGAAGCATAAGAAGCATTTTTATAGCAGAAGCCAAGTGTTCTAATGATTTTGTTTTTTCAATTGTGTTTTCTGTTATTGGTTCAACATGCACATATATTGACATGATTTATGGCATGGCATCTGCCATCTTTGTTATATTTATGACATCGTTCTTGATTGATGTGTGCGACATGAATGATGGATCTTTTTAACATCCTGACCATCATTGTGTCGCTCATTATCGTATTTTGTATATCATTTATGGGTTCACGGATATGAAATGACAGGTTTCTTATTTTTGAGATTTGAACCATGTGTTGCCTTTTGGTTGTTACATAATAAATGGTCCAGTCGATGTGTTTTACGTTCAAAAACTTCTATGCGACATGCACGGAAACTAACGATAAACATGCACGATTTAAACTCTGTAATTCGTTACAAAACAGATCAACGATTTATGCTAAAAGTCACACCCATTTACGCTATTTTGGATCACATTTTACGCAAAAATCTGTCCGAGCCAGAACCCGCGCACGATCGGACGCGCGCGATTTTTACGGCGTAATTTTTGGGCCACATTCGTCGTTATGAAACAAATTTATGATTACGCTAAAATTTGTACCTATTTACGTTGTTTTGGTTCGCATTTTATGCAAAAATCTGTCCAAGCCAGAACCCGCGCACGATCGGACGCGCGCGATTTTTACGCCGTAATTTTTGGGTCCCATTCGTCATTACGAAACAGATCTATGATTTACGCTAAAATTCATACCCATTTACACTGTTTTGATTCACGTTTTACGCAAAAATTTGCCTGATCCAGAACCCGCGCACGATCGGAAGTGCACAATTTTTTCGCCGTAATGTTTGGGCCCATTCGTCGTTATGAAACAGATCTACGATTTACGCTAAAATTTGTAATCATTTACGCTAGTTTGGTTCACGTTTTACGCTAAAATCTGCCTGAGCCAGAACCGTGCACGATCGGATGCATGCCTACCTGCGCGTAGGTATACCTGGCTGGGGCTTCCCATACTAATGGAAGCCCTGGGCTTCCATTAGCTTGTCCCTATATATATATATATATATATATATATATATATATATATATATATATATATATATATATATATATATATATATCTTATATATTAAGAGCCCTGGGCTTCCAATAATAGAGGAAGCTCAGGCCAGTCAATATGCACTTTTGGTTGAACCAAACCTGGTCAGCATATACCCAGTCACGGTCGTCGTTAGCCACGCACGTCTTCCCCCCGTTTCCCGGTTTCCAAAACTGTCTTCGCGCAATCACTCGAGATAAACTCGCGCGAGTCCATAGGGTTTTCTAGCATCTGCATCCGCCGAACAGGAAGGAGACCCCTGAATCCCAGCGACTGGCCAGGCGACTTCCGCCTCTTCCATCCATCTCCGCTCCTTCAATCTGCTGTTTTGGAGCCCCGATTGAAGAGCCATTGCTTCCCGTGAAGTTCTAGGTTATCGCTCCAACTTGAAACACATCGAAGTTTCCGTCGCCGTTTGAGGTATTTTTGTCGATTTGAAGTCGTTCTGCATCTTTCCCTTAGTTATAAGTTGTGTGTGATTTGAATCCGTTTGCACATTTCTCCAATCGGGTGCGTTATCTTAAAAAAACCTCTCATTGCATCTCTCTTTGATTCTGGAGCCCCAATTGAAGAGCATCTGCAGTTATTTTAGCTCCGCGGTATCGCTCGACCTTCAAATACTTCGGCAACGTCTTCGTTTCAGTTATTTCTTCCCAAGTTCGCAGAGATTATTTTAGATACTCGTAGTATTATATATATGCATATCAGTACTGATATATATGCACATCGGCACTGCTGTTTATGCACAACGATACTGCTATATATGAACATCGGTCCTGATATTTATGCACATAGGTATTTCTTCCCGATTCCGAAGATATTATTTTACATACCCGTTGTATTATGGGTCTGTTTGGTTGGGCTGTGGCTGTGGAAAAAGTTGTTGTGGGCTGTGAGCTGTGAAAAAAGATGTTGTAGGCTGTGAGCTGTTAAAAAGCTAAAAACAGTTTGGTAGAAACCACTAAAAGTCGTTAAAAGTTCTTCGATATATGTTTTCACAGTTCCATCCAAAAGCCACTAAAAGCAGGTCCAAGGGTGCTTTCAGTTTTGCACTGCGAGAAAGTCGGCTTATAGAAAAAGCTGCTTCCTGGATCCAGCCCTTTGGTTGGCTTTTGGCTTTTAGTGGGCAAAAGCCAAAGCCAAAAGCCAAACCAAACACACCCTATATATATATGCACACCGGTATTGTTATATATGCCATTTTATTTTTTAGAACGCCATATTTATATCCATGTTTAAATCTCATCAAATTGTGTATCTTAATATGAACTAGTTATTTAAATATTTTGTATAGTTAGTTGATGAAAATATGTATTTTTTATCATGCACTAGTTCCAATTATATGAACTAGTTAATTAATATTTATGCTTGTATATAAACATGGTTCATTAATATTATGGCATATAACCGAAAAGGTAGTTTAAGATACGTAACTCCTTTTCGTATTATGTAGTATGCATTGTATACAATTATATACACTATTCGAATTGTTTTTGGCATATATTTATGCATAAATCATTTTACTTAAATCCAATCATTTTTGTCAACAGTTATATTGCTTGCTGAATCATGAGGTCTGTTGATCGCCCTCCATCTAATGCAAAAAGATTAACTATTGAGTCAAGTCAGGAGGTGTTTTTAGTTGACATTTCTAGACGCACAAGATCTAGTAGCTCAGCCCAACATGCTGATAATCCCTAGAACCAGCAGCAGATTGATCCTCAGCCATTACCAGTTACTCGTGTCCGTAGAAGGGCGCTAGCTTGTCGGGTCAAAAAAAGTTAGCCTACAGCTCCATCCGCATTGTCTGACAATGATTTTATGGCCGCTCCAACATTGAAGCGCAATTTCAGGTCAGCTGCATCCTCCACTTCAGTAAATAATTGTTTAAAGAAGAAGTCTCGTGTATTGAACATGGACATCCCACCCCACAAGTCCCCATTGTGTCAAGCAGATCAAAGTCTGATATTGATTTCAAGTCAAAGAACATTATGAAAACAAGCTCACCCAAACAGAGGACACCTAGAAAATCCCAGATACTATGCATATATTTATTTTTGTTTAGGTGTTATTTTTGGTGCACAATCAATGTTGTATTACCCAAATGTTACATTTTATATTATTATTTTGGTATGCTTTATTTTGTTGGTGTTGTTATACTATAGTTATTTACAACCATCCAATAAATATTATAGGTACAACTATATTATCCTTATTTGTAACAATATATATACACTGTGTATTAATACCTATTCATTTATTCCAGCAGAAATTGAATATCTGTTGCATCCCATATTATGTCATTGTGTCCACTTGGATAATGAGTGATCGACAACGTGACACTGTTGCTACGTTGGGATTTCAAAGTATATTTGATTTGCGTACCGATGCATTAGAGAGCAGGTCTCTCATAAGGTGGTTGATGGATAAGCTTGATCCAGACGACATGACAATACACCCAGGGGCTGGTAAAGAACTCAAGATCACAAAAGAGACGATTCGTCTCATATTGGGTTTGCCAAGCGCTGGAAGTGGCAGGGATTTCACTGATTGGTATGGTAAAATTGATGCTGCTTCAAAACTGAGACGGGATCTCAACATTTGTAAAGAAGAGTTCGATGTCGTTAAGCTACATGACAAGCTAGTTATTGGGAATGATGATGAGTTATCCATCAAATGTTTTTTCTGATTTTACAATCGGCTTCTATTCCCATCTGCTTCATGGGTATTACGAACAACGAGGTCCTAATGACAACAAACATGGACCGGATGTCTAAGATTGATTGGTCTCAATTGGTATATACTGATCTGTGTGATGCTGCCAGTCGTTGGCACAAGAGGAACAGAACAAACATAACTGCAACTGTTTATGGATGTTCACTCATTATTCTTGTAAGTTACTCTCTGATTACCAAGTTCATATATGTTATCCAAATATTTGTTTGTACTTACATACGTAATCATTTATTACATTCATACTAAATATCTATGATTGTTTTCTATATGGTTCTCAGATTTATTACCTTGACCATTTACACCACCCTGCATCACCTCAGAACAAGTATGGTACTCCTCGCATCAAGTATTTTGACAACGAGATAATAAGAGATTTGGCTAGGGGTGACAGATGTGGCCCCCGCTAAACTGGAGAACCATTTGGTCATGCAGAGGTTAGCCATAAACATATTTTTTTCCTGTTCATACAGATGTTAAAATTCTAATACATGCTAACAGTTATAACTGGGATTTAAATAGTTTCGTAGCCGCACAGAGATTTGTTATGTCATTGCTCCAGAACGGCCGGTTTCTGAAGTATTCAACATATATGTCCCACGCATCAAACATTTGATTGGCAACAAGCTGAATTATCTGCCCTCCCAGCATCGCCCCATGTTCGAATCAATGTTTGATGCACATGACAAGGAGGTTGATAAGTACTGTGCTTCTCTTCAGCAGAGCCATCAGATGCTTGTGTCTAAGCAGATTGAACTACCTGAGACATTTGGAGAAATGATAGACGAAGTTCTAAGGGCTGCCACGCAACGTGATACACAGCAAGAAGGTATTAATAGTTATGCTTATTTTTTCTTACATTATTTAGCTCACCGATAATTCAAACTAAAGTTGTATTTAGGTATATATTTTTAAAGACATTAATTTATGCAACATATTAGTTATTACTTATGCATTCAGTTGTATTACAACATCACCATTACCTTTCCTGTATAATTAGATTCACGTATGTCCCATTCCTCGATTGCTGAATTTCATTTGATTTTAGATGTACCCTCGCACCATGTTATTATGCGGATGTAGTTTGTACTAATATTCATGTATAACCATTATTTTATAACTATACATTTCTATTTTTGGTTCATATCAGCATCAACTAATTTATCATGTTATTGTCCAGATGGAGATAAACCACCCACTACCTCATCGCCCCCGATAAATGACCATTTATCTACACCTCCTGTTCGAACCCCTGATAATCAGCATCACGATCGGCCAACCCAGATTCCAACTGATGATAATAAAATATCCGAACAGGTCATTTTTTCATACAAAATTTAAGTATTAAGCATATATAAAATAGAGCATACAAGTTCACATGTACACTAACTTCACATGTTTCCCATACAGGTATCCAGTGTAAATGTTGGTATAAAAGATTCGGTCATGGATGTTCCAATATTTGACAAAACTCCAACATCAAATGTTTGTTTTATTTTATTCCCAATGATTATACTTTTAATTACAATATGTGATAGTAACCCTAATATATCTGAATGTTTTTATTTATTTATTTCATAAGGCTCCCATTACCGACAAGACTGTTGTCTCAGAAGTAACTCCACCCCTAAATACTGTCAGTATTTATTCTTCATAATATTTTGGTTATATTAGTCATACCCTATGTTTGATTGTGTATATTTGTATACTTTATTGTGTTTCAGGAAGGACAAAATCCTGTTGTACATGATCCTCCCACATCTGATGCCCCAAAGTTTGACAGAACCCCTCTGACAGAAGTAAGTCATGTCCTATCATGTTCTTATCTTTCTTATATATGTACACTACAATACATACACATTTATGCCATTGTTTACTAACAATTATACATATTAGGCAACTCCTGAACTGGTTGGAAGGAATATTTCTACTCAAACAACAGTTGTTGAACCTCGCCATGTATCACATGAACAATGTGCTCGCCAATTACTTAAGTTCATTTGTTCCCAACAACTAGACCCGAGCATGTATGCACTCCTTATTCTACCTTCAATTTAGTATCCTTGGTTATTTGAATTTCAAGTTGCTACTTTTTTTGCAGGTCCATCATTGATTTTGGAGGATATGGTGGTTCTATGTTGGATGTTGTTCAATCTTTTGGGCCTAATAAATGCCTTGAGAACTTTTTCATGCAGGGATTCATTGACTGTATTCATGATGATGATCAATTATACAATCCAGATACATAATCAACACACTCGTACTAAATGTCAAGGTTGGGGTAATGTTTTTGTATTTTACTCTTCAAATATTTATCATGTTTCGATTCTTAGTGTATAAACATATATTACTAATCAATATATTTTTATGCAGGCTGTTTTGAATATTGAGGAGCTCGAACAACACAGTTCAAATCCACAGCCCTTCTCAATATATGTTCTTAAAGATTTAATAGTCCCGATCCTTCCTCCAGTTGAAGTTCTAAACCAAATTAAACTGGTGAGCACCAAGCAGTATTCTTTGTAAGAATATATTAATGTTTATTTTGATATAAGTTTCCTTTTTGATACCAATCACTTTATTTTTGCCCACAGTATATTTTGTTTTGTTACAGTTGCTTTATTTTTTCACAGTCATATCATTGTTAATTCATATCCTATACATATATGTTAACAGATCATGGTTCCTATGCTACGTCGTAGTCATTGGACTCTATATGCAATCAATTTCCAGCTTCGTCGCATATAAATTTTAGATTCAAATCCTTATGGTCCATCACTTGGTGGTACTACCTGGAAACATATCCACAATGATCAAGTGATGATAAATGGAACGAAACTACCTTGTTCCAGATTAAACATGAAAAGACTTAGCATGGCATTACAAGAAGCTCGACCAGATTCTTGTTTACCAAAGTTTGGCAACTACAAGATTGCGCTTCTTCCCAACTGTCCAACCATGCTACCAGGCTCCAATGATTGTGGTTTTTTGTCACTAGCTTCATACGATGCTACGACTTTGATGATGGCGACGTCTCAGAATTTGTTGTACTGGTACGTTACTAAATTTCTTATTTGTTACTGCATAAATTCCTTTTTCATACAATTTCTTAACATTAATTCAACTATTATGACAATTACAGGATGAACCAATGGACCAACGTGTGTTTGTTCTATATTACCTGACCTTTCATCGCAACAACAGGGTTTACCCCTTCCCTACAGAACTGGTGCCTTTGAAGTATGTTCCAAGGAAACGACGTTGTTTAAAAGCCAAGACCTAGATATCATAGCTGAACAAGATTCCGTATGGGATCCACAAACTGTTTATGTTACTTCCTAAGGCACTTATGGCAAGTGTTGCACACTTGTATGCTACTTCTCATGACACTTATGTCTACTGTGTCCAGTGTTTATGCTACTTCATATCAGTCTTATGTCAAGTGTGTAAAACCTGCAGTGGTAACTAAGAGTTTAGTTACGTCAAGTGTGCCAAGTGTCTATGTCATTCATGTCCAGTTCGTCACATTGTTATTCGTTCCAGACCAAGTGTTGGCTTATATCTAGTTTCAGATATTCCAGACAATGATGTTCAGTTTTCTATATCTTCACTGTATGACTTTGGAACTAATGACTGCTACCTATATAGTATATTTATGCTCACACAGTCTACTTATTATGATGATCACATCATAATAAGTAATAAACAATTTAAACTTGTTTTACATATAACAACGTTCAGATATATTTATTTGATCTGGCACAATCTGTTACATCCAAGTATTATATAACCCATTCATGCAAAATATTGATTACCTCAAACAAACAAATGTCATTGTGCTATTACAAAGGTTTAATACGTAACCTCACTATTTTTCCACATCTAATTCTTCACCCAAACCCATCTGTTTACCGGTTGATTCATTGTCTACTTCTTCAACAATACGATGTTTTTTGCAGTCGAGGTTTCATTTCATTGTGGAGCAGTTGGTTTACTATTGAGTCTTGAACCCGCCGGTCGTCCTCTTTTTCGATTAGCCAGTGTTGCTAGTCTTGCCCTGTTCTCTTCCATAGACAGACACATCCTACTGTTGTGTCCATCTACAATTCCACACAATTGGCATCTCCTATTCTTCTTTTTTCTCCTTTGGCACCTAGTTTCAGAATCCTTTCTTCTATATTTTTATTGTCCGGCCTTTTGGTCTTGCTCGAGCCGGCATACCCAGGTTTATAACATCCACATTAAAATTCAACCTCTGTATCATATAAACTCGATATTAATTACTATACACATATAAATAAACATTACATATGTACCACTCAGAAAAACCAATTATCAAGGCTAACCTTCTTAGCTTCGGAGGATGCACCCATCTGTTCTATTTTGTCGTGTGATACGTGTAACGGAGAACTTGTATCACACACCAAAAGTTGCATTTTCATGTTGTCCACCTATATAGCATAAACAAATCAATCATCATTTCAATGTAGCATAAACATCCATTGCATTATAAATCATTGGACACCAAATTTTGCATATTTATCTGTTTACCAGCTGTTAATAATTTTAACGTAGGTCCACATCCAGTCATAATATTATGATCATCCTACATTATAAAATATGTTTGAGTCTAGTGATTTCATATATTCATTACATACACTATTACATGCAAGATTATATATTTATCTTTACATACTATTGTGTGGCATGTAATTGAATTGTCAGCTTCATCCATTCCCTCCCCAGCCTTATTATTATGTATTTCTCCTTCCTGTTACAAAAATATATGACCATATATACTCATATGTTCCAATTAGTTTAACCTTACAAAAATTGAATTTTATTACCTGGTTTTCCTCATCGTCACTAACATCACATGACTCATTACATCCAATGACTGGCTCCAATCGGCATAGAACGCCATCAAGCTCATTCAACACATCCATTGCCTTGTCGTACCCTGCTTTTGACATACACGCCTGGCAAACAACTTTCATTGTTTTCGTTAGCAACATTTTCTGTCTATATGATTTAGTAACTCCATCCTTTCCCCTGAAGCTCTTATCAATTCTTTCGAACGATACATCTTGTCTTGATGAAACAGTGTACCTTTGCAATATATACTTTGAAGGTATCTTTTCTACTTGTAGATGCATGGAGGCTCTTAAAAGATGAACACATAGTAGACCTGCAATCATGAAGAATAATCATTATATTGTTACTTATATATATTATTCTATATAACAATTAAAAATAAAGCTATAAAATGTGTACTTTTATTAGTATAATCATTTGATGTTCAAACATGTATGTTCCCACTGTTTGCACTCGCATATATACTCTCCAGCTTCTATGTCCGCTGTTATCTTGAATTGATGTTGTCCCCACACAATTTTATTAGATCTTTTTGTGTGTTGTACGATCCAATCTTTATCACAACCGTCTGGGTCCTTCAACATCCTGTATGCAGTGGCGTATTTCATTGATTCCTCAAATCTATTCATAACAGCTCTGGTGTATGCCCTAGAGATTGACTTCGAACCTATACAACGTATCGATTGTCCTTGGTCCCTATAAGATGTTAACCTCATAATTAAATAACGTAATTACATAAACATGTATGCCATTGATTATTGATAACCAACACGAGATACCTTGCTCATCAATGCCTCTTTTGATTCTTTCATTTTCCTGCTATGCAACATTTTCATCATTTGTTTAGCAAACTCATGCAGATGGGTGTTCGCATCTACATGTGATTTCTTCACTAATCTGTTCATGCTCTCACTGCGTTGTGTAGACACCATTACCCCACAGAAGTCATTTTTAAAAAAGGCTGGTATCCATTCTTTCCTTATTTCATATAACTTGCGTAGAGTCATATCTTCATGCAGATTGTATTCTTCTAGCATCATTTCCCAGGCACATTCAAACTCTCGAGGAGTTAAAGGATGATGTATAATAGATTGGAATTTTGTTTTAAAATCTTTATCAGCAAACCTTGCATATAATTCATTTAAGAATGGCATAAATCTGTTCTGAACATGCCATAAACATAGTCTGTGAATTGTTTTTTAGAAATACAATTCACAGAGCAATTGGCATTGCAGGATCTTGATCTGCAAATGATCACAAAACATTATTTGATGACCCCAACAAATTATTTGACGAGTTAGCATAACAAATTCACATACCACATACCTGTTAGCATAACTCTCGGTCCCTCGCATCCCATACATGTTTTGAATGAACTGAAAGCCCATTCAAAAGTTTGAACTGTTTCATCTCCAAACAACACAAATCCAAACACAGTATATTGCAGATGACTGTTAGCTCCAATAAACATGCCCAGTGGTTTATCATGTATCTTGGTCTTGTGTGTTGTATCAAAGGTCACATCATCACCATAATCTGCATATTCCCCCTGCATACTTGCGTGTGACCAAAAAATACTCACTATTTTCCCACCCTTGTCTAGCTGAAAATCACAAAAGAATTGTGGATTCTGTTTCTTACATTTCGTAAATAAAGACAGAAGTTTGGCTACATCATTAGCGTAGTTTTCTCGTCTTCTTGTTGCCCTCCTACAATTTATTTTTTAAAAATGACCATCCAAACATTTAATATAGTAATATATATATGGCACTCAATATATACATAGTCCACACAAAAATTCCTTATATGTTTTTCAGATCTTGAGCAGTTACCGGTACGTTCTCTGGCCCATCATGCATGTCTGATATAAAATCAACTATGCAATGCTGGGGCACTCGGCTATCATGCATTGCATCAACAAAATTTATGAATTCCGCATCCCGACTTTTGTTGCAACGTAGATATTATTTCTTTGCTTCGTCAGTTATGAACTCATGATTATGCTCCAAATTCACCAGTTCAATCTTTGCAGCTACCACATTTTTTTTCATCATCATATATTTTTTAAATTTTATTCCAGCCTTACATTTCGTACGTCCAGAATTCCTATTCCTCATCCTCAGTGTATCATTTGGTTTTGGTGCACTTTTTCCTTCACGTGAATAATTTATCTACTTACTAAACGTCTTCTCCCTGTATTTCTTCAAGGGAAATCCAACTTCATATGCATACCTTTTATAAAATTTATATGCATCATCAATATCCTTTAAAGTCATCCCTACTGTTGGCACTATATTCGGATCAATGTTTTTTTGTTGCAATTCATTGACAATGTTGTTTGTACCAAGGATTATGATCATAACAATCTAATCAATCAAGTATCGAATACAACAATTGTACTTACATGTGAATGCAGTATTTGAGGCGTATCCATCTCCCTGGAGCTAATATTGGACATCGGAGGTCGAATCCATTGTTCTCCTTCTCCACATTGCTTATATCGTCGATTACAGGCCCCATTAGAACAGGAGGTGGTGTAACCATTAAGTTACCATCAACGTCTCCCTCAGTGTCTGGACGAATACCACCTCCATCTCCTACCATCGCCGGCGAATGTCTAGAGCCGGCCATCTCCACCGCCTCCTAGTTCAGCAGTCTGGTGGTCTTTTTTTTAATGCAAGAAAATCACGGATGCTATACTAAACGTGCAACCGCATCCCCCTTTCCAGCGTATTTCCATTTTTTCCGGAAACAGTTCCAATAATGTAGCAAGTTATATATAATACAAATATCTCTATATCACTATTTACGCATAGTTACTTATCATTTTATGCCAAATGATATATACTATATACGCAACATCTACAACGTATATGTGTTATGCCATATCTTTTAACATCTTATTCGTTATTTTCTATACCTTCCGCCATTATGCTCCATGCAAGATCCACAAATTTCGCGCCCACGTTTCACGGAACCCACGTTTGCACGAGGAATCTAATCGCTATAATTCCGCCCACTACCATATGTTTACGCCCTTGCCGTTACGAACCGAGTCACGGCGCCGTCGGTCCTGCATGTTCCCTGTCTCGATTCCATCAAACACACACGCGCTTGGTTCAGTGGACCATGACCCCTGTTACCGACGCGAGCTCTCTTTAATATCCGAAGCCCAGGGCTCCCGTTATACCTGCCCTATATATATACATGTATATATATATATATGGAAATATTCTGGGTTTTCATTAGTTATAGGAAGCCCTAGCCAGCGGTGCAGTTAGCGAGCGGGACAAAATCACGTTTGGTCTGTTTTAGCGTAAAACCGATAAAAATAAGCGTAAAATTATGTATAACTTAGCGTAAACTAAATGACGTTATAGCGACCAAGAGATCCATTATTTTAGGTGTAAAAAACGTGCATGATTTGGGGTGGTTGCCACGTATCTCGCTTCGCACAAGGTTGCGTAAAACCGATACAAAAAGTAGTGTATACTAGTATATAACTTAGCGTAAACTATTGTTGACATTATAGCGGTCAAAGGATCCCACTATCTTAGGCGTAAAAAATGTGCACGGTTTGGGGTAATTGTTATGTATCTCACTTCACATGAGGTTGACGTAAAACACAACAAGAAGTGTCGTAAATTGGCGTAAAACACATCAAGAAGTGTCGTAAATTAGCGTAAAAACGCAACAGGAAGTGATTTGAAGTAATTTTAGCATAAGACGTAACAAGAAGTGTCGTAAATTTTATTTGAAGAATGCATAAATCACGATTATCATAGAGCCCTTGTTTAGTGCACATTATGCCAAAATATAAGCCTAACCATCTACTGGAGGATGATACATTCTGTCTAAACTAACATAAAATGCTTCTACATAAAAGTAGTCTGTTCCTCCCATAAGTTAAAATTCTTTTCCTACTATTGGTCCATGAGTTGAGGTTCTTTTTCTCCTTCCAGCCCGCAAAGTGCAAAAAGAACATCAGAGAACTTGAGTGGGAATTACAAAACAATTACAAAGAACCATATGGATCACTTGCATTACAGAATATAAAATACACCTACTAATTACTTAGTAATGTGAAGGTATGAGTGTATTAGTGAGAATTTAGTCATGTACAACCGTAAACGTCCCACCATGACAGGCAACACCACGACATTAACTATTTTTTGCCCAACAAAGCTAATTAGATCAATGAATGTTCTGCACTAACTAACAAGAGCTAACAATAGCGAATCATTCCTAAACCAAGCCCCATGCTGGATGAAAGCGTTGCAGATTTGCAGTAAGCTAGTTTCAGTAGCAACTAATTTTTCAACCCGGTCAGAAGCATTAGGAATAGGTAAAATGATGCAGCTGAAACTAGTTTCAGTCATCTAGCTTCTTTAACCCAGTTAGAAGCATTAGGAATAGGTAAAATGATGCAGCTGAAACTAGTTTCAGTCATCGCTTCATGAATGATGGAGAACTAGAAGTAGCGGCAGGAGTGCTGCTATTTCGTGTTCACCCGTGAAAAGAAGTGTTTACTGGTGATGGAAGAAACCCTACAGTTTCTTGTAACTGCAAGTCCTTAACACAGTTGTAAGCTGTCATGTTAAGGCTACGAACCTCACAATCTTTGCATGATCCGGTACAAACTGACACAACAACAAAAATCAGCTAGCAGATAGGAATGTATAAAAAATGTGGTTACATTAGCGATCAAGGTACCATATTTAGGGGAAAATTCAAACTTAAGTTCAGCAAACATTATCAATAAGAAATGACTAGAGATGAAGGCTTCTAGTGAATCATATATGATTTGATTCTTTCTTAGATCAAGTAGTTAAATGGCTGACCAAGAATGGACAAAAGATGTCGTTAGGTTAGAGATTAAGGTACCATGTCTGTTATATTAAAACCTCAACACGCGGTCCTCGCAGACCACAATTTGCAGAAAGGCCCTCCATTTTTCTCAAACCAACCCGTGGTCCTCGCCCCAAACCTAATCAGGTTTGGTTGGCGCCCCCCCTCGCGAACCATCGAGCCTCGTCTCCCTGAAACCTAGTGTCTCCTTGCTCAGCCGCCTCATCCCGTTCCTCCGTCGTCGAACCTATTTGTTTATATATCATCCGTTCATCCTCCATTGTAGATGGCTTTTGTTACTACGACTAGCAAGTGTACAGTTAAAATTCAGTAATTCACTTCTAATGACAAGGCAGTTGCATAAGGTGCAACTATGATAGAAAATTTCAAAGATGTAGATGTGTCTGTGTCTACATTTGCTCTAATGACTTTAGCAGAGTTGCATAAGCTAGTTGTGTTCTGGAATTTTAACTTATTTTTTGTATTAGTATGGGTGACAAGGTAGTCTGGAATAATAAAGAAAACGTTAAGCATTTCTACGACATTTGCAAGAATGAGGTTCTTGCCGGCCATAGACCCTTAGGGCATCTTAATAATGTAGGATGGAAGAATGTCGAAGATAAGTTTGGAGAAAAATATGGGAAGAAACTAGAACATTTTCAATTGAAGAATAAATGGGATAGTTTGAAAACAAGTTATTCTTGTTTCATGGAGTTGAAAAATATGGCCACTACTAGACTTGGACGGGATGAAGCAAGGCAAACTGTGGATTGTGATGATACATGGTGGAAGGATCACCTTGCAGTAAGTGTCACAAAACATGATTGTTTATTGTTTATGGTGATTTGTCGGTAGTATCTAACTTCATGTGTATTTTTTCCAGAGATGCCATGATCCAGCAAATAGTAGGAAATGCAACCACGTAGGCAGAAGCATATCACATAATTGTTTGCATGGCACTGCATAATTTTATTTGTGATAACACATTGAAAAATGAAGAGTTTGAGAAATGTGATGAAGATGAAGACTATATGCCTGTAGATGAGGATGAAACCGAGGTCCAATAAACGACACAAGTGCAAGAGGATGACATTGCTGATGAGGAGAATGAGATTATCATGAACACCATTCGTGAGAATATAGCTAATACTTCGGTTAGTGAATGATAATATAGTTATGAGAAAATTTAGGTTACATATATCTATTGTATTAACTACCATTTAATCCAATCAATTAGCATATATACTGTCGGCTTCCAACTTTCTCACAACTCACAGTAGCTTTCCCACAGCTCACAACTAGAATCAGATTTTTCAGAAATCTACAGCTAAAGCAAACATAGCGCCGTTAAAATGAGATGATCTAGAGGTATCCTTCTTTCCTTCTCTCAATAGTGTCAGTGCAACAATGGTGAATAAGCAATCTAATTTCTGTATAAAGTATGGTCTCTATTTTTCTCTTAGCCAAAACCTATACAATCTTATGTTCAACTATAGTTTTAACTAAGTGATGTTATCTCTACCATAAAGAAGTTATGCAACCTAGGTTCCAAGCATGTGCACTAGCGTATAACTAAGCTAGGAAGGTGTCAAACTCACGCTAATGTGTCAATATTTTTACCGAGGTATCAAGAAACGCACAAGCTTCTCACCAATTCTCTTTGGAGCCCCACGCAAATGCCAAGCTCCACTCAGATAACTCCATGGATAGCTCTAGACCTTTCCACGCACAAGTGGTGCTTCGGTTGTGGCCTCTCCCGATTGCTCTCTACCGTATCCACTATCAACTTTCTGCCTGAAACATTGAAAGTCGCCTAGAGGGGGGGGTGGATAGGCGAAACCTGAAAATTATAACTTTACACCCCAACTAGATCCCTTGATTAGTGGTTAGAACAAGATACACAATTATCAGAGTATAAGAACTAAGTCCTTTGCTTGTAAAGAGTATTGCTTTCAAATAATGGGGAATTGATAAATCAATACAACTAATGGGTCTATGAGAATAAAGCAAGAGGGCTTAGATAAGAAGAGCAATAACACAAGTTTTTTCTTGCAAGGTGTTGCTTTACTAAATGAGAATTTAATTTGAAGCAACATCAAATAATGTTAGCAAAGAATAGTGCAAGAAAAACTTAGTATGAGGGAAAGCAAACAAATCACAAGAAATGAACACAAGAGACACGGGTGATTTGTTTTACCGAGGTTCGGCCCTCGAAGGCCTAGTCCCCGTTGAGGAGTCCACTAAGGATGGGTCTTTTTCAACCCTTTCCCTCTCTCCACCGATCACCAAAGATCGGCGAGCTCTTCTTCTTCTCAAGGATCACTTAAGACCCTGCAAGGATCACCACACTCTTTGGTGTCTCTTGCTAGCTTTACAAGCCTCCAAAACTTTGGAGGAAGTTCAATGAGAGTCAAAACTCCACGCACAAATGACCACAAGATGTAGCAAACACTTTCTCTCAATGAATCTCACAAGGCACTAGTGCTAAACTCAAACGAGTAGCTCTCTCTTGCTTGCTCTCTCTTTTGTGGCACTTGTGTTGGTTGTAGTGGTCAAAATCTTGTGTATAGGATGGATCAATGAATAGAGGTGGTTGGGAGGGCTTGAATATGTCAACTATATGACTTGGAATGTTGCTTGGGCTCCCACACCTTAAAGTGGCCGGTTGGGGTGGTATTTATAGCCACCAACCAAATTGTAGCCGTTGGAGACGGCTACTAGCGATGGGCGCACCGGACAGTCCGGTGCGCCACCGGACAGCGTCCGGTGCGCCGCCACGTCATCCTCCCGTTAGGGTTTGGAGCTCGTCGACCGTTGGAGGCTTTGTCCTCATGCGGCACCAGACAGTCCGGTGCTACACCGGACAGTTCGGTGCCCCTCTGACCTTCTGCTCTGACATCTGAATTGCACTGTTCACTTTGCAGAGTCGACCGTTGCGCAGATAGCCGTTGCCCCGCTGGCACACCGGACAGTCCGGTGAATTATAGCGGAGCTGCGCCTGAGAAACCCGAAGCTACAGAGTTCAGAGTGTACGGTCCCTGGTGCACCGGACACTGTCCGGTGGCGCACCGGACAGTCCGGTGCGCCAGACCAGGGAGCACTTCGGTTTCCTTTGCTCCTTTCTTCTTGAACCCTTTTTAATCTTTGTATTGGTTTTGAGTTGAACCTTTGGCACCTGTAGAACATATACTCTAGAGCAAACTAGTTAGTCCAATTTATTTGTGTTGGGCATTTCAACCACCAAAATCATTTAGGAAAAGGTTTAAAGCCTATTTCCCTTTCAATCTCCCCCTTTTTGGTGATTGATGCCAACACAAACCAAAGCAAATATATCAGTGCAGAATTGAACTAGTTTGCATAAGGTAAGTGCAAAGGTTGCTTGGAATTAAACCAATAGATTATTTCAATAGATATGCATGGATTGCTTTCTAATATTTTGGACCACGCTTGCACCACGAGTTTTATTTTTGCAAATTCTTTGGTAAATTCTTTTCAAAATCCTTTTTGCAAATAGTCAAAGATATATGAATAAGATTGAAAGAAGCATTTTCAAAATTTGAAATTTTCTCCCCCTGTTTCAAATGCTTTTCCTTTGACTTAAACAAAACTCCCCCTTAATGAAATTCTCCTCTTAGTGTTCAAGAGGGTTTTACAAATTTTTAAAGATACTAGAACTTTCTCCCCCTTTTTTTTAAAAAAACATATTAAGATGCCAATTTGAAAACTTCATTTTTTTAAAATTCGTTGGTGGTGGTGCGGTCCTTTTACTTTGGGCTAATACTTTCTCCCCCTTTGGCATGAATCGCCAAAAACGGATACTTGTGAGTGAAATATAAGCCCTTAGTAACTTCTCTCCCACTTTGGCAAACATTATATGAGTGAAAGATTATACCAATGGAGAGATGGCGGAATACCGGCAAAGAGTAGATAATACGATGGAGTTGAGTGGAAGCGTCGTCTTTGTCGAATACTCCATTTTCCTTTCAATTCTATGACTAAGCATGAGAATACACTTGAAAACACATTAGTCATAGACATAAAAGAGATATGATCAAAAGATATATCAATTAAGCAAAATCATAGTTCTATATAATATAGATTGCTCCCCTTAAATATGTGCATTGAGAGGAACATATATTTTGGCCTTAAATGCCAATTGCACATAATTAGGTTAATGAGAGCATATCTATATCATAGAGAATGTGAAGTGCATTATGTCATAATATAAGTGTGATGCTCATGACTGTTTATGCACTTATGAAAGCATGTTATAAACATCTTAAGTATTTACCCTTAAGGATTACAAAGAGGCTTAAGGACCATCCACCTTTGGAACAAAGGCAGCTTATCCTCGTTACAAGGTTAAGCTTTAAGCTCTTTGACAATAAAATCACTTCATCTAGTTTTAACAAAGATGCATTAATGCAAGAATGAAATTTTTGAGAGGTTAAACTAGGTATGAAGCAGGGATAATGCATGGACATGCTTTCTCTTCCTTTTATACAAGATATGCAAAAAAAAGTATAGAAAAGGAAGATCTAGGTACATGTTTGAATGAGAGGAAGTAGTTTTACCCTTTTGTACCTTCAGATAGAGACGCTCTCTTCATTGTGCTTTGTCCTTAGTCTTAGTTGCTTAAGACCTATATTCAAGACAATGTATGGAAATATTTTGCACAAGAGAGAGTTTTACAACTAATGATCCTTCTCCAAGTCATTGTTAGCATATATCAAATGGATCACAAATTGCATAAATGTATCATGAATTCTCCTTTTAAAGACAAATAGGGAGAAGCATTATACATCTTGATCAAGGCTTATAAAATTTGCAATAAACAACTTAAGCCTTGTATCCTCACAATGAAAAAGATTTAGAATGCTTACAACCACACCATTGATTGTTTTGAAGATATTACTGTCCAAGTAGGTATTGTTGTTCCTGATGTCCTTTCTCTTTCACGTGAGTGTCCTCCCTTTGTAGTTGTCTCTTTTTCCTTCCAAACTTATTGAAAATACTCAAGAAAGATGTTAATAGCACAAGGGAGTATATGATGAAGGATGATTTCTTTAGATAGGAAATAAAAACAATTCATCATCCATAAGTCACATAGACATGAAGTAAACTCCTCAACATTAGTGCACATCATTAGGAAAAAAGGAATATGCACCTTTTAAACATTTTGATTAATCATAGGAAATTTACTTCTTCATATTGAATTTATTAATCATCATTTAGAAGCAAATCAATATGAGAACATATATAGCAAAGGCATGAAATAGATTCTAATGGACTAGTGCATTTAAGAGAACGAGATTGAATGCACACCTAGCAAAAATTAAGTCCAATAAAGAATCTATTCTTCACATAGGTAGAATAAGATAATTTAGAGTAAATAACCATTGATGGGAAAAAGAGTTCCCATACCTTTGCTTTTACCTTTCTTCCTTTGGGTGAAGAATAACCCTAGAGGCTTGTGACTTAGACATGCACTTTCTCTTTTGTAGATTTCCATAAGTAAGCTCAAGAGATACATTGTTAGTAACACAAGCACTAGTTTCCCTTTTTGTAATCATTTTGACAAGGAATGAAAAGTGGATTACTAAAGCATGGAAACTTTATAATATGAACTAGATTATTCCATGATATATGCTTAGTTTTAACTTATGAAACAAGCATAGTTGATTCCTTAAGATAATGGGAACAAATCTAATTCAATCATGGAGAGCGATGAATGTAGAAGAATCCTATCCAATTTAAGCAAGAAGCATAACAACATAAGTCATTGGATTGAATTTTCTTTTAATGTTAGATTACGCACTTCCAAAGAGAAACTTATTCTCTACAAGTGAGACTACTTGGGTTACTTAGATAAAAGCATTAGTCTCACTGTTATGGCCCTGAGCAACCTTCATTCCGAAGTAATTGAACTAAGGAACGAAGGTCTCGAAAAAGATAAAATATTAGATTTATTGGTAAATAGAATAAAAGAAGACGAAGCTACTTTTAAAGCTCAAGCTGAGGCTCAGAAGCGTGAAATTGAAGATCTTCGAAAACAACTAGCCAGAGCTAAAGAGAAACGCACACTTGAAGAAACAAAACGAGAAATCAGTGAACAATGGGCAAATCATTTGGAAAAAAACGTTGAAGAGCTTCGTGCATCTAAGAAAAGATGCTATAAAAAATCTATAGAATGTGTTAAGAAAGTAAGAACGAGCTTCGCCAACGTTGGCGCTTTCTCAAGTGAAGAGAACTTCATAAGGGGTGACCCCGAAGGCCCAATTGAATGGATCAGCCACGAAGCTGAAGTCTTTGAAGAAATTTTAAATAGTCGTGGAGACATATGCGCCTTTTCGGGTGCCAGGGGGATTGCTACTATTTTGGAGAGGAAAGGCTGTGACCATGTGAAATTCTTGGCACAATCCGAAGCCGCCTTGTCCCCCGAAGATATAAAAGACCCCTCGGCCGAAGCAAGCGTGGTCGGTGGAAAATTTTTCACCGACATCTGGGACAATGGTGGTCGTGAAATGGCCCAGGAAATTATACGAAAAAGTGAGAAAGGAATTCATGACGCTAGAAAAGTAGCAGAGGCCGCTGAGAAAAGTGCGGAGCTCGAAGGGCAAATAGGTATTGACTAGTGGTTTTTGGCTCTTTGTTGTAATTTTTTGATTTCGAACTTGTTTACGGTTTGTAACAGCAATATAGCTGTATCTTCTCCTCCCTCAGAACCTGCCGAGCCATCTGCGGACCCCCACAAGAAGGGGGACGACGAAATTAGGAAAATGGCTGAAGCCATCATGGATAAAGTTGTTGATCAGCTACTAAACGAAGCTGCAGAAGTAGTTCTAAGGGAAGATTAGATGCTGTTGTAAAAACATTTAGAATGTAATGTTTGTTGAGAAACATGTGTAATATTTTGTAACTTTGAATGTAATATATTAGCTATTTATGGTTCTATTCTTTATGATGCATGAAACTTCATATACATACCGTTTTTGAGCCTTCGGCGAAAAAACACCTTCCCTTCTTTTCGTGCTTCGTAAATAATATCCTTGTTCTCAAAAAATCAGTAACCAATCGTCGTAAAATCAATAATAAATAGATCTTTTCATTTCAGAGTTTGACGAAGGTATAATTCCTCAATAGCTATTTTTTGTGCCCTGTCACTATTTCTTCGAAGCAATCTTCGAATATCAATACTGAGACCCCCTTCTTGCGTTGTTGATGCAATATGATGTATGATGTTATGCTATGCAAATGATGTAATGATGTGATGTTATGCAAAATGATATTTGCTGAAGATCAACGTTTTTTCACTGCAAGCCTCCCTTAGGAGCTTCTTCGCCTTTTACTTCAGCGGAATCAGCGTTTATTTTTCGCTGTAAGCCTCCCTTAGGAGCTTCTTCGCCTTTTACTTTCAGCGGAATCAGCGTTTATTTTTTGCTGTAAGCCTCCCTTAGGAGCTTCTTCGCCTTTTACTTTCATCGGAATCAGCGTTTATTTGTCGCTGTAAGCTCTGCATTCCCTTCAGAACGACTTTTGAGCAGAAAACTTACGCTGCGCTCCCTTAGGAACGACTTTTTGTTATTTCGAAGATTCACCCCGTAATCATAAGTTCTTATGCTTCGGCAACTTTTTGGGCTCCGTCATTCTATGGAGAAGGTATACTTGTATTATAACAAAGTCGAATCTATTACAAGAAATTGAAAACGACAAAAAACACTTAGACTTTCAATAATTGTCCCTTATTAAAAATAAAATGATACTGAATGTAAAAACTGCTGCCGAGGTAGGATATTTGTCAATAAATGTGCTTCGATTCTGGCACAGTACTATTGACTGTGTGAGCTTCGGACTCTTCTCTGAAGTCTCGTTGGTGTTGAGTATGCTGACTCCCTTCTGGCTGCTGGCCTCATTGCATTGGTGGTGGAGGTGGAAGCTGTTGCCAGGATGCCTAAGATTGACTTGCCGAAGCAACAGAAGCTGCAGGGTGGTTACCCACATACTCTGGAATATAGGGCGAGTGGTACGAAGCAGTATGCATGACTTGCTTCGGCTGAGTCTGTTGGGCTGCAGCTTCTGCTATTTCTTTTTGTTTCTGGATGGTGACATGGCACATCCTGGTGGTGTGGCCCTTGTCTTCACCACAGAATAAGCAATAGATTTTCCTTGGCTGATCCCCAAATCTTCCTCCGAAGCCCCTGGCACCTCTACCCCTTAGAGCTGGAGGCCGAGGATAACTCTGCTGTTGCCCCGAAGCCTGGGAAGCCTGGGAGGAATATTGCGACCTCTGCTGCTGGCTTCCCCTGTCATCATTCTGAGTGGAATGAATCGATCTGACATGTCTAGAATGAAACCTCCCTCCGAAGCCCCTGGCTATTTCGGAGAATCTGTAAGCTTCCTCCCTTCTCTGTCGAAAGTCGTTATCAGCGCGGATGTATTCATCCATCTTCTGAAGCAACTTCTCTAGAGTCTGAGGGGTTTCCTGGCAAAGTACTGGGCTGAAGGTCCCGGCCGAAGCCCCTTGATCATGGCCTCAATGACAATTTCATTGGGCACAGTTGGCGCTTGTGCCCTCAGGCGTAAGAATCTTCGGACATACGCCTGAAGATATTCCTCATGATCTTGGGTGCACTGGAATAAGGCTTGAGCAGTGACCGGCTTCATTTGAAATCCTTGAAAACTGGTGATTAGCATATCCTTCAGCTTCTGCCATGATGTGATTGTTCCTGGCCAAAGGGAGGAGTACCAGGTTTGTGCAACACTCTTGACTGCCATGACGAAAGATTTCGCCATGACTGTAGTATTGCCACCATATGAAGATATTGTTGCTTCGTAACTCATCAGAAACTGCTTCGGATCTGAGTGGCCGTCGTACATGGGTAGTTGAGGTGGCTTGTAGGACAGAGGCCAGGGTGTAGCCTGCAGTTCAGCTGACAGAGGAGAAGCATCATCAAAAGCAAAATTTCCATGATGGAAATTGTCATACCAATCATCTTCGTTGAAGAAGCCTCCCTCCTGATGAAGCTCTCTGTGCTGAGGCCTTTGGTTCTGCTCATCTTGAGTAAGATGGCAAACTTCTTGAGAGGCTTCATCTATCTGCCTTTACAGGTCAGCTAGCCTAGCCATCTTTTCCTTCTTCCATTGCACCTGTTGATGGAGCATTTCCATATCTCTGATTTCTTGATCTAATTCGTCCTCCTGAGGCGTTGGACTGGTGGCCTTCCTCTTCTGGCTTCGGGCCTCCCGAAGAGAGAGGGTCTCCTGGTTGGGGTCCAGCGGCTGCAGAGCTGCAGCCCCTGTTGCTGAAGCTTTCTTCGGCGGCATGACGAAGGTCTATGCTTGCCGAAGGTGATCGAAACTCAAAAAGTGGAAGTGAGTTCACCGGAGGTGGGCGCCAATGTTGGGGACTTGTTCTCAAATGCTAAGAGTTAATAACAAGGCAACATAAAAAGTGTTAAATATTAAAATCCTTCGTCCTTCAAGTCATTATGTCCCTTCGGATATAATGAATTCCGGATGAAGGTTGTGAAGGAAAAACTTTCGTAAGCGCAATAAATGATAGGGAAGAATTCATATACGAAATACGAAAAATAGTATAAACATTATCATCAACTTATTTTTATTTGTATTACCATATCCAGAATAACAAATTATAAATGTACCTTCAATTTGACGGAAAGTAAGGGTACAGGCGTGATGCAAAAAGCGAATGCCAAGTCAGCGTGAACAGTACGGGAGTACCGTTCATCTATTTATAGGCAAGGGACGCAGCCCTCGTAGAATTACATTCATGCCCTTTATATTTATCAATAACTCTATAGTAATTCTTCGAGGTCTAATTTGCCTTTTCATCTTTAAGTCGGTTCCCCTTCTCTGCTGTCATGCCGAAGCTTTTCTGCGCACAGCTTTGTGATCACCTTATCCTTCATCATAATCACCTTTTGTCTCGCTCAGGCTTCGTCCTGACCATGCTTTTGTATACTCATGACCCGATTCCGAAGATACCTGTTCACATATTTCACTTGGAAAACATTGTCAAATTATGTTTTTGAGGACCTTCGGAAGCCGAAGGCCCCCAACACTCACTATTCTATTTATAGAGAGAATTTTCCTTTTATAAGCGTCCTAAGGATTTGAATTCCTTACATGACACCTTATTCTTTTAAGAACTTGGAATATCTCTCTATATCTAGAATCATGGCAATAATAAGATAATTAGTGTAAAACATGCCATGAGGTACTTGCAATAATTTAAAGCATGTAGATTGCCATAGTATAGAAAAGATGAATATGCAATCTACCATATGAGAGGAATTTCTTCAAAGAATGGTGACATAATTTTAAGACATTTGAAGTGTTTTTTATGTGACTACACAGGACACATGAGAAATGGTAATTTAAGATACGTGGACTTAAAAACATAAGTGTTACCATCCTTTGGCTTTCCTCCATGTTGTAGGCCTTGATGTTTCCGCACAGAATAATTTTTTTTATTTCCTACAACATCAATATCTTCCCCGAGATGATATGAGTTTTAGACATAATAATTTGAAATAACTTTGGGTCAATCTTGGATATATAGATCATTGAAGATTGATAGCTTGAGTTAATAAGAATTGAATTGACTCTCTCAAGCACCCCAAAGCTTCATATCATCTCCTTCTCCTGCAAAGCTTGTCAAGCATATTTTGGTACCCATCGCTTGATGGGTCCATCAAGGTTAGTCAACAAAGATCTAGGAACCCAAAAGTCCTTTGTGTTAGCACTAGGTAAACTCATTACCTTCCTAGCACAAGTTGCAATTTTGGGTTGCCTAGTTACATGAGAATTAATTGACAAGCTAGGGGTGAGACAGTTACCAATGGGACAATCCTTGCATTGATGTCCCTTCTTTTGGCATATGTAGCATAGGCGATCTTCAAGTCTTGAAGATTTCTTCCTTCCTTGTTTCTTGCTTGCTACATGGTTAAAGAATATTTTCTTTTCTAACATAATGCCTTTTTGTTTTAAATGGGGACAAGACTTAATTAAGTGTCCCTTCTTTGAGCATTTAAAACAAAGTTTATCATCCTTGTTAATAAGCAAGTCATTTTTAATATAGGGACATGACCTAATCGAGTGTCCCTTTTCAAAGCATTCACTACACTTCTTACTTCTCTTAGTATGAAGTGTGGCTTGATCATTACCTTGGATGTTACCTTGCATGGAGGCACAGTTGAGGCTTTTGGCAGAGGTATTGATTTTCTTCTTTTGTTCTTTCCCCTTGGTAATCCTCAAGACATTTTCTTCAAGGGATTTAGTGCATGCCACGGTTGTTCCCATCTCAAGCTTCTTCACCATGTGATCACGGTTATCTTGAGAAGGTTGAGCAATGCACTTCCCTTTTAGTTGTGTCAAGCTCGTCTTTAGCCTCTCATTTTCTTCTTTGAGCTTTTGATATGTATCATCTTTTGTTCCTGCAAATTCTAGCTCAAAGGAAGGTTTGCTTGTTGACAAACAACAAGCATTAGCACATGGTAATATAGTTTCAATTTGAATACATGTGCATGAGTGAGGTTGTTGGGATTTTATGTTTTCTATCACAACCTCATGAGCAATGTTTAATATGATAGGATCATCCATAAGATTTTTATTAGAATATCGAAGCATATCATATTTATCTTGAAAAGCTAGATTTTCAACTTTTAGCTTTTCTACTTGGTCCTTAAGCAAGGCATTCCTATTTACTAATTGAGCGATACAAATTAAGGAGTTCTCTTGCTCAATTGAAATAGTTTCATACCTTTGGACCAAATCAACATGAGAGCACTTTAGCTCGTCATGTTCTTTAATCAACTCATCAAAGCTTAGCATTTTTATGGAGAGAATATCTTCTAGCCTTTGACGAGCTTCGCTTTGCTCTCTCGCTCTTTTTAGAAGTTTGAGCATAACCGCCTTATCTTCTTGACTTAGATGAGCGTAGAGTTGCATGAAGCTTCTTTCATCCTCCTCATCCTCATTTGTGCTTCCACTATCATTTTCATTAGCCACATAACATATGTGTGAATCGAAATTGGAAGACAAACCTTTTGGAGAGGTGGATTCATCGTTTGGTCTCTATCGTTCATTTTCTTCTTCTTCCTTCAAAGGGTTAGTTTCACAAGGAACAAAGGAAGTAGAAGCACAAAATGAATCATCATGTTTGGACTCATCAAATTTATTTTTAATTCTAGTCCAAATATCATGTGCATCACGAATAGATTCATTATAATTCATTATGAAGGCATGATAATCTTCTTTGCTAAGAGAATTACTTAAGATGTCATAAGCTAGGTAGTTTAAGCGTATACATCTTTGATCTTCCTCGAAAATATTTTTCCTATCATAACTAGAGGGTATGATGCTCTTGTCTTTAATTTGTTCTAATTGTGGATCTATGGTCCTAAAAGCATTTATCACTCTAGTAGACCATGAATCATAATTAGAACAATCGGAAAGTAATATCTCAAGAGTTATCTCATTGTTTTCCTTCGGAGGTGTCTTCTTGTTCTTTTGGGATCTTCTACGAGCCATCACTTCGAGTTGTTAGACTCAATATGAAGTGCCTAGCTCTGATACCAATTGAAAGTCGCCTAGAGGGGGTGGATAGGCAAAACCTAAAAGTTATAACTTTACACCCCAACTAGATCCCTTGATTAGTGGTTAGAACAAGATACACAATTATCGGAGTATAAGAACTAAGTCCTTTGCTTGTAAAGAGTATTGCTTTCAAATAATGCGGAATTGATAAATCAATACAACTAATGGGTCTATGAGAATAAAGCAAGAGGGCTTAGATAAGAAGAGCAATAACACAAGTTTTTTCTTGCAAGGTGTTGCTTTACTAAATGAGAATTTAATTTGAAGCAACACCAAATAATGTTAGCAAAGAGTAGTGCAAGATAAACTTAGTATGAGGGAAAGCAAACAAATCACAAGAAATGAACACAAGAGACACGAGTGATTTGTTTTACCGAGGTTCGGCCCTCGAAGGCCTAGTCCCTGTTGAGGAGTCCACTAAGGACGGGTCTTTTTCAACCCTTTCCCTCTCTCCACCGATCACCAAAGACCGGTGAGCTCTTCTTCTTCTCAAGGATCACTTAAGACCCCGCAAGGATCACCACACTCTTTGGTGTCTCTTGCTAGCTTTACAAGCCTCCAAAACTTTGGAGGAAGTTCAATGGGAGTCAAAACTCCACACACAAATGAACATAAGATGTAGCAAACACTTTCTCTCAATGAATCTCACAAGGCACTAGTGCTAAACTCAAACGAGTAGCTCTCTCTTGCTTGCTCTCTCTTTTGTGGCACTTGTGTTGGTTGTAGTGGTCTAAATCTTGTGTATAGGATGGATCAATGAATAGAGGTGGTTGAGAGGGCTTGAATATGTCAACTATATGACTTGGAATGTTGCTTGGGCTCCCACACCTTGAAGTGGCCGGTTGGGGTGGTATTTATAACCACTAACCAAATTGTAGCCGTTGGAGAAGGCTGCTGGCAATGGGCGCACCGGACAGTCCGGTGCGCCACCGGACAGTCCGGTGCGCCACCACGTTATCCTCCCGTTAGGGCTTGGAGCTTGTTGACCGTTGGAGGCTTTGTCCTCATGCGGCACCGGACAGTCCAGTGCTACACCGGACAGTCCGGTGCCCCTCTGACCTTCTGCTCTGACATCTGAATTGCACTGTTCACTTTGTAGAGTCGACCGTTGCACGCAGATAGCCGTTGCCCCGCTGGCACACCGGACAGTCCGGTGGTGCACTGGACAGTCCGGTGAATTATAGCGGAGCTGCGCCTGAGAAACCCGAAGCTGCAGAGTTCGGAGTGTACGGTCCCTGGTGCACCTGACAGTCCGGTGCGCCAGACTAGGGAGCACTTCGGTTTCCTTTGGTCCTTTCTTCTTGAACCCTTTTTAATCTTTGTATTGGTTTTGAGTTGAACCTTTGGCACCTGTAGAACATATACTCTAGAGCAAACTAGTTAGTCCAATTTATTTGTGTTGGGCATTTCAACAACCAAAATCATTTAGGAAAAGATTTAAAGCCTATTTCCCTTTCAAACATCATAGGCCTTATTCTCTCCATTACAAGATGACAACCACACCACATGCACGGTTGATATAATCATGCAAGACTTACAAGCCCCACTTGATATAACTATTACAATATTGTGTGCAAGGTTCAAAGGGTAAGAGGCGTGTCTAACCTCACTTCTAATCACATGACAAAACCTAGAGCAAGCAGTAATGATAATGGCCTAATTAACATAAGCATTTTGTAAAGCACATACTTTAATCACCGAGTGATTCCTTAAGCACTTGGATGTTTCGAGCTACAGAAATAAAGTCTCAACTCTCTATCATCTGTGTAGCTCGCGCGTCTGATGATCCTACCATGAAACCATATCACAGTGTACAACACTTCAAGATTGTGCCACGTGTCTTCGTTGTTTGATTATAGCCATTACAGCCCAACTATTAGTTGCACAATGGTCTGACGCCTCTGAGTTCGACCCTCGTTAGATTATAGGTCATGTTTGGCACAACTGCTGCTTGTTGAAAAAACAGCTTATCTGAGAAGCTGGTGAAAAGTAGCTTCTGTTTGTTGGCTACTTTTAGTTTATTCTGAGAAGCAGCTGAACTGAGAAGCTGCTGCAAAAGCTGTCTGTTTGGTAGAACATCTGTTTAAATTTGTGAAGAAGTTAAAAATAAGTTGTGCTAAACAAAGCCATAGTCTTCAAGATTGTAGTACGATTCCGGTAAACCACGTTAAAACAAAAGTGTGGGAGCTAAGCAAAACTATACAAACAAATAGGCGTCCCTCACACTACACGTTCGCGTACGACCAGCTCTTTCCTTCGTTTTGTCACGCTGCTAGTGGGAGCTAAGCAAATACACGAGAAAACAAAACTAGAAGGTCCCTTCCTTCCCGCTATAGTACGATTCCGGTAAACCACGTTATAAGTTAAAACTAGAAGGTAATGCTGCAACACATCTATACTCTATATATGGATGACCATGGTTGAACACCATATTTGGCACCTGGCAGTCTGGCACGGCCGGTTTGGTCTATGACTTGGACCAGATAAGCACGAGCGAGATTACTTATCACATTTGTGGTTATTCTAACCTATCCACGGGGATTTATTGAATCTTGCCTAGAAATAAGTCCAGATATTCTCTCCTATAAATATAAAAGAATACCACTGATTGAGAACCCCTGAACACATTCCAATCGAATCAATCTACTTAATTTACCTTTCCTGCTCTAGGAGTAGATGTAACGTAGCTTTAATTGTAGCTTTCTGCATATCAATCTCCATCACTATTTGACTGTACGTCGTCTAAATACGTCTTTGATGGCATACCGACCCCAAGATGACCATAGAATCTTATCCCTCTTGAGGGGCAAGATCTACTTCGTCTATTTCACTCAAGATATCTTCCTCGACTTGATCTCTTAATTCCTAGGCGACTCTACGTCGTCTGGTGATGCCCTTGGTGACCTCACGACTGAGAGCACCTAGAGGGGGGGGGGGGTGAATAGGTAATCCTGTAAAAATCAAAGACTAATAGCCACAAAACTTAGTTATAAGTGTTAGAACGGCTAAATAGCTTGAAGCGAGTTCTTGTGAACACAAACAATCACAGAGAGAGCAACACAAGACACACGATTTTTATCCCGTGGTTCGGCCTAGTAACACTTGCCTACTTCCACGTTGTGGCGTCCCAATGGACGAGGGTTGCACTCAACCCCTTTCAAGTGATTCGATGATCAACTTGAATACCACGGTTTTTCCTTTAGATGATTGTTCCCGTTTGCGAGGAATCTCCACAAATTGGAGTCTCTCGCCCTTACAACAAAGATCACAATGAAGGCACAGAGTAAGGTTGGGAGAAGCAACACACACAAGACTCGAATACGCAACACACCCACACACACAAGTGAAGACTCGAGCTCAAATGACAAGACAGGGAGTCCTTGACTCGAATAGAGCTCAAATCTCTAACACAACAAAGGGAATGCGTGGGAGCAGAGTCTGGATGCCTTAGAATACTTAGTGAATGCTTGGGTGACTCCTCCATGCGCCTAGAGGGTCCCTTTTATAACCCCAAGGCAGCTAGGAGCCGTTGGAGGCCAACTTGGAAGGCCAAACTTGCCTTCTGTTGGGTGGTGCACCGGACAGTCCGGTGCACCACCAGACAATCCCTGTAGGTGTCCGGTGCGCGATCTCCTTCCATTTATGGCACATCCGACCATTGGTCCTCGGTGTTGGTTGGCGCACCGGACAGTCCAGTGTGCCCAACCGACCGTTGGCGCGACCACGTGTCACGCGAAGATTGCACGACCGACCATTAGCGCAGGCGACCGTTGGCTCACCGATAGTCCGGTGCACCACCGGACAGTCCGGTGAATTATAGCCGTACGTCGCTGATCCTTTTCACGAGAGCGACGAGTTTGCCGCGAATGACTCACCGGACAGTCCGATGCACCACCGGACAGTCCGGTGAATTATAGCCGTACGCCGCCGTCGAGTCCCGAGAGCGGCCTTTTCACCCGGACCAGCCTGGCGCACCGGACACTGTTCAGTGCACCACCGTACAGTCTGGTGTGCCAAGCCGAGCTGAAGTTGGCTGCACACAACCACCTCTTTTTCCAATTCTTTTCTCACTGATTCTTGCACTTTAGACAACACGTTAGTACTCAAAACAATGTACTAAGTCTAGAAACGTACCTTTCTCTTTGATTTGCACTTTTCTCTTTACTTGGCACATGAGAACTTAATTAAACGTGTTGAGCACTTAATCACCAAAACATTATTGAAATTGCCCAAAGGCACATTTCCCTTTTAATCTCCCCCTTTTTGGTGATTTATTCCAACACAACAAAAAGCAACAAGAGAAGTGCAAAATCAATGCAATTGAAGACCAAATTGTTTTTGACTATAATTTGGCATATTTGGATCGCTCTTTGCCACCACTTGGTTTGTTTTTGCAAATCAAATTCATTTTCCTATCTCTAAGTCAAACACACTTGTTTAGGCACAAAAAGAGATATTTCAATGGAGAAATTGATTAAGTATCAAAAACTCCCCCTTTTTCCCATAATCAAAAATTCTCCCCACAAGAAACTAAATTTTGCAATAAGAGTATTTTGGACAAATCAAAAGTTCTAACTCTATTGTTTTCAAAATTCACAAGTGGTAGCTTATCCATTTGCTTTTGGCCTTAATTTCTCCCCCTTTGGCATTAAGCACCAAAACGGGATCATTCTTGGCCCTTTAACCCCATTGCCTCACCAAAAAATGTCAATTAAGAGCAAAAAGGCAAATAGAGCATAGGAATAAACTTGGAATTAAGTACACCAATACCGGAGTGCAGTTGAAGTCTTTGCAACGTCCAAGTCCATTTTCCCTTTCAATGCACCTTTGAGACTATATCAAGAATACTCAAACACAAAGGTTAGTCTCAAAGGGTCAAGTTGTAGCATATCTCCCCTAAATAAGTGCACCATTTGCATATGGACTTGTGAGGTCCGAGGAGGTCTTGTACAACTTGAGCACCACAGATATACAACAAGTAATGTAAATGCTTCAAAGTAACATGATCAAAGGCATAGAACACATGTATGCTATAGATCAATCCAAGTTACGCGAATCTAAGACATTTAGCTCACTACGCAACCTGCAAAATGTTTTCTCATCCAACGGCTTGGTGAAGATATCGGCTAGTTGGTTCTCGGTGCTAATATGAAAAATCTCGATATCTCCCTTTTGCTGGTGATCCCTCAGGAAGTGATGCCGAATGTCTATGTGCTTAGTGCAGCTGTGTTCAATAGGATTATCCGCCATGCGGATTGCACTCTCATTGTCACATAGGAGTGGGACTTTGCTCAGATTGTAGCCAAAGTCTCGGAGGGTTTGCCTCATCCAAAGTAGTTGCGCGCAACACTGTCCTGCGGCAACATACTCGGCCTCAGCGGTGGATAGGGCAACAAATGTTTGTTTCTTAGAACTCCAGGACACAAGGGACCTTCCTAGGAATTGGCACGTCCCTGATGTACTCTTCCTATCTACCTTGCACCCGGCATAATCGGAGTCTACGTATCCAATTAAGTCAAAGGTAGACCCCTTTGAATACCAGATCTCGAAGCAAGGCATAGCAACTAAATATCTAATAATTCGCTTAACGGCCACAAGGTGACATTCCCTGGGGTCGGATTGATATCTAGCACACATGCATACACTTAGCATAATGTCTGATCTACTAGCACATAAATAAAGTAATGACCCTTTCATAGACTGGTATGCCTTTTAATCAACGGACTTACCTCCTTTGTTGAGGTCGACATGCCCGTCGGTTCCCATCGGTGTCTTTGCGGGCTTGGCGTCCTTCATCCCAAACCACTTGAGAAGATCTTGTGTGTACTTCGTTTGGGAGATGAAGGTGCCGTCCTTGAGTTGCTTCATTTGGAATCCAAGGAAGTAGGTCAACTCGCCCATCATCGACATCTCGAACTTTTGTGTCATCACCCTGCTAAACTCCTCACAAGACTTTTGATTAGTAGAACCAAATATTATGTCATCAACATAAATTTGGCACATAAAAAGATCTCCATCACAAGTCTTTGTAAAAAGAGTGGGATCGTCTTTCCCAACCTTGAAAGCATTAGAAATTAAGAAATCTCTAAGGCATTCATACCATGCTCTTGGGGCTTGCTTAAGTCCATAGAGCGCCTTAGAGAGCTTGAACACATGGCCGGGGTACCTGTCATCCTCAAAGCTAGGGGGTTGTTCCACGTATACCTCCTCCTTGATTGGCCCATTGAGGAAAGCGCTCTTCACGTCCATTTGAAACAACCTGAAAGCATGGTGAGCGACATAGGCTAACAGAATTCAACTAGACTCTAGCCTTGCCACAGGCGCAAAAGTCTCCTCGAAATCCAAACCTGCGACTTGGGCATAACCTTTTGCCACAAGTCGAGCCTTGTTTCTTGTCACCATCCCGTGCTCGTCTTGCTTGTTGCGGAACACCCACTTGGTTCCCACAACATTTTGCTAAGGACGTGGCACTAGGCTCCAAACTTCATTTCTCTTGAAGTTGTTGAACTCTTCCTGCATGGCCAACACCCAGTCCGGATCCTGTAGGGCCTCTTCTACCCTAAAAGGCTTAATAGAAGAGACAAACGAGTAATGCTCACAAAAGTTAGCTAATCTTGAGCGAGTAGTTACTCCCTTGCTTATGTCACCCAGAATCTGGTCAATGGGGTGATGTCGTTGGATCGTTGCTTGGATTTGGGTTGGAGGTGCCCGTGGTGCTTCTTCCTCTATCACTTGTTCTTCCTGTGCTCCCCCTTCATCCTGTGCCTCTTCTTGAGGTGCCTATTCACCGTCTTGAGTTGGAGGATGAACCATTGTGGAGGAAGATGGCTGATCTTGCTCTTGTTGTTCCTGTGGTCGCACATCACCTATTGCCATCGTGCGCATTATGGCCGTCGGAACATCATCTTCATCTATGTCATCAGGATCAACTTGCACTCTTGGAGAGCCATTAGTCTCATCAAATACAACGTTGCTAGAGACTTCAACCAAACCCGATGATTTGTTGAAGACTCTATACGCCTTTGTATTTGAGTCATACCCTAGTAAAAACCCTTCTACTGCCTTGGGAACAAATTTAGAATGTACCTTTCTTCACTAGAATGTAACATTTTCTCCCAAATACACGAAAGTAAGAAACGTTAGGTTTGTTACCGGTAAGGAGTTCGTAGGAGGTCTTCTTGAGAAGGCGATGTAGATAGAGCCGGTTTATGGCATGGCAAGCTGTGTTCACAGCTTTTGACCAAAACCGCTCGAGCGTCTTGAACTCTCCAAGCATCGTTCTCGCCATGTCGATAAGCGTCATGTTCTTCCTCTCTACTACACCGTTTTGCTGTGGTGTGTAGGGAGCGGAGAACTCATGCTTGACGCCTTCCTCCTCAAGATACTCCTCCACTTGCAGATTCTTGAATTCGGGCCCGTTGTCGCTTCTTATCTTTTTCACCTTGAGCTCAAATTCGTTTTGAGCCCTCCTTAGAAAACGCTTTAGGGTCCCTTGGGTTTCTGATTTATCTTGCAAAAAGAACTCCCAAGTGAAGTGGGAAAAATCATCAACAACTACAAGACCATACTTACTTCCCCCGATGCTAAGGTAGGCAACGGGTCTGAAGAGGTCCATGTGAAGTAGCTCCAGTGGTCTTGATGTTGTCATCACATTTTTGCTGTGATGAGTGCTTCCCACCTGTTTTCCTGCCTGACAAGTTGCATAAGGTCTATCTTTCTCGAAACAAACATTGGTTAGTCCTAACACATGTTCTCCCTTTAGAAGTTTATGAAGGTTCTTCATCCCAACATGTGCTAGACGGCGATGCCATAGCCAGCCCATACTAGTCTTAGCTATTAAGCATGCATCTAGATCGGCCTCCTCTTTAAAAAAATCAACTAAGTAGAGTTTGCCGTCTAATACACCCTTAAAAGCTAATGAACCATCACTCCTTCTAAAGACAGATACATCAACATTTGTAAAGAGACAATTGTAACCCATGTGACACAATTAACTTACAGACAGAAGGTTGTAACCAAGCGACTCTACTAGAAATACATTTGAAATGGAGTGCTCGTTGGTGATGGCTATCTTTCCCAAACCCTTTACCTTGCCTTGATTCACATCTCCAAAGATAATCGTATCTTGGTAATCCTTGTTCTTGACGTAGGAGGTGAACATCTTCATCTCCCCCGTCATGTGGTTTGTGCATCCGCTGTCGATAATCCAGCTTGAGCCCCCGGATGCATAAACCTGCAAGGAATTTAAGCTTGGGTTTTAGGTACCCAACTCTTGTTGGGTCCTACAAGGTTAGTCACAATAGCTTTTGGAACCCATATGCAAGTTTTGTCTCCCTTGCATTTGGATCCCAATTTCCTAGCAACTACTTTTGCATTCTTACATAAAAGAACAAATGAAGTATTGAAGCATGGTAAATGGTAGAAGGTTCATTGCATACTTTCCTAGGCATATGTGGCACAATTTGATTTCTCCTAGGCCTACTTCTACCATGCACAAAAGTAGAGCTAAAGGCAAACATAGCATGTGAATTATGAGCAGCATGATTATAACTCCTATTGTAATGACTAGCAGCCTTCCTATCATAAATAAATGCATGGTTCCTTTGAGGACTACTAGCTATAGGGCCTTCCCTTTCTCCTTGTTGAGAATGAGAGCCTTTTGACTTGTTAAGTTCTTGGTTTCCCTTTGAAAACCAAGCCCATCCTTAATTGAGGGGTGTCTACCAACGGTGTAGGCATCCCTAGCAAATTTTAATTTATCAAAATTAATTTTGCAAGTCTTAAGTTGAGCATTAAGACTTGCCACCTCATCATTTAATTTGGTAATTGAAATAAGGTGTTCATCACAAGCATCAACATCAAAATTCTTACATCTATTACAAATCACAACATGCTCTACACATGAACTAGTTTTGTTGACTTCCTCTAGCCTAGCATTTAGTTCATCATTTAAACTCTTTAAACTAGAGACCGATTCATGGCAAATAGACAATTCAGAAGATAACATTTCATTTCTCTTAGTTTCTAAGGCAAGGGATTTTTGCACACTAACAAATTTGTCATGTTCCTCATATAAAATATCTTCTTGCCTCTCTAGAAATCTATCTTTTTCATTTAGAGCATCAATTAATTCATTAATTTTCTCTACTTTAGCTCTATCTAACCCTTTAAATAAACTAGAGTAATCTACTTCATCATCGAAAGAATCATCATCGCTAGAAGTAGTGTACTTAGGGGTATCTCGAACATGTACCTTCTTTTCCTTGGCCATAAGACATGTATGGCGTTTGTTGGAGAAGAGAGAAGACTTGTTGAAGGCCGAGGCAGTGAGTCCTTCGTCGTCGGAGTCGGAAGAGGAGCAGTCCGAGTCCCATTCCTTTCCCAGGTGCGCCTCGCCCTTAGCCTTCCTATAGTTCTTCTTTTTCTCCTTCCCACTCTTTTCTTGTCCCTGGTCACTATCATTATCGGGACAATTTGCAATAAAGTGACCAGTCTTACCGCATTTGAAGCAGGAGCACTTTCCCCTTGTTTTGTTCTTGTTGGGGTACTCCTTGCGTCCTTTAAGTGCGGTCTTGAAGCGCTTGATGATAAGCGCCATTTCATTCTCGTTGAGCCCGGCAGCCTCCACTTGTGCTACCTTGCTTGGTAGCGCCTCCTTGCTACTTGTTTCCTTGAGCGCAATGGGCTGCGGCTCATAGACGGGCAGTGGGCCGTTTAAGGCGTCATCTACATACCTTGCCTCCTTAACCATCATGCACCCGCTTACAAATTTTCCGAGTATCTCCTCGGGCGTCATCTTTGTGTACCTGGGGTTTTCACGGATAAGATTCACAAGATGGGGGTCAATAACTGTAAAGGACCTGAGCATGAGTCGGACGATGTCGTGGTCCATCCATCTTGTGCTTCCATAACTTCTAATCTTGTTGACCAGGGTCTTGAGCCTGTTGTAGGTTTGTGTTGGCTCTTCTCCCCTGATCATGGCGAATCTCCCTAGCTCGCCTTCCACCAGTTCCATTTTGGTGATCATTGTAGCATCATTTCCCTCATGTGAGATCTTGAGGGTGTCCCAGATTTGCTTGGCGTTGTCCAAGCCACTTACTTTATTGTATTCATCCCTGCAAAGCGAAGCTAACAAGACAGTAGTAGCTTGGGAATTCTTATGAATTTGTTCATTACTGAATACAGGATTATCCGTACTATCAAAATGCATCCCATTTTACACAATTTCCCAGATACTAGGATGGAGAGAAAATAGATGACTACGCATTTTATGACTCCAAAATGAGTAATCCTCTCCATCAAAGTGTGGGGTTTCCCAAGAGGAATAGAAAGCAAATGAGCATTTGAGTTGTAGCGAATGCGATAGTAATCAAAAGAATAATTTTGATTAACCGTTTTCTTTTTCGGTGACGAGTCGTTGTCGTCGTCATCTCTTGGTGAAGAAGAGAAGGCATCGTTGTCATAGTAGATGATCTTCTTGATGCGCCTCTTCTTCTTCTTGTCCTTCTTCTTGTGACTCGAGCCTGAGTCAGTGGGCTTGTCATCTCTTGGCTCGTTGAAGATGGACTCCTTCTCTTTATCGTTGACCACCATCCCCTTTCCTTTAGGATCCATCTCTTCGGGCGATTAGTCCCTTACGTGAAGAGTACGGCTACAATACCAATTGAGAGCACCTAGAGGGGGTGAATAGGTGATCCTGTAAAAATCAAACACTAATAGCCACAAAACTTAGTTATAAGTGTTAGAACGACTAAGTAGCTTGAAGCGAGTTCTTGTGAACACAAACAATCACAGAGAGAGCAACACAAGAAACGCGATTTTTATCCCATGGTTCGGCCAAGTAACACTTGCCTACTTCCACGTTGTGGCATCCCAATGGACGAGGGTTGCACTCAACCCCTTTCAAGTGATTCGATGATTAACTTGACTACCACGGTTTTTTCTCGCCCTTACAACAAAGATTACAATGAAGACACAGAGTAAGGTTGGGAGAAGCAACACACACAAGACTCAAATACGCAGCACACCCACACACACAAGTGAAGACTCGAGCTCAAATGACAACACAGGGAGTCCTTGACTCGAATAGAGCTCAAATCTTTAACACAACAAAGCGAATGCGCGGGAGCAGAGTCTGATGCCATAGAATACTTACTGAATGCTTGGATGACTCCTCCATATGCCTAGGGGTCCCTTTTATAACCCCAAGGCAGCTAGGAGCCGTTGGAGGCCAACTTGGAAGGCCAAACTTGCCTTCTGTTGGGTGGTGCACCGGACAGTCCGGTGCACCACCGGATAGTCCCTGTAGCTGTCTGATGTGCGATCTCCTTCCATTTCTGGCGCATTTGACCGTTGGTCCTCGGTGTCGGTTGGCGCACCAGACACTGTTCGGTGCACACCGGACAGTCCGGTGTGCCCAACCGACCATTGGCGCGACCACGTGTCACGCGAAGATTGCGCGGCCGACCGTTGGCGCAGGAGACCGTTGGCGCAGGCGACCGTTGGCTCACCGGACAGTCCGGTGCACCACCGAACAGTCCGGTGAATTATAGTCGTACGTCGCTGATCCTTTTCCCGAGAACAACGAGTTCGCCACGGACGACTCACCGGACAGTCCGGTGAATTATAGCCATACGCCACCGTCGAGTCCCGAGAGCGGCCTTTTCATGCGGACCAGCCTGGCGCACCGGACACTGTCTGGTGCACCACCGGATAGTCCGGTGTGCCAAGCCGAGCTGAAGTGGGCTGCACACAGCCACCTCTTTTTCCAATTCTTTTCTCACTGATTCTAGCACTTTAGACAAAACACATTAGTAATCAAAACAATGTACTAAGTCTAGAAACATACCTTTCTCTTTGATTTGCACTTTTCTCTTTACTTGGCACATGAGAACTTAATTAAACGTGTTGAGCACTTAATCACCAAAATATTATTGAAATTGCCCAAAGGCACATTTCCCTTTCAACGACCCAGAGTACCCTAACGTCTCTCTCCCAGGGTCGGGATCTAGGTCCCACGAGGAGAAGAAGACCATGCACCATCATGGACTGTCCGACCCAGAACGCGGACTGTCTGAACAGCGCGTAGAGAAGACACGCTCTTGCAGCAAGGTCGCGGACCGTACGACCTAGAGCCATGGACAGTCCACACCGCCGCAGCAAGCATCACCAGGTGACCCGACGACCCGTCGTGGACCGTCGCGCCATCCACCTCACAGAGCTGAACCCATGGTATTGCTCATCACGAGAAGACCCCATGGTTTGTTGTTCGGTCCCAAATAGGTGCTAGCCATCATAAAGGTGGTGTCCCACCTTCATGATAACCATCTTAGGTACATCAAGTAATCATCCCGTTGGTTCCAAGATTTCTTTTCAAGACCGCATTCGAGATAATGTTATTTGTCCTACATCTTATTTATTATCTTACTCCCCAAAGTCTCGACCCTTCGTAGGAGAAACCTAGGGATCATCCCCAAGTTCTGAACTCACTACGAGGGCGACCTAGGGATCGTTAGTGTTTGATACAAAAAGGTGCCAACACCATTTTTGGCGACTCCGCTGGGGACGAAAAGATCGAATCAATCATATCTGATCTGATAGATTAGACCTATTAAGTTAGGCGTGTTAAATCAGCTACAATGGCCGATCCCAAAGATCACAACATTGTTGCCCTAGACATCATCATAGGGTTGACTAACTTGCCCACCACTTAGGATGAGAAATTAGAAGACCACATAAAGAGGCTGGACGAGGAGATTCAGTGACAAAAAAGCTTAGACAGGCAAGATAACAGAGAAGTGGTACCTCTTGCACTTCAGAATAGATCGCCACCAGAAGGTCGTTAAGGAGAGAGAAATAAAACCATGTCAGCCTTGCTGCAGCAGCTCCCTATTGTAAGTAAAACCACACCATTAGATGATATTCAATCTATTAAAATTTCTTTTGATAATCAGACTAAAAGTATAATGGAGGATATAGAGAATATGGCGCATGTATTAGAAAAAACTTATACGATTGAATTTTTGTCACATGAATTCGACACTAAAATAACTACATTAAATACATCGACAACAAATGGGGGCATCTTAGTCCCAGCCATATTGTGGTATGCCGATGAACTCATATCTAGGACAATTGCTGTCACCATCCTCACTACACGGTAGATCGGCTTTGGGCATGGCCGGACAGTCCATGCACGATCATGGACCGTCCAGCTCTCCAACGGACCGTCCGACACCTTACGCTAAACAGTATGGAGCCACATCGAGACCGCTACAAGTCTCGCAGGCAAAGCCCTACACGTCCGAACGGTCCGAATACAATACCAGGCTGTCTGGTCCCTCCGTGGACCATCCGATCACTAAGGTCGGACCGTCCGGGTGTGCATACATAGGACAGGGTACCGCACGTCTGGTATAATCTTCACACATCATCCCACCTGTTGGACACTTGCTTTTGATTGCTGTGAACCAAAAACAAGGCAAGACAATCATTAAACGTTAAGGACCTTCGTCCTTCGAAGCACGATCCCTTTTTAGGGATAATGAATCTCGTACAAAGGTCACGAAGAACAAGTCTTCATTGTTCATGAATACAATATTACAATGTAACATTGTATCTATTATTCATCTTATATCACATATCAAAAACAATACTAAAATCCATATTATGTATTAATAAAATGATACAAAGTGTATATTAAATTATATACCTTTGGCTTGCTCGAAGGTAAAAGTATGAATACAATTTTTCCAATCAGCGTGAACAGTACGGGGGTACTGTTCACTTATTTATAGGCTAGGGACACAGCTCGAGCAAAAGTACATTTATGACCCTGACATCTACACATTGTTCTAATACCAACATCAAGGATAAACGAGCCTTTTTCATGCTGACTCAATGTCACATATAACATTCGTGACCATCTTGAGCCGAAGCTCTAACTCTTCGGCATCTTGCACACTCATGTTGCAGCTTCGATGCTCAGTCTTTCTTGTTGCAAATGATTCCTTCATCCTGAGGACCTTCGGTAGAGAAGGAGGCCACCAACAGTAGCCTCTTCGTGGTGCTAGATCGTTTTTTCATAACCAGCTCAATCCGCGAAACAAACGAAGGCTTCTGAATGCTGAAGGTCCGAAAAACACCTTCCCTGAGCTTGTTATTAAAAAACAAATAAAAAGTTATGACCTGTGCCTGTCCACCGATCAGACAGTATGGGCGGCAGGACGGTTCACCTTCTTCACTTGCAGGACTATATAAACAGATGTGTTAGTAAGAAGTTACCACAACATTCATTATTATTGCATCGCTGTGTGAAAGAGAAATAGGGTTTAACCTTTTCCTATAAATAATTTTGGTGGTTGAATGCCCAAAACACAAATAATGGACTAACAAGTTTGCTCTAGATTATATATTCTACAGGTGCATAAAGGTTCAACACAAACCAATAAAAGAACAAAGTTAGGGTTCAAAATCAAAGGAGCAAAGGAACCAAGGGTGCTCTGGTCTGGCGCACCAGACCGTCTGGTGTGCCACCGGATAGTGTCCGGTGCACTAGGACCATACAGGATCCAACTTGCCACCTTTGGGTTTCTCAGGCCGCGCTCCGCTATAATTCACCGGACTGTCCGTTGTGCCACCGGACTGTCTGGTGCACCAGCGAAGCAATGGCTACCAGCGCAACGGTTGACTGCAACGAACACCTGCGAACGCTACAGTGCGCGGACAGTGCGCGCAGAAGTCAGAGCAACCGTTAGAGGCGCACCGGACTGTCCGGTGCCCCTAGAAGACAAAGCTCCAACGGTTGTCTGTGCCCAAACCCTAACGGTTGGGTGACGTGGCTAGCGCACCGGACAGTGTCCGGTGGCACACCAGACTGTCTGGTGCGCCTATCGACAGCAGCCCAACCCCAATGGTTGTTTGGTGGTTGGGGGCTATAAATACCCCCCAACCACCTCCACTCCAACCATCCAAGCATTCATCACACATCATTCAATACAAGAGCAAAGTGCAACACTCCAAGACACAAATTAAAGCCACCAATCCAATCAAAGTCCCCAATTCAATTCTAGTGCTTTAGGACTTGTGAGAGGATCGTTCTTGTGTTTCTTTATTGCTCTTGTGGCTTGGTTGGCTTTCTTCTTTCTCTCATTCTTATTCTCGAAGCCTTGTAAGGGAAACAAGAGACACCAATCGTGTGGTGGTCCTTGCAGGGTCTAAGTGACCCGAGAAATCAAGGAAGAAAGCTCACTCGGTCTAAGTGACCGTTTGAGAGAGGGAAAGGGTTGAAAGAGACCCGGTCTTTGTGACCACCTCAATAGGGACTAGGTTCATTGGAACCGAACCTCGATAAAACAAATCACCGTGTTCATTCGCTTATCTTTCATTTGATTTGTTTTCCCCTCTCTCCCGAACTCGAATTCATTTCTAACGCTAACCCCGGCTTGTAGTGTGTGCTTAAGTTTGTAAATTTCAGATTCCGCCTATCCACCCCCTCTAGGCGACTTTCAATTGGTATCAGAGCCCGGTACTTCATTTAGAGTTTAAACACTCGAAGTGATGTCGGGAGGATCCGCCAAGAGGGAGATGGAAACCGGAGAGAAAGCCACAAGCCACGGGAAGGCTCCATCAAGAGAGTCCGGCGCCAAAGGAAGGGAGGAATCACCTCCCCGCGTCAAGTCGCACTGGAGTGGCAACAAGAAGAAGAAGATGAAGAAGGTGGTCTACTATGAGACCGATTCTTCGTCGCCCTCCACCTTCGGCTCCGATGCCACGTCCGTCACTTCTTGGCGTCATGAGCGCAAGAAGTTTAGTAAGATCCCCCTACGCTATCCCCGCATTTCTAAACGCGCTCCTTTACTTCCTATTCCATTAGGCAAAGCACCATATTTTGATGGTGAGGATTATTGTATGTGGAGTGATAAAATGAGGCATCACCTAACCTCACTCCACGCAAGCATATGGGACATTGTTGAGTTTGGAGCCTAGGTACCTACGGTGGGGGATGAAGGCTACGACTCGGACGAGGTCGCCCAAATCCGGCACTTTAACTCCCAAGCCACTACTATACTCCTCGCCTCTCTATGTTGAGAGGAGTATAATAAGGTGCAAGGATTAAAGAGTGCTAAGGAGATTTGGGACATGCTTAAAACCGCGCACGAAGGGGATGAGGTGACCAAGATCACCAAGCGGGAAACGATCGAGGGGGAGCTCGGTCGATTCATCCTCAACCAAGGAGAGGAGCTGAAAGTCGCCTAGAGGGGGGGTGGATAGGCAGAAACTGAAATTTACAAACTTTAAGCACAACTACAAGCCGGGGTAAGCGTTAGAAATAAATTCGAGTCCGAAAGAGAGGGCGAAAACAAATCACAAGCAAATGAAGTGAGTGACACGGTGATTTGTTTTACCGAGGTTCGGTTCTTGCAAACCTAGTCCCCGTTGAGGTGGTCACAAAGATCAGTTCTCTTTCAACCCTTTCCCTCTCTCAAACGGTCACCTAGATCGAGTGAGCTTTCTCCTTAATCAAACGGGTCACTTAGACCCCTACAAGGACCACCGCAACTTGGTGTCTCTTGCTTTGATTACAAATGTCTTGAGAACAAGAATGGGGAAGAAGAAAGCCAAGCCAAGCAAACAAGAGCACAAGAAAACACAAATGATCCTCTCACAAGTCTAAATGCGTTAGAGTGGATTTTGAGACTTTGAGCGGATCGATCTCTTGAATTGTGTCTTTGGAGTGGTGTCTATTGCTCTTGTATTGAATGTGAAGGAGTGAATGCTTGGATGGTTGAGGTGGTGGTGGTTGTGGGGTATTTATAGCCCCAACCACCAATTCAACCGTTAGGGCAGGCTACTGTCGATGGGCGCACCGGACAGTCTAGTGCGCCACCAGACACTGTCTGGTGTGCCAGCCACGTCACCCAACCGTTAGGGTTCTGACGGTTTCGATCGTTGGAGCTCTGTCTTCATGGGGCACCAGACAGTCCGGTGTCGCACTGGTCAGGTACTGTGCACTGTCCGGTGCGCCTCTGGCGCCTGCTCTGACTTCTGCCGTGAACTGTAGCTCTGTCAGGGCACGGTGCAGTCGACCGTTGCACTGGTAGCCATTGCTCTGCTTGGTGCACCGGACAGTCCGGTGGCACACTGGACAGTCCGGTGAATTATAGCGGAGTGCGCCTGGAGAAACCCGAAGCTGAGGGGTTTGAAGTTAATCTCCCCTGGTGCACTGGACACTGTCCGGTGGCACACCGGACAGTCCTGTGCGCGAGACCAGGATGCTCTTCGGTTTCTGTTTGCACCTTTATTTTGAACCCTAACTTTAACTTTTTATTGGTTTGTGTTGAACCTTTGGCACCTGTAGAACATATAATCTAGAGCAAACTAGTTAGTCCAATTATTTGTGTTGGGCATTTCAACCACCAAAATCATTTAGAAAAAGGTTTGACCCTATTTCCCTTTCAATCTCCCCCTTTTTGGTGATTGATGCCAACACAAACCAAAGCAAGTATATAAGTGCAGAATTTGAACTAGTTTTCATAAGGTAAGTGCAAAGGTTGCTTGGAATTAAACCAAATTAATAATTTCAATGGATATGCATGGTTTCTTTCTTTTATTTAATATTTTGGACCACGCTTGCACCACTTGTTTTGTTTTGCAAATTATTTTTGGAAAATCTTTTCGAAGTCAAAGGTATATGAATAAGATTAAAAGAAGCATTTTCAAGATTTGAAGTTTTCTCCTCCTGTTTTAAATGCTTTTCCTTTGACTTAAACAAAACTCCCTCTTAATGAAATTCTCCTCTTAGCTTTCAAGAGGGTTTTGAGATATATATCAATTTGAAATATAGATACAATTGAGATATAATTTCTAGAGGAATACCAATTTAAAAGATACTAATTTGAAAACTTTATTTTGAAAATTTTGAAATTGGTTGGTGGTGCGGTCCTTTTGCTTTGGGCTAATACTCTCTCCCCATTTGGCATGAATCGCCAAAAACGGAGACATTTGAGAGCCCTCTTTAAATTCTCTCCCCCTTTGGCAAACAATATATGAGTGAAAGATTATACCAATGATGGATAGATGGCGGAATACCGGCAAAGAGTAAATAATATGATGGAGTTGAGTGGAAGTGTCGTCTTTGCCGAATACTCCATTTCCCTTTTAATCTATGACTTAGTAGAAATTCACTTGAAAATACATTAGTCATAGCTTTGGTACTTAAATAACGAGAATTATGCATTTGTACTAAAATGAAGGAGATATGATTAAAGATATAAATGAGCAATGTGTGCAAAGTATCAATCAAAGTTCTAAGAATCAAGTATATTTAGCTCATTCCTAAGTTTGCAAAAGGTTTTCTCATCTAATGGCTTGGTGAAGATATCAGCGAGTTGTTCTTTGGTGCTAACATAAGCGATCTCGATATCCCCCCTTTGTTGGTGATCTCTCAAAAAGTGATATCGAATGGCTATGTGCTTAGTGCGGCTGTGTTCAACGGGATTATCCGCCATGTGGATTGCACTCTCATTATCACATAGGAGAGGGACTTTGCTAAATTTGTAGCCATAGTCCCTGAGGGTTTGCCTCATCCAAAGCAATTGCGCGCAACAATGGCCTGCGGCAATATACTCGGCTTCGGCGGTAGAAAGAGCTACTGTGTTTTGTTTCTTTGAAGCCCAAGACACCAGGGATCTCCCCAGAAACTGACAAGTCCCTGATGTGCTCTTTTTATCAATTTTACACCCTGCCTAATCAGCATCTGAATATCCTAATAAATCAAAAGAGGATCCCTTAGGGTACCAAAGACCAAACTTAGGTGTATAAACTAAATATCTCAAGATTCTTTTTACGGCCCTAAGGTGAACTTCCTTAGGATCGGCTTGGAACCTTGCACACATGCATACGGAAAGCATAATATCCGGTCGAGATGCACACAAATAGAGTAGAGATCCTATCATCGACCGGTATACCTTTTGATCTACGAATTTACCTCCCGTGTCGAGGTCGAGATGCCCATTTGTTCCCATGGGTGTCTTGATGGGTTTGGCATCCTTCATTCCAAACTTAGTAAGTATGTCTTGTATGTATTTTGTTTGGCTGATGAAAGTGCCTTCTTGGAGTTGCTTGACTTGAAATCCGAGAAAATACTTCAACTCCCCCATCATAGACATCTCGAATTTTTGAATCACGATCCCACTAAACTCATCACAAGTAGATTTGTTAGTAGACCCAAATATGATGTCATCAACATAAATTTGGCATACAAACAAATATTTTGCAATAGTTTTGGTAAAGAGTGTAGGATTGGCTTTACTGACTTTGAAGCCATTAGTGATAAGGAAATCTCTTAGGCATTCATACCATGCTCTTGGGGCTTGCTTGAGCCCATAAAGCGCCTTAGAGAGTTTATACACATGGTTATGGTGCTCACTATCTTCAAAGCCAGGAGGTTGCTCAACATAGACCTCTTCCTTGATTGGTCCATTGTGGAAGGCACTTTTCACGTCCATTTGATAGAGCTTAAAGCCATGGTAAGTAGCATAGGCAAGTAATATACGAATAGATTCAAGCCTAGCTACGGGTGCATAGGTTTCACCGAAATCCAAACCTTCGACTTGTGAATAGCCCTTGGCCACAAGTCGGGCTTTGTTCCTTGTCACCACATCATGCTCATCTTGCTTGCTACGGAAAACCCACTTAGTTTCTACAACATTTTGGTTAGGACGTGGAACCAAATGCCATACCTCATTCCTCGCAAAGTTGTTGAACTCCTCTTTCATTGCCAGCACCCAATTCGAATCTCTTAGTGCATCCTCAATCCTGTATGGCTCAATAGAGGAAACAAAAGAGTAATGTTCATAAAAATGAGCAACACGAGATCTAGTAGTTACCCCCTTATGAATGTCGTCGAGGATGGAGTTCACGGGGTGATCTCGTTGGATTGCTTGGTGGACTCTTGGGTGTGGCGGTCTTTGACCCTGTACTTCTTGCTCATCTTCCTTATCTTTGTCATTATTATCTCCCCCTTGATCATTGACCTCATCTTGAGGTGGCTCATCTTCTTGATCTTCTTCTTCATCTTCTTGAGCATGTTCCTCATCTTGAATTGGTAGAGATGCTTGAATGGAAGATGATGGTTGATCTTGTGCTTGAGGAGGCTCTTCGAATTCCTTAGGACACACATCCCTAATGGACATGTTCCTTAGCGCGATGCATGGAGCCTCTTCATCATCTAGCTCATCAAGATCAACTTGCTCCACTTGGGAGCCATTAGTCTCATCAAACACAATGTCACAAGAAACTTCAACTAGTCCAGTGGACTTGTTAAAGACTCTATATGCCCTTGTGTTTGAATCATATCCTAGTAAAAAGCCTTCTACAGCCTTAGGAGCAAATTTGGATTTTCTACCTCTTTTAACAAGAATAAAGCATTTGCTACCAAAACTCTAAAATATGAAACATTAGGCTTTTTACCGGTTAGGAGTTCATAAGATGTCTTCTTGAGGATTCGGTGAAGGTAGAGCCGGTTGATGGAGTAGCAGGTGGTGTTAATCGCCTTAGCCTAAAACCGGTCCGATGTCTTGTACTCATCAAGCATGGTCCTTGCCATGTCAAGTAGAGTTCTATTCTTCCTCTCCACTACACCATTTTATTGCGGTGTGTAGGAAGAAGAGAACTCATGCTTGATGCCCTCCTCCTCAAGGAAGCCTTCAATTTGTGAGTTCTTGAACTCCGTCCCATTGTCGCTTCTAATCTTTTTGACCCTTAGGCTGAACTCATTTTGAGCTCGTGTCAAGAATCCCTTTAAGGTCTCTTGGGTTTGCGATTTATCCTGCAAAAAGAACACCCAAGTTAAGCGAGAATAATCATCCACAATTACAAGACAGTACTTACTCCCGCTGATGCTTATGTAAGCTATCGGGCCGAATAGATCCATGTGGAGTAGCTCGAGTGGTTTGTCCGTTGTCATGATGTTTTTGTGAGGATGATGGGCACCAACTTGCTTTCCTGCTTGACATGCGCTACAAACCCTATCTTTCTCAAAATGAACATTCGTTAGTCCCAAAATGTGCTCTCCCTTTAGAAGCTTGTGAAGATTCTTCATCCCAGCATGGGCTAGTCGGTGATGCTAGAGCCAACCCATATTAGCCTTAGCAATTAAGCAAGTGTCAAGTTCAGCTCTATTAAAATCAACTAAGTATAGCTGACCCTCTAACACTCCCTTAAATGCTACTGAATCATCACTTCTTCTAAAGACAGTAACACCTATATCTGTAAAAAGACAGTTGTAGCCCATATTGCATAATTGAGAAACTGAAAGCAAGTTGTAATCTAAAGAGTCTACAAGAAAAACATTGGAAATAGAATGGTTAGGAGATATAGCAATTTTACCAAGTCCTTTGACCAAACCTTGATTTCCATCCCCGAATGTAATAGCTCCTTGGGGGGTCTTCGTTTTTCTCGTAGGAGAACATCCTTTTCTCCCCAGTCATGTGGTTTGTGCACCCGCTATCAATAATCCAACTTGAGCCCCTAGATGCATAAACCTGCAAAATAGTTTTAGGCCTTGTTCTTAGGTACCCAAATAGTCTTGGGTCCTTTGATGTTAGAAACAAGCACCTTGGGCACCCAACCACAAGTCTTTGAGCCCTTGTGTTTGGCCCCAACATATTTGGCAACTACCTTGCCTGATTTGTTAGCTAAAACATAAGATGCATCAAAGGTCTTAAATGAAATGTTATGATCATTTGATGCAACAGGAGATTTATTTTTAGGCAATTTAACATGGGTTGATTGCCTAGAACTAGATGCCTCATTCTTATACATAAAAGCATGATGAGATCCAAAATGAGACTTCCTAGAATGAATTCTCCTAATTTTATGCTCAGGATAACCAGCTGGATATAATATGTAACCCTCGTTATCCTGAACCATGGGAGCCTTGCCCTTAACAAAATTAGACAATCTTTTAAGGGCATTAAGTTTGACATTGCTTCCCTGTTGGAAACCAATGCCATCCTTGATGCCAGGGCGTCTCCCATTATAAAGCATGCTTCTAGCAAATTTAAAATTTTCATTCTCAATTTCATGCTCATTGATTTTAGCAGTTAATGTAGCTATGTGATCATTTTGTTGTTTGATTAAAGCAAGGTGATCATGGATAGCATCTACATTAACATCTCTACATCTAGTGCAAATAGAAACATGTTCAACGGTAGATGTAGATGAGTTGCAAGCATTTAATTCATCAATCTTAGCATGTAAAATGGCATTCTCATTTCTAAGATTGGAAATAGAAACATTGCAAACATTCAAATCTTTAGCCTTAGCAATTAATTTATCATTCTCAATTTTAAGGCTAGAAAGTGATTCATTCAATTTGTCAATCTTAGCAATTAAACTAGCATTATCTTTTTTAAGATTGGCAATAGAATCATCACAAACATTCAATTTCTCAACCTTAGCAAATAAACTAGCATTCTCAATTCTAAGGTTGGAAATAGTGTCATGGCATATGCTAAGCTCATTAGTCAATTTTTCACATTTTTCTACCTCTTGAGCATAAGCATTTTTTACCTTAACATGCTTTTTGTTTTCCTTAATAAGGAATTCCTCTTGGCTATCCAAGAGTTCATCCTTCTCATGAATAGCACCTATTAATTCATTTAATTTTTCCTTTTGTTGCATGTTAAGGTTGGCAAAAAGAGTAAGCAGGTTATCTTCATATCACTAGAGCTAGCCTCATCACTAGATGTTGTATATTTTGAGGAGGCTCTAGATTTTACCTTCTTCCTTTTGCTGTCCTTTGCCATGAAGCATTTGTGGCCGATGTTGGGGAAGAGGAGGCCTTTGTTGACGGCGATGTTGGGGGCGTCCTCCTCAAAGGAGGAGTCGGTGGAGCTCTCATCGGAGTCCTATTCCCGACATAGATGGGCATTGTCGCCCTTCTTCTTGTAGTACCTCTTCTTTTCCTTCCTCTTTCCCTTCTTATCGTTGTCCCTGTCACTATCACTAGACATAGGGCATTTAGCGATAAAATGACTGGGCTTACCACATTTGTAGCACACCCTTTTGGAACGGGGCTTGTAGTCCTTCCCCTTCCTTTGTTTGAGGATTTGCGGAAGCTCTTGATGATGAGCGCCATCTCCTCATTGTCAAGCTTGGAGGCGTCGATTGGAATCCTACTTGGTGTAGATTCCTTCTTTTCTTCCTCCGTCGCCTTGAATGCGACATGTTGCACCTCGGGTGTGGAGGTGCCGCCTTGCTCCAAGTTGATGATTTGTTTGGAGCCTTTGATCATCAATTCAAAGCTCACAAACTTTCCTATAACTTCCTTAGGAGACATTAGCTTATATCTAGGATCACCACATATTAATTGAACTTGTGTAGGATTGTGAAAAACAAGTGATCTTAGAATAACCTTGACCATTTCATGGTCATACCATTTTGTGCTCCTGAGGTTGCGCACTTGAATCACCAAGGTCTTGAGCCGGTTGTACATAGCTTGTGGCTCCTCTCCATGGTTGAGGACGAATCGACCGAGCTCCCCCTCGATCGTCTCTCGCTTGGTGATCTTGGTCACCTCATCCCCTTCGTGCGCGGTTTTTAGCACATCCCAAATCTCCTTGGTACTTTTCAACCCTTGCACCTTATTATACTCCTCTCGACATAGGGGGCAAGGAGTATAGTAGTGGCTTGGGAGTCGAAGTGCCAGATTTGAGCGACCTTGTCCGAGTCGTAGCCTTCATCCCCTACGGATGTGTAATATCCCAAAAAAAATGTTGACCAAAAGTTAATCTCTGGTGCGTGGATGAGGTAAAGGGTTGTGGGCCATTGGATGCAAAGATAGAAGTCATCTGAGGCGTCGTTTCTTTCTCCCACAAAAAACCCTAGGTGGCCACCCCTTTTTTTCCCTTCACCCCCCCCCCCCTCTTGGCCGCCACCCCTTTTCTCCCCCTTGGCTGGACGCCCCCTCCCCCTATGGTAGCCATCCTCCATTGCTTCCTCCCCCAAGATCTCCCCCTACGTAGCAAGGATCGAGAAAAGGAGGGGCACGTTGAATTGAAGAGGAAGAGAGGATCAAGGAGATGTTCTTCCCCATCTCCTCTTGAAGATTTCTTGGGGAAACCCTAGGTATGGATGAGATCCTTGTTCCTCCCTGTAATTATAGGCTTTTGGAGGTTGTGGATCATGGGAATTAAAGGATTAGAGGTTGGATTTGATGTGGGGTTAGGTTTTGATCTCGAATTTAGTTTTCTGCAGAATGGCAGATTCGACAGTTTCTGTTCATGCCAGTTTTCCGTGGTCTTAGTGGCCTCAAAAAAATGAAAAGTCTATGTATGAGTCGTAGATAATTTGTAGATCTTTCCGTGGCCACGAAGAACACCTCAATCGGACATCCGACCAGAAAGTTATTGCAGTTTTACTATAGCAGTTTTTCAGTCTCATAATTCTGTGCAGAATCTGTTCTCTTAAGATTTAGGCAATTTTATCAACAGAATTAAACTGTGGGTTGGTAAAATAAGTTGTAGATAATTTCATAAGCTTTCCAGATTGTTAAAGAGTGCATTCATATGATTTGTGAAACTCCTGTTATGTTTGTTTTACTGTGGCTGTTCCTGTTTACCTGACAAAAATGAGTGGGTCTGTTCACTGGTGGGTTTCATCTAGTAAATGGCCGAATTGGCTCTTCCAACTATGGAGACTTTTGTAGAGGGATAAAAGTTCTTACTTCCAACAGAATTTCATAATTTTTGGTTCAGTAGTTTTGGAGATATCGAATTTTAAAGTTAACCATACTGCTGTCTAAAACAGATTCAGTCAGTTATCTTGTCAGATGTTTTAGAACTTGTAGATGGCAGAATTTGATTATCTATTGAATACTGAAGTTGTAGAGTATTTTGTGTAGATACTCCTAGAGTATTTGTTTGATATCACCTATGTTTTAATTTTAAAGATACAAAATTAACAAACAGCGTCGCTGCTGTATGGCATGTGGTTCAGGGTGGGAGTCTTTCCACTGGGTCTTGGTTTCAAGTGTAGGAGTGTTTTGTTGATTGATGGCAAATGTTTGTGAAATATTTGTACTAAGTTTTATGCCCACTAGCAGGTGGCTACACTCCAGATCATGTCTAGTACATTTCTTCTTCTTCGATGAAGGCAAGTGAATGTAGCGGTGGTTGCTTCCGTTCTGACCTGTTATTTCTATCGCCTATACTCTAATATTCAGAAGTATCAGATTCTTTCATAATTGGACTCTATGGTGATGCTTTACTTGCTTGCATTATACTGATGCTCAATCATATATTGATGATGATTATGATTTGAGTATGACTCATGAGATTAATTCACACCCCTGAAGGTAAATGAAGTATTATTTGAGGTTGGTATTGTATCTGAAGGTAAATGAAGTATTATTTGAGGTTTGTGTTGTATCTGAAGGAAGTGAAGTTTATTGATAAATGTAGCATGCCATATACATTGCATGACTCATTTGCATATGAAGTTTTGTCGTGACCTATGGTCCGACCGTACCGGTACAACTTAGCATCGTACGTTGCCCGAGAAGGGGTACGATGCGGCTTCATACCCTTAGAGGTATGAAGGCAGAGGACATGTGCATTGCATTCATATGCATTCATTGAAGTGATATTTGCAGATGATGTGGTTTTATACCCCTAGAGGTATGAAGATAGAGTACCTACACATTGCATTCCTATGCATACATTGAAGTGATATTTGCAGGTATTGTTGACGCAGGGAAGTGTTATAGAACCTATTGTGGTTGTTCGAGGAAATGAGATGGTATTGGTTATAGTGGGACTACTGAGTTCTATATCTACAAGCATTTCTGATTTTAATTGTGACTCTTTTAAAATGTTGATGAATTCAATTTGTGGTTTAAATATCTCGTCAGAACAATTAGCTTGCTGAGATGTTTCATCTCACTCTTGCATTACTTAATGCAGGTGCTTGTTGCTCATCAAGGGGAGTGGGAAGTAGCAGCACATCCACCTTCATTCTCATAATAATGCTGCCCAGACACAGCCATGATTTAATTAGAAACTTCTTGTCAAAGGATGTTTGTTTTTAACTAGTCGTGCGCACTGATTAATTCAGTTCATGTTGTTATGGTTGTCTTCCCATTGCTAGCAGATTATTAATGTCTTATATGTTTTCTTATCATGATATCTATTTATACTTTGTTGCTTCCCCCGTTTATGCAATTTTCAAAGGAGATGCTGTCGAAATTTTATATATGAATGTTAGATGTGTAGTTTAGTAGCATTCTAGGGTGTTTGTGGATCCCGGGGTGTTACAGTTGGTATCAAAGCATAGGCTTTAGATTCTTGGCAATTTGAAGATAAATTTGACACACTTGCACATATAGGAAGGGTATGGGTTCAAATATCTTTGATATATATTAATGTCTTTGGAGTGCAGATGACAATAGTTTCACCCCTCCCTATTCCTTTACGGTGATGTGGTAAGTTGTTTATGGCTTAATGCTTGATATAATTTATTTCTGAAATTTTGATATTGTTTTATTAATGCGGTAGATATCACTGATCATTGGTGAGAATGAAGTTGTTATTATGCTTGTGATATACAAGTATGCCCATGTTGTTTTCACCATGTTTTTCATGGTTGAGTTTTATTACAATAATATTGTTATATATGCTTGATTGTGGATGTTTCTAAGAGGAGTGTGAATTGCGTGTTTTGGGGTACAAGGTAATCATCAATTTGAATTTAAGTTGTTGAGCGGTTGGTGGATAGCTCCAACTATCATTGCAAAGAATGATTGTTTATGTTGAGAAACCAGTTTTGAAAGAAATGAATATTGGTACTTTATATGGATTTTTGGGGGAAGTCTTTTCATAGCCAGAATGGCTTACATGTCTCTCTCATATTGTGTGTTTTAGTTGCCACAAAGCCTAGATGTGGTTTAAAGTGGTTGCCTGTTAGTCATACTAATTGTAGAATAAATCTTTGATTCTCTTGATCCATTGATTATGTATTGATACATTGAGGATCTGATGGTTCCCTTTTTGATGCATGCTTGTGGAGCCATTTTTTTAGACCACCTATCTATTGGTTTGAAGGAAGTCCTTGCCTAGCCTAGAGTTGGTTGGGTGTGGCTAGTCACCTACTCCTAGATCATGTGGTGTTTACATCAGCTTAATATGTTTGTCAAATGTGTGAAGGATTAGGGGTTATTATTATTGACTTTGTATGTCTGGTACTTTGAGTGCATCATATGATAGAATGAAATGTAAGTTTCTGAACTACAGTAGATGAAGACTTATATTATGTGTAGGTTATCCTTACTAGTTGGATATTTTTCTTAGTTGAGATGTTGAATGAAGTATAGTGACATGGGTTAAGCAAGTATTGCGTTGTTGTTGGGCTATCAGTGCTCTATGTAGAGTTTTTGGCATTTCTTCGATGAACTATGCGCACAAGATGTTATTGGCTTCTTTTGGCTTTATTGCTCCATTAGTTCTATAGATTTTCTCCCTTTTGGTGGGGTGCAAGGAATGTTAGATTACATGATTATCTTTTCATGATGGCAAGAATAAGGTTTAGGAAGATTAGGAGTTTTGTTCCAATAGAACTACTTGTTTCATGGTGTTTTAAGGTGAGGTGTTTGATCTTCTTATACATTCGTCGGGTGTAGATGTTTCACCATTTAATTAAAATTAATGGTTGAAGTTGGTAAGGGTTGTGCTTGGTGCATATTACCCCTTCATAAAAGAGTGTTGTCTTAAGACATTGATGTTGATGTATAGCTGCATCCAAATTTGATGGTGTGAAATTGTAGTGTTGATTGCAACTATGACATGCTTTGAGCTTCATTACATGTTGTTTCATGCTTGATGTCAGGTCGTGTAGTTTCCTTAGACAATTAGTCCAAGGTAGAAGTTCTTGTGTTAATTAAGACCAATAATGGACCCATGTTTTGAATTGTGGTGCTATATGGGGTACCTTGGGTGTTTTGCTGGGAGTGGCCGAATTCGAGGTCGAATTCTTTTTAAGGGGGGTAGAGTGTAATATCCCAAAAAAAATGTTGACCAAAAGTTAATCTCTGGTGCGTGGATGAGGTAAAGGGTTGTGGGCCATTGGATGCAAAGATAGAAGTCATCTGAGGCGTCGTTTCTTTCTCCCACAAAAAACCCTAGGTGGCCACCCCTTTTTTTCCCTTCACCCCCCCCTCTTGGCCGCCACCCCTTTTCTCCCCCTTGGCTGGACGCCCCCTCCCCCTATGGTAGCCATCCTCCATTGCTTCCTCCCCCAAGATCTCCCCCTACGTAGCAAGGATCGAGAAAAGGAGGGGCACGTTGAATTGAAGAGGAAGAGAGGATCAAGGAGATGTTCTTCCCCATCTCCTCTTGAAGATTTCTTGGGGAAACCCTAGGTATGGATGAGATCCTTGTTCCTCCCTGTAATTATAGGCTTTTGGAGGTTGTGGATCATGGGAATTAAAGGATTAGAGGTTGGATTTGATGTGGGGTTAGGTTTTGATCTCGAATTTAGTTTTCTGCAGAATGGCAGATTCGACAGTTTCTGTTCATGCCAGTTTTCCGTGGTCTTAGTGGCCTCAAAAAAATGAAAAGTCTATGTATGAGTCGTAGATAATTTGTAGATCTTTCCGTGGCCGCGAAGAACACCTCAATCGGACATCCGACCAGAAAGTTATTGCAGTTTTACTATAGCAGTTTTTCAGTCTCATAATTCTGTGCAGAATCTGTTCTCTTAAGATTTAGGCAATTTTATCAACAGAATTAAACTGTGGGTTGGTAAAAGAAGTTTTAGATAATTTCATAAGCTTTCCAGATTGTTAAAGAGTGCATTCATATGATTTGTGAAACTCCTGTTATGTTTGTTTTACTGTGGCTGTTCCTGTTTACCTGACAAAAATGAGTGGGTCTGTTCACTGGTGGGTTTCATCTAGTAAATGGCCGAATTGGCTCTTCCAACTATGAAGACTTTTGTAGAGGGATAAAAGTTCTTACTTCCAACAGAATTTCATAATTTTTGGTTCAGTAGTTTTGGAGATATCGAATTTTAAAGTTAACCATACTGCTGTCTAAAACAGATTCAGTCAGTTATCTTGTCAGATGTTTTAGAACTTGTAGATGGCAGAATTTGATTATCTATTGAATACTGAAGTTGTAGAGTATTTTGTGTAGATACTCCTAGAGTATTTGTTTGATATCACCTATGTTTTAATTTTAAAGATACAAAATTAACAAACAGCGTCGCTGCAGTATGGCATGTGGTTCAGGGTGGGAGTCTTTCCACTGGGTCTTGTTTTCAAGTGTAGGAGTGTTTTGTTGATTGATGGCAAATGTTTGTGAAATATTTGTACTAAGTTTTATGCCCACTAGCAGGTGGCTACACTCCAGATCATGTCTAGTACATTTCTTCTTCTTCGATGAAGGCAAGTGAATGTAGCGGTGGTTGCTTCCGTTCTGACCTGTTATTTCTATCGCCTATACTCTAATATTCAGAAGTATCAGATTCTTTCATAATTGGACTCTATGGTGATGCTTTACTTGCTTGCATTATACTGATGCTCAATCATATATTGATGATGATTATGATTTGAGTATGACTCATGAGATTAATTCACACCCCTGAAGGTAAATGAAGTATTATTTGAGGTTGGTATTGTATCTGAAGGTAAATGAAGTATTATTTGAGGTTTGTGTTGTATCTGAAGGAAGTGAAGTTTATTGATAAATGTAGCATGCCATATACATTGCATGACTCATTTGCATATGAAGTTTTGTCGTGACCTATGGTCCGACCGTACCGGTACAACTTAGCATCGTACGTTGCCCGAGAAGGGGTACGATGCGGCTTCATACCCTTAGAGGTATGAAGGCAGAGGACATATGCATTGCATTCATATGCATTCATTGAAGTGATATTTGTAGATGATGTGGTTTTATACCCCTAGAGGTATGAAGATAGAGTACCTACACATTGCATTCCTATGCATACATTGAAGTGATATTTGCAGGTATTGTTGACGCAGGGAAGTGTTATAGAACCTATTGTGGTTGTTCGAGGAAATGAGATGGTATTGGTTATAGTGGGACTACTGAGTTCTATATCTACAAGCATTTCTGATTTTAATTGTGACTCTTTTAAAATGTTGATGAATTCAATTTGTGGTTTAAATATCTCGTCAGAACAATTAGCTTGCTGAGATGTTTCATCTCACTCTTGCATTACTTAATGCAGGTGCTTGTTGCTCATCAAGGGGAGTGGGAAGTAGCAGCACATCCACCTTCATTCTCATAATAATGCTGCCCAGACACAGCCATGATTTAATTAGAAACTTCTTGTCAAAGGATGTTTGTTTTTAACTAGTCGTGCGCACTGATTAATTCAGTTCATGTTGTTATGGTTGTCTTCCCATTGCTAGCAGATTATTAATGTCTTATATGTTTTCTTATCATGATATCTATTTATACTTTGTTGCTTCCCCCGTTTATGCAATTTTCAAAGGAGATGCTGTCGAAATTTTATATATGAATGTTAGATGTGTAGTTTAGTAGCATTCTGGGGTGTTTGTGGATCCCGGGGTGTTACAGGATGGTACCTGCACTCCAAATTCAACAATGTCCCATATGCTAGCGTGGAGTGAGGTTAGGTGATATCTCATTTTATCACTCCACATACAATAATCTTCACCATAAAAACGGGTGGTTTGCCTAATGGGACGGAAAGTAAAGGAGTGCGTTTGGAAATGCGAGGGTAGTGTAGAGGGATCTTACTAAACTTCTTGCGCTCATGGCGCTTAGAAGTGATAGACGGCGCGTCGGAGCCGGAAGTAGATGGCGACGAAGAATCGGTCTCCTAGTAGACCACCTTCTTCATCTTCTTTTTCTTGTCGCCGCTCCGATGCGACATGTGAAGGGGATCCCTTCATTTTGTTGCCGGACTCCCCCGATGGAGCCTTCCCGTGGCTTGTGGGCTTGTCACCGCCGGTCACGATCTCCTTCTTGGCGTGATCTCCCAACATCACTTCGAGCGGTTAGGCTCTAATGAAGTACTGAGCTTCGATACTAATTGAAAGTCGCCTAGAGGGGGGTGGATAGGCGGAAACTGAAATTTACAAACTTTAAGCACAACTACAAGCCGGGGTTAGCGTTAGAAATAAATTCGAGTCCGATAGAGAGGGCGAAAACAAATCACAAGCAAATGAAGTGAGTGACACGGTGATTTGTTTTACCGAGGTTCGGTTCTTGCAAACCTAATCCCCGTTGAGGTGGTCACAAAGACCGGGTCTCTTTCAACCCTTTCCCTCTCTCAAACGGTCACCTAGACCGAGTGAGCTTTCTCCTTAATCAAACGGGTCACTTAGACCCCTACAAGGACCACCACAACTTGGTGTCTCTTGCTTTGATTACAAATGTCTTGAGAACAAGAATGGGGAAGAAGAAAGCCAAGCCAAGCAAACAAGAGCACAAGAAAACACAAATGATCCTCTCACAAGTCTAAATGTGCTAGAGTGGATTTTGATACTTTGAGCGGATCGATCTCTTGAATTGTCTTTGGAGTGGTGTCTATTGCTCTTGTATTGAATGTGAAGGAGTGAATGCTTGGATGGTGGAGGTGGTGGTGGTTGTGGGGTATTTATAGCCCCCAACCACCAATTCAACCGTTGGGGTAGGCTGCTGTCGATGGGCGCACCGGACTGTCTGGTGCGCCACTGGACATTGTCCGATGCGCCAGCCACGTCACCCAACCATTAGGGTTCTAACGGTTTTGATCGTTGGAGCTCTGTCTTCATGGGGCACCTGACAGTCCGGTGCCGCACTAGACAGGTACTGTGCACTGTCCGGTGCGCCTCTAGCGCCTGCTCTGACTTCTGCCGCGAACTGTAGCTCTGTCAGGGCACTGTGCAGTCGACCGTTGCGCTGGTAGCCGTTGCTCCGCTTGGTGCATCGGACAATCCGGTGGCACACCAGACAGTTCGGTGAATTATATCAGAGTGCACCTAGAGAAACCCAAAGCTGAGGAGTTTGAAGTTAATCTCCCCTGGTGCACCGGACACTGTCCAGGGTGCTCTTCGGTTTCTGTTTGCACCATTCTTTTGAACCCTAACTTTAACTTTTTATTGGTTTGTGTTGAACCTTTGGCACCTGTAGAACATATAATCTAGAGCAAACTAGTGTTGGGCATTTCAACCACCAAAATCATTTAGGAAAAGGTTTGACCCTATTTCCCTTTCAGGAGCCACAATCGATGTACAACCGGCTCAAGACCTTGGTCAACCAAGTGCACAACCTCGGGAGCACAAAATGGGATGACCATGAGATGGTCAAGGTTATCCTTAGATCCCTTGTATTTCGTAATCCTACTCAAGTTCAATTAATACGTGGTGATCCTAGATATAAGCTAATGTCTCCCGAGGAGGTAATTGGGAAGTTTGTGAGCTTTGAGTTGATGATCAAAGGCTCCAAACACATCGTCGACTTGGAGCAAGGCGGCACCTCCACACCCGAGGTGCAACCCGTCGCAATTAAAGTGACGGAGGAAAAGAAAGAAGAGTCTACCTCAAGTAGGCTCCCCATCGATGCCTCTAAACTCGACAATGAGGAGATGGCGCTCATCATCAAGAGTTTCCGTCAAATCCTCAAGCAAAGGAGGGGGAAAGACTACAAACCCCGCTCCAAGAGGGTGTGTTACAAATGTGGTAAGCCCGGTCATATTATCGCTAAATGCCCTATGTCTAGTGATAGTGACAGGGACAACGACAAGAGGGGGAAGAAGAAGGAGAAGAAAAGATACTACAAGAAGAAGGGCGGCGATGCCCACGTGTGTCGGGAATGGGACTCTAATGAGAGCTCCACCGACTCCTCCTCCGACGAGGATGCTGCCAACATCGCCGTCAACAAGGGACTCCTCTTCCCCAATGTCGGCCACAAGTGCCTCATGGCAAAGGACGGCAAAAAGAAGAAGGTACAAACTAGAATCGCTCCCAAGTATAATACATCTAGTGATGAGGGTAGTTCTAGTGATGATGAAGATGATTTGCTTACACTTTTTGCCAACCTTAACATGCAACTAAAAGAAAAATTAAATGAATTGATAGGAGCTATTCATGAGAAGGATGAACTCTTGGATAGCTAAGAGGAATTCCTTATTAAGGAAAATAAAAAGCATGTTAGGGTGAAGAATGCTTATGCTCAGGAAGTAGAGAAAAATGAAAACTTGACTAAGGCGCTTAGCATTTGCCATGATTCAATTGTCAATCTTAGAAATGATAATGCTAGTTTAATTGCTAAGATTGATAAGTTGAATGAATCAATTTCTAGTCTTAAAACTAAAAATGCTAGTTTAATTTTTAAGGCTTAAGATTTAAATGTTTGTAATGATTCTATTTCTTGTCTTAGAGATGAGAATGCCATATTACATGCTAAGATAGAAGAATTAAATGCTTGCAAACCCTCTACATCTACCGTTGATCATGTTACTATTTGCACTAGATGTAGAGATGTTAATATTGATGCTATTCATGATCACCTTGCCTTAATTAAACAACAAAATGATCATATAGCTCAACTAACTACTAAAATTAATGAGCATGAAATTAAAAATGAAAAATTTAAATTTGCTAGAAGCATGCTCTATAATGGGAGACGCCCTGGCATTAAGGATGGCATTGGCTTCCAACAGGGGGACAATGTCAAGCTTAATGCCCCAAGAAATTATCTAACTTTGTTAAAGGCAAAGCACACATGGTTTAGGATAATGAGGGTTACATTTTATATCCTGCAAATTATCCTGAGCACAAAATTAGGAGAATTCATGCTAGAAAACCTCACATTGTTTCTCATCATGAATTCATATACAAGAATGAGGCATCTAGCTCTAGGCATTCTACCCATGTTAAAATGCCTAAAATGAAAACTCCTATTGCATCAAATGAGCCTATTGTTTCATTTAAGACTTTTGATTCATCTTATGTTTTAACTAACAAATCAGGCAAAGTAGTTGTCAAATATGCTGGGGGCAAACACAAGGGGTCAAAGACTTGTGTTTGGGTACCCAAGGTGCTTGTTTCTAATGTGAAAGGACCCAAGACCGTTTGGGTACCTAAGAACAAGGCCTAAATTATTTTGCAGGTTTATGCATCCGGGGGCTCAAGCTGGATAATTGATAGCGGATGCACAAACCACATGACAGGGGAGAAAAGGATGTTCTCCTCCTACGAGAAAAACGAGGATCCCCAACGAGCAATCACATTCGGGGATGGAAATCAAGGTCTGGTCAAAGGACTTGGTAAAATTGCTATATCTCCTGACCATTCTATTTCCAATGTTTTTTGTAGATTCTTTAGACTACAATTTGCTTTCTGTTTCCCCATTATGCAAAATGGGCTAGAACTGTCTATTTACAGATGTAGGTGTTACTGTCTTTAGAAGGATTGATGATTCAGTAGCATTTAAGGGAGTGTTAGAGGGTCAGCTATACTTGGTCAATTTTAATGAAGCTAAACTCAACACTTGTTTAATTGCTAAGACTAATATGGGTTGGCTCTGGCATCGCCGACTAGCCCATGTTGGAATGAAGAATCTTCACAAACTTCTAAAGAGAGAGCACGTTTTGGGACTAACAAATGTTCATTTTGAGAAAGACAGGGTTTGTAGCGCATGTCAAGCAAGAAAGCAAGTTGGCACCCACCATCCACACAAGAACATAATGACAACAGACAGGCCATTGGAACTACTCCACATGGATCTATTCGGCCCGATAGCTTACATAAGCATCGGCGGGAGTAAGTACTGTCTGGTAATTGTGGATGATTATTCTCGCTTCACTTGGGTATTCTTTTTGCAAGAAAAATCACAAACCCAAGAGACCTTAAAAGGATTCTTGAGACGGGCTCAAAATGAGTTCAGATTGAGAATCAAAAAGATAAGAAGCGACAACGGGATGGAGATCAAGAACTCACAAGTAGAAGGCTTTCTTGAGGATGGGGGCATCAAGCATGAGTTCTCTTCTCCCTACACACCTCAACAAAATGGTGTAGTAGAGAGGAAGAATAGAACTCTACTGGATATGGCGAGAACCATGCTTGATGAGTACAAGACTCATGACCGGTTTTGGGCTGAGGCAATCAACACCGCCTGCTACTCCATCAACCGGCTCTACCTTCACTGAATCCTCAAGAAGACATCATACGAACTCCTCACCGGTAAAAAGCCCAATGTTTCATATTTTTGAGTCTTTGGTAGCAAGTGTTTTATTCTTATTAAAAGAGGTAGAAAATCTAAATTTTCTCCTAAGGTTGTAGAAGGCTTTTTACTTGGTTATGACTCAAACACAAGGGCATATAGAGTCTTCAACAAATCCACTAGATTAGTTGAGGTTTCTTGTGACATTGTGCTTGATGAAACTAATGGCTCTCAAGTAGAGCAAGTTGATCTTGATGAATTAGATGATGAGGAGGCTCTGTGTGTTGCATTAAGGAACATGTCCATTGGGGATGTGTGTCCTAAGGAATCTAAAGAGCCTCCACAAGCACAAGATCAACCGTCATCTTCCATGCAAGGATCTCCACCAACTCAAGAAGAGGATCAGGCTCAAGATGATGAAGATCAAGAGGATGAGCCACCTCAAGAGGAGGACAATGATCAAGGGGGAGATCAAGTCAATAAGGACAAGAAAAGATGATCGAGAAGTATAGGGTCAAAGACTGCCACACCCAAGAGTCCACCAAGCTATTCAAAGAGATCACCCCGTGAACTCCATCCTCGGCGACATTCATAAGGTGGTAACTACTAGATCTCGAGTTGCTCATTTTTGTGAACATTACTCTTTTGTGTCCTCTATTGAGCCATACAGGGTGGAGGATGCACTAAGAGATTCGGATTGGGTGCTAGCAATGCAAGAGGAGCTCAACAACTTCACGAGGAATGAGGTATGGCATTTAGTTCCACATCAAAATGTTGTAGGTACCAAATGGGTATTTCGTAACAAGCAAGACGAGCATGGTGTGGTCACAAGGAACAAAGCCCGACTTGTGGCCAAGGGATATTCACAAGTCGAAGGTTTGGATTTCGGTGAAACCTATGCACCCGTAGCTAGGCTTGAGTCAATTCACATATTACTTGCCTATGCTACTTACCATAGCTTTAAGCTTTATCAAATGGACGTGAAAAGTGCCTTCCTCAATGGACCAATCAAGGAAGAGGTCTATGCTGAGCAACCTCCCGGCTTTGAAGATAGTGAGTACCCTAACCATGTTTATAAACTCTCAAAGGCGCTTTATGGGCTCAAGCAAGCCCCAAGAGCATGGTATGAATGCCTGCGAGCACTACAAAAAAATGGTTTTGTATGACAAAAGTAAAGTGTCATGTTTAGTACAAAATTGGTCATAAAAAGCATCTTATGACAAAAATGCTGCGTCATAAGGGTCGTCGTATAACGACTGTCACATTATGTACCTTGTGACGACTATTCAGAGTACCGTCACATAATGTCATCACCTTTTGTGATGGTTGCGTCCGTCCGTCACATATTGTTGCTATATATGACGGTGTTATCTGTCCCATTTTCCCAATCAACGCGTCACCTAATGTTGGGATCGTCACTTATGGCGGTGTTATCTGTCACAGTTTTGTGTATTTTTTTATGATGCAGGACCGTCACATAATGTCATCACCTTTTGTGACGGCTGCGTTTTGTTTAGTTTAATATGGCACCCACATACAGTGACGACACACTGAGCTCTCATGATAGCTCACAGAATCATAATACACAGAAAAGCCATCATACACGACATTCTCATCACAAGTCATACACAATTCCAGCACACTAGTTCTTCCACAATAGAGGTTCAAACATACAAAGGTTCCACCACAAAGGTTTGAAGCATTCAAACAGATTGCACGTAGTTCTGACAAAGTTCTAACCATAGATATGTTCTAGCAAGGTAGAAAAACCTTAAGCAAAGGCATCATCCTCAGACTTGGTATGCATCCCTACCTCAATCTTTCTAAAGTTTCAGGACAGCTTGTAGCAGTGCATTGGTCTCTTCAAACTTGGTATGCATCCCCTTCACTTCCTCTTGGGTCTGGCGCAGCAAACTTTGGTTTTCTTCAAGTGCGGCCTGTTGAGCTTGTAGTTGTGCTTGCAACTCTTCCTGCTTCCTAGTAGGTTCCTCTCTTTCAGCTTGGAGTTTTTCCTCAAACTGAGCTTGCATGCGTGCTTGTGCAGCTAGCGATGTGGACCGACCAGTCTTGGATGTTGTAGGGACACCAATGTTTGGAAGGAAGGTGGATGAGCGGCTGATCAGGCTAAGACTATCAGCAACAATCTTGGAGGGTGACTTTTGTGCTTCTCCTTCTTCTAGCTCTCTTTCCTTCTCTGCAACCATTTGCTCCTACATAAAATGAATGTACTTCGTAACAAGGCCATACAAAAGTGTTGAACCAGGCATTTACTTGAGTGTAGTACATGTAATTTACATATATCTCATTTGCAAGCGGAGTACGACCATTTCGGGGACTATTCATACATTCCCCAAAGAAATCAACAGCATCCGGCTCCATGTTGTTGTACTTAGTCCTCTGTGGCTTATAAAAACTTGGGATATAAGATTTGCCATGAAATATTGGTACATGCCAACAGCAATACAACATAGTCAAATAATGACTGACTGTTTAAGAAAAAGAACACATGAACATGCATCAATGCTGCCTAGACAGGTCAAGACTAATAACATGGCCCAAAGAAACCCTAGTACTGATGATGATCATGTTTGATGACATAGCAATTGTCCTGCTGTTTTCTATTTTAGATGGTCACCATAAAAGAATTGGAGCATAAGCACCTATTGATTATACCTCATTTAGCACAGCGCAAATATTATGAACATGGGAGCTCATCTCAGAAATCAGATGGCCAATCTTAGAATTAGCTACTCAATCAACACCAAAGAGATATTGCACTTATTCATTTCATGACATATCACAGCTTTCCTATTGACATAAACCTCACATCTAATGAAATGAATAGTCAATAACACTCCAAAATGTAAGTCCTTCAGACCAAAGAGATATTGCACTTATTCATTTCATGACTTATTAGCTCATTTCAGAAGTAATTGGAGCACATGGTAACTTTACATTTCAGTAGCACATGGTAATTATTATGCTACATATTTCCCATCTTTGAAGCTAGTTTTAGAAAAGACATAGTATACATACCAGGCTGTAACGATGGGCTATATAGGACCTAGCTCTAGTCCTTTGGTGAAGCTGCACGTTGCCTCGGTTTGCTTTGTTCTTAGCAGATTTTTCCTACAGCACAAATGCAATACATATTTTTCATTCACATGCACAGTTTGCATTACATATTAGTTTGCATTGCATAGTAACAAAAGCAGAAAATGTAGTTATTGACCTGATTCTTTGGGTCACACCAATACTCTACCAGCCCAGTCCAATCCTCTTTATTCATTTTAGGTGGAGGTTGCATGGCCAACAACTGTTCTTTTGTAAGTGACTCGTCGAAGTACTTCCTTTTCAGGTTATACCTCGTCTGCCTCACTCCCCTCTTTATGATATCTGTGCATGCATCTTTGCTTGGTCACTCATTCTTAACATCGATATCCAACCTTGACTAAAGCCACACAAATGATTTATTAGAAACAGTTATATCACATGTGAGTAGATTAATGCTAAAAATTATTATGAGGAGTTAAATAGTTGTCTCACAGCGACTTTGTCAAGCACTTTTCGTACTTCTGCCTGCCCCACGGCATTATCATAAAGCTTCCAAGATTTGTAGATAGGTAGGTTGTCTCTAAGGGCAACACCAGTTTCCGATGCTAGCTTCGCTGCTTGAAGTGGGACCTCGGGTCTTTTCTTCCCTTCAGCCACGTGGATAGCCAACCGGTTTCCCCTATTAAGCATCTTCTCTAAGCCATGACCCATGGTTTTCTTGCGGACATTCTTTTTGGGCGCTACATTGGCAAATAATAATAAAATTGTGTTATTATAGCAGTAACAAATGTAGATATTAAATGAACAAACCAATGCTTAGAACATTTATTGTTTACCTAAAAGGGCTGGAACTAAGTCACCAACTGGTTCTCCTTCATTCGGATTACCCTCTGAAGTAGCAGCATCAAATTGCTCAGCTGACTCAATGATGGCATTGCTTTGCCTAGAGCTGTGCCCACCTGGTGAGTTGTTCGTAGGAACTGTTTTGTTAACACTAGTTGTGGGACTAGGTTGATGAGATACGATAGCAGTGGCTGCAGGAGTACTATGGTGAGGGTTTGCACTAGGAGAAGACATGGCTGCACTAGCCCTAGTGAATCTAGGAGGACTATGGTGAGGGTTTGCACCAGGAGAAGACATGGCTGCACTAGCCCTAGTGAATCTAGGAGGACTATGGTGAGGGTTTGCACCAGGAGAAGACATGGCTGCACTAGCCCTAGTGAATCTAGGAGGACTATGCATGGTGTGTCTAGTAGGTCTGGGCATTGTGTTTCGAACTGGTGAAGACATTGCTTGAGTGGACCTGGTCATTTTTGGAGGAAAAGACACTGGGTTTGTAGTTTCAGTGGTCTCAGTAGTTGTTGTACTGGCCTGGACCTGTTGTTGGGTACTACTGGAAATGGCATTTCTTTTAGGGGTGGCTTTCGAAGTGGTCTTAGGAGGCAAGGGATGTCTTGGCTTAGGTGGCGGGGGCCTCCAGGCGAAGGCATGGCTGCACTTTGCCTTGTCAATCTGACTGGTGTGCATGGTGGCTGGTGGTTGGCAGCCGACATTGTTCCTGCCTTTTCTTTCTTTTGGTGAGGGCGAGTTCCTGGAACCATCTGTGTCGCCTATCAAGAGGAAAAATGTAGGTGAGTAATTATGAAAGAAGTATATGTTTTATTAGGTACAATGGAGTATATGTATGAAATAGGCAGGCCATGACCATGTGAATTTGGTTAGCAATGCATCTCACCTCAGTATTGACCTCATTATTGAGGTCATCATCATAGTCATCATCAGTGTCAGATTGGTTTTCAATGTCAGAGCATGGATCGTAATCATTGTCAGAATCTATAGCCTTCCCTCTTCCATCTTTCTTTTTTGGTGAAATAACATCTCTAACAGTCTGTGCTAAGACATCAATGCCCAAAGATCTAAAAACTTGCTGAACATGCTTTACAGTCTCGTCCCTTGCCACCTCATACTTGGTTTTTCCCATTTCTTCTATTACTTATTATAGAGAAACGTAGAAAGAGCAGAAACTGAATCCAGTTTCTGTACATGAGTTGAAGAAACAACTAATGCATCAGTATTTTGGTTAATGGTAGAAAGAAGACAAAACTACAAACACGCTAGAAAGAACACATATATAAATGCTAGAACGAGATGCACTACCAGTAAACCACAAGGTACAATACCAGATTCCTGATGCCAGTAGAAGAGGTCGGGGGCTGCGGGCCTGCATCTATCGGCGAGGAAGCCTTGGTGGTGGCCCGGTGAGGCAGCCTTCGTCACGGCCTGCACAGATCTGTGGAGCTAAGCAGGACTCCCTGTGCGGAGGCGTATCCGTGGAGGTCCGGGATGCCGTCTCGTTGATGTCCGGCCCGTGGATCTTCGACTCCAGTGGCGGAGCTAGGTTGAGGGGAGTGAGGAGGAGGACTGTAATACTCAAAGTTGTATACCAAGAGTAATAGAGAGAGCTTCTCATGTTGTGTGTTTCATTTGCATCATAAAAAGAGCACCTATGTAATTGAGAGTGACTAAATAAAACAATTATTCTAAAATAAAGAAAAGTGCATTTGTTGGAGTTTTTATGTTTGTGCATTAAATAAAAATAACAATAAAATAAAATGACAAGAAATATATTAAAATCCCAAAATGGAAACTTATAATATAAAAGAATATGTGGGCACCCAAATTGGAAATTGAATTCTAAAGGGAATTCTACAATTGGAGGAGATTGGGAAAATACTAAACAAAGAGGATAAAATAAATTCATAAATAAATAAAAGTTGGTCCATATGGTTATGAAGATTTATAAAATTAACCTGAGTGTGATCTTCACACAAAAATAGATTCAAATTTGAAATCTAAAATTTAAAAGGAAGAAAGGAAAAAGAAAACATAAAAGAAAAAGGAAAAACCCTGCAGTTGGGCCTGGTTCGCGAATTCGGCCCACCAGGGGGAAATATCCCGCGCTTGGCCCATTCCTGGGCTCTGCCTCCGCACGGCCGCACCGACAGCTGGGCCCCGGGTGCCAGCCTTTCCTTCCGCGCGTGCGTTCTCCTCCTCTCGCTGCGCTGCGGGACCCTTCCGTCAGCCACGCAGGATTCAAGCGCGTCGCTCCGGGACTGTCGCGCTGACCCCACCTGTCATCCGCGAGCCCCCGTAACAAACCGAGCAAGACGACCGGCGGCGTGGGCGCTCGGGTCGCCTCAACCTTCCTCTCCTTTGCCCTACTTAGGTGACCGCCGCCACCTCGCATTCGCCGTCAGATAATCAACCGTGCCCAGCCAGAAGCGTCATTGCGGAGAGGGTAGTGTTAGCCGAGGGAGCGATTGAGTCCGCCGTCGGTGATCTCCGCCAGTGCAGGGTTTCCGTCCTCGGTTCTTGACCGAGGGGGTGCCGCTATCATCAGTAGGGCCGTGTGTGGCCGAGGATTGAATTCGTGTGCCTGCGTCACGTGGGAATTCCTCGCCGTCGCTGGGAGATTTCCGCCGACCGCGCTACAACGTGGGCGGAGCTGCTACCATTGCAAATCTGAGGTAAGACCACCTCCCTGCCCTTTGCCCAACTCTCCTCTACGTAGGGTGCCCATCGAATTAGGTCTTGGGGCATGGTATTGCGGTGGCCGCGCTCGACGGCGAAGCGCCGCCGCGGCACGCCGGGGGCCGGGTCCTACACTCGACCTCAGCCAAAATTAGTTGTAGCATTGAGTTCTGGGAGTCGTCAATTATACGTGGGATGAGTGAATCGGGTTATGGCGTTCGTTCTGGCCGGATTCGGGATCTCCGGCGGGCGGACCGCCGTGATCGGGCGCGCGCCACCATGCGGCTCTGCTGGGTAGGGGAAGATGATCCCTCTGTCGTTCATCCTTGATTGAACGGTACAGATTAGATTATGGTAAACGTTTGAGTTGAATCGATTGGTGGCCGTCCGTTGTGTGATCGACGGATCCGAGTAGATCGCGAGCGCATTAAATCCTAGCCGTGGATCGCTAATCCAACGGTCGGCAGGGCATACCGGTTCGGGTACGTTCTCGATCTAATCTGGGGCGTGCAAAATTGATCCAGCGGCTAGGGATTCTGGATACCCGTTCGCGGGGACAATTTACTTAAGAGTCCTCGGACTTTCTAAGTTTTGAACCCGCCGTCCACCTATTACTATTCACTGTGCCTAGTATCTCTTGCGCAGAGACCCCCGCGCTTTCTGAAAACTGAGGCCCAGTCCAGTGATCGTTTAAATTGAATAAATAAAATAGAAAATAGATTTTTAATATGAAAATAATTGCTAGAACTTTGATAATTCATAGAAAATTCATATGAGCTCCAAATTGGTCCATTCCAGTTCCTAAATTTTTGTAATAATATTGTCTACGCATTAGTGCCTCTGTTTTGGCATGAAAGGCTCATTTAAATTTATCTAATACTTAATCTTGTATTAAATACATAAAAGCTACAGAAATTCATAACTTGAAATATATAACTCCAAATTTAGTGATTCCAGTTCCTATGGTTTCATTTTGATATGTAGATTTTTACTGCATATTTTATTTACATGTTTGGTGTGATGTTGATTTTGGCTATACTATGTATGTATTGTGTTGATGCGAGTAGACGAGCAAGCCACTGTGGAAACTGAGGTTCAGCAGGTTGAAGTAGCTGAGCAGGAGCTCATTGAAGGCAAGTTGTGCCCTTGATCACTTCTTTTACCCATTCATGTTCTTATTATTCATAATGATCTGCATAGGTTAATTTTGATGGGAGCCTTTATGTTACCCCAGTTTTGATTACCTCTATACCTTGTTCACCCCTGAAATATTTTTGGGTAGTACTTGCTATTGCTTTATGTGGATTGGGTATGGAGATACACTATTCATGATTATTCTGTTATTATCTTGTTATTATTGCTGTTCATGTTAAGATCATTAAATTAATGGGAACATGGAGCGACCACCCGGGAAAACAGTGCTACCACAAGGGTTTAATGGGACGCCCTTGGCTGACTAATTAGGAAAGCTAGTGGAAGACTACCTTACCCGAAAGGGGCAAGGGCAGTAGGGGAGTGGTCAGTGTAGGGAGGTCCCTGGTTGATTTTGCTGCGATGGCGGTCAGCCAGGAACCCTGCATTGGAACTTCCTATAAACTGTAGCGGGTTTTCAGAAGCTAGTGGAACTTTGTAAAGGCCTCATAGTGGATCCCTAGCCATTCACCTCGGTAGTGTCTAAGGGCCTTGCAAACCCTGGCGACATGGGATACACGACTTGTGGGTAAAGATGCGCAACCTCTGCAGAGTGTAAAACTAGTATACTAGCCGTGCTCACGGTCAAGAGCGGCTCGGACCCTCACATGATTAATTATGGAACTTAAATTCAATTTGACATTTGCATCGCATTTGGGATTATTTTACTATTACTGTTCTTTATTATTATTAAGGTTTGGTATTTACTTACACTTAGTAATTGCTAATAAAATTTTGACCAACTTATAAAAGCAATGCTCAGCCTTAGCCTCTATTTTATTGATCAGCCTTACACTTCATGAACTCCCACCTTTGGTGAGTTCATGCCACATTATTCCCCACGACTTGTTGAGCTATGAACGTATGTGAGCTCACTCTTGCTGTCTCACACCCCCCCACAGGAGAAGAACAGGTGGTCGAAGAGGAGCTGCCTAACACTGAAGAGTTCGATCTGATCTAGGTGGCGTTTCTCAGTCGACATTGGTGCCGACGATCCTTAGTTCGTTTTATCTTTATTATTTTATTTTTAATAAGACTTCCGCTATGTAATAAGTACTCTGATGTTTTATGACATTTATCTCCATACACTCTGTTATTATATATGTTGTCTTCTTGGCGCATGTATGAGATGCACCTGGCTTTGTTCCTTAAAGCCGGGTGTTACAGAAGTGGTATCAGAGGAAATGTTGACTGTAGGACGAAACCTAGATAGAAATGGACAACCCTTACCTACTTATCTCATTCTGACTCATTCTATACTTACCTTACTCTGATTCTTTCTACACTTATCTTGATCCTGTCTCACCTTCTACTGTTCTACTCTGATCATTCTTACCTTTTCTACTCTGAGACAAGATGGATTTCAAACCTTGGAATCCCTACCCCTATGACATTCTTAAGAGTTAGGGAACCCAAAACAAAAGTTAAAACTATTTTCTAAAAAAAATGTTGGTTGATTGTGCTGATGCTAAATGTCTGATTTGCTTCTTTGATTGATTGAATTATTATAGATGGACATCTTAGCATGTACCAACATAAGGTATTGAATTAGCTATAGTAGGTGAAATATTAATCTGCTTAGCTAATAAATCCCCCAAAGTAACATGATTGTAATTACTGCCTTGTCTACTGCTCTTTCTTACCATATGTATCTAACTCAGATGGTCAATACCAGGAGGGGTGGTGGAATTGATTTGCCTCCTAACCGACACACTCGAAGAATTTATAGACAACCTCAGCCACAGCCTGCAGAGATGAATCCTCCTAATCCTCCACCAGGCGGAGTTGACTCACTGGTTGTTGCTCAGATGGCGGTGATGCAGCAAATGGCGGACACTATGGCTGATATGCGTGCCTAGATGCAGCAAGAACGCCAAGAGATGCGTCAGGAAAGAGAAGACATACGCCAGGAGTTGCGCCTGGAGCGAGATGAGATACGCCAAGAAAGGAGGGCGCAACAACAACAGCTACAACAACAGCTTCAACAACAGCAGCAACAACAACAAGTACCACTGCCTCCACCACCACCACCAGTTCCACCTCGTGATAAGCACCGAGAGTTCATGAGTCATAAGTCACCTACATTTGCAAGTTCGCCAGATCCACTTGATGCAGATGATTGGCTGAAAGCAATTGAGAAGATGCTCAACATTGCACAATGCACTGACCGAGAGAAGGTTTTATATGCTTCTGGACGTCTGACGGGTCCTGCTGCTGACTGGTGGGATTCTTATACTGCTGCCCATGATGCTGCTGATACTATTGCCTGGGCAGAGTTCAGTACGCAGTTCAGGAACTATCATATTCCAGCTGGGATGATAAAGATCAAGAAGAAGGAGTTTCTGGCATTGAAGCAAGGCAACATGTCGGTCAGCGAGTACCGCGACAAGTTTATTCAGTTATCCAGATATGCCCCTGAAGAAGTTGCTGAAGACGAGAGGAAGCAGGAGCATTTCATTGAAGGACTTAATGGACCACTGCAGTATGCTCTAGTGGCACACACATTTCCATCATTTCAGAGACTGTTGGATAAGGCCCTGGCTATTGAACACAAGCGTGTTCAGTTGGGAGATTTGAAGAGAAAGGCAATATCTCAAGGACAAGGAAGCAGCAGTGTTCGTCCTTGCTACAGTTCACCACAGGGTACACCGACTCGACCGGGAGGACCACGCCCAGTTCAGCAATCACCACTGAGGACTCCACCTCCTCGACAGGCTACTCCCACGGGCACCCCGACGAAGTTTGCAGGACAGAGTCCAGGCACTCAATGTTTCAAGTGTGGGAAGATTGGTCATTATGCAAATGTCTGCCCACAGAGGATTGCTACTACTCCAGTTCAGAACAAGCAACAGACCCCTGGCAAGGGATATTCTATAGCCAGGGTGAATCAAGTCAGCGTTGATGATACTCCTGATGGTGGGGACCTCGTAATTGGTATGTTTTATGTTAATGCAATTCCTGCAACAATATTATTTGATTCTGGTGCTACACATTCATTCATGTCTGCTAGATATGCCAACACAAATGAAATACCACTGCTAAATATGAGAAAACCCCTGATAGTAATTACACCTAAAGGGCCTGTTGAGGCGAATCAAATGACACGTAGATTGACATTAACCATTATGGGTAGAGAATTTGGAGCTACTGCTATAATATTAGAGTCAAGCAGTATAGATCTGATCCTTGGTATGTCATGGCTAAGAAAGGCAAAGGCCGTTATAGCATGTGGTAGGGGTACCATAGAACTCACTACCACTAAAGGAGAAAGGTTTCAAGTTAATATTGCAGTAACCTCCTCATCCATGCGTGCAATGTTCTTTATGCCTGAGGAGTTTGTTGGTGACAACATCCGGGTGGTTAGAGATTTTCCGGATGTCTTTCCAGAGGAGTTACCAGGGATGCCACCTGATAGAGAAGTTGAGTTTGTTATTGATCTCCTACCTGGAACCGCCCCTATTTCTAAACGGCCATATAGAATGTCCGTAGAAGAGTTGAAGGAACTTAAGAAGCAGTTGACGGAGTTACAAGAGGCTGGTTATATTCGTCCAAGTTCCTCACCTTGGGGAGCACCGGTGTTATTTATGCAGAAGAAGGATGGATCGCAACGGATGTGTGTGGATTATAGATCTCTTAATGATGTTACGGTGAAGAACAAGTATCCGTTGCCCCGTATTGAGGATTTATTTGATCAGATGAGAGGAGCTAGAGTATTCTCGAAGATTGATCTCCGATCCGGTTACCATCAGATGAGGATTAGACCATCGGATATTCCCAAGACGGCTTTCTCGACTCGATATGGATTATATGAGTTTACTGTTATGTCATTTGGACTAACCAATGCACCAGCTTACTTCATGAATTTGATGAATAAGGTGTTTATGGAGTATTTGGACAGATTCGTCGTGGTGTTTATCGACGATATTCTTATCTATTCTAAGAATGAAAGTGATCATGAACAACATTTAAGGTTGGTGCTACAAAAGCTGCGAGATAATCAACTCTACGCTAAGTTCAGCAAGTGCGAGTTTTGGATTGACAAGGTGCCATTCCTTGGTCATATTATTTCTAATGGAGGAATAGCAGTGGATCCTGCTAAGGTGAAGGAGATTATGGAGTGGAGAGTGCCCACTACAGTTACGGAGATTCGGAGTTTCTTGGGACTCGCAAGATATTATCGGAGATTTATTGAAGGATTTTCTAAGATTGCTAAGCCCATGACATCGCTTTTGGAAAAAGGAAGAGAATTTAAGTGGGATGAGAAGTGCCAAGAAAGCTTTGATCAGTTGAAGGAGAGATTGATGTCACCTCCAGTATTGATCATGCTAGATCTGCAGAAGGGATTTGATATTTATTGTGATGCATGTGGCCAAGGACTTGGATGTGTGCTCATGCAAGAAGGACATGTGATTGCCTATGCATCTCGTCAGTTGAGGAAGCATGAATTGAACTACCCCACTCATGACTTGGAATTGGCTGCCGTTGTGCATGCACTTAAGATTTGGAGACACTATATTATGGGAACTAAGTGCCAAGTGTACACGGATCATAAGAGTTTGAAGTATATATTCACTCAGAAAGATCTCAACCTGAGGCAACACCGTTGGTTGGAGCTCATTAAGGATTATGATTTGGAGATTCACTATCACCCAGGCAAGGCGAATTTGGTTGCAGATGCCTTGAGTCGGAAGGAGCATGTTCACTCCGCTTTCGTTGTCCAGCTACCTGATGAATTAGCAAAAGACTTTGAGAGGCTCAACCTGGGAATTGTTACACATACGGAAGGAGTGACTATTGAATTGGAACCTACCTTGGAGCAAGAAATTCGTAAAGGTCAGGTTGGTGATGCCAAAATCCAGGAGATCAAGGATCTGATAACAGAGGGTAGAGGCCTAGAGTTCACGGAGGATGAGCAAGGCACGATATGGTTCAAGAATCGGATCTGTGTTCCCGATATTGATAGTCTTCGAGAAACCATATTGAAGGAAGCACATGACTCAATTTATTCTATTCATCCTGGAAGTACTAAGATGTATCAGGATTTGAAGCAAAAGTATTGGTGGTATGGATTGAAGAGAGATGTGGCTGCACATGTGGCTATGTGCGATGTATGCCAAAGAGTTAAGGCTGAACACCAGAGGCCAGCCGGACTATTGCACCCACTGAAGATACCTGAGTGGAAATGGGAAGAGATTGGCATGGACTTCATTGTTGGATTACCCCGCACGTCTGCTGGATATGATTCTATATGGGTGATTGTGGACAGGCTAACTAAAGTAGCCCACTTTATTCCAGTGAAGACCACTTATTCAGGAGCTAAGTTGGCAGAGTTGTACATGGCACGGATTGTATGCCTGCATGCTGTGCCAAAGAAGATTGTGTCAGATCGAGGATCACAGTTTACCTCTCGATATTGGAAGAAGTTGCACGAGTCATTGGATACAAGATTGAATTTTAGTTCGGCTTACCATCCCCAGACTGATGGGCAGACTGAGAGGACTAATCAAGTACTGGAAGATATGTTAAGAGCTTGTGCTCTTAGGCATGGTGGAAGTTGGGATAAGAGTCTACCGTATGCGGAGTTCTCTTATAATAATAGCTATCAGGCCAGTTTGAAGATGTCACCGTTTGAGGCTTTGTATGGCAGAAAGTGCAGGACTCCCTTGTATTGGAATCAAACTGGTGAAAGGCAGTTGTTTGGGCCTGAGATTATACAGGAAGCAGAAGAACAAGTTCAGCAAATAAGGGAGAATTTGAGAACTGCACAGTCCAGGCAGAAAAGTTATGCTGATACCCGGAGAAGACTGCTTGAGTTTAAGGAAGGAGATTATGTCTATTTGAAGGTGTCACCACTCCGGGGTATGAGAAGATTCAAAGTCAAAGGAAAGTTGTCCCCTCGCTTTATTGGACCCTTTTTAATCTTAAAGCGAGTGGGGGAGGTTGCATATCAATTGGAGTTACCGGATCGTCTCGCGGATGTTCATGATGTATTTCATGTATCTCAGCTGAAGAAATGTCTCAGGGTGCCTGAAGAACAGTTACCAATGGAAGACCTTAGTGTTCAAGAGGACTTGACTTATGCTGAGTACCCCATCAAGATTTTGGATACTTTGACTCGAGTTACGAGAAATAAGGTTATAAAGATGTGCAAAGTTCAATGGAGCCACCACGGTGAAGATGAAGCAACTTGGGAAAGAGAAGAAGAGCTTCGTATAAATTTTCCCCACCTTTTTCCTAGATCTTCTTAAATCTCGAGGACGAGATTATTTTTAAAGGGGGTAGGATTTGTAATACTCAAAGTTGTATACCAAGAGTAATAGAGAGAGCTTCTCATGTTGTGTGTTTCATTTGCATCATAAAAAGAGCACCTATGTAATTGAGAGTGACTAAATAAAACAATTATTCTAAAATAAAGAAAAGTGCATTTGTTGGAGTTTTTATGTTTGTGCATTAAATAAAAATAACAATAAAATAAAATGACAAGAAATATATTAAAATCCCAAAATGGAAACTTATAATATAAAAGAATATGTGGGCACCCATATTGGAAATTGAATTCTAAAGGGAATTCTACAATTGGAGGAGATTGGGAAAATACTAAACAAAGAGGATAAAATAAATTCATAAATAAATAAAAGTTGGTCCATATGGTTATGAAGATTTATAAAATTAACCTGAGTGTGATCTTCACACAAAAATAGATTCAAATTTGAAATCTAAAATTTAAAAGGAAGAAAGGAAAAAGAAAACATAAAAGAAAAAGGAAAAACCCTGCAGTTGGGCCTGGTTCGCGAATTCGGCCCACCAGGGGGAAATATCCCGCGCTTGGCCCATTCCTGGGCTCTGCCTCCGCACGGCCGCACCGACAGCTGGGCCCCGGGTGCCAACCTTTCCTTCCGCGCGTGCGTTCTCCTCCTCTCGCTGCGCTGCGGGACCCTTCCGTCAGCCACGCAGGATTCAAGCGCGTCGCTCCGGGACTGTCGCGCTGACCCCACCTGTCATCCGCGAGCCCCCGTAACAAACCGAGCGAGACGACCGGCGGCGTGGGCGCTCGGGTCGCCTCAACCTTCCTCTCCTTCGCCCTACTTAGGTGACCGCCGCCATCTCGCATTCGCCGTCAGATAATCAACCGCGCCCAGCCAGAAGCGTCATTGCGGAGAGGGTAGTGTTAGCCGAGGGAGCGATTGAGTCCGCCGTCGGTGATCTCCGCCAGTGCAGGGTTTCCGTCCTCGGTTCTTGACCGAGGGGGTGCCGCTATCATCAGTAGGGCCGTGTGTGGCCGAGGATTGAATTCGTGTGCCTGCGTCATGTGGGAATTCCTCGCCGTCGCTGGGAGATTTCCGCCGACCGCGCTACAACGTGGGCGGAGCTGCTACCGTTGCAAATCTGAGGTAAGACCACCTCCCTGCCCTTTGCCCAACTCTCCTCTACGTAGGGTGCCCATCGAATTAGGTCTTGGGGCATGGTATTGCGGTGGCCGCGCTCGACGGCGAAGCGCCGCCGCGGCACGCCGGGGGCCGGGTCCTACACTCGACCTCAGCCAAAATTAGTTGTAGCATTGAGTTCTGGGAGTCGTCAATTATACGTGGGATGAGTGAATCGGGTTATGGCGTTCGTTCTGGCCGGATTCGGGATCTCCGGCGGGCGGACCGCCGTGATCGGGCGCGCGCCACCGTGCGGCTCTGCTGGGTAGGGGAAGATGATCCCTCTGTCGTTCATCCTTGATTGAACGGTACAGATTAGATTATGGAAAACGTTTGAGTTGAATCGATTGGTGGCCGTCCGTTGTGTGATCGACGGATCCGAGTAGATCGCGAGCGCATTAAATCCTAGCCGTGGATCGCTAATCCAACGGTCGGCAGGGCGTACCGGTTCGGGTACGTTCTCGATCTAATCTAGGGCGTGCAAAATTGATCCAGCGGCTAGGGATTCTGGATACCCGTTCGCGGGGACAATTTACTTAAGAGTCCTCGGACTTTCTAAGTTTTGAACCCGCCGTCCACCTATTACTATTCACTGTGCCTAGTATCTCTTGCGCAGAGACCCCCGCGCTTTCTGAAAACTGAGGCCCAGTCCAGTGATCGTTTAAATTGAATAAATAAAATAGAAAATAGATTTTTAATATGAAAATAATTGCTAGAACTTTGATAATTCATAGAAAATTCATATGAGCTCCAAATTGGTCCATTCCAGTTCCTAAATTTTTGTAATAATATTGTCTACGCATTAGTGCCTCTGTTTTGGCATGAAAGGCTCATTTAAATTTATCTAATACTTAATCTTGTATTAAATACATAAAAGCTACAGAAATTCATAACTTGAAATATATAACTCCAAATTTAGTGATTCCAGTTCCTATGGTTTCATTTTGATATGTAGATTTTTACTGCATATTTTATTTACATGTTTGGTGTGATGTTGATTTTGGCTATACTATGTATGTATTGTGTTGATGCGAGTAGACGAGCAAGCCACTGTGGAAACTGAGGTTCAGCAGGTTGAAGTAGCTGAGCAGGAGCTCATTGAAGGCAAGTTGTGCCCTTGATCACTTCTTTTACCCATTCATGTTCTTATTATTCATAATGATCTGCATAGGTTAATTTTGATGGGAGCCTTTATGTTACCCCAGTTTTGATTACCTCTATACCTTGTTCACCCCTGAAATATTTTTGGGTAGTACTTGCTATTGCTTTATGTGGATTGGGTATGGAGATACACTATTCATGATTATTCTGTTATTATCTTGTTATTATTGCTGTTCATGTTAAGATCATTAAATTAATGGGAACATGGAGCGACCACCCGGGAAAACAGTGCTACCACAAGGGTTTAATGGGACGCCCTTGGCTGACTAATTAGGAAAGCTAGTGGAAGACTACCTTACCCGAAAGGGGCAAGGGCAGTAGGGGAGTGGTCAGTGTAGGGAGGTCCCTGGTTGATTTTGCTGCGATGGCGGTCAGCCAGGAACCCTGCATTGGAACTTCCTATAAACTGTAGCGGGTTTTCGGAAGCTAGTGGAACTTTGTAAAGGCCTCGTAGTGGATCCCGAGCCATTCACCTCGGTAGTGTCTAAGGGCCTTGCAAACCCTGGCGACATGGGATACACGACTTGTGGGTAAAGATGCGCAACCTCTGCAGAGTGTAAAACTAGTATACTAGCCGTGCTCACGGTCAAGAGCGGCTCGGACCCTCACATGATTAATTATGGAACTTAAATTCAATTTGACATTTGCATCGCATTTGGGATTATTTTACTATTACTGTTCTTTATTATTATTAAGGTTTGGTATTTACTTACACTTAGTAATTGCTAATAAAATTTTGACCAACTTATAAAAGCAATGCTCAGCCTTAGCCTCTATTTTATTGATCAGCCTTACACTTCATGAACTCCCACCTTTGGTGAGTTCATGCCACATTATTCCCCACGACTTGTTGAGCTATGAACGTATGTGAGCTCACTCTTGCTGTCTCACCCCCCCCCCCCACAGGAGAAGAACAGGTGGTCGAAGAGGAGCTGCCTAACACTGAAGAGTTCGATCTGATCTAGGTGGCGTTTCTCAGTCGACATTGGCGCCGACGATCCTTAGTTCGTTTTATCTTTATTATTTTATTTTGTAATAAGACTTCCGCTATGTAACAAGTACTCTGATGTTTTATGACATTTATCTCCATACACTCTGTTATTATATATGTTGTCTTCTTGGCGCATGTATGAGATGCACCTGGCTTTGTTCCTTAAAGCCGGGTGTTACAAGGACATGGCGGCGTGGTGGGCGTGAGTGGCGGCGCTAGGTTTAGGGGAGGGAGAGGACTGGACTTGTCGTGGTGAGCAACCAAGAGGATAAGGTAGGGCGGGAGTCGTGTTGAGGCCGTATGTCAGTGACTCAGTGGGAGAATACAGAGCTGGCCATCTTGGGTCCTAACAGGAGGGGCCGTATGTCAGTGATAGAATTAGTCCATGCAGAAGCAATGACGCCCGACGCCGGCCCTACAGAAGCAACGACGCCGGCCCTGCAGAAGCCCCGTCGCGCTCCCTTGTCGCTGCCCTCCCCCTCCTCCACCTGCAGCCTCACCATGCACGCCACCTCCGGCCATCTGCTCCCTCGACAAGCACCCCAGATGTAGCCTAGCCAGCTGTGGCCATTGTTTTAGGTAAGCAAGCTGTGAAAAGTGTTTTGTCGATTTCTATCCATCTCGATTTCTAAAATTTTGTCACGTATGTTTCTCTAGGATGAGATGGACAGAAGCTGGGTATACAACAGTGTGCCATTTAGTGAACCATATATGCTTGGTGTTGAACAATTCATGGCACATGTCAAAAGTAGATTTAGTGCACATGAGAAAATCAAGTGTCCATGTAGAAAATGCCTGAACCATATAGAAAAAAGTCAAGATGAGGTACAGGAGGATATCAAAATCAATGGTATTTCTAGGTGCTATACAAAGTGGGTTTACCATGGAGAGGGAGATATTGATGTTCAAGAAGATGATGACGGCACACTCGCTGTTGGTTATGAATATATGTCATGGGATGGAAATAACCAGGCTCCACTTGATGATGAAGGACAAGCTAAAGATGTCATTTTAGATGATAGTGAACGGGGAGTTCAAGGTTTGATTCAAGATCTGTACACCGCAGCAAGCCATGGTGTCGGTGGCAACTTATATCAGCAAATCATGGAAGAGGCAAAGCGTGAACTTTATCCAGGTTGCACCGAGGAGTCTAGGCTAAGTTTCATTATTAAACTACTGCATATAAAAGTGTACAATCGGATACCAAATTCTGGGTTTGATGCAATCCTTGAGTTGCTTTCGTCATCTTTGAAGAATGTGACCGGCCTCCCTAAGTCCTATAATGAACTGAAATCTCTACTTCGGAAGCTTGGTTTTGGTTATGAATCTATTCATGTGTGCAAGTATGACTGTGCTCTATTTTGGAAAGATCATGAAGAGGATGACCATTGCCCAATTTGTGGGTACACAAGATGGAAAGTGAACAAGGAGGGCAGAAAGAAAGTGCCTCACAAGGTCCTCCGTTACTTTCCAATAATTCCACGCCTCCAAAGGCTCTTTATCTCAAAGCAGCGGGCACAGTATGCAAGACAGCACAAGGAAAAGAGGGTACCGGTTGAGAATGAAATGAGACATCCTGCTGATGGAGAAGCTTGGAAAGAATTTGATGATAGTTTCAAGTCTTTTGTAGATGATCCCCGCAGTTTGAGGTTAGCCATTGCTACTGATGGATTTAACCCATTTGGTCAGATGACCAATTCATATAGCATATGGCCAGTGATAGTGGTTCCATACAATTTTGCACCTTGGATGTGTATAGACCAACCCAATTACATGCTTGCTTTACTAATTCCAGGCAAAAAATCACCGGGCAAAGATTTCCATGTGTTCATGCAACCTTTGATAGCAGACATGATGACTCTTTGGATGGTGTCTCTACTTATGATGCATATGAAGGCAAAGACTTCACCCTGCGTGCAGCGATTCTATGGGGAATCAATGACTATCCTGCATTAGGTATCATATCAGGCAGAACCACTAAGGACATACCAAATGAAAGATGATGGTTATTTCAAGAGCATAAACAACCAAGGTCGATGGTATAACAATGATCCTTTCATTATAGCCACAGATGCTTCACAAGTATTTTTCTTGGAAGATACAAAGTTAGGTGCATGTTGGCAAGTGGAACAAGAATTTGGCCACCGACATATATTTGATGTTGAAGAGACCGACACAAACGAACCGATCCATAAACAAGTACAGATGAGATGTCAGGAGGCATACCAAGAGGAGCATACTTCATTGAGAGATGGTGCAGTGGGAGACATTCATCCTGATTTGGATTTGTTGCACATGGATAATGAACCAGGCAGCCCTATTAGTAGAAACCTCATCGAAAACATCCATCGACAGAAACATACAACTCAAGGTGATAACATACACGGCGATGAAGAAGATGAAGATGACACCTACCTTCAGTACCATAGTCCAGAAGAAGGCAATACTTCAGGAGAAGACGGTGATGATGACTAACCTTAGCATTTGTAGAGACTTGTGAACCATGAACTTTTTCTATTAGTGATTCTGTTGTGTATTTCAATTATGCTACTACATTTGTATCTGAATTCTGAATTTGTAAGACCTTATATGCAATGACTCTATTTTCAGTGCATACTAGATGTATGATGCAAGTTACAGTGCCCAGAATTGATTCACATGCAGGCCGTAAAAATGTATAGAATCTGTCATGGAATGTATAGAATCTGTCACAAAATGTATAGAATTCTGTCATGGAATGTATAGAATCTGTCACAAAATGTATAGGCTGGAAGAAACATGCAGGCTGCAAAAATTTCATCGCACACAACTAAATCATCATAAGCAATAGATATCTTTATTTCCAACATACATCACAAAGACACAGATTACACAAGAGATGTCCAAGAGCACGAAGGCCAATATTTCCTACGAAGTACACATACATCCACCACAACAGGTTCAATACAACTTGTTCTTCAATAATACTATAACTTCAACACAAAAGCCAATACTTCATCAACATTGCCTACTTCAACACAAAAGCTACAACCAAGAAGATGGCAAACACCAGGAGTACTGTTACATTCACACATCCACACACGAGACAAATCAAGCTTCCCATGCCATCTCTGTTCTTGCTAACCATTTCTGTCACCTTGTTCAGATTTTGCTCTAAGCTGTCAATTTTTCCCACGAGCTCAGGAACCTTGGTTGTCGAACCTGCTGCAATGGTGGAGGATGCTGACGGTAGATATCCATTATCCTGAAGGAACACCAAATATTCTTCCTCGAACCAAAACCTATCACATGTCCCCTGCATCCAAATTTCAGCAAAGTCAACCACTGCAAACAAGAATGAAATTTGGGCAATGCAAATTATTCAACCACTTCACTGACATTTCTATGGTTCTTCCTAGGACACTTGAAAAATCTCTTTCCAACGTTATTGGAGTATGTGGTATTAGCAGCAAACACCCTCACATCCTTGCAATCTGGGCACATTATCAATGGCAACCCGGTCACATCATCGATCGGCGCCTCCAGATCGACGCTAATGGGCACAGTTCCTGCAGCAACAACAGCAAGGGGTCTGGGTTCTATGACATCCCTAGCTGTGCTTCACCGCCGAGAGCGCGCAGTTGATGACCAGGCCTACGACATGACCCCTGATTGATGCAAATGGGAATGATTAGCAACTGTAATTCCAATTGAAAGATGAACAGGGAGGGGATGAGGGCGCTGCTGCCAACCAAATCCAAGGGGACAAGGACGGGTTTGACGGCACCAGTGCCCACCATGAGCAAGTGGGGAGTAGGAGCATGCCACCTACCAACCTGATTTAGTCGCAGCGGTCACTGGAGATCCGCGCTCCTCCGGGCAGCCTGGCAGCGGAGCTCGCGTTGCCTCCGCCCAGGCTACCGCGCCGTCACCTAGGGAGACGGGGAGCCAGCTACGCCCAAAGCCTGCCCAACGTCGGCCGTGCACAGCCCAGACGCCACCAGCCACACGACGCTCGCCCACCGCTCGCCGTCCTCTGCACCGCCAGAGGCCGCCCTCCGCTCGTTTCTGTCTTCGGTGGTGTGGGGGAGATGGGAAAGTGAATGCGGTCAATAGAAAGGGGTACGGTCCTTTTTTGGAAAAAAACATAAAGTGACGCCGCCAAATCATCACATAAAGGCACATCTAAGCGTCATAAAAGTAAAACCGTCTACCGGCTCCTAACGCCTGACAATATATGACGAATCTTCGTACCCTTATGTGACAACAAAAATACTATCGTCATAAAATCTTCATGGCCTCATGAAATTATGACGACTCAAAAAATTCCATCATATTATGTGACCTTATATGACGATAACTGACCTTGTCATTAGGTATTTTGTCATAAAAGAACAAATTTCTTGTAGTGGAGATTTCCTTATCACTAATGGCTTCAAAGTCGGAAAAGCCGATCCTACACTCTTTACTAAAACTATTGCAAAATATTTGTTTGTATGCCAAATTTATGTTGATGATATCATATTTGGTACTAACAAATCTACTTGTGAAGAGTTTAGTAGGATCATGATACAAAAATTCGAGATGCCTATAATGGGAGAATTGAAGTATTTCCTAGACTTTCAAATCAAGCAACTCCAAGATGTCACCTTCATCAGCCAAACAAAGTACATTTAAGACATACTTAACATGTTTGGAATGAAGGATGCCAAGCCCATCAAGACACCCATGGGAACCAATGGGCATCTCGACCTCGACACGGGAGGTAAATCCGTAGATCAAAAGGTATACCGGTCGATGATAGGATCTTTACTCTATTTATGTGCATCTCGATCGGATATTATGCTCTCCGTATGCATGTGTGCAAGGTTCCAAGCCGATCCTAAGGAAGTTCATCTTAGGGCCATGAAAAGAATCATGAGATGTCTAGTTTATACTTCTAAGTTTGGTCTTTGGTACCCCAAGGGATCCACTTTTGATTTAATAGGATATTTAGATGTCGATTGGGCAGGGTGTAAAATTGATAGGAAGAGCACATTAGGGACTTGTCAGTTTCTGGGGAGATCCCTGGTGTCTTGGGCTTCAAAGAAACAAAACTCAGTAGCTCTTTCTACCACCGAAGCCGAGTATATTGCCGCAGGCCATTGCTGTGCGTAATTACTTTGAATGAGGCAAACCCTTAGGGACTATGGCTACAAATTGAGCAAAGTCACTCTTCTATGTGATAATGAGAGTGCAATCCGCATGGCGGATAATCCCGTTGAACACAGTCGCACTAAGCACATAGACATTCGGTATCACTTTTTGAGGGATCACCAACAAAGGGCGATATCGAGATTGCTTATGTCAGCACCAAAGAACAATTAGCTGATATCTTTACCAAGCCTTTAGATGAGAAAACCTTTAACAAACTTAGGAATGAGCTAAATATTCTTGATTCTCGGAATTTGGATTGAAACATTGCACACATAGCTCATTTATATACCTTTAATGATGTCTCTCTCATTTTGGTACAAGTGCATATCTGTTATTAATTGTGTACCAAGGCTATGACTAATGTGTTTTCAAGTATCTTTCTATACTAAGTCATAAATTGAAAGGGAAATGGAGTCTTCAGCGAAGACAAGGCTTCCACTCCACTCTAACGGTATCATTTACCCTTCGCCATCACTCTGCATCACTCTCACATTGGTATACTCTTTTCACTCATATTTACTTATACCAATGGGGGAGAAAACAAAAGGGCTCTCAACGTCTCCGTTTTTGGCGGTTAATGCCAAAGGGGGAGAAATATTAAGCCCAAAGCAAAAGGACCGCACCACCAATTTCAAAACTTTCATTAGTTAGTTTTCACAAATGTTGTTTTTCAATTAGTATCTCAATTGGCATCTATTTCAAAAACCCTATTGAAAATTAAGAGGAGAATTTCATTCAGGGGGAGTTTTGTTTAGTCAAAGGAAAAGCATTTGATATAGGGGGAGAAAATTTCAAATCTTGAAAATGCTTCTTGCAATCTTATTCATATACCTTTGACTATTTGTAAAATACTTTGAAAAAGTTTTCCAAAAAATTTGCAAAAACAAAACAAGTGGTGCAAATATGGTCCAAAATGTTAAAATAAAAGAAAGCTATCCATGCATATCTAGTGAAATTGTAAATTGGTTTAATTCCAAGTAACCTTTGCACTTACCTTATGCAAACTAGTTCATTTCTTACTTATATATTTGCTTTGGTTTGTGTTGGCATCAATCACCAAAAAGGGGGAGATTGAAAGGGAATTAGGGTTTAACCTTTTCCTATAAATAATTTTGGTGGTTGAATGCACAACACAAATAATGGACTAACTAGTTTGCTCTAGATTATATATTCTACAGGTACATAAAGGTTCAACACAAACCAATAAAAGAACAAAGTTAGGGTTCAAAATCAAAGGAGCAAAGGAGCCAAGGGTGCCCTGGTCTGACGCACCAGACTGTCCGGTGTGCCACCCGATAGTGTCCGGTGCACTAGGACCGTATAGGATCCAACTCGCCACCTTCGGGTTTCTCAGGCCGCGCTCCGCTATAATTCATCGGACTGTCCGGTGTGCCACCGGACTGTCCGGTGCACCAGCGGAGCAACGGCTACCAGCGCAACGGTCGACTGCAACAGACACCTACGAACGCTACAGTGCGTGGACAGTGCGCGTAGAAGTCAAAGTAGCCGTTAGAGGCGCACCGGACAGTGAACAGCACCTGTCCGGTACGGCATCGGACTGTCCAGTGCCCCTAGAAGACAAAGCTCCAACGGTCGTCTATGCCCGAACCCTAACGGTTGGGTGACGTGGCTGGCGCACCGGACTGTCCGGTGCGTCCATCGACAGCAGCCCAACCCCAACGGTTGTTTGGTGGTTGGGGGCTATAAATACCCCCAACCACCTCCACTCCAACTATCCAAGCATTCATCACACTTCATTCAATACAAGAGCAAAGTGCAACACTCCAAGACACAAATCAAAGCCACCGATCCAATCAAAGTCCCCAATTCAATTCTAGTGCTTTAGGACTTGTGAGAGGATTGTTCTTGTGTTTCTTTGTTGCTCTTGTGTCTTGGTTGGCTTTCTTCTTTCTCTCATTCTTATTCTCAAAGCTTTGTAAGCAAAGCAAGAGACACCAATCGTGTGGTGGTCCTTGCGGGGTCTAAGTGACCCAAGAAATCAAGGAAGAAAGCTCACTCGGTCTAAGTGACCGTTTGAGAGAGGGAAAGGGTTGAAAGAGACTGTCTTTGTGACCACCTCAACGGGGACTAGGTTCATTGGAACCGAACCTCGGTAAAACAAATCACCGTGTTCATTTGCTTATCTTTCATTTGATTTGTTTTCCCCTCTCTCCCGGACTCGAATTCATTTCTAACGCTAACCCCGGCTTGTAGTGTGTGCTTAAGTTTGTAGATTTTAGATTCCGCCTATCCACCCCCCCTAGGCGACTTTCACTGTGCTGCTGAAATTTTTTACTGAAGCCAAAGCTTTCTACGCTCTGTGCACTTGCTGACTGGTCTTCGAACATACGTCAAGTCAATTGAAATTAGGTTCGTCTCAAGAACTGAAATGGCTAGAATTAGAAATACTACAAGACTGACAAACGAGGGTGGGGAGACTGAGACTGCTGAAACAGCTCCAATTTCAAAAGTTATGAGGCGCTCTAGGCTGGTTATTCAAGAGGAAGAAGAAGCTTTTTCCGAGAAGGATAATGCTAATGCTGAAGCTAAAAATGTTATTGCCGAAGCTTGAAGCGATGACGAAGAAGATGATGGCATACTGAGTCCAAGCAAGCCTAGCCATATCGAGTTTGGCAGATCTACCATGAAACTAGAGGACTTAGTTTTAATGAAGAAGCTTGGTTATTTCGGAAAGAATGATGATAACTTGATAAGGTTCGCAGGTGAAGAGATAATTCCAAAGCCGAAGGATGATGAGGTGGTGGTTTTCAAGAGCTTCTTCCATGCCGGGCTTCGATTCCCGTTGTACGAGATGATTGGTGAAGTGTTAAAAAGATTTGAGATATATCTTCATCAGCTAACACCAAACGCTATAGTCAGGCTTAGTGTCTACATATGGGCTCTCCAAAGCCAGGAAAAAAGTGCTAATGCTGAAGGATTCTGTAGAGTCCATGAACTCCACTATCAGACCAAGGAGAGAGTAGATGGTCTGCACAAAAACTTCAGATGCTATAACTTAGCATATCAAAAGGATACGAAGGCTCCTGTGATTGGGTACCACACCAAGTGGCCTACTAGCTAGACAAATGAGTGGTTTTATGTAAAGGATGACGAGAAGAGAAGGGATAAACTTATGAGCATGATTGTTGGGGACTTGTTCTCAAATGCTAAGAATTAAGAACAAGGCAACATAAAAAGTGTTAAATGTTAGACTCCTTCGTCCCTGAAAACATTATGTCCCTTCGGATATAATGAATTTTGGACGAAGGTTATAAAGAGAAAAAACCTTCGTAAGATTAATAAATGAAAAAAGAGAGCACATATACACAAAATGTGAGTAATGATGCGGGTATAATCATCAACTTATTTTTATTACCAATTTCATAAAAACAAATTGCAAATGTACCTTCAGATTGATGGAAAGTAAAGGTACAATTGTGATGCGCGAAAACGTATGCCAGGTCAGCGTGAACAGTACGGGAGTACTGTTCATCTATTTATAGGCACGGGACGCAGCCCGTGTAAAATTACATTGATGCCCTTTACATTTGATAATAAATTTATGGCAATCCTTCGAGGTTTAACTTCACTTTTCATCCTTAAGTCGGTTCCTCTTTACCTTCGTCATGCCGAAGCTTTTCTGCACGTAGCTTCGTGATCGTCCTATCCTTCGTCGTGATCGCTCTCCACCCCAGTCAAGCTTCGTCTTAACCATGCTCTTGTACACCCGCAACCTGACTCCAAAGATACCTGTTCACATGTTTCACTCGGAAAATATTGTCAAATCGTGTTTTTGAGGAGCTTCGGAAGCCGAAGGCCCCCAACAGTAGCCCCTCGCAATATTAATTTACTGCAATGATAAATTCATATTGCGACATGGACGAAGGCTTTGAGCCGAAGGTCCGAAGAAACACCTTCCTTCTGCTAGAATAGCAGCAGTCATTGACAAACGGGGCCCTCCAGTTTCCGACACACTGGGTGTATAAATAAGAGCTCACCGCAAGTTTATTTGGCACTCTCTCTTGCCATCCGCTTTTACTCACCCAAAAAAATTTTAGCCTGCACGCAACAGCACTTGCTCGGTTTTAGATTTTTAAGCTTCGGTTTCGAGTGTGTTTTGTCAGCATTTTCGAAGATGCCTGAGGATAAGAAAGCCGTTGGTGGTTCGAAGCTAAGCCTTTCTGAGGAGATGCACCTGGGCTTTCTTGAATCAATGTCAAAGACTAATATGGAGAAGATTACCAGGGAGATTTTGGAGGGTTTATCTGAAGATACTGGCGACAGTGAAAGTTACGATGTGGATAGTGGTGGTGAAGATTCCGAAGATCGACCCTGGCGACCAAGCCATGCAGTTTTTGGTAAGTCCAGTATTAAGGAGAATCATCTTGTCAATATGAGAGGGAGATACTTTCGGGACTTGTCTATTGTGAGGGCTGACGAAGGAGAGAAGACTTGTCCGACTCCCGAAGAAAATGAGGTCGTGATATTCCGAAGCTTCTTAAAAGCTGGATTACGATTTCCCTTGAGTAGCTTTGTCGTGGAAGTGCTGAAGACATTTGAAATCTACCTTCACCAACTTATCCCCGAAGCAATCATAAGGATGAACATCTTTGTGTGGGCCGCGAAAAGCCAAGGTTTGGAACCTAACGCAAAAAGCTTTTGTAACATACACGAGCTATTGTATGAGACAAAACCCTGGGGCAAAGAGCAGTATCACAACAACTTTGGCTGCTACAGCTTCGGCGCTCGGTCCGGGTCAAGCTGCCCTGTGCCAACTTTTCGAAAGAGGTGGCCCGGCGACTGGATGACAGAATGGTTTTACGTGAAAAATGACTTGAAATCACGTGAAGATATCAAAGGTATCATTATGCGCCCTATCTGGCAACGCTTTGGCCTCCGGAAGCCGAAGGTGGAAATGGATGAAGCAGCCAAAGAATGCCAGAGAGCCTTCGGCGTGGTTTGCTCTTTTATTGGGACAAGGGATTTGGTCCAAGAGCATATTGCCTTCAGAGTATGGCCACTTGTAGAAAAATGGGAAATGCCGAAGGAGACCGTCAGGGAACCTGACGAAGGTGGACTAGTTAGGCTAAAATACACATTCAAATATGGAGATAAGTTTGTTGAACCAGATGATGACTGGTTAAAAAGTATTGAGGCTATAAGTGACGAATTGCTTGGGGTATATTCGAAGGCTGAAGATACTGCATTATCAGCGGCCTTCGGAGGCCGAAAGAAGAAGAGACTTAACCGAGTATTCGATGCAATTGGGTTTGTCTACCCCGACTACCATTACCCAGTGCGAGGCCAAAAAAGGAAAAATACTTCTCCTGCAAAGGAAATTGCTTCAGCTGCTCCTAGTGAGCCATCCCCGAAGAGGAAAAAGGTAAAGGTGCTCACACACCGGCCATGTTATATTGAACCGGCCACAGTGCCTGAGTTTATTGGTGAGGCCTCTTCGGCCAGCGAAGCTAGAGAACCAACTCCAATGCCAAAAATCGAAGAAGTGGCCGAAGCACCAACAACAGAGAAAATAGAAGAACCGAGGACTGGAGAAACAAAAACATTAGAAATTTTAAGTCCTCCAACAAAAATCGAGGCCACGAAAAGCCAAAAGGGTCCAGCAGCGACCCCGAAAAGAAAAAGGATGGTTAATGTGCTAGATGTTTTGGAAACAATTAAATCTTCAAGCATAACACCAAAGAAAATTGTTGAAGCTTCTGAAATGTCTACTGAAGCCTTTGTTGCTGAAGCTTTGAAGCAACAATTTGAAACTGAAGCTGGGCCCTCAGAGCCCACCAAGGTAAAACCTTTGAAAGCTGAAGAAAGAAAATTGACAGAGGCAACTTTGGAAACCGAAAAAATAAAAATGACAGAGCCAATTTTGATTGAAGAAATTGACACTGGCGCCCCCGAAGCATCTTCCAAAATACATGATTATATTGTGCGACATGCTTCGGGGAAGAAACTGTCTGAAGAAGAGATTTTTGAAGCTAATTACTATGCCCGAGAACTGAAGTATCCGAAGGGGGCCATAGTGTTCAATGGAACAGACGAAGATGAGTTCCTATACTGTCTCCCAGACAATAAAGAATTATCCGTCTGCCGAGAGATGGCTGGGAGCATGGGGTTCCCGAAGCTTGAAGTTGGCCTTTGCGCCATGACGAAGGAGGATCTTGCAGATAGCCTTGCATATAATAGTCTGAAGGTGCAAAAATTGTAAATTTTGAAATTTATGAATTTTGAATTAGTCTTTTGCTGTTATGTTAATCCATTCATTCTTTTGAATAGGGCTTAATACTCAGCAATGCCTTAAGGGCACAAAAGAATGCTGAAGACGAGAGCTGCACTATTGCTCTTAACAACCTTCGAATAGAGGTTATCAGGCTAAGAAACGAAGCCTTGGAAAAGGACAAAATTCTGCTTACATTGGTGGATAAAATGAAGGAAGACGAAGCTAGCTCGAAAACTCAAGCCGAAGCTCAGAAGCGCGAAATCGAAGATCTTCGGAAACAATTAGCCCGAGCTAAAGAAGAACGCATTCTTGAAGAAACAAAACAAGAACTAAGTGATCAATGGGCAAATCATTTGGAAATAAATGTTGAAGAGCTTCGTGCTTCAAAGAAAAGGTGCTATGATAAATCCATAGAGTGTGTTAAAAAGATAAAATCCAGCTTCGCCAGCGTCGGCGCATTTTCTAGTGAAGAAAAGTTCACAAGAGGGAATCCAGAAGGTCCGATTGAATGGATCAGTCACGAAGCTGAGGCCTTCGAGGAAATCTTGAATAGTCGCGGGGACATTTGTGCTTTTTCGGGCGCCAGAGGAATTGTTACTATTTTGGAGAAGAAAGGGTGCGAGCATGTAAAATCTTTAGCACAATCTGAAGCTGCTTTATCCTCTAAAGATATTAAAGACCCTTCAGCCGAAGCAAGTCAGGTCAGCGGAAAATTTTTCACCGACATTTGGGACAATGGCGACCGAGAAATGGCTCAAGAAATCATTCAGAGAAGCGAAAAAGGCATCCTTGACGCTAGGAAGGTAGCGAAGGCTACTGAAAAAAGCACAGGGCCCGAAGGGCAAATAGGTATTAATTAGTGGTTTTTATTCTGTTGTGATTTTTTATTTTGAACTTTGTTCGCGATTTGTAATAGTAATATGGCTGTGTCCTCTCGTCCCTCAGAACCTGCTGAGGCAGCTCCGGACCCCCCCCCCCCCCCCCCCCCCGAAGAGGGACGATGAAATTAGACAAATGGCCGAAGCCATCATGGACATAGTTGTCAATCAGCTACTAAACGAAGCTGCAGAAGTTGTTCTTAGGGAAGATTAAGTGCTATTGTAAAAATACTTGGAACATGACATGTGTAAAACTTTGTAACTTTGAATGTAATATATAATCTATTTATGGTTCAATTCTTTACGATGCATGAAATTTTGCATACATACCGTTTTTTGAGCCTTCGGCGAAAAAACACCTTCCCTTCTTTTCATGCTTCGTGAAGAAAATCTTTTATGTATCACAAGAATTTTCATACTTCTCTGATGAAGAATATCCAAGCTTCGTGAAAACATTCTTCGAAGCTATAAAAAAGTTTTATGTTGCCTCTCTGACGAAGCTATACTTCTTCTCAATTTATCTTGTGCTTTAGCACGATTTTCTCTTTTTCCAAAACATTCTTCGAAGATCAATACTGTGTCCCCTTCTTGTTCTACATGCGATATGATGTATGATGCTTATGTTATGCAAAATGATGTGATGATGTTATGCTATGCAAAATGATATTTATGCCGAAGATACACACAACTCTGCAATAGAGCACATAATCTTTTATCTCGGCGCTGACTTTTCGCTATAAGCCTCCCTTAGGAGCTTCTTTGCCTTTTACTTTCAGCGGAATCAGCGTTTATTTTTCATTGTAAGCCTCCCTTAGGAGCTTCTTCGCCTTTTACTTTCAGCGGAATCAGCGTTTATTTTTCGCTGTAAGCCTCCCTTAGGAGCTTCTTCGCCTTTTACTTTCAGCGGAATCAGCGTTTATTTTTTGCTGTAAGCTCTGCATTCCCTTCGGAACGACTTTTGAGCAGAAAACTTACACTGCGCTCCTTTAGGAACGGCTTTTTACTACTTCGAAGAAGTTACAATATGTTCCTTAGAACAAGTTTTTGATAATTCGAAGGTTCTCCGTGCCACCATAAATTCTTGTGCTTCGGTAACTCAAGCCTATGGAGAAAATATATTTTCATTATGATGATAAGCTAAACTATTATAAGAATTTGAAAAAACGATAAAAGACACTTAAACTTCCCATAATTGTTCTTTACTACAAAGAAAGTAAAACTGAATGCGAAAATGCGAAAAGCTGTTGTCGAGGTAGGATATTTTGTCAGTAAATATGCTTCGACTCTGGCACAGTGCTATTGACTGTGCGAGCTTCGGACTCCTCCCTGAGGTCCCTCTGGGGGTGAGAGTGCTGGCTCCCTTCTGGCTGTGGACCACGTTGTATTGGTGGTGGTGGTGGAAGCTGTTGCCAGGAAGCTTGGGGTTGGCTTGCCGAAGCAACAGAGGCTGTAGGGTGATTGCCTACATATTCTGGAATGTAAGGCGAATGGTACGAAGCAGTATGCATGACCTACTTCGACTGGTTCTGTTGCGCTGCAGCCTCTTCTAGCTCCTTTTGCTTCTGGATGGTAACATGGCACATCCTGGTGGTATGGCCCTTGCCTTCACCACAGAATAGGCAATAAATTTTTCTTGGTTGATCTCCAAATCTTCCCCCGAAGCCCCTGTTGCCTCTGCCCCTTGGCGCTGGCGGCCGGAAAGAGCTTTGCTGTTGCCCTGAAGCTTGTGAGGAGCACTGTGGCCTTTGTTGTTGACTCCCTTTGTCATCACTTTGGGTAGAATTGTGAATTGACCTGACATGCCTCGGATAAAATCTTCCTCCGAAGCCCCTGACCATTTCAGAGAACCTGAAAGCTTCCTCCCTTCTTTGGCGAAAATCATTGTCAGCTCGAATATACTCGTCCATCTTCTAGAGCAGCTTCTCCAAAGTTTGAGGAGGCTTCCTGGCAAAGTACTGAGCTATAGGTCCTGGCCGGAGCCCCTTGATCATGGCCTCAATGACAATTTCATTGGGCACTGTTGGTGCCTGTGCCCTCAGACGTAGGAACCTTTGGACATATGCCTGAAGGTATTCTTTGTGATCCTGGGTGCACTGGAATAAAGCTTGAGCAGTGACTGGCTTCGTCTGAAACCCTTGGAAGCTGGTTATCAACATATCCTTCAGCTTTTGCCATGAGGTGATTGTCTCTAGCCTAAGGGAGGAGTACCAGGTTTGCGCAACGCTCCTGACAGCCATGACGAAGGACTTTGCCATGATCGTCGTGTTGCCGCCGTACGAAGATATAGTTGCCTCATAGCTCATCAAGAATTGTTTCGGGTCTGAATGACCATCGTACATGGGGAGCTGGGGCGGCTTGTAAGACTGTGGCCAAGGAATAGCCTGCAGTTCTGTTGACAAGGGAGAAGCATCATCAAAAGCAAAATTTCCATGATGGAAATCTTCATACCAGTCGCCCTCGTTGTAGAAGCCCTCTTGATGAAGCTCTCTACGCGGGGGCCTTTGGTTCTGGTCATCTGGAGCAAGATGTCGAAGCTCTTCAGAGGCTTCGTCTATCTGCATTTGAAGATCAGCTAGACGAGCCATCTTCTCCTTCTTCCGTTGGACCTGTTGATTGATCATCTCTAAATTTTGGATTTCTTGATCCAAGTCGTCCTCCGGAGGCGTTGGACTAGTGACCTTCCTCGTCTGGCTTCGGGCCTCCCTAAGAGAAACGACATCTTGATTGGGGTCCAGCGGCTGCAGAGTGGCAGCCCCTGTCGTGGAAGCTTTTTTCGACGGCATGACGAAGGTGACGCTTGCCGAAGGTGTTCAAAACTCAAAAAGTGGAAGTGAGTTCACCGGAGGTGGGCGCCAATGTTGGGGACTTGTTCTCAAATGCTAAGAATTAAGAACAAGGCAACATAAAAAGTGTTAAATGTTAGACTCCTTCGTCCCTGAAAACATTATGTCCCTTCGGATATAATGAATCTTGGACGAAGGTTATAAAGAGAAAAAACCTTCGTAAGATTAATAAATGAAAAAAGAGAGCACACATACACAAAATGTGAGTAATGATGCGGGTATAATCATCAACTTATTTTTATTACCAATTTCATAAAAACAAATTGCAAATGTACCTTCAGATTGATGGAAAGTAAAGGTACAATTGTGATGCGCGAAAACGTATGCTAGGTCAGCGTGAACAGTACGGGAGTAATGTTCATCTATTTATAGGCACGGGACGCAGCCCGTGTAAAATTACATTGATGCCCTTTACATTTGATAATAACTTTATGGCAATCCTTCGAGGTTTAACTTGACTTTTCATCCTTAAGTCGGTTCCTCTTTACCTTCGTCATGCCGAAGCTTTTCTGCACGTAGCTTCGTGATCGTCCTATCCTTCGTCGTGATCGCTCTCCACCCCAGTCAAGCTTCGTCTTAACCATGCTCTTGTACACCCGCAACCTAACTCCGAAGATACCTGTTCACATGTTTCACTCGAAAAATATTGTCAAATCGTGTTTTTGAGGAGCTTCGGAAGCCGAAGGCCCCCAACAATGATGATTAGTCCCTTGAAGTTAAGCTTCGGCATGACGAGACCACTCTGCAACATGCAACTCGGCTCCCCGTGCAAGTTAGCGGAAGTAGAATTAAGAGTTGTGGCTGAGCACATTAGTACTCGGGACTTAGTGCAAGAATACTTGGCCAACAAAACTTTTCCCACATTAGGTGGGTGGGGAATGCCAAAGAAAAAGATGAAGGGAAGAAATTTGAACTTGTGAGACTGCCATTCCGCTTTAAGTTTCAAAAAGCCTTCAGCAGCCCTTGTGTCGAATGGTTGGAAGTTATTGAAACAATGTGCAATGAAATCCTTGGGAACTATACTAAGAAGGAAGACCAGTTGATGACTACTACCTTCAGCATATGGGAGAAATGAAGGTTAAACCGAGCGATGGATGCCCTTGGCTTCGAGTATCCTAATTATGATAGACTTAACAAAGAGGCCGAGGGAGTGAAGAAGAAAAGAGTTGTAAGCGTCCTGAAACGACAAGCAATAAGAACTATCAAAAAGGACAAAAAGAAAATGCTATCAAAAAGACTGAAGATGTCACCGGAACCTTCGATATCTAAGAAACAGAAAATTGTGGAGTTGAGCCATGATGAAGAAGAAAAGTCTTCTCCGCCGAGCTGCTCTGTTGAAACTCCTTCGGTAACTTCTATTGGCATAACAGAAATCTTGGAGGTAATCAATGAACCCTTGCCTGTCGCCATGCTAAGCCCTCTAGGATCAGAGCTAACAAGCTTATTACAGCCAAAGAAGAAAGATGCTAGGGAAACTACCGAAGCAGAAACAAAAAGGTCCTTTGGCACTCAGTGGGGGAAATGCCTAGAAGAAGCGTCGTATGATGACTGTGATGAGGGTCGTTCTTGATACCCCCACCGACAATTCAAAAGAGGATTGCCCCCTCTACCACTGACGAAGCTACTGAAGCGCCTCAATAGGCCAAAAGTAGTGGTGGTCCCCTTGGGACAACTTTAACAGAGATTGACAGAATTATTGCTGACATGGAGCCTAAGAGGAATACTAAGGGGGCGATTGCACCTAAATTTTCAGCATCAAAAGGGAAGAAGACTGAAGAAGCCTCTTCGGAAAACAGAAACTTCGAATTACGGCACCTGGGAGGCCAACAACTTTCCGAAGAGGACATATCAGAGTTGAAAGAATTTGTTGTATCTGGTGGTTACCAGCCTGGATCCGTTCTCTTTGGCGGCGTAGATGAAGAGATCTTGGGATGCATCCCCGATCACGCCAGAGCAAAAATTAAGAATACCCTGGCCAAGAGTATCGAATTCCTGAAGCTTGAAAGGGACATTAGCAATTATAGAAGACAACATATCACCGGCAGCTTGTTTTACTCAAATTTTAAGGTTCAATTTTTTGTTGTTCCTCCTTCATCCAATTAGCTTTAGTGTTTTAAGAATGAAAATGTAATACAACTTCGTCTTTTACCACTGAGTCTGTTTTTGAGCAAAGCTTTGAAATTACAACAAGAAAAGGAAGATAAAAAGAACGAGTTTATCATCAGCGATTTGGAGAAAATTATTGAGAATCTTGAAAATTCTTTGAAGGAAAAAGACTCTCTACTTAGTATTGCCGAAGGCTCTCTTGCTGAAGCTCGTCTTCAAAGCGAGAAACAAAGCATTCAAATTTCAGATCAAGACGCAAGAATTGAAAGGTTGCGTAAAGAGCTTGAAAGTCGCCTAGAGGGGGGTGAATAGGCAAAACCTGAAATTTACAAACTTTAAGCACGTACTAAGGCTGTGGTTAGCGTTAGAATTAAAATAGTGTATGGAAGATAATTCTCCTTGCTTAGAGTTGCTCAATCAACATGGATAACTATGGGAGCCAACTCAAATCAATATAAGCAAGAGAACTTTTAGAGAGGGGAAACAAATCAAGTGAAATATCAGTGCAAGTGAACACAGTGATTAGTTTACCGAGGTTCGGTTCTAAAGAACCTAGTCCCCGTTGAGGAGGCCACAAAGGTCGGGTCTATTGCAACCCTTTCCCTCTCTCAATCGGTCACACAGACCGGTCGAGGTTTCTCCTTAATCACTTGGGTCACTAAGACCCCGCAAGGATCACCACACACTTAGGTGTTGTTGGGGGTCTGCTTCATCGCCGAAGGTCCTTTGAGAAGAAACACCTTCGAAAGATCAACACAGAAGCAAGCATAGCGCAAAGGTACATGCCGAAGCTACCTTCCAGGAAGCTTCGACATAGCGACATGCCTTGATACGAAGGGTTGCACCGACTTAAATATGAAAAGACCAATCGGCCCATGGTAATTTGTGTCATGATTATAACTAGTTGTAAAGGACATAAATGTAATTTTAACCGGGCTGCGTCCCGTGTCTATAAATAGGTGAACAGTACCCCTGTACTGTTCACGCTGACTCGTATTCGCTCGTGCATTACACTCGTATCTTTGCCTTCTGTTAAGCCGAAGGCACAAATGTAATTCAATATTATTCTTATTCATTCATGACTATATAAAAAGGGTATATAAATGATGTTATATGATTATTCATGTTATCTCTCATGTTTCATATACTTCTTCTTCCATCAATGTAAACTGTGATGATGAAGGTATGTCCTTCATGACCTTCGTCCGAAGATCATTGTATCCTAAGGCAAATAATGCTTCGAAGGACGAAGGCCATTAACCATTAACTTCTTTTTGTGTTGCCTTGTTCTTAATTCATAGCATTTGAGAACAAGTCCCCAACATTGGCGCCCACCTCTGGTGAACTCACTTCCACTTTTGAGCTGATGGCTTCATTCAGCAACCAAGTTGTAGCACCTTCGGCTACGAAGCTGGTGCTCCCGATAATAGGCGGTTCAAGCTCAGAGCCAGCTAACAAGAAGCAGAAGAAAGAAGCACAAAGAAGGGTGCAGCATGTTGGGGTGCAGGGACCATTCATCAAGTCCAAATGGTCTCACATCCCAATCACCTTCTCCCAGGAGGACCTTCAGCTCAAGGATTATCCTCACAATGATGCTATGGTCATATCTTGTGTCATTAAGGGGTTTCTGGTCCATAATATTCAGGTTGACACAGGCAGGGCGGCAGATATCATATTTGCTAAGGCCTTCAGACAGATGCAAGAGCCAGAAGACAAGATTCATGATGCTACACACCCTCTTTGTGGCTTCGGAGGAAGGCAGATTGTGGCACTTGGCAAAATCACAATGCCAGTTACCTTCGGCTATGTCCACAATACAAGAACTGAACAAGTTGTTTTTGACATTGTTGACATGGAGTACCCATACAATGCAATCATTGGTCAAGGGACACTCAATGCTTTCGAAGCTATACTCCATCCAGCATACTTATGTATGAAGATACCTTCGGAGCAAGGGCCCATTGCTATCCATGGAAGTCAAGGGGCTGCCAGAAAGGCTGAAGGAAATTGGACAGATTCAAAAGCAATCCATAACATAGACGAAGCCGAAGCTTGTCAACAGTTTAAGCACAAAAGAGAGAAGGCTGCTTCGGCAGATCAGCCGAAGCCTATGCTCCTATGTGAAGACATAGCAGAACAAAGGGTACTGCTGGGGTCTCAACTATCTGAGGAGCAAGAGAAGACTTTGCTAAGATTTTTATTCAATAACAAAGATGTCTTTGCTTGGTCAGCTAATGATCTCTGTGGTGTCAACAGAGATGTCATTGAACATTCACTCAATGTGGATCCATCCTTCAGGCCAAGAAAGCAAAGGCTTCATAAAATGTCTGAAGATAAAGCTAAAGCTGCTCGGAACGAAGTGAAGAGACTTCTTAGTGCTGGTGTTATCAGAGAGGTCAAATACCCAGAATGGTTAGCGAACACTGTGATGGTGAAAAAGGCCAACGTCAAATAGAGAATGTGCATTGATTTCACAGATCTCAACAAGGCTTGTCCAAAGGACAAGTTCCCATTACCAAGAATAGACTCTCTAGTAGATGCAGTAGCTTCTTCAAAGCTCATGAGTCTGCTGGACTGTTACTCAGGCTACCACCAAATTTGGATGAAGAAGGAAGATGAGCTGAAGACTAGCTTCATAACCCCCCAGTGGCACATATTGTTATCTTCGGATGCCTGAGGGGCTAAAAATGCTAGAGGAAGCTTCAGTACAATGACAGCTAGGGTCCTTCATTCTCAAATAGGCAGGAATGTGCTGACCTATGTTGATGATATCACAGTCAAAAGCACGAAGCAAGAAAATCACATTGTTGATTTGTAAGAGACATTTGCCAATTTTAGGCAAGCTGGCCTGAAGTTAAATCCAGAAAAGTGTGTTTTTGGGGTGAAAAGGGCAAGTTCCTTGGCTGTCTAGTATCAACAAAGGGAATTGAAGCCAACCCAAGCAAGATTGAAGCTATCCTTCCGATGGAGCCGCCAAGCATAAAGAAAGGGGCTCAACGGTTGGCAGCTAGATTAGCATCATTAAACAGATTCATATCCAGATCAGCAGAAAGAAATCTATCATTCTTTGAAATACTGAAGTCAACCGAAGTTTTTCAATGGGGCCTGACTCAGCAAAAAGCCTTCGAAGAGTTGAAGCAATACTTGATTGATTTAACAACACTAACTCCACCTTCACCAGGGGCTCCATTGCTCTTATATGTGGCAGCTTCGCACTCTGCAGTTAGTGCAGTACTTGTGCAGGAGAAGTTAGATGGTCAAGTCAAAAAGCAGTCTCTAGTATACTTCATCTCTAAAGTTTTAAGTCCATCAAAGAAAAATTACACAGAGCTGGAAAATGTGTTGTATGCTGTGCTAATGGCCTCCAGGAAGCTTCGACATTATTTTCAAGCATATCACATAATTGTTCCTTCGTCACAGCCTCTGAAGGACATAATGAGGAACAGAGAAGCTACTAGAAGGATTGGAAAATGGGCTGTGGAGCTTAACGAATTCACTATTGACTATGTGCATAGATCCTCAATTCAGTCCCAGGCGTTAGCAGACTTCATCGGTGATTGGATGCCAGGGGCTCAAGAAGAAGAAATAAACAAAGACGCCGAAGCTTGGACAGTGTTCTATGATGGTTCTTGGGGAACCTTTGGTGCAGGAGCGGCTGCTATCCTAGTAGCGCCTTCGAAGGTCAGAACATGTTATGCAGCCAGGCTTTACTTTAGTTGTACAAATAATATTGCTGAATACGAAGCACTTCTATTGGGGCTTCGAAAGTTAAGGGCAATGGGAATAAGAAGGGCCATCCTAAAAACTGATTCTCAAGTCATTTCTGGTCATACAGACAAAAGTAGCAAGGCAAGAGACCCGAAGCTTGAAAAATATCTGGATACAGTTTGAAGGTTGGAGGCTTCTTTTGAAGGTTTTTCTGTCAAGAATATTCCAAGAGGTGAAAATGAGCATGCAGATCTGCTAGCCAAATCAGCGGCTCAGGGGCTCCCTCTACCTTCGGAAGTATTTTTTGAAACAATAAAAGCACCTTCGGTTGAACTCATGGAGAGAGCAGTGCTTGCAATTTCTCCAGTACATAGTGAAGATTGGAGGACTGAAATTATATCTTTCCTCCAAGGTAATTGTCTTTCGGATGACGAAACTTATAATAAGAGAATGGAAGCAAGGACAAGACCGTATGTGATAGTAGAAGGGGAATTATATAAACAAGGAGTCTGTTCTCCACTTCTTAAGTGTTTATCAAGAGCTGAAGGTATTGAATTAATGAAGGAGGTACATGCAGGTCTCTAGATCTCATATTAGGTCTAGGCCCTTGCTGGGAAAAGTGTTTAGACAAGGATTTTACTGGCCAAAGGCAGCTTCGGATGCAGCAGAGCTAGTTCAGAATGTGAAAATTGTCAAAGATGTGCAAAAGACCATAAACAACCTTCATCTCTCACCCAGCTAATACAACCTACTTGGACATTGCAAAGATGGGGCCTGGATTTGTTAGGCCCACTTCCACCAGCATAAGGTAATTTGAAATACGTTGTAGTGGCTGTAGAATATTTTTCTAAGTGGATTGAAGCGAAGCCTTTGGCTACAATAACTTCGGTTACAGTCCAGAAATTCTTCTGGCAAAATATTGTTTGTCGCTTCGGCGTGCCGAAGGCTATAACTGTGGATAATGGAACACAGTTTGATGCTGAAACGTTCAAGGATTTCTATGACCAAATTGGCACGAAGATTCATTTTGCATCAGTTAGGCATCCGGAGTCAAATGGGCTGGTGGAAAGAGCAAATGGCATTATTATGATGGGAATAATGAAGCTAATCTTCAATCAACCCAGAGGAAAGTGGCCAGATGAGTTGATTAAAGTGGTGTGGAGCCACAATACAACCATATCAAGATCATCAGGATTCACACCCTTCAAACTATTATTTGGTGACGAAGCTATAACTCCAGAAGAAGCTAAAGTAGGGTCAATAAGAACATCAGCTTCGGCAGAAGACGAAGCTGATTATCACGTTGCAAAAGATGCTATAGAAGGGACTAGACTTTAGGCTATGGAAAACATCAATAAATATCAAGCCGAGACAATAAAATGGTATGACAGAAAAGTTTGGTTGAAAAATATTAAGCCAGGGCATTTGGTGCTTCGGAGAGTGGCCAATTTGGACACATTAGGCAAATTGCAGCTGAAGTGGGAAGAGCCTTTTCTGGTGGTATCTTTGTCGAGGCCCGCTTCTTACAGATTGAAGGATATGGATGGCAACGACATACCTAGATCTTGGAATGTGGATGAGCTTCGGCGATATTATGTATAATTTGATGTAATCTTTTTTCATTTTCTCTATGGCACCCTTTTCCTTTCTGAAGGGGGAGAAAGGTTTTTAATGGGGCCATAGCTTGTAATTTTTCCTTTCTTATTTAGCTCCACGAGAGCCAAATCCCCCAAAAGAATGTAAAATGTAAAATCTGAGCATGCACCATCGAGTGCAGAAAAAGAAAAAAGCAGGGACAAGCTCAAAAGTCGTCTCCAAGGGGATGCAAAGCACGACGAAGCTATAAAAAGTCGTTCCTAAGGGAGTGCAACGTAAGTTTTCTGCTCAAAAGTCGTTCCTAAGGGAATGCAGAGCCAAATACCACCGAAATATAAGGCAAAGAAGTTCAAAAGTCGTTCCTAAGGGGATGTAGAACTTATACCGCCGAAATAGAAGGCGAAGAAGTTCAAAAGACGTTCCTAAGGGGATGCAGAACTTATACCACCGAAATAGAAGGTGAAGAAGCTCAAAAGACGTTCCTAAGGGGATGCGGAGCTTAAGAATCAAAATACGTTCCTGAGGGGATGCAGAGTCTGGGTGTGGCTTCGTATGCGTGTGTTTGGACATTCATTTGCACATTACATCACATCATTCGTTGCATTCATACAAATTCATTTAGACATTCGTAGGATCATCATCATAACATAGAGTACAAACAGATGCTTCGGCTTTGACGACAAGGCTTTGATGAGTATAAAGAAGCAAAGATATGCTTCGTTGTGTATGAAAAGAAGGGAAGGTGTTTTTCGCCTTCGGCTCAAAAGATACAAGTTTCATCCACATCAAAGAAATTCACACATGAATGAAAAAGGTAAAAATAAATTACAAGGTATGGACAAATTTACAGAGTAGTGTTTTTTCATTTCTAAATTACAATATCTTTTACAAAGATAATTCAAATTTCTCTAGAGCTTTTTGCAGCAGCTTCATCAGTATTCGTCAAGCTTCGGATCATTGACCTTCAGCTTCGTCATTCTGTACACAACAAAGCAGTACAAGGTAAAAAAGAAATCTTAGAAGAAGGTAAGCAACAGGTGCAAAGTTTAAATACCGGTTTAAGATGACTTCGAGCTTCGTCACCAGCTAAGTCTCGCCCACCCTTCGTCCAAATTTGTGTTATAAATATATTTCCAATGCTTCGGGCGAAGCTGGAGATGTCAGTCAAGTCTGCTGGTGATAGGCTAAAGTTTGGCCTGTTTAAGATCTTCCCGTGCGTGCAACCAGTCTTCATGAAAGCTACAGCTGTGCCGCGAGAAGCTAGCAGGGCACAGAAGTCACCATGCCCAGCTATAACTTCGTCAAGCGCCTCAACTTCGCCCTCAATATGTTCGAAGGTGCTTGGCAGGTCTTCAGCCGAAGGTTTAAATTTTTTAGAACTAGCACCAACTGAGTTGAAAACCTGCTTCAGCCGTTGCATGCACCGGTTACCAAAGTTTAAGCATTTATCCTAAAGCTCTTTCAAGGATTTTTGCAAATTCAAACTTTTTTCAACTTCAGTTGCAAGCTTCATATCAAAATTCTTCTTTTCTTGCTCGAAGCTTTCTGACTTTAGGAGAAGTTCACTGTTTAATCTGACAATTTTGGCTTGGGCTTCTGCCAATGAACCCTCCATTATTTGAAGAACAAAATCTTTCTTTTCAAGAGAAGCTTCATAATCTTTGATTTTATTTTCCAAGCCTCCAATTATAACCTCATTTTTTTATCTTCGAGGTCCTGTTGCATCCTCAAGGCTTTACTTAATAGCATACTCTATGCAAAATAACCTTCATTAGAAATCACCTTCATCGCAAAACAATAAAAAGTTGAGGGAAAAATTTTACCTTGAAATTAGCATAGAATAAGTTGCCGACGATATGTTGTCATCGGTAGCTGCTGATGTCAGCTTCGAGCTTCGAAAAACCAACACTCTTCGACAGAGTGCTAATAATCTTTGCTCTAGTTCGATCTTGAATACATCCTAAGGCCTCTTCATTAATTCCACCGAAGACCATGGCTCCTGGCTGGTAGCCACAGGATATAACAAACTCCTGCAGCTCCTCTTTTTCGGCCTAGGATAATTCTTGACCAATTAAATTTTGAAAGCAGAAGCCTTGATCTTCCGAAGAATATTTGGCAATTTCTTTTCCTTTTCCAGGCACTGTGGCCATGGCTTTTTCTGTGACTCTGGCAGTCTCTTCTGCAGCCAGGACTCCCTCTGTAGCCGTGGCAGCCTCCTCCGCGGCCAAATCCAAGTGCACTTTATCGATATCAGGCAATGTACTTTCTAGGTTGGTAGCTTCGGCAGTCACAGCTTTGGCAGAAACAGCAACTTCGGCAGCTGGTGTTATTTTTGACGCTGAGGGCGGCGGTGCCGTTTCTTCAATAGCTTGCATAACAGTAACAATCCTTCGCCTTTTTGCCCAACTGCCTTCTTCGCTGCCGAAGACTCATCCTTCTTCTGTAAAAGCTTCATCATTTGCGGCCTCAGTGGACTTAGCATCTTGATAGGTAACGATTCGGTCATTACCTTTAAAATTTCTTCTACTTCAGCAGCAAAAGGTGTTGAAGGAGTTTCTTCTATCCCAGCTATTTTTGGCTCCAGAGTTGCAGCCTTTCTCTTCCTTGAAACAATCACCTTTGGCTCAGATTTGGATTTCCTCTTTTTTAGAGCTTCTTCATCCTCTTTTATCATCCTAGCAGCCTGTCTACTCATAACACTAACAATCCTTTTTCTCTTTGGTCCTTCAGCACCCTTGTTTAGTCGTTCATAATCAGGGTATTCAAAGTTTAAAGCATCCATTACCCGATTCAACCTTCGTTTTGTTCGGGTGCCAAAGGCCGCAGTCATCAGTTGATCTTCTTTTTTCGTATAATTGCCTAAAATTTTGTTGCACATAGTCCCAATCATTTCTAGCCATTCCTGGTAGGGCTCTTTGAATTGTTTCTCAAACTTGAAATGATAGGGCAATCAAACAAGTTCACCCTTCTTCTTTGTTTCTTTTAGCTTCGGCATACTCCATTCACTCAATGTTGGAGATACCCTTGTCGGCGTTTCGAGACCGGGGGGTCCCTAAGCCGATGAGTGAATGTCGCCGCGTGCCCCAGCCCAGATGGGTCGATGCGAGGCCGAGCGCGAAGGGGGGAAGTGAGGTGGCCGGAGATGGGCGTGAGAGAGGTGGAAATCCCGCGGCCTTCGTGTTCGTCCCGCGCCCAGGTCGGGTGCGCTTGCAGTAGGGGGTTACAAGCGTCCGAGCAGAGTTCGCCGTCTTCCGGGACTTAGCCTGAGTCCGAGCCTTGGGTCGGGCGGAGCGGAGTTCACCGTCTTCTGGGGCTTAGCCCGAGTCCGAGCCCTGGTTCGGGCGGAGCGGAGTTCGCCGTCTTCCGGGGCTTAGCCCGAGTCCGAGCCCTGGGTCAGGCGGAGCTTCCTATGGTGCCTTTGGCAGGGCCTGACTGCCTGTCAGTCTAACTCTGTCAAGCGGCACTGCGGTCGGAGTGGCGCAGGCGGCGCTGTCCTTCTGTCAGGCCGGTCAGTGGAGCGGTGAAGTGACGGCGGTCACTTCGGCTCTGCCGGGGGGCGCGTGTCAGGACAAAGGTGTCAGGTCACCTTTGCATTAAATGCTCCTGCGACTTGGTCGGTCGGTGCGGCGATTTAGTCAGGGTTGCTTCTTAGCGAAGGCAGGGCCTCGGGCGAGCCGGAAATATGTCCGCCGTTGGAGGGGGGCCTCGGGCGAGACGGAAATCCTCCGGGGTCGGCTGCCCTTGTCCGAGGCTAGGCTCGGGCGAGGCGTGATCGAGTCACTTGAATGGACTGATCCCTGACTTAATCGCACCCATCAGGCCTTAGCAGCTTTATGCTGATGGGGGTTACCAGCTGAGAATTAGGAGTCTTGAGGGTACCCCTAATTATGGTCCCCGACAGTAGCCCCCGAGCCTCGAAGGGAGTGCTAGCACTCGCTTGGAGGCTTTCGTCGCACTTTTTTGCAAGGGGACCAGCCTTTCTCGGTTGCATTTTGTTCCGGTGGGTGCGCGCGAGCGCACCCGCCGGGTGTAGCCCCCGAGGCCTCGGAGGAGTGGTTTCACTCCTTCGAGGTCTTAATGCCTCGCGTAATGCTTCGGCTGGTCTGGTTGTTCCCTCATGCGAACTGGCCGTAGCCCGGGTGTACGGTCGGGGCCCAAGCTCTCGGGCTGGTATGTTGACGCTGTCAACGGTTCGGCCGGAGCCGGGTTTGCGAGAGCAGCCCCCGAGCCTCCGCACAGGGCGAGAGGGTGATTAGGGACAGACTCGGCTTTTTTACATACGCCCCTGCGTCGCCTTTCCGCAAGGAGGAGGGGGGAAAGCGCCATGTTACCCTCGATGGGCGCCGAACATGGTGTCTCCGGTGAGCTGCAAGCGGGTAATCCGAGTGGACATCCGTGCCCCGTTCGTTAGGGGTCGGCTAGGAGCCCAGAGGCACGCCCAAAAGTACCTGCGGGTGATCTGCCGGACCCGGTCCCCTAGCGACGGGGTCCGAGGGCTCGATGCCTCCCTCTGATGGGATTCCGTTACAAGATTGCTCCCGCTGGTCTCGGAAATGTCCTAGGGTACCTCGGGAGCGCAGCCCGAGCCTTGGTTATGTATCGAACGTACCCCTGGTCATCCCTCGCTCGGCGTCTGAGGTGACTGTGAACCCTTCGGGGGCTAGCCTTCGAACCCCTGATCAGTAATGGGCGTGGAGCCCGAGTAGCCTGAGGCGGCCGTGGAACCCTTCGGGGGGTCGGCCTTCGAACCTCTGACCAGTAGTGGGTGTAGGACCCACGCGATCTGAGGCGGCTGTTGAAACCCTTCGGGGGGCCAGCCTTCGAACCTCTGATCAGAAAGGAGGCTCAGAGCCTGGTTCCTTCACCGGGAAGGATCCTTTTCGGGGTATCCCCCTTTCCCGGTCCCTGTTGCAAGAGATAGAGAAAGAGGAAAAAAGGAAAAGGATACGAAATCGAACGTCGTGGCATACCTTTTTTGGCGCGGTTTTTACGGCGAAGGCGAAGCGTCGCCCGCTTCTCCTGCCAGAAGCGCCGTCTATCCCTCCGCGGAGTTAATGCGACGGGGCTAGGCGTCTTGCCGCAGCCGAAGCACCAGGTCGCCCACCTGGAGGTCTCGGGGTCGGACACCTCGGGCGTGGTAGCGTCGCAGGGACTGCTGGTACCGCGCCGAGTGTAGCAAGGCCTTGTCCCGAGCCTCTTCCAGCTGGTCCAGCGAGTCTTCTCGGCTAGCTTGGTTGCTTTGATCGCTGTAGGCCCTCATCCTCGGGGAGCCGTACTCCAGGTCAGTGGGCAAGACAGCCTCGGCCCCGTAGACCAGAAAGAACGGCGTGAAACCCGTGGCCCGGCTCGGCGTTGTCCTCAGGCTCCAGACCACCGAGGGGAGTTCCTTCATCCATCGCTTGCCGAACTTGTTGAGGTCGTTGTAGATCCGAGGCTTGAGCCCTTGTAGAATCATGCCGTTGGCACGCTCTACTTGCCCATTCGACATGGGATGAGCCACGGCGGCCCAGTCCACCCGGATGTGGTGATCCTCGCAGAAGTCCAAGAATTTTTGCCGGTGAACTGGGTACCGTTGTCGGTGATGATGGAGTTCGGGACCCCGAAGCGATGGATGATGTTGGTGAAGAACGTCACCGCCTGCTCGGACCTGATGCTGTTCAGAGGTCGGACCTCGACCCACTTGGAGAACTTGTCGATGGCGACCAGCAGGTGCGTGTAGCCCCTAGGCGCCTTCTGCAAGGGGCCGACGAGGTCCAGACCCCACACAACAAAGGGCCAGGTGATGGGTATCGTCTGCAGAGCCTGAGCGGGCAGGTGGGTCTGCTTCGCATAGAATTAACACCCTTCGCAGGTGCGGACAATTCTAGTGGCATCAGCCACCGCCGTTGGCCAGTAGAAGCCTTGCCGGAAAGCATTCCCGACAAGGGCTCGAGGCGCTGCGTGATGGCCGCAAGCCCCCGAGTGTATCTCTTGCAGGAGTTCCTGACCTTCGGCGATGGAGATGCATCGCTGGAGGATGCCCGAGGGGCTGCGGTGGTAGAGCTCCTTCTCATCGCCTAGCAAGACGAACGACTTGGCGCGTCGCGCTACCCACCGAGCCTCGGCTCGGTCGAGGGGTAGCTCTCCTTGGCAGAGATATTGCAGGTACGGGGTCTGCCAATTTCGATCAGGCGTGGCCCCGCTCCGCTTCTCCTCGATGCGTAGTGCCTCACCCTCGGAGGCTGAGGGTACCTCGGGTTGAACCGAGGCCGCCTCGGGCCGAGCTGAGGGTGCCTCCGGCTGTGCCGAGGGCACCTCGGGCTGGACCGAGGGCGACTCAGGCTCGGGCGCGTCGTCGATCTTGACGGAGGGTTGATGCAGATCCCAGGAGAAGACGTCCGGGGGAACCGTTGTTCGCCCCGAGGCGATTTTTTCCAGCTTGTCCGCAGTCTCGTTGTAGCACCGAGCGATGTGGTTAAGCTCGAGCCCGTAGAACTTGTCTTCCAGGCGCCGAACCTCATCGCAGTAGGCCTCCATCTTCGGGTCGCGGCAGTGGGAGTTCTTCATGACTTGGTCGATGATGAGCTACGAGTCACCGCGAGCGTCGAGGCGTCTGACCCCTAGCTCGATGGCGATCCGCAACCCGTTGATCAGAGCCTCGTACTCAGCCACATTGTTGGACGCCGGGAAGTGGAGGCGTAGCACATAGCGTAGGTGTTTCCCGAGGGGCGAGATGAAGAGTAGGCCCACGCCGGCTCCTGTCTTCATCAGCGACCCATCAAAAAACATGGTCCAGAGCTCTGGTTGGATCGGAGCCGTCGGTAGCTGGGTGTCGACCCATTCGGCTACGAAGTCCGCCAAGACCTGGGACTTGATGGCCTTCCGAGGGGCGAACGAGATTGTCTCGCTCATGATTTCCACTGCCCACTTTGCAATCCTGCCCGAGGCCTCTCGGCACTGGATGATCTCCCCTAGGGGGAAGGATGACACCACAGTTACCGGATGAGACTCGAAGTAGTGTCGCAACTTCCGCCGCGTCAGGATCACTGCATACAGCAGCTTCTGAACTTGTGGGTAGCGGATCTTGGTTTCGGACAGTACCTCGCTGACGAAGTAAACTGGCCTCTGAACGGGCAATGCATGCCCCTCTTCTTGCCTCTCGACCACAATCGCGGCGCTAACCACCTGGGTGGTGGCGGCGACGTAGACCAAGAGGGCTTCTCCGTCAGCTGGCGGCACCAAGATAGGCGCCTTTGTGAGGAGTGCCTTCAGGTTCCCGAGAGCTTCCTTGGCCTCAGGGGTCCAAGTGAAGCGCTCGGCCTTCCATAAGAGGAGGTACAGAGGCAGGCCTCTTTCGCCGAGGCGTGAGATGAAGCGGCTCAGAGCTGCGAGACATCCCATGACTCTCTGTACGCCCTTTAAGTCCTCGATGGGACCCATGCTGGTGATGGCTGCGATCTTCTCCGGGTTGGCTTCGATGCCCCGCTCGGAGACGATGAACCCCAAGAGCATGCCCCGGGGCACCCCGAAGACACACTTCTCGGGATTGAGCTTGACGCCTTTCGCCTTGAGACATCGGAATGTCACTTCAAGGTCGGAGAGGAGGTCGGAAGCTTTCCTCGTCTTGACTACGATGTCATCGACGTAGGCTTCGACCGTGCGACCGATGTGTTCGCCGAACACATGGTTCATGCACCGCTGGTACGTCGCGCCCGCATTCCTCAAACCGAACGGCATGGTGACATAGCAGTACATGCCAAAGGGCGTGATGAAAGAAGTCGCGAGCTGGTCGGACTCTTTCATCCTGATTTGGTGATACCCTGAGTAGGTGTCGAGGAAAGACAGGGCTTCGCACCCAGCAGTGGAATCCACGATTCGATCGATGCGAGGCAGAGGGTAGGGAACCTTCGGACATGCTTTGTTGAGACCAGTGTAGTCTACACACATCCGCCATTTCCCCCCTTTCTTTCTCACAAGCACAGGGTTGGCAAGCCATTCGGGATGGAATACCTCTTTGATGAACCCGGCTGCCATTAGCTTGTGGATCTCCTCGCCTATCGCTCTGCGCTTCTCCTCGTCGAATCGGCGCAGAGGCTGCTTGACGGGTCGGGCTCCGGCCCGAATATCCAGTGAGTGCTCGGCGACATCCCTCGGTATGCCGGGCATGTCCGAGGGACTCCACGCGAAGACGTCGGCGTTCGCGCGGAGAAAGTCGACGAGCACTATTTCCTATTTGGGGTCGAGCCCGGAACCGATCCGGATCTGCTTGGAGGCGTTGCCGCTGGGGTCGAGGGGGACGGCCTTAACCGTCTCCACTGGCTCGAAGTTGCCGGCATGACGCTTCACGTCTGGCACCTCTTTGGAGAGGCTTTCCAGGTCGGCGATGAGGGCCTCGGATTCGGCGAGGGCCTCGGCGTACTCCACACACTCCACGTCGCATTCGAACGCGTGTCTGTACGTGGGGCCGATGGTGATGACCCCGTTGGGGCCCGGCATCTTGAGCTTCAGGTTGGTGTAGTTGGGGACGGCCATGAACTTCGCGTAGCATGGCCTCCCTAGTACCGCGTGGTAGGTTCCTCGGAACCCGACCACCTCGAACGTCAGGGTCTCCCTTCAGAAGTTGGAGGGCGTTCCGAAGCAGACGGGAAGGTCGAGTCGTCCGAGGGGCTGGACGCGCTTCCCGGGAATGATCCCGTGGAAGGGCGCAGCGCCTGCTCGGACGGAGGACAGATCGACGCGCAGGAGCCTGAGGGTCTCGGCGTAGATGATGTTGAGGCTGCTGCCCCCATCCATAAGGACCTTGGTGAGCCTGACGTCGCCGATGACGGGGTCGACGACGAGCGGGTATTTCCCCAGGCTTGGCACGTGGTCGGGGTGATCAGCTTGGTCGAAGGTGATGGGTTTGTCGGACCAGTCTAGGTAGACTGGCGCCGCCACCTTCACCGAGCAGACCTCCCGGCGCTCTTGCTTGCGATGCCGAGCCGAGGCATTCGCCGCATGCCCTCCGTAGATCATGAAGCAGTCGCGGACCTCGGGGAACTCTCCTGCTTGGTAATCTTCCTTCTTGTCGTCGTCGCGGGCCCTGCCACCCTCCGCGGGTGGCCCGGCCCTGTGGAAGTGGCGCCAAAGCATGACGCACTCCTCAAGGGTGTGCTTGACGGGCCCCTGATGATAGGGGCACGGCTCCTTGAGCATCTTGTTGAAGAGGTTGGCACCTCCGAGGGGCTTCCGAGGGTTCTTGTGCTCGGCGGCGGCGACAAGGTCCGCGTCGGCGGCGTCGTGTTTCGCTTGCGACTTCTTCTTGCCTTTCTTCTTGGCGTCGCGCTGAGTAGTCGCCTCGGGAGCATCTTCCGGTGGGCGGCCCTGGGCTGCTTGTCCTTTCGGAAGATAGCCTCGACCGCCTCATGGCCAGAGGCAAACTTGGCGGCGATGTCCATCAGCTCGCTCGCCCTGGTGGGGGTCTTGCGACCCAACTTACTCACCAGGTCGCGGCATCTGGTGCCGGCAAGGAACGCGCCAATGACATCCGAGTCGGTGATGTTGGGCAGCTCGGTGCGCTGCTTCGAGAATCGCCGGATGTAGTCCCGGAGAGACTCTCCCGGCTGCTGTCGACAGCTTCGGAGGTCCCAGGAATTCCCGGGGCGCATATACGTGCCCTGGAAATTGCCGGCGAAGGCTTGAACCAGGTCGTCCCAGTTGGAGATCTGCCCCGGAGGCAGGTGCTCCAACCAGGCGCGAGCGGTGTCGGAGAGGAACAGGGGGAGGTTGCGGATGATGAGGTTGTCGTCGTCCGTTCCACCCAGCTGGCAGGCCAGGCGGTAGTCCGCGAGCCACAATTCCGGTCTCGTTTCCCCCGAGTACTTTGTGATAGTAGTCGGGGGTCGGAACCGGGTCGGGAACGGTGCCCGCCGGATGGCCCGGCTGAAGGCCTGCGGACCGGGTGGTTCGGGCGAGGGACTCCGATCCTCCCCACTGTCGTAGCGTCCCCCACGCCTGGGGTGATAGCCTCGGCACACCCTCTCGTCGAGGTGGGCCCGACGGTCGCGGTGATGGTGCTCGTTGCCGAGGTGGCCCGAGGCTGCAGGCGCGGTGTTGCGCGTGCGCCCGGTGTAGACCGAGGCTTCCTGCATGAATCGGGAAGTCGCGGCATGAGGTTCCGAGGGGTATCCTTGCCTTCGGGAGGCAGAGCTCTCGGCCCATCGGACCGCAGCGCCTTCCAGGAGATTCTTGAGCTCTCCTTGGATTCGCCGACCCTCGGTGGTTGATGGCTCCGGCATCGTGCGGAGAAGCTTCGCTGCTGCAGCCAGGTTCTGACCGACCCCGCTGGATGCGGGTGGCGGCCTGACCCTGACGTCGTTGGTGACGCGGAGCGGGAGACCCTGGGGCAGGTGACGTATTTCTCCGGCCGGGGGTTGGCCCGCCCATGCCTGCCCGACGTCCCGGCGGATCGGCTCAAGCGCTCCTGCTCCCTCGTCGAGCCTGGCCTGCGCCCCGCGGACTTGCTCGAGCTGTGGGTCGTGACCCCCCGCCGGAACGGGGACCACAGCTAGCTCCCGCGGGATGTCAGCGCGGGGTACCGGCCTAGGGAGATCACCGTCCTCCGGCACGCCGAGATGATTGCCTTCGGAGGGACCCCTAGATCGACGTGGAAACATTCGCGGCTTGGGCCGCAGTCCTCGTCGTCGAGGCTGTGGCTACCGTCGGAACAGTCGGAGAGGCAGTAGTCACATGCGGTCATGAAGTCCCGCATGGCACTAGGGTTGCCAAGTCCAGAGAAATCCCAACAGATGTTGGGGTCGTCATCTTCCTCGGACCCAGAGGGCCCGTAGGTCGAGACGTCCGTCAGCCGGTCCCAAGGCGACCGCATGCGAAACCCCAGAGGGTTTGACCTCGCCTCTACGAGAGCGCCCGCCAAAGCAAGGTCGCTAGGCGGGTTGAGGCTGAATCTAAATGACGTGGGATGGGAATCGGTCGGTACCTTTCGGTCGACGAGCAGCGACATAGTCACGTCGGGGGCTGATTGCACCGTCGTCTCAGGTACGAGGGCGACGTCCTGCAAGCTCTCCGCGAGCGCACTGGCGTCGTCCACTTGCTCGGGATTGGCGTGTCACGGGGAGACGGCGCTCGCCTTCGTCTCAAACGCGAGGTCGACGCCCGACGCGCCCCCCGTTGGAGCGCTGGGGACGTCGACTCGCTCGACAGCCGACGAGGCGCGGCCTCCCGCTTGGCCTTGGTTGCCCCGCCTCCTCCTCCGTTGTCGGGGGAGAGGACGGGGCGAGCTCGAATGTTGTTCTTCCACCACGCGGGGAAGATGTCGTCGATTCCGCCGCCGGCGGGCGGGCTGTCGGCCGCCATTGTCGTTGTCGCGCGGCGGTGGAAGGAGTATCATGTCGTAGCTGCCGTCGAAGGACATGAACTCAAGACTCCCGAAACGGAGCACCGTCCCGGGTTGGAGAGGTTGCTGGAGACTGCCCATCTGGAGCTTGACGGGAAGCTGTTCGTCAGCACGCAGCAGGCCCCTACCTGGCGCGCCAACTGTCGACGTTTCGAGACCGGGGGGTCCCTAAGCCGACGAGTGAATGTCGCCGCGTGCCCCAGCTTAGATGGGTCGACGCGAGGCCGAGCGCGAAGGGGGGAAGTGAGGTGGCCGGAGATGGGCGTGAGAGAGGTGGAAATCCCGCGGCCTTCGTGTTCGTCCCGCGCCCAGGTCGGGTGCGCTTGCAGTAGGGGGTTACAAGCGTCCACGCGGGAGAGGGAAGCGAGCGGCCCCAAGAGAGCGCCTGTCCCGTCCTCGTCCCCGCGCGGCCAACCCCCTCTAAGAGGGCCCTGGTCCTTCCTTTTATAGGCGTAAGGAGAGGATCCAGGTGTACAATGGGGGTGTAGCAGAGTGCTACGTGTCTAGCGGGGGAGAGCTAGCGCCCTAAGTACATGCCGATGTGGCAGCCGGAGAGATTTTGGCACCCAGCTGGTGTGATGTCGTGGCCGTCGGAGGAGCGACGGAGCCTGGCGGAGGGACAGCTGTCGGAGCGGTTGAGTCCTTGCTGACGTCCTCCTGCTTCTGTAAGAGAGCTGAGAGCCGTCGTCGTCACAGAGCATGCGGGGCGCCATCATTGCCTATCTGGCGGAGCTAGGCAGATGGGACACCGGTCTTGTCCTATGCGGCCCGAGTCGGCTCGGGGTAGGGTGATGATGGTGCTTCCTGTTGACGTGGCTGGCCTGTGCCCTAGGTTGGGCGACATGGAGGCTCCTCCGAAGCCGAGGTCGAGTCTGTCTTCCATGGCCGAGGCCGAGTCCGAGCCCCTGGGTCGGGCGAGGCGGAAGTCGTTCGGCAGAGGCCAGGGCGGAGTCCGAGCCCTGGGGTCGGGCGAAGCGGAGTTCGTCGTCTTCCGGGACTTAGCCCGAGTCCGAGCCCTGGGTCGGGCGAAGCGGAGTTCGTCGTCTTCCGGGACTTAGCCCGAGTCCGAGCCATGGGTCGGGCGGAGCGGAGTTCGCCGTCTTCCGGGACTTAGCCCGAGTCCGAGCCCTGGGCCGGGCGGAGCGGAGTTCGCCGTCTTCCGGGACTTAGCCCGAGTCCGAGCCCTGGGCCGGGCGGAGCGGAGTTCGCCGTCTTCCGGGACTTAGCCCGAGTCCGAGCCCTGGGTCGGGTGGAGCGGAGTTCGCCGTCTTCCGGGGCTTAGCCCGAGTCCAAGCCCTGGTTCGGGCGGAGCGGAGTTCGCCGTCTTCCGGGGCTTAGCCCGAGTCCGAGCCCTGGGTCGGGCGGAGCTTCCTATGGTGCCTTTGGCAGGGCCTGACTGCCTGTCAGTCTCACTCTGTCAAGCGGCACTGCGGTCGGAGTGGCGCAGGCGGCGCTGTCCTTCTGTCAGGCCGGTCAGTGGAGCGGTGAAGTGACGGCTGTCACTTCGGCTCTGCCGGGGGGCGCGCGTCAGGACAAAGGTGTCAGGTCACCTTTGCATTAAATGCTCCTGCGACTTGGTCGGTCGGTGCGGTGATTTAGTCAGGGTTGCTTCTTAGCGAAGGCAGGGCCTCGGGCGAGCCGGAAATATGTCCGCCGTTGGAGGGGGGCCTCGGGCGAGACGGAAATCCTCCGGGGTCGGCTGCCCTTGTCCGAGGCTAGGCTCGGGCGAGGCGTGATCGAGTCACTCAAATGGACTGATCCCTGACTTAATCGCACCCATCAGGCCTTAACAGCTTTATGCTGATGGGGGTTGCCAGCTGAGAATTAGGAGTCTTGAGGGTACCCCTAATTATGGTCCCTGACAACCCTGTTCGCCAAGTATTCTTGCACTAGATCCCTAGTGCTGACATGTTCAGCCACCACTCTAAATTCTGCTACAGCTAGTTGGCATGGTAACCCTGGTTTCATGTTACATAGGGGTCTGGTCATCCCGAAGCTTAGGCTCAGTGGGCTCATGACCAGCGTCTTCAGCTGCTCCCTCTTCTTCTCGTCAGCCTTGATATAAGACCACTCACTTTTCCAGCCAGTTGGCCATTTGGTCCGATAGCTCAGGACCAGGGCCTTCGTATCCTTCCGATACGCAAAGTTATAACAGCCAAAATTTTCATGGAGCCCGTCCTCTCTGGCCTTCGTCTGGTAATGTAGCTCATGCACTCGGCAAAAAGCTTTGGCATTTGGGTCCATCCCCTAGCTTCGAAGGGCCCAGATGAAAATACTAAGCCTAACGATGGCGTTAGGGGTCAGCTGATGAAGAAATATTTCATAATTATCCAAAATTTCTCCAATTATCTCGTTCAGTGGAAACTGTAATCCTGCTGTGAAAAAACTTTTGAAAACTACCACTTCATCATCTTTCAGTGTCGAAGTGGTTTCTTCCCCCGCAAAATGAATTAGCTTCTCCGAAGTAGCCTAGCTTCACCATCATGGGCATATCAGCTTCAGAAACAGTAGATTTTTCAAAATCCAAGTGGTTGGGTTTTGACGGGATCAGAATGCCATAATCCTCTTCTTCTTCATCAGCGATTTCTTCTTCAACATCTTGTTCTGCTTCGGCTGCAGGTGCACTTTCTTCAATAGCTCCCTCTGTCACAACTAGTCCCGATTATCTCATCACTTCAGAGATCGGAGTAGTATCGGTGGCTTCAACCTCCTCTCCATCACGGGTCACCCTCGCAGTTGAGCGTACTCTGGCCATCTGATGTTGAATTTCCTGCAGTTCTTACGAAGTTGATGTTTTTTACAGTTTTTTGACGAGGCTCCATCTTTTGCCGAAGCTAATCCAGAACGATGGCTTGCTCAAAAATGCAGTGAAAAAGCTTCGGTCTATGGTTAAAATTTTCAACAGCACAACAGTGCAATGGCAATGAATGTTGTGGTAACTTCACACCTACCCGTCTGTTTATATAGTGCTGCAGGTGGGAAGGTGAATCGCCAAGTTGCCCGCACCTGCTAAACAGTTACTCGCACCCGCTGAACGGTGGACCACCCAGTGCTTAGGAGGAGAATCACCAGACCGTGTGTACCCACCGCATGGTGGGCCACCTCGCGCTTGGAATATTTTAATCGTTTCTCGACAACGAGCTCAAGGAAGGTGTTTTTCGGACCTTCGGCAATTCGAAGCTTTGGAGATATTTTCACGGATCAAGCTCGTTACGAAAAACGGTCTAGCACCACGAAGGGGCTACTGTTGGGGATCTGCTTCGTCTCCAAAGGTCCTTTGAGAAGAAACACCTTCGAAAGATCAACACAGAAGCAAGCATAGCACGAAGGTATACACCAAAGCTACCTTCCAGGAAGCTTCGGCATAGCGACATGCCTTGATACGAAGGGTTGCACCGACTTAAAGATGAAAAGACCAATCGGGCCATGGTAATTTGTGTCATGATTGTAACTAGTTGTAAAGGACATAAATGTAATTTTAACCAGGCTGTGTCCCGTGTCTATAAATAGGTGAACAGTACCCCTGTACTATTCACGCTGACTTGTATTCGCTCGTGCATCACACTTGTATCTTTGCCTTCTGTCAAGCCGAAGGTACAAATGTAATTCAATATTGTTCTTATTCATTCATGACTATATAAAAAGGGTATATAAATGATGTTATATGATTATTCATGTTATCTCTCATGTTTCATATACTTCTTCTTTCATCAATGTAAACTATGATGATGAAGGTATGTTCTTCATGACCTTTGTCCGAAGATCATTGTATCCTAAGGGAAATAATGCTTCGAAGAACGAAGGCCATTAACCATTAACTTCTTTTTGTGTTGCCTTGTTCTTAATTCATAGCATTTGAGAACAAGTCCCCAACAGGTGTCTCTTGATAGCTTTACAAAGCACTTAGAAGAATTTAGGATGGGAAGGAGAAAGCAATCCAAGCGACAAGAGCAACAAAAGAACACAAAAGATCCTCTCACAAGTCTCTAAGCAATAGAGTTGATTTTGAAGCTTGGAGTGGATTGAATGCTTTGATTGTGTCTTTGGAGTGTTTGCTTTTGCTCTTGCAATGAATGTGAAGTTTAGAAAAATTGGATGGCTTCAATGGTGGTGGTTGGGGGTATTTATAGCCCCAACCACTATTCTAGTTGTTGCTATTGATGGCGCATCGGATAGTCCGGTGGTGCACCGGACAGCACACTGTTCAGTGTCCGGTGCGTGCCACGTCAGTGGCCCATTGGGGTTTGGAGCGGTTGACCGTTGAAGTCCTTTGTCCTGTAGCTGCACTGGACAGTCTGGTGGCACACCAGACATGTCTGGTGCGTTCTAACTTCGCAGCCTGACAACTGACTTCTGTACTGTGCACTGTTGATCTGACATCGCAATTGACCGTTGCCCTCAGTTGACTGATGCTCCGTTGGCTCACCGGACATGTCCAGTGCACACCGGACAGTCCGGTGAATTATAGTGGAGCGTCCCTTGGAAAAACCCGAGAGTGGACAGTTCGCCTTGGTGCTCAGCCTGGGGCATCGGACACTGTCCGGTGCACACCGGACACTGTCCAGTGTGCCATAGTGAAAGGGAAATAGGGTCAAACCTTTTTCTAAATGATTTTGGTGGTTGAATGCCCAACACAAATATTGGACTAACTAGTTTGCTCTAGATTATGTATCCTACAGGTGCATAAAGGTTCAACACAAACCAATAAAAAGATCAAGTTAGGGTTCAAAAGAAAGGAGCAAAAGAAACCGAATAGAACCCTAGTCTGGCGCACCGGACTGTCTGGTGTGCCACCGGACAGTGTCCAGTGTCGTACAGTCTAAACTCTTCACCTTCGGGTTTCTCAGGCGCCGCTCCGCTATAATTCACCAGACTGTCCGGTGTGCCACCGGACTGTCCGGTGCACCAAGCGGAGCAACGGCTAACAGCGCACGGTCGTCTACAAAAGTGTGAACAGTGCGTGAACAGTGTGCGCAGAAGTCAGAGCAGGCGTCAGAGGCGCACCGGACAGTGAACAGTACCTGTCCGGTGCAGCACCGGGCTGTCCGGTGCGACATGAAGTCAGTGCTCCAACGGTCAGAATCTTCAGAACCCTAACGGTTGGGTGACGTGGCTGCCGCATCGGACTGTCTGGTGCGCCCATCGACAAACAACCTCCCCAACGGCTATGTGGTGGTTGAGGGCTATAAATACCCCCCAACCACCACTCCAAGCATCCAAGTTTTTCAGACATCCCATTCAATACAAGAGCTAGTGCAATCAATACAAGACACAATTCAAAAAGAATCAAAGCCTCTCTAAGTTCCAAATTCACTCCAAACTCCTAGTGACTAGAGAGAGTGTTTTTGCTCGTGTTCTTTGAGCTCTTGTTCTTGGATCGCTTTCTTCTTCCTCATTCTTGTTCTTCAAGCAACTTGTAATCAAAGCAAGAGACACTAATTGTGTGGTGGTCCTTGTGGGGTCTAAGTGACCCGTTTGATTAAGGAGAAATCTCACTCGGTCTAGGTGACCGTTTGAGAGAGGGAAAGGGTTGAAAGAGACCCAGTCTTTGTGACCACCTCAATAGAGACTAGGTTCTCAAGAACCAAACCTCGGTAAAACAAATCACCGTGTCATCCGCTTCATTTGCTTTTGATTTGTTTTCCCCCTCTCTCTTGGACTCGGATTTTATTCTAACGCTAACCTCGGCTTGTAGATTGTGTTTTAAGTTGTAAATTTCAGATTCTGCCTATTCACCCCCCTCTAGGCGACTTTCAATTGGTATCAGAGCCCGGTACTTCATTAGAGTCTAACCACTCAAAGTGATGTCGGGAGATCACACCAAGAGGGAGATTGTGACCGGCGACAAGTCCACAAGCCACAAAAAGGCTCCATCAAGGGAGTCCGGCAACAAGCTAAAGGAGGGATCACCTCCTCACAAGTCGCATCGGAGCGGCGACAAGAAAAAGAAGATGAAGAAGGTGGTCTACTACGAGACCGACTCTTCGTCGCCATCCACCTCCGGCTCTGACGCGCCGTCCATCACTTCTAAGAGCCATGAGCGCAAGAAGTATAATAAGATGCCACTTCGTTATCCCCGTATTTCTAGACGCACTCCTTTACTTTCCGTCCCACTAGGAAAACCACCAGTTTTTTACGGTGAAGATTATTGTATGTGGAGTGATAAAATGAGGCATCACCTAACCTCACTCCACACTAGCATATGGGACATTGTTGAGTTTGGAGTGCAGGTACCATCTATGGGGGGCGAAGGCTACGACTCGGATGAAGTCACCCAAATCAAGCACTTTGACTCCCAAGCAACTACTATACTCCTCGCCTCCTTGTGTCGAGAGGAGTATAATAAGGTGCAAGGGTTGAAAAGTGTCAAGGAGATTTGGGAGGTGCTCAAGACCGCGCACGAAGGAGATGAGGTGACTAAGATCACCAAGCGGAAGACGATCGAGGGGGAGCTCGGTCGATTCGTCCTCAACCAAGGAGAAGAGCCACAAGCGATGTACAACCGGCTCAAGACCTTGGTGAATCAAGTGCGCAACCTCGGGAGCACCAAATGGGATGACCATGAAATGGTCAAGGTTATTCTAAGATCACTCATTTTTCGTAATCCTACGCAAGTTCAATTAATACGTGGTGATCCTAGATATAAGCTAATGTCTCCCGAGGAAGTGATAGGAAAGTTTGTGAGCTTTGAATTGATGATCAAAGGCTCCAAACAAATCATCAACTTGGAGCAAGGCAGCACCTCCACACCCAAGGTGCAACCCGTCGCATTCAAAGCAACGGAGGAGAAGAAAGAGGAGTCTACACCAAGTAGGCTCCCCATCGACGTCTCCAAGCTTGACAATGAGGAGATGGCGCTCATCATCAAGAGCTTCCATCAAATCCTCAAATAAAGGAAGGGGAAGGACTACAAGCCCCATTCCAAAAGGGTGTGCTACAAGTGTGGTAAGCCCGGTCATTTTATCGCTAAATATCCTATGTCTAGTGATAGTGACAGGGGTGACGACAAGAAGGGAAAGAGGAAGGAGAAGAAGAGATACTACAAGAAGAAGGGCGGTGATGCCCATGTTTGTCAGGAATTATCACACCCGGTTTTAGAAGGCAAACCGAATGCGAACCATGTATGTACCAGGATCAGCAATTCATGTACACAGCAGTTACATAACTGAACATAATCACATAGTGCTCAAATAATAACATAAAAGGGTAATAATAGTTGATTACATCATGATGTCCAAGACATCCACATAGTCCTTAACAATAATCAAAGTGCGGAAAAGAAATGTAGATACACACGACCTACACAGGCAGCCGACAGGGGGTTTGCCGCTAACCCACGCCTAGAACTCATCGTACTCTTGGAACTCCTGGAAGTCCTCCTCCACGACTTCATCTTCACCTGAGCAGTGGTTGCAACGCGGACAACCTGGGGGGGTTTGGTGTGTAAAGCAAGGGTGAGTACACATCAACATACTCAGCAATATGTCCCGTTTAGCTGTAGTGGACTAGCTTTATGTGGAGTTAAGTCAAGCAGTTGCTTTTAGTTGGTCAGGTTATTATTACTAGTAGAGAGCTAGGTTTTAATATTAACCCAAGTTATTAACCCAATGTACCCTTTCCAAATGGAAAGAATACCACTTACCATTACCATAGGCATAACCAAAACCATCATCCTCATCACCACCTGCAAACCATACATCTCTGATCAAGTATCTCTAATCAATGAAGCTCCCTTGGCTGCTCATAACCGCGAGCACGGCTGATATATCAGTTTCATAACACTCTGCAGAGATTGCGCACTTTACCCACAAGCCATGATTCCCTCTTGCCTTGGGCCAATCAAACCCTTAAACACTACCAAGGTGAATAGGTAGGGTCTCACTATGTAGCCTTTACAAAGATTCCCTGGGGCTGTAGCCGCCCGTTAGTTTTCCCAAATGCACCGCACTCCTCCCTATGGGGCGAACCAACCTTGGCAGAGCAAGCCACATACACCGAGCCCCATTAACAGCATGACAGCGAAGCGAACTGCACCCCAGTTCCTCTAATTACTCAGCTAAGGGCATCCCACTCCACCCTCATGGTTGCACTATTTTCCCGGGCGGTCATCCAACGAACAGGTCCTTATGGAGAGGCACTCGAGAAACAGCTCGAGTCCCCTTAAGGGCCACAAGTATATCATCATAATCAAGAAAGGAAAACAACGTATCATAGATAATCTCATCATGTTCATTGATTAATGTGAAGCACTAGCAAATGGCTAAACCAAAATAACCCAACCAGAATAGGTAAACAAGGACATGATAAACAAAAGCTAGTCAATCCTTAGGTATAAACTGTGTAAATGCGGGGAGTGAATTATAAAGTGAGTAGGACATAGATGGGTCAAGGGACACTTGCCTTCACCAACCAGCTGCTGCTCAGGGTCTTCACCTGCAACTCCTTCGGACTCCGCCAACTGACCGTTATCTATACGAGTTTCAAACATACATTCCACAAAGGAACAGTACACCAAACAATAGAATGCAATAAATAAACAGACGTTCGATGTGACGGAACCTCCAAGTCATTAGGCCCACCTATAGTTGTCCTTGTCCAGCGGACCTCAGACAACCCTGCGAGTGCCCCTGAACCACTTGACAAGTTTGGTATCTGGTTTTCTTACCTTTCCCAAGAGCGTTTGACCTGTCACGCAGACATTACAAGCATCGCAGATACGAAAATGCGGAAGCAGTTACATAAACTTACCTTTATTTAAAAGTAAGATAGATTTAAATATTTACAGACCAGAATATAATATACGAGTGCAGAGTATTATTATTATTACAAACCATGGGAGGCAAAAACCCCTCTCGATAAGTTCACACAAAAGTTTTATGGAGGATCCTTTCCTCCCGCAGCTTCACTCCTGGTGCTCTTCCTTTGGTACCACCTTAGAACAGAAGCAACAAAAGTTGGTTGCTTCCTCACCTAAAAACAACATGGGACAAAGCCCTGAGTATGGAATTACTTAGCAAGTCTTACCCGACTAAATAAAAGACTCTCAAGGGTATGCTGGCTAGAGGGATTCAAGGAAAGGCTTATCAAGAATCAAGGACTCAGTTTTGCAGAAAAGCTTACTATGAGTGGATCCTTAAAAATCCAGTTTTATTGTCAGGTTAAGTAAAGTTACCTGCATCTAGAGTTCTGTCTACCCTAGTTCAATCACTTGACCTATACTAGCCAATTTCTTAACAACCCTTCATCTTCACTGGATTTCTACGTGTAAGTCAGTGACCAAGTCTTCATAACCGCGAAGGTACGGCGATCCGAATCGATAATACTCAGCTGAGGATCTCTAATCACACGACATATGTAGCACTTAACCCTTGCATATGTCAACTCGCCGTCGGGGTTCTTAAGACCAGATCAGGTTCATGCCAACCGAGAGCACAGATACACCACCATCCAGCCTCTTGCCATGGAGGGTACACGCTACTCTCGCCATCTCTCCACTCCCATTGTGTGGTATCTTATTCTGGTATTAGTCTGCCTGAGGCAAAGCTTACCCATGACGAGGCATGTGACCAGTTAAAGGGTCCTCCGTCATCAAGCCTACATCGAGATGGTCCTTAATCGACTCAGACGGAGACACTACACCGAGACTCTATTCTCGTGCAAGTCACCCGCCCGGTCTCAGCTTAATCATTTCAAACCCAAAGTTTGGTACCTAGCAGAGGTACATGTTTTCTGATGTTGAACCCATCATGGCCATGATGGATCCACCATCAAGTTTTATTTTCGAAAACAGCCCACCCACTTCGCAACATCATCTTTTGTAAAAACAAAACATTTTGTTTTGCTAAAGCAAGACTAAGCATAGGAAAAACTTTTTGTAAAACAGGGATTCCAAGGAAGGTAATCAAATTCAAGGAAGGAAATGCAGGAATTGTTTTAGCAATCAACTCCTATCACCTAATGCATCAAGCAAGTGAGAAAGAGTTTAAAAGAATCAAGGAGGTGGCAAATGCACCGGGGCTTGTCTTGTTTTACTGGTGAATCAGGCTCAGTTCCACAGATGTCAAAATAGAAACAGCTGCCTGCCTGATGTTCCGCAAGTGGTGGTGGTGAAGTCTTCTCTTCTACTTCAACTTCTTCCTCGTTTTCTAAATATAACCATATATAATAATGAATGCTTATGTAATGCTCATGAGAGTGCAAAGATAATAAAGGTTTATTATCTAAAGTCTTGAATACAATTTTCCTTCATGGATCTCCGAGAACTTAGGGTTTCCGGAGTCAAAAGTGAAGTTCACAGGGCAGGGGGTAGGGTTTTGGGTTCTAATTATCAAACAAGGTCCAAATCATACCAAACTTTACCCAAGGCCTCTAAATAATGTATAAGGGTCATCTAAAAAGTTTGGAGATTTTTGGAATCATTATATATTTTCTAAAAATCCAGAGATAAGGTTTTATACTGTTTTAAATACTCCATAATTTCCCTTTTGGATTAAAAATCCCAAAACTATTTTTATTAAATTCTATGAAAAAATAGGAATCTAGCAAAATTGGTTTGGCATTTTACCATTTTTCTACAATTTTCTAGAATTGTTTTAGCTCTGGCAGAAAAAGAAAAGGAAAAACTGTGATAGTGCTGGGCTGAAAGCAGCCCAAGACGGCCCACAGCCAGCAGGAACGCGCCCGCGCGCGCACCTGTGGCGACTTTGCACAAAGACCCTCGGCGTTCTGGATAACCTGAAGGGGGTTCTTACACTATTTTTGTGAGTCGCTGACACCTTACAGGAATCCCCCCAACTTCTAATTCTTCACAGGTTGAGGTCCATGACGGTGGACAGCGCACAGCCAAGCTCCGACGAGCTCACGCTGGCCGGATATCGCAATGGCTGTCACTCCCGTGTGGCGGACACCGAATTGGACCCCTCCCTCACATTTCCCCTCAAGTAATTTCACTAATGGCTACCCAATTTGCTCTGGTCACGGTGACAGCGGAGACAATCAATGGAACAGCGTGTTCCTGGCGGTCCATGGCGGTCTAGTTTAATTCGAGAGGTCGAGGAGCTTGAGGAGAGCCTAAGGATGCTAGAACAAACAATGGAGAAGCTTGAACTGACCTGGAATAAGCTGGCCGCAGTGAGGCTAAACCGAGCGGAGTTTGGAAGTGATTTGGGGAGAATCCAAAATTAGAGCTCTCCGGTGGAGGATTTGAGGTGCGGTTGGGTGCGTTAGCTGCCTGAATACATGGCGGAGCCGAGGGGGCGCTCAATTTATAGGCCCGGTAAGCAGTGGCCGAGAATTTGGGTTGAGCGCGGTGGTAGTCAGGGAAGAAGTGAGTTACTGGCATGGTGATTTGTGGCCCTTACCGTGGTGGCCCTCCCACGACCATCGACGACACGAGCGTGGTACTTCTCTTAGAGCTTGCCATGTTCAACCACGACCGTAAAGCAGTCAAATCGGTGATGGCATGGACGAATAGAGGAGAGCGGCGCCGGTGACCAAGCATGGTCGAAAAGATCAGTGACCGCGTGGCGGCCGGAATAATCATCCCCCTACCGCGGCGATCTTATCCTGCTTCAAGCATATCGTCACGAGGAGATGCCCGTCGATAACTCAGCCCGACCCTGGCGCAAATCACGGTGCAGATCGGTCGTCGGCGGCGAGGTTCTGAACTTGTTTTCCCCGGTGCACTGTACCATGGCGAGATGGTTCAGTTGGCCTGACAGACCAATTTCAGGGCAAATTTTCTCTAAATTTTGTATGGCAACACATCCAAGGATCTGCAGCAAAATTATAGCCCTTCATACCATCTTCATCTTTGTTATAGTATTCCAAAACAAATTCTAGCTGGATCATACTTAGAATTGAGCTCAAAGTCTGCTCAAACCCACTGTCAGACCAAATTCAGGCTTCAAATAGCCTGAAAACCTAACTTTGGGTGTATTTATCTCCAAATTCTTCATAACAACCATGCTTACTCCCTTAAGCAAAGTTATTCTCCTTTGATAGGTCTACAAAATTGATGTGGTGACTTAAGGCAAAAACTTCATAATTTGAAAGTTACAGAGCCCCAAAGTTGCACCATTACTTAAATTCAGACTTAGTTAAAAGAGTTTAAGTATGGCTCTTTTGCAAATAAGTCCAAATCTCAAGGTTTTACTTGCAAATTCACATATTTGTGAACCATATGACTTAAGACACCTAAACTTCCTGGTTTTTGCACTTTAGTCCAAAAGTGCACTAATTTTTCACTTAGCCCCCTAGGGTTTAGGTTTTGGGCTTTCTAGGGTTCCAATTAGGGTTTCTTGCACTCTTAGGGTTTGGATCCTACTTGAGTTCATCCATGGTGACACTTTATGATTATTTCTAACAAGTTTTGAAGTTTTCTTTTGTTTAAGCCTTGTTTGTTCTATTAAATCCAATTTAGGGTTAGGTTCCCCACTCTAGGGTCTTATTTGCAAAAGATCATATCAATACAACTTGTTTGAAATTTTTGCCTAGTGAATGCACTCTAGGTTTGTCAAACATATGAAATGCCAATGCTTATGATGTTATGCTCAAGTTTTAGTAATAGTAACACTAGGGGTGTTACATTCGACGCAGGGCTCACACCTACGACTAAGTGAGAAAGGGAAAGTAACGGTCGAGGCTACGGCCGACGAGCGATCATGTCACACGATTATAAATTAAAATACTCGTCTAAATAGAATGGTATTAATTTAACCATCGCGTTTAGCATAGGGTAAAGTCATATTCCATGTTTAATTATTATGAACAGATAAAGATAAATTGAAAGGATTGTCGTGCAGCGAGACGCGCGACACAGCACTTAAGATGAATTAAGAAATAAACGACCCATTGCGCGACGGGGCGCGCATCGAGACTCTTGCATTAATTATAAAGAAACGTTAAGTATCGCGCGATGAAACGCACAATGGCATACGTCATCTGAACTGAATTTAAAATGAAACGTCGCACGACGAAGCGCGCGACATAGCTCATTAATAAAGATGAATTTTAAAATGAATCGTCACGCGGCGAAGCACGCAACGCAGCACATCGACTAAACTAAAATAAAGAAAAACAGATTAAACTGGAAGTTGAACGTCGCGCAGCTATAGTCGCGTGCGCGAGAACACGCTGCGCGCGCCGGGGGCACGCGAGGCCATGCCGGGGCACGAGGGCGCGGGGTCGTGGGGCGCGCAGGCGTGTGGGGCGTGAGGCCACCGGGGCATGCAGCCGCAGGGGCGCGAGGCCGCCAGGGCACGGGCATGCAGGGGCACAGGGTCGCCGGGCCGCCGGGGCGTGGGGCCATCGGGGACACCGACGCGCGGGCGCGAGGCCACGGGGCCGCGGGGCGAGCCGCCGCCGGGGCAGGGGCACGGGCACGGGGTCGCCGGGCCGCCAGGGCGCGGGCGTGGGGGCCGCGGGACGCAGGACGCGGGCGTGGGGTCGCCGGGCCGCTAGGGCGCGGGACACGGGGGCGCGAGGCCACGGGGCCACGGGCGCGCAGGGAACGCGCACAGGGGAGAAGGAAGGGGAGGGGAGGAGAAGAGAGAGGGAGAGGGAGAGGGAGCTCACCTCAGGGTCCAAATCCGGCGATCACCGTCTCCAAAACCTAGGGCACCACGGGGGAGAGAGAGAGGTGGGAGAGAGAGGGAGTTGTGCGCGGGAGAATTGAATGAGGGGAAAGAGATCAGGGGAGGGGGAGGGGCACAGCATAGGGAGCGACAGGGTGCTAGGGGCACGCGGGCCAAGGCCGGGCCGAGCTGGGTTGGGCCGGGCTAGGTCGGGCTGGGCTGGGCCGCACCGCGGGTCAAAATCCCGTGGCACACACAACCACAGATCGGAATCCAATTCACGAAACAAAATCCAAAACGAGACGAAGCAACACACGTGATTAAACACGACATCAGACAAAGAAATATGCCTCAGCATGATGCAACACTCATGTCAACTTAGTTTTTGTACACACGCAATACGGACACTAGTCGCTATACTGCTTTGAAATTGGGAAGAAGGAGCGAAACGGGAAAAGAAAAGAGAGTAACGCCTGAATTTGGTGAGTAAAAAGAAGAAAAAAAATTCTACCCCCCAAATTTAGGGCGTTACAAGCCTCTCCCCCTTAAAAGAATCTCGCCCCCAAGATTTAAGGTTGGCCAGCAAAGAGTTCAGGGTATTTGGCCATCAGATCATCTTCACGCTCCCAGGTTGCTTCTTCCTCAGAGTGGTGATCCCATCTGACTTTGCACATTCTGATAGTTTTCCTCCAGGTGACTCTGTCTGCAGTCTCAAGAATCTGCGTTGGCTTCTCTATGTAGGTCAAGTCCTCCTGGACTTCCAGACCTTCCACTGGCAACTGCTCTTCTGGTACACACAGACACTTCTTCAACTGAGACACATGAAAGACATCATGCACTGCGGACAAACCTTCTAACAGAATGAGCTTATAGGCCACTTCTCCACGCTTTGCGAGAATCTGATACAGCCCAACATAGCGGGGTGCTAGCTTGCCTTTGACTCCGAATCTTCTGACTCCTCTGATAGGCGATACTTTCAAGTAGACAAAATCTCCGACTTCGAAACTTAGCTCTCTCCTTGTGTCTGCATAACTTCGCTGCGTTGATTCTGCTACCTTCAGGTTCTCCCGAACCATCTTGATGTTCTCTTCAGCTTCGAGCAGAATGTCTGGCCCAAACACTTGCTTTTCTCCAGGCTGATCCCATTGCAATGGAGTTCTACAACTCCTTCCATAAAGCGCCTGAAATGGTGACATCTTCAAGCTGGCCTGGTAACTGTTATTATAGGAGAACTCTGCATAAGGTAACCTCTTGTCCCATCCGGACTGATCTTGCAATGCACAAGCTCTCAACATGTCTTCGAGGATTTGATTAGTTCTTTCAGTCTGACCGTCTGTCTACGGATGGTAGGCTGAACTAAAATTTAAATGTGTACCCAAAGCTTCATGCAACTGCTGCCAGAAATGAGAGGTGAACTATGTTCCTCTGTCTGACACTATCTTCTTTGGCACACCGTGGAGATAAACGATCCGAGACATGTACAATTCTGCCAATATTGCACTGCTGTAGTTGGCCTTGACGGGTATGAAGTGGGCTGACTTGGTTAAGCGATCCACCACTACCCAAATGGAATTGTAGCCGGCTCGAGTGTGAGGCAATCCGACTATGAAGTCCATTCCGATTTCATCCCATTTCCACTGAGGAATTCGCAACGGTTGCAACAATCCAGCTGGCCTCTGATGCTCTGCCTTGATCCTTTGATAACTGTCACATATAGCCACATGCTCTGTGATCTCCCTTTTCATTCTGTACCACTAGAATTTCTTCTTCAGATTCTGATACATCTTCTCACTTCTAAGGTGTATAGAATAAGCTGACTCATGAGCTTCCTTGAGGATCAACTCTCGAATGGACTGGACATTAGGAACACATAAGTGGTCCATGAACCATATCACACCTTCTGCATCTTCTCGAAAATCTTTGCCTCTGTCCTCTAGAATCAGCTGCCGGATTTCACTGATCTTCTCATCATTCTTTTGTGCTTCTTTGATTTCCCGCTCTAAAGTGGGGTCTAACTCAACTGTGACTCCTCGCATGCTGTTCAGAAATTCGAGGCCCAACCTGTCAAACTCTTTGGCCAACTCATAAGGCATCGGATGAGCGACCATCATATTGACTTGACTTTTCCTACTCAAAGCATCTGCCACTACGTTCGCTTTGCTTGGATGGTAAGGAATCTCCAATTCGTAGTCTTTGATCAATTCTAACCATCTTCGTTGTCTCATGTTCAGCTCTGACTGAGTGAATATGTACTTCAGACTCTTGTGGTCTGTGTAGACATCACATTTTTGTCCGTACAGATAGTGCCTCCAAGTCTTCAGTGCATGAACCACTACTGCCAACTCTAGGTCATGGATTGGGTAATTCTTCTCATGAACCTTCAGCTGTCGGGACGAGTAAGCCACAACTCTTCCCTCTTGCATCAACACACACCCCAAACCAGTGTAACAAGCATCGCAATACACTGAGAAGGGCTTGTGCACATCAGGTAAGACTAAGACAGGCGCTATAGTCAGCTTCTCTTTTAGTGCTTCGAAGGCTTCTTGGCATTTCTGGGTCCACTTGAACTCAACTTTGCATACAACTGGTGCTCTCGCAATCTCTGCAATACCATCTTCAAATGATCTGCATGCTCTTCCTCACTTTGAGAATATATAAGGATATCATCAATAAATACCACCACAAACTTGTCAAGATAATCCATGAATACACTGTTCATCAGATTTATAAAGAAAGCTGGTGCATTCGTTAGGCCAAAACACATAACAGTGAACTCATACAACCCATACTTGGTAATGAATGCCATCTTCGGAATGTATGAAGGTTGAATCCTGAGATGATGATAACCTGACCTCAGATCTATCTTTGAAAACACGCTGGCTCCTCTCAACAGACGGGGACCATACAGAACCTTCTCCCTGTCGTCGCACTGAGCGGTGTGCAACTCCCACTCCACGGTACGTAGCCAATCTTCAGCATCCATGGGGTCAGAAGAGTGAGCGAACACCGGGGGATGACCTCTCATAAATTCAGCACGCTTGTCTCTAGGCATCTGAGGCTGAGGTGGTGGCTGCTGCTGAATGGCAGCCAGAGTCTGACCAATGGCTTGAACTGTCTGAGTCAGCATTAGGAACATCTGCTCGATGGTCATCGGGGGTGGGGGTGGCAGCTACTGGCGGGGTGCCTCTTCCTGCGGGACTGCCTGCTCCTGCTAAGCACGCCTTCCTCCTCTGCGCCCTTTGTCTGACATCTGCATAATACAATCACACATCAGAACTGATCTTGCAACTTGCGGCATAAGAAAAGAGTATAGAATCCTCCCACAGCATTGAACAGATGAAAATCTTCACTGACTTCCAACACAGGCAGACACAACTTCTCAGATAAAGAGGAAAGTAGAACAAAATGGCTTCCCAACTAGATAACTAATTTTATTAACATTTAATAGGTAAACCAAAGTGCAGGGGATACCCACACTCTGGTGACAGTCATTACAAAGATCCAAATCCATCATAGTTCATCATGACAAACATAAAAGGCACAGGATAAGCAAACTACCCTGTCTAACTAAGTCTAACTAAGAGTAAAACCGATGCTAATACTATAGCGACTATATATATTTTTTGCATTAATTACAAGATCTGACGCTGACGATCTATGGTCCTAAATTTATCTTGGTCCGGCAGTCGGGGTTACCATAAGCATGGTGTCCACGCTGAGGTGAGCAGTACGGGTGCTGAGTCCCGACGGGAGCGGGGGAGCCATCTTCCAGGTGACGATGCTCCGCGCGCTCAGCCCGCAACTGGGCGTTCTCATCACGAGCCCTACTCAGCTTGTCTAATGCATGGTCCAGCTCCATGTTTAGCACGGCGGCTAGGTTGACTGTGCTCAACCTAGGATTGTCGTCACCGACAGGCGAGACAACCACGTCTCCTGTGCTGCCAGATGGGCAGCGGGGGTAATAATTTAGGTTGAGACCATTAGCTACCCCACCGAGCACTGAGCAGTAGTGCGAAAGCGCACGTCATGCGACATCTTGCATGGCCGCCTCAGCTGAGTCCCGCTCAGAGATAGAATAGTGCTCTGAGCAGATCTTCGCACCCTAGAGACTGTTCTCCAGACGGCGCACCAAACAGGTCGCCTACCAACGGTTCGGGTAAACCTCGCGACTATGCTAGAAGACAACACAGCGATACTCGATAGACCAGGTACTCCGGTCAAGTGCCTAGCGTAGCAAGGTGTTGAGCGCATCGTGAAAGTGACACCCACGAGCAGTGTCGCGAGTGATGGGTCGGGCAACCCATCCTTCTAGCTCCTGCTCCTCTGAAAGGTCGGTGTTGTGGCTCGAGCCGCTGTCGCCACCTCCGTCGCCTGGGTCTCCTCCAGCGGCTGGGGCACTCAGTGGTGGTGCAGGGGGCGCCTCCAGCGGGAGCACAGGGGAGCAGCTCCTCACAGACTCTATCTCCTGCTGAAGCGAGAAAGAAGAGTCCTGCTGCTCCATCTCCTATTGTCGACGCTCCTACTCCTCATGAAGGCGGTGGTGCAGCCTCTCCAAGTGGCTAGACTGACCAGCCACCGGACGCCGAAGCGGACGCTCCGCGTGACGAGAAGGCAAGAAAGGAATGACTGACTTCCGTACAGTGTGTCTAAGATGAGCCATCTACAAAAGACACCATAAGCATAAGAGTGAGAACATAACTAATATGACCAGCAAGTAGACCATAAATAAATGAGGAATTAGAATAAAACAAAATTTTCAGCAAGGTATAATAATATGTAGTAGAACATAGGTTTGGTCGATATGACCAACTTTTGAAGGGATACCAAAGTCAAGGTGATAATAGGGGTCTATAATCCTTAGAACGACCATTCTACTCTAGGTTAGCGGTCCTACAGTCAACACGGCTTTGATACCACCTATGTCACACCCGGTTTTAGAAGGCAAACCAAATGTGAACCATGTACGTGCCAGGATCAGCAATTCACATACACAGCAGTTACATAACTAGACATCATCACACAGTGCTCAAATAACAACATAAAAGGGTAATAATAGTCGATTACATCATGATGTCCAAGACATCCACATAGTCTTTAACAATAATTAAAGTGTGGAAAAGAAACGTAGATACACATGGCCTACACAGGCAGCCGACTGGGGGTTTGCCACTAACCCACGCCTAGAACTCATCGTACTCTTGGAACTCCTGGAAGTCCTCCTCCATGACTTCATCTTCACCTAAGAAGTGGTTGCAACACAGACAACCTAGGGGGGTTTGGTGTGTAAAGCAAGGGTGAGTACACATCAACATACTCAGCAATATGTCCCGTTTAGCTGTAGTGGACTAGCTTTATGTGGAGTTAAGTCAAGCAGTTCCTTTAGTTGGTCAGGTTATTATTACTAGTAGAGAGCTAGGTTTTAATATTAACCTAAGTTATTAACCCAATGTACCCTTTCCAAACAGAAAGAATACCACTTACCATTACCATAGGCATAACCAAAACCATCATCCTCATCACCACCTGCAAACCATACATCTCTGATCAAGTATCTCTAATCAATGGAGCTCCCTTGGCTGCTCATAACCGCGAGCATGGCTGATATATCAGTTTCATAACACTCTGCAGAGGTTACGCACTTTACCCACAAGCCGTGATTCCCTCTTGCCTCAGGCCGATCAAACCCTTAAACACTACCAAGGTGAATAGGCATGGTCTCACTATGTAGCCTTTACAAAGATTCCCTGGGGCTGTAGCCGTCCGTTAGGTTTCCTAAATGCACCACACTCCTCCCCAAGGGACGAACCAACCTTGGCAGAGCGAGCCGCATACATCGAGCCCCATTAACGGCATGACGGCGAAGCGAACTACACCTCAGTTCCTCTAATTACTTAGCTAAGGGCATCCCACTGCACCCTCATGGTTGCACTGTTTTCCTGGGCGGTCATCCAATGAATAGGTCCTTACGGAGAGGCACTCGAGAAACAGCTCGAGTCCCCTTAAGGGCCACAAGTATATCATAATCAAGAAAGGAAAACAGCGTATCATAGATAATCTCATCATGTTCATTGATTAATGTGAAGCACTAGCAAATGGCTAAACCAAAATAACCCAACCAGAATAGGTAAACAAGGACATGATAAACAAAAGCTAGTCAATCCTTAGGTATAAACTGTGTAAATGCGGGGAGTGAATTATAAAGTGAGTAGGACATAGATGGGTCAAGGGACATTTGCCTTGACCAACCAACTGCTGCTTAGGGTCTTCACTGCAACTCCTTCGGACTCCGCCAATTAACCATTATCTATACGAGTTTCAAACATATATTCCACAAATTTAATACAAAGGAACAATACACCAAACAATAGAATGCAATAAATAAACAGATATTCGACGTATGGCTCACACCTACGGCTAAGTGAGAAAGGGAAAGTAACGGTCGAGGCTACGGCCGACGAACGATCATGTCACACAATTATAAATTAAAATACTCCTCTAAACAGTATGGTATTAATTTAACCATCGCGTTTAGCATAGGGTAAAGTCATGTTCTATGTTTAATTATTATGAACAGATAAAGATAAATTGAAAGGATTGTCGCGCGGAGAGACGCACGACACATCACTTAAATTGAATTAAGAAATAAATGACCCGTTGCGCGACGGGGCGCGCAATTGCATTAATTATAAAGAAATGGTAAGCGTCGCATGACGAAACGCACGACGGCATACGTCATCTGAACTGAATTTAAAACGAAACGTCACGCGACAAAGCGTGCGACACAGCTCATTAATAAAGATGAATTTTAAAATGAATCGTCGCGCGGCGAAGCACGCGACACAGCACATCGACTAAACTAAAATAAAGAAAAACGGATTAAACTAAAAGTTGAACGTCGCGCAGCTATAGTCGCGTGCGCGAGAACACATTGCGCGCCGGGGGCACGCGAGCCACGTCGGGGCACGCGAGGCCACGTCGGGGCATGCAGCCGCAGGGGCGCGAGGCTGCCAGGGCGCGGGCGCGCAGGGGCGCAGGGTCGTCGGGCCGCTGGGGCGTGGGCGCGCAGGGATGCGCGGCGCGGGGGCCGCCGGGGCAGGGGCACAGGGCCGCCAGGGACGCCGAAGCGCAGGCGCGAGGCCGCGGGGGGGCGAGCCACCACCGAGGCAGGGGCGTGGGCGCGGGACGAGCCGCCGCTGGGGCGCGGGACGCAGGCAAGGGGTCATCGGGACAGTGGCGCGGGCGCGGGGCCGCCGGGGCGCGGGACGCGGGGGCGTGGCCACCGGGGCGAGCCGCCAGGGCGCGGGGGCGCGAGACCGCAGGGCCGCGGGGCTGCGTGGGGCACGCAGGGAATGCGCGCAGGGGAGAAGGAAGGGGGGAGGGGAAGAGAGAGAGGGAGCTCACCTCGGGGTCCAAATCTGGCGATCACCATCTCCAAAACCTAGGGCACCATGGGGGAGAGAGAGAGGTGGGAGAGAGAGGGAGTTGTGCGCAGAAGAATTGAATGAGGGGAAAGAGATCAGGGGAGGGGGACGGGCAGGGCGCCAGGGGCGCATGGGCCAAGGCCAGGCTGGGTCAGGCTGGGCTGGGCCACACCGCGGGTCAAAATCCTGTGGCACGCACAACCACAAATCGGAATCCAATTCGCGATAAAAAAATCCGAAACGAGACGAAGCAACACACGCGATTAAACACGACATCAGACAAAGAAATATGCCTTGGCATGATGCAACACTCATGTCAACTTAGTTTTTGTACACACGCAATACGGACACCGGTCGCTATACTGCTTTGAAATTGGGAAGAAGGAGCGAAACGGGAAAAGAAAAGAGAGTAACGCCTGAATTTGGTGAGTAAAAAGAAGAAGAAAATTCTACCCCCCCCCCAAATTCAGGGCGTTACAGGAATGGGACTCCGATGAGAGCTCCACCAACTCCTCCGACGAGGACACCGCCAACATCGCTGTCAACAAGGGTCTCCTCTTCCCCAACATCGGCCACAAGTGCCTCCACAGAATGGCAAAAAGAAGAAGGTAAAATCTAGAGCCTCCATAGAATATACAACATCTAGTGATGAGGTAGCTCTAGTGATGATGAAGATGATTTACTCATACTTTTTGCTAACCTTAACATGCAACAAAAAGCAAAATTGAATGAATTGATAGGAGCCATTCATGAGAAGGATGAACTTTTGGATAGCCAAGAGGAATTCCTTATTAAGGAAAATAAGAAGCATGACACTATTTCTAACCTTAGAACTGAGAATACTAGTTTAAATGCTAAGGTTGAAAAATTAAATGCTTGTAATGATTCAATTGTCAGTCTTAGAAATGAAAATGATAGTTTAATTGCTAAGATTGATAAACTGAATGCATCACTTTCTAGCCTTAAAATTGAGAATGATAAATTAATTGCTAAGGCTAAAGATTTGAATGTTTGCAAAGATTCTATTTCCAGTCTTAGAAAAGAGAATGCTATTTTACATGCTAAGATTGATGAATTAAATGCTTGCAAACCATCTACATCTACCGTTGAACATGTTTCTATTTGCACTAGATGTAGAGATGTTAATGTAGACGCTATCCATGATCACCTTGCTTTAATCAAACAACAAAATGATCACATAGCTCAACTTACTGCAAAAATTAATGAGCATGAAATAGAAAATGAAAAATTTAAATTTGCTAGGAGCATGCTCTATAGTAGGAGACGCCCTGGCATTAAGGATGGCATTGGTTTCCAACAGGGAAGCAATGTCAAGCTTAATGCCCCTAAAAGATTGTCTAACTTTGTTAAGGGCAAGGCTCCCATGGTTCAGGATAACGAGGGTTACATTTTATATCCTGCTGGTTATCCCGAACACAAAATTAGGAGAATTCATGCTAGGAAACCTCATAATGTTTCTCATCATGCTTTTATGTATAAGAATGAGGCATCTAGTTCTAGGCAATCAACCCATGTTAAAATGCCTAAAAAGAAATCTCCTACTGCATCAAATGAGCCTATTATTTCATTTAAGACTTTTGATGCTTCTTATGTGATGACTAACAAATCAGACTAAGTAGTTGCCAAATATGTTGGGGCCAAACACAAGGGCTCAAACACTTGTGTTTGGGTGCCCAAGGTGCTTATTTCTAACATCAAAGGACCCAAGACTGTTTGTGTACCTAAGAACAAGGCTGTTGGGGGCCTTCGTCCTCCGAAGGTCCTCAAAAACATGATTTGACAATGTTTTCCAAGTGGATTATATGAACAGGTATCTTCGGACTCAGAATTATGAACATGGAGTACGGTCAGGACGAAGCCTAAGCCAGACGAAGGGGGATTGAGATGGAGGACGGGCTGATTACCAAGCTGTACGAAGGACGGTGCACAGCCGAAGCTGTTCGCAGGAAAGCTTCGTCGCGGTAGCAGAAAGGGGAACCGACTTAAAGATGAAAAGACCACTTAGGCCTTGACAGATTCCCATAAGTCATTAGCAAATGTAGTGGACATGAATGTAATTTTACATGGGCTGCGTCCCACGTCTATAAATAGATGAACAGTACTCCCGTACTGTTCACGCTGACTTGGCATTTGCTTTTGCGTCATCCTCGTACTGCAATCCGAAGGTACATTTGTAATTTGAAGTCATTTCTATTGTCATATAATAATAAAATAGAAATGACATTGTGATAAAATTTAAATGTTTACATTGCTTTTTATGTTGTGCATAAGTCCTTCGTCACAATCTGTCGTGCTTACGAAGATATGTTATTTATGACCTTCGTCCGGAACACATTATATCCCGAAGGGAAATAATGTTTCAAAGGACGAAGGACCTTATCATTTAACACTTTCTATGTTGCCTTGTTCTTAATCCGAAGCATTTGAGAACAAGTCCCCAACATTGGCGCCCACCTCCGGTGAACTCACTTCCACTTTGAAGTTTTTTGAACACCTTCGGAAGCCATAGACTCTCGCTATGGCACCGAAGAAAGCTTCAGCGACTGGGGCTGCAGCTCTGCAACCGCTGGACCCCAACCAGGAGATTGTCTCTCTTCGGGAGGCCCGAAGCCAGAAGAGGAAGGCCGTCAGCCCGACGCTTCAGGAGGATGAGCTAGACCAAGAGATCAGGGATATGGAGATGCTACACCAACAGGTGCAGAGGAAGAAGGAGAAGATGGCCAGGCTAGCTGAGTTGCAAAGGCAGATAGACGAAGCTTCTGAAGAAGTTCGCCATCTTACTCACGATGAGCAGAACAGAAGGCCTCAACAAAAAGACCTTCATCAGGAGGGCTTCTTCAACGAAGATGACTGGTATGACAATTTCCATCATGGAAATTTTGTTTTCGATGATGCTTCTCCCCTGTCCGCTGAGCTGCAGGCTACACCTTGGCCTCCGTCTTACAAGCCACCCCAGCTTCCCATGTTCGATGGCCATTCAGACCCGAAGCAGTTTTTGATGAGCTACGAAGCAACAGTGTCTTCGTATGGTGGCAATGCTGCAGTCATGGCAAAGTCTTTTGTTATGGCTGTCAGGAATGTTGCTCAGACCTGGTATTCCTCCCTTCGACCAGGAACGATTACTTCATGGCAAAAGCTGAAGGACATGTTGTTAACCAGCTTTCAAGGGTTTCAGACGAAGCCGGTCACTACTCAAGCCTTGTTCCAGTGCACTCAGGATCATGAAGAATACCTTCAGGCGTATGTCAGAAGGTTCTTACGTTTGAGGGCACAGGCACCAACGGTGCCCAATGAAATTGTCATCGAAGCCATGATCAAGGGGCTTCGTCCTGGACCTTCAGCTCAATACTTCGCAAGGAAGCCTCCTCAGACTTTGGAGAAGCTGCTCCAGAAGATGGACGAGTACATCCGTGCCGACAATGATTTTCGCCAAAGAAGGGAGGAGGCTTTCAGATTTTCTGAAATGACCAGGGGCTTCGGAGGAAGATTCTATCCGAGGCATGTCAGGTCCATCCACAACTCTACTCAAAATGATGATAAGGGGAGTCAGCAGAACAGGCCGCAGTGCTCCTCACAGGCTTCGGGGCAACAGCAAACTTTCTTCCGGCCACCAGCTCCAAGAGGCAGAGGCGCCAGGGGCTTCGGCGGAAGATTTGGAGATCAACCAAGGAGAGTATTTTGCTTATTCTGTGGTGAAAACAAGGGCCATACCACCAGGATGTGCCATGTTACCATCCAGAAGCAAAAGGAGCTAGCAGAAGCCGCAGCGCAACAGGGCCAGCCGAAGCAGGTCATGCATACTGCTTCGTACCATCAGCCTTACATCCCAGAATACGTGGGCAACCACCCTGCAGTTTCTGTAGCTTCGGCGAGTCAACCTCAAGCTTCATGGCAACAGCCTCCGCCTCCACCACCGCTGCAACAAGGCCAACAGCCGGAAGGGGGCCAATATGTTGCACACCAAAGGGATCTCAGAGAACAATCCGAAGCTCGCACAGTCAATAGCACTGTGCCAGAGTCGAAGCACATTTATTGACACATATCCTACCTTTGATAGCAGTCTTTTCTATTCAGTTCTATTTTCTGTGTAACAAAGAACATTGTTAGTTTTCATGTAATAGTTTCGTGGTTCGTCATGAGCAAAACCTATTTTCTCCACAGGCTTAAGTTGCTGAAGCTCAAAAATTTGCGCTAATAAGGAGGACCTTCGAATTATTAAAAATCCTTCGAAGCAACAAAAAGTCGTTCTAAGGAACGCAGAGTAAGTTGCTGAAGTCACAAAAAGCCGTTCCAAAGGGAGCGCAGTGTAAGTTTTTTGCTCCAAAGTCGTTCCTAAGGGAATGCAGAGCATACAGCGAAAAGTCAACGCTGATACCGCCTAAGTAAAAGGCGAAGAAGCTCCAAAGACGTTCCTAAGGGAATGCAGAGCTTACAGCGAAAAGTCAACGCTGATACCGCCTAAGTAAAAGGCGAAGAAGCTCCAAAGACGTTCCCAAGGGAATGCAGAGCTTACGAAAATATTTTGTGTTTTACGGGGATATGTGTGTATCTTCGGAACAGATGTCATTTACATAACATAGCATCATCACATCATTTTGCATAGCATAAGCATCATACATCATGTTGCATATGGCAAAAGAAGGGGACACAGTATCAACCTTCGAAAGGATGCTTTGAGAAAGTGAAAATCGTGCGAAGTCACGAGGGAATACAATGTTGATCTTCGGAATACAGCTTCGGAGAATATTTTCACGAAGCGTGGATGTGCTTCATCAGAATAGTATTAAAGAAGAATGTCTTCTTCACGAAGCATGAAAAGAAGGGAAGGTGTTTTTTCGCCGAAGGCTCAAAAATGGTACGTATGTAAAGTTTCATGCATCGTAAAGAATTGAATAATGAAAAGAAACTTGTATATTACATTCAAATGTACAAAATATTACATAGATCGCATCTCAAATGTTTTTTCTAATAACATCTAGTCTTCTCTTAATACTACTTCGGCAGCCTCATTTAGAAGTTGTTCAACAACTTTATCCATGATAGCTTCGGCCATTTGTTTAATTTCGTCATCCCCTTTTGTGTGAGGGTCAGCAGACGATCCAGGTTCTGAGGGAAGAGAATATGTCTACATTACTATCACAGACCACGAACAAAGTTTGAAATTAAAAAATTACAACACAATAAGGATGACTAATTAATACCTATTTGCCCTTCGGGCTTTGCACTTTTCTCGGCAACTTCTGTCACTTTCCTAGCATCATGGATGCCTTTTTCACTCTTTTGAATAATTTCTTGCGCCATTTCTCAGCCGCCGTTGTCCCAGATTTCAGTAAAGAATTTTCCGCCAACCATGCTTGCTTCGGCCGAGGGGTCTTTGATGTCTTCGGAAGACAAGGCAGCTTCGGACTGAGCTAGGGATTTTACATGCTCGCAACCTTTCCTCTCCAAAACAGTAGCAACTCCTCTGGCGCCCGAAAAAGCGCAGATGTCACCGCGGCTACTCAGGATTTCCTCGAAGGCCTCTGCTTCGTGACTGATCCATTCCAGTGGACCTTCGGGATTGCCTCTTGAGAAATTCTCTTCACTAGAAAATGCGCCAACGCTGGCGAAGCTGGTTTTTATTTTCTTTACGCATTCCATGGATTTTTCGTAGCATCTTTTCTTAGAAGACCGAAGCTCTTCCACGGTTGCTTCCAAATGATCAGCCCATTGGTCGCTACATTCCCGTCTTGTTTCTTCAAGTATGCGTTCTTCTTTCGCCCGGGCCAATTGCTTCTGAAGATCTTTAATTTCGCGTCTGTGAGCTTCGGCCTGAACCTTTGCAGCAGCTTCGTCCTTTTTTATCTTGTCTACTAATGTAAGCAGAATTTTATCTTTTTCTAGAGCTTCGTTTCTCAGTTTAATAACTTCTGATCGTAAATTGTTGAACGCAATTTCATAGCTCTCATCTTCGGCACTCTTTTGTGCTCTTAATGCGTTGCTTAGGATTAAACCCTATACGAAAAAGAATCCATATAAGAATAAAAGAATGAATTACGTATTGTAAAATTTTTTCAAACGTCTAATTCCCATACCTTCAGGCTATTATATGCAAGACTATCCGCGAGATCCTCCTTCGTCATAGCGCATAGTCCGGCTTCAAGCTTCGGAAACCCCATACTTCTAGCCATCTCCCGGCAGACAGATAATTCTTTGTTGTCAGGGAGACAGTATAGGAAGTCATCTTCGTTTGTCCCATTGAACACTACTGCTCCCTTCGGATATTTTAACTCTCTGGGATAGTGATTGGCTTCATAAATCTCTTCTTCAGATAATTTCTTCCCCGAAGCATGTCGCACGATGTAATCGCATATGTTGGAGGGAGCTTCGGGGGCGGCAGTGTCAATTTCTTCAATCAAAATTGGTTCTGATATTTTTATTTTTATTTTTGTTTCCAAAGATTGTTCCTTGGTGGGCTCTGAAGGCCCAGCTTCAGCTTTAGGTTGTTGCTTCGAAGCTTCAGCAACTAAAGCTTCGGTAGACACTTCAGCAAGTTCAACAGTCTTCTTTGGAGTTGTGCTTGAAGACTTAATTGTCTCCAAAACATCTAACACGTTCACCATTCTTTTTCTTTTCGGGGTCACCGACGGGCCCTTTTGATTTTTTGTTGTCTCAACACTTGCTGAAGGACTTAAGATTTCTAATATTTTTGGTTCTTCAGTTCTCGGTTTCTCTGCCTTCTCTGCTGAAGGTGCTTCAGTCTTTTCTTCGATTTTCGGCCCTGGAGCTGGCTCTGTAGTTTCAGTGGCCAGGGAAGCTTCACCGATAAATTCAGGCACTATGGCCGGCTCAATAAAACGTGCCCGGTGGGTGAGCACCTTCATCTTTTTTCTTTGCGGCGCTGGCTCACTAGAAGCACTTGTGGCAACTTCTGTTGCAGGAGAAGTATTTTTTCTTTTGCGGCCCGGCACCGGATAATGGTAGTCAGGGTAGACAAACCCGATTGCATCAAATACCCGGTTGAGCCTTTTCTTCTTTCGGCCTCCGAAGGCTGCCGATAATGCAGTGTTCTCGGCCTTCGAGTACACCCCAAGCAGTTCGTCACTTAATGTTTCAATGCTTTTTAACCAGTCGTCATCAGGTTCAACAAACTTATCCCCGTATTTGAATGTGTATTTCAGTCTGACCAGTCCGCCTTCGTCGGACTCTTTGATGGTCTCCTTCGGCATTTCCCACTTTCCTGCAAGTGGCCACACCCTGAAGGCAATATGCTCTTGGACCAAGTCCCTTGTCCCAATAAAAGAGCAGATTACGCCGAAGGCTCTTTGGCATTCTTCGGCTGCTTCATCCATTTCAACCTTCGGCTTTCGGAGTCCGAAGCGTTGCCAGATGGGGCGCATAATGATACTCTTAACATCTTCCTGCGCTGTTAAGTCATTCTTTACATAGAACCACTCTGTCATCCAGGCTCCGGGCCACCTCTTCCGAAAGGTTGGCACAGGGCGGCTTGACCCGGAGCGGGCACCGAAGCTGTAACACCCAAAGTTGTTGTGATATTGTTCTTTCCCCCAGGGCTTCGTCTCATATAACAACTCATGAATGTTGCAAAAGCTTTTAGCATTTGGTTCTAAACCTTGGCTTTTCGCAGCCCAGACAAACATCCCCATTCTCATGATAGCTTCGGGAGTAATTTGATGAAGGTAGACTTGAAATGTCTTCAGGACTTCGACAACAAAGCTGCTTAAGGGGAATCGAAGCCCAGCCTTGAGAAAGCTTCGGAAGATTACGACTTCATCTTCTTCGGGAGTGGGAGAAGTTTTTTCTCCAGCATCAGCCCTCACAATAGATATATCTCGAAAATATCTCCCCCTCATATTGTCAATATGACTTTGCTTAATAGTGGTTTTCCCGAAAACCGTGTGACTTGGCCGCCATGGTCGATCTTCGGACTCTCCCCCATAGCTTTCTGCATCATAACTGTCGCTGTCACCAGTGTCTTCAGACAAACCTTCCAGAATCTCCTTGGTGATTTTTTCCGTGTTGGTCTCCGCCATCGCTATAAGGAACCCCAAGTTCTTTTCTTCGTCGAGACTCAGCTTCATCTCAGCAGTGACCTTCTTATCTTCCGACATCTTCGGAAACACTGAAAAACTGTTTTCAAAGCCGAAGCTTCAAAACCAAAAGATCAGCAAAACCTAGTGCGCAAGAGCTAAAAATTTAGTGAGCGGGAGCAGATGGCAAGAGAGCGTACCAAACAAATCGTGGCGAGCTCTTATTTATACACTCGATATAACGGAAACTGTGTGGTCCCGCGTGTCGGTGACTTTTGCTATTCTAGCAAAGGGAAGGTGTTTTTTCGGACCTTCGGCTTAAGGCCTTCGTCCATATCGCAATCTGAATTTATCATTAACAAATTAATATTGCAAGGGGCTACTGTTGGGGGCCTTCGTCCTCCGAAGGTCCTCAAAAACATGATTTGACAATGTTTTCCAAGTAGATTATATGAACAGGTATCTTCGGACTCAGAATTATGAACATGGAGTACAGTCAGGACGAAGCCTAAGCCAGACGAAGGGGGATTGAGATGGAGGACGGGCTGATTACCAAGCTGTACGAAGGACGGTGCACAGCCGAAGCTGTTCGCAGGAAAGCTTCGTCGCGGTAGCAGAAAGGGGAACCGACTTAAAGATGAAAAGACCACTTAGGCCTTGACAGATTCCCATAAGTCATTAGCAAATGTAGTGGACATGAATGTAATTTTACATGGGCTGCGTCCCACGTCTATAAATAGATGAACAGTACTCCCGTACTGTTCACGCTGACTTGGCATTTGCTTTTGCGTCATCCTCGTACTGCAATCCGAAGGTACATTTGTAATTTGAAGTCATTTCTATTGTCATATAATAATAAAATAGAAATGACATTGTGATAAAATTTAAATGTTTACATTGCTTTTTATGTTGTGCATAAGTCCTTCGTCACAATCTGTCGTGCTTACGAAGATATGTTATTTATGACCTTCGTCCGGAACACATTATATCCCGAAGGGAAATAATGTTTCAAAGGACGAAGGACCTTATCATTTAACACTTTCTATGTTGCCTTGTTCTTAATCCGAAGCATTTGAGAACAAGTCCCCAACAAAGGCTGTTGGCGTTTCGAGACCGGGGGGTCCCTGAGCCGACGAGTGAAGTGTCGCCGCGTGCCCCAGCCCAGATGGGTCGACGCGAGGCCGAGCGCGAAGGGGGGAAAGCGAGGAGGCCGGAGATGGGCGAGAGAGAGGTGGAAATCCCGCGGCCTTCGTGTTCGTCCCGCGCCCAGGTCGGGTGCGCTTGCAGTAGGGGGTTACAAGAGTCCACACGGGGGAAGGAGCGAGCGGCCTTACACGAGCGCCCGTCTCGTCCTCGTCCCCGAGCGGCCAACCCTCTCAAAGAGGGCCCTGGCCCTTCCTTTTATAGGCGTAAGGAGAGGGTCCAGGTGTACAATGGGGGGTGTAGCAGAGTGCTACGTGTCTAGCGGAGGAGAGCTAGTGCCCTAAGTACACGCCATCGTGGCAGCCGGAGAGATCTTGGCACCTGATTTGTGTGATGTCGTGGCCGTCGGAGGAGTGCTGGAGCCTGGCAGAGGGACAGCTGTCGGGGCCGTCGAGTCCTTGCTGACGTCCTCTTGCTTTCGTAAGGGGGCCGAGAGCCACCATCGTCAGGGAACGTGCGAGGCGCCATCATCGCCTATCTGGCGGAGCGAGCCAGATGGGATGCCGGTCTTGTTCCCCGTAGCCTGAGTCAGCTTGGAGTAGGGTAATGATGGCGCCTCCTGTTGACGTGGTCGGTCCGCGCCCTAGGTTGGGCAATGTGGAGGCTTCTCCGAGGTCGAGGTCGAGTCCGTCTTCCGTGGCCGAGGCCGAGTCCGAGCCTCTGGGTCGGGCGAGGCGGAGGCCGTTGGCTGAGGCCAGGGCGGAATTTGAGTCCCGGGGTCGGGCGAAGCGGAGTTCGCCGTCTTCCGGGGCTGAGCCTGAGTCCGAGCCCTGGGTCGGGCGGAGCGGAGTTCGCCGTCTTCTGGGGCTTAGCCCGAGTCCGAGCCCTGGGTCGGGCGGAGCGGAGTTCGCCGTCTTCCGGGGCTTAGCCCGAGTCCGAGCCCTGGGTCGGGCGGAGCGGAGTTCGCCGTCTTCCGGGGCTTAGCCCGAGTCCGAGCCCTGGGTCGGGCGGAGCGGAGTTTCCTATGGTGCGTGCGGCCGGGCCTGACTGCCTGTCAGCCTCACTCTGTCAAGTGGCACCACAGTCGGAGCAGCGCAAGCGGCGCTGTCTTTCTGTCAGACTAGTCAGTGGAGCGGCAAAGTGATGGCGGTCACTTCGGCTCTGTCAGCTGAGGGGCGCGCGTCAGGATAAAGGTGTCAGGCCACCTTTGCATTAAATGCTCCTGCGATTTGGTCGGGGTTGCTTCTTGGCGAAGACAGGGCCTCGGGCGAGCTGGGAACGTGTTCGCCGCTGGAGGGGAGCCTCGGGCGAGGCGGAGATCCTCCGGGGTCGGCTGCCCTTGTCCGAGGCTAGGCTCGGGCGAGGCGTGATCGAGTCCCTCGAATGGACTGATCCCTGACTTGATCGCACCCATCAGGCCTTTGCAGCTTTGTGCTGATGGGGGTTACCAGCTGAGAATTAGGAGCCTTGAGGGTACCCCTAATTATTGTCCTCGACAGTAGCCCCCGAGCCTCGAAAGGAGTGTTAGCACTCGCTTGGAGGCTTTCGTCGCACTTTTTTGCAAGGGGACCAGCCTTTCTCGGTTGCGTTTTGTTCCGGTGGGTGCGCGCGAGCGCACCCGCCGGGTGTAGCCCCCGAGGCCTCGTAGGAGTGGTTTGACTCCTCCGAGGTCTTAACGCCTCGCGCAATGCTTCGGCTGGTCTGGTCGTTCCCTCATGCGAGCTGGCCGTAGCCCGGGTGTACGGTCGGGTCCCAAGTTCTCGGGCTGGTATGTTGACGCTGTCAACGGTTTGGCCGGAGCCGGGTTTGCGAGAGCAGCCCTCGAGCCTCTGCACAGGGCGAGAGGGCGATCAGGGACAGACTCGACTTTTTTACATACGCCCCTGCGTCGCCTTTCCGCAAGGAGGAGGGGGGAGAGCGCCATGTTGCCCTCGGTGGGCGCCGAACATGGTGTCTCCGGTGAGCTGCAGGCGGGTGATCCGAGCGGACGTCCGTGCCCCATTCGTTAGGGGTCGGCTAGGGGCCCAGAGGCACGCCCAAAAGTACCTGCGGGTGATCTGCCGGACCCGGTCCCCTGGTGACGGGGTCCGAGGGCTCGATGCCTCCCTCCGATGGGATTCCGTTACAAGATCGTTCCCGTTGGTCTCGGAAATGTCCTAGGGTACCTCGGGAGCACAGCCCGAGCCTTGGTTATGTATCGAACGTACCCATGGTCATCCCTCGCTCTGTGTCTGAGGCGGCTGTGAACCCTTCGGGGGCCAGCCTTCGAACCCTTGATCAGTAGTGGGCGCGGAGCCCGAGTAGCCTGAGGCGGCTGTTGAACCCTTCCGAGGGGCCGGTCTTTGAACCTCTGACCAGTAGTGGGTGTGGAGCCCACGTGCTCTGAGGCGGCTGTTGAACCCTTCTGAGGGGACAGCCTTCGAACCTCTGATCAGTAGGGAGGCTCGGAGCCTGGTTCCTTCATAGGGAAGGATCCTTTCCGGGGTATCCCCCTTTCCCGGTCCCTGTTGCAAGAGAGAGAAAGAGGAAAAAAGGAAGAGGATACGAAATCGAACGACGCGGCGTACCTTTTTTGACGCGGTCATTATGGCGAAGGCGAAGCGTCACTTGCTTCTCCTGCCAGAGGCGCCACCTGTCCCATCGTGGAGTTAATGTGACGGGGCGAGTGGTTCGCAGGGCAGCCGTTGCGCGTGCGCGAGCCGTTCGAGGAACGGAACACGGGCGTGTTGTCTTCACGCTGTGAGAGAGGGTTCTCTCGCTGTCCCCGGATGGGACGTAAGCTTGGCTGACGACGTGACCACTGCTCCTGACCGCCTGCCACCGCCATTACTGTCGGCCCGTCTTCGGCCGCATTGACCGTCGTGCCAGGCTGGAGCCGCTGGGTCGTGCCCTGGGTCGCCTCGAGTCGCTGTATTGGTTCCGCAGTCGAGGAGGCGCGGTGGTGGCGCAGGTGGCGGTGCAGTTGCAGGCACGAAGCATTCGGCGCGCCGGTTGCATGACGCGTGGGTCTGGGCCTCCATGCTGGGCATGTTGGGAGTTGGAGAAGCGCGCCCACTTGGCGCGGTTGCATGCCGCCTGCATGGCTGCCTGCCCTTTCGCCCGCTGGTCTGGGCAAAAGTGGAGAGCCGCTTGTAACCGCTGGGCGGTTGCACGCACCACGCGCGGCGGTTTGGCTTCTTCTGCTCTGGGCCGGCTTGCATGACGTGTGGGACCCAGCCCCCGCGCCGTAGGGGGAGGACCTTGGAGCGTGTTGGAGAAGACTCAGCCCACGACGGCTGGGGACGCAAGTAGGGAGAGTCGCCTTTAAAAGGAGGGTGACCCTCTTGGAAGGCGACCGTGTCTTCGCGCTCCCTTATGCATCGTGTCTTTTCATCTTCCAAGCCCCCGGATGGGGGATATCCGCCGTCTTTCCGCTTCGTCGTTGGAGGAACGCAACTCTGTGGGAGTTGGTACCTTTCAGCCGTCGTTCGGCTTCAAGGATTTTCATCTTGCAGCCCGGTCGCACCCCTCCGCCGGCGGTCACCCAAGATGGTGACCTCCAGTTCGATGGCGGGGGAGAGCGAACCGGGCCGCGGCCTCTGCCCCTCCCTCAGCCTCAAGGATTTTCATCACCAGGGCTAGGGAGGGGAGTGTGCCGAGTTGGGGTCGGCCCCTGCGTGTGCGGTGGCCCGCTCCTTCCCTCAGTGATCGGGGGGAAGGGTGGGAGCCGTCCGTGGCACTGGCAGCTGCACCATGCCCGGCTCTCTGAGCCGAGCGGCTTCGGTGCCGCTCCCGGTGCCGCCTCCCGCCACGGCAGCTGGAAGAGGTTCCGCCGCCGACGAGCTTGCCGGCGCCACCCGCGGACCGACCTCCAACTCTACGGCCTTCTGCCCGTTCTTGCCTCACGAGTTTGGGCACGGGCGGGGGCCTCCTGGCAGCAGCATCCGCCCTGAGGTCATCGCTGCTGCTGTTTGGCCCCCCGGAGCAGAAGTCTTCATCGTCGCCGCTGCTGGGGCGGGCGACGGCGAGCCGTTCGTCAGTCTTCTGTTGCTCCGCAGGCCCCTCCCCCATCGAGTGGGGTTGTTCGTACCTGCGAAGGTGGAACCGGAGTTCCGTTTGTAAGGGCACTTCGAATGCCAGTGTTTCTGTTCATTGTGGCTGTCAAGGCCTGAACATGTATGTAAATTCGGCACGGAGCCGTGTTTTTCCCCCATTTTCGAGCACTAAGACTCGCCTGTTGGTTGTCCGAACCGCTTCACCAAGCGTGAGTCGCCCCGTGTAAAGGTGACGAGTGAGGTATCCGTATCCCGGAGGTGTAGAAGTCCCTCGGCTCGGTCAGCCTTGTTGTCCGAGGCTTCCCTAGCTTAGTTAGAGGAAACCCTCGGCCGCTCTTCGATGAGCCGAGGCTAGGGGTAGCGGTGCCAGCGCAAACAGAGGCAGAGTTGGCTCGAAAAGAAGACCAGGTCGGCTGGAGCCTGGCTGGGTCGTCCGTTAGCGGGACCGACGCCAAAATTGACCCGTCGAGGCCTCGGGCCGGGCTGATGTCCTTGGGGGACAGCTAGCCGAGGCCCCGGGGTGACCGGCCGAGCCGCCTGCTCAGGCCGGATCCTTGGAGAAGACCCTGGCGGCGATGGCCCGGGCTTGGTGATGACGTTGTCCTTCAGAGCGGAGACCCTTGGACCGTGTCGCCGTCCGAGGCTAGGTCGGACCTCGCTAGAGGTGTTGTCGACGCCGAGGGTGCTGCTGCTCCCTTTAGCCGTCAAGATCCGAGCCTGCAGGATCGGATTATCTTGTAGCGTGTGTTTTCTGCGGCCGCCGAGGCTGAAACACACCCTCGCCGTATTGTAAAGCCGCGTCTCCTTTCCTCTTGTTTCGAGTATCTAGACTTTTTTGTCGGTAACAGAACTGTTTGTGCGAGCGAGAGTTGCTTCTCACGGAAGGTGATGAGTGAGGTATCCGTATCCCGGAGGCGTAGGAGTCCCTCGGCTCGGTCGGCCTTGCCGCTTACGCGCACTCTTACCCGTCCGTGGGGTTCTGTCACCGACGCAGTCGAGAAGGCTCGAAGGATCGCTCCGGCAGAAGAGCTTCCGAACGTGAAGACTTGTTCGGTCCGTGGAATCACTTGTCCGAACGTGAGTTACTTATGGCAGAAGGTGATGAGTGAGGTATCCATATCCCGGAGGCATAGGAGTCCCTCGGCTCGGTCAGCCTTGGCTGCTTACGTGTACTCCGTCGTTTTCAGGATCCACTTTCGAAGTAGTCGAAAAGCACGAAAGATATTCCGGCAGAAAAGATCTTTTTTCGAGGAAAATTTCGACGCAGAGGGGGGGGTTCCCCCCTTTTAGCCCCCGAGGGAGGGTCGGGCTTTGTCGAGGCAAGGCTGACCCTTCCTTGATGACTAAACATTACATGAGAGCGAAGTATATGAACAACTTGAAAACATCTTAAGGGTAGAAGCGACGTAGCTGTTGGATGTTCCAAGCGTTGCTGTAGACCTCGCCTTGACTGTTGGCCAGCTTGTATGTTCCGGGTTTTAGAACTTTGGCGATGACGAACGGCCCCTCCCAGGGGGGCGTGAGCTTGTGTCGACCTCGGGCGTCTTGTCGCAGCCGAAGCACCAGGTCGCCCACCTGGAGGTCTTGGGACCGGACCCCTCGGGCGTGGTAGCGTCGCATGGACTGCTGGTACCGTGCCGAGTGTAGTAAGGCCTTGTCCCGAGCCTCTTCCAGCTGGTCCAGCGAGTCTTCTCGACTAGCTTGGTTGCTTTGGTCGGTATAGGCCCTCGTCCTTGGGGAACCGTATTCCAGGTCTGTGGGCAAGATGGCCTCGGCCCCATAGACTAGAAAGAACGGCGTGAAGCCCGTGGCTCGGCTCGGTGTCGTTCTCAGGCTCCAGACCACCGAGGGGAGTTCCTTCATCCATCGCTTGCCGAACTTGTTGAGGTCGTTGTAAATCCGAGGCTTGAGTCCTTGTAGAATCATGCCGTTGGCACGTTCTACTTGCCCATTCGTCATGGGATGAGCCACGGCGGCCCAGTCCACCCGGATGTGGTGATCCTCGCAGAAGTCCAGGAACTTTCTGCCGGTGAACTGGGTGCCGTTGTCGGTGATGATGGAGTTTGGGACCCCGAAACGATGGATGATGTTGGTGAAGAACGCCACCGCCTGCTCGGACCTGATGCTGTTCAGGGGTCGGACCTCGATCCACTTGGAAAATTTGTCGATGGCGACCAACAAGTGCGTGTAGCCCCCGGGTGCCTTCTGCAAGGGGCCGACGAGGTCCAGACCCCACACAGCAAAAGGCCATGTGATGGGTATCGTCTGCAGAGCCTGAACGGGCAGGTGGGTCTGCCTTGCATAGAACTGACACCCTTCGCAGGTGCGGACAATTCTAGTGGCGTCGGCCACCGCCGTTGGCCAGTAGAAACCTTGTCGGAAAGCATTTCCGACAAGGGCTCGAGGTGTTGTGTGGTGGCCGCAAGCCCCCGAGTGCATTTCTCGTAGGAGTTCCTGACCTTCGGTGGTGGAGATGCATCGCTGGAGGATGCCTGAAGGGCTGCGGTGGTAGAGCTCCTTCCCTTCTCCCAGCAAGACGAACGACTTGGCGCGCCGCGCCAACCGCCGAGCTTCGGCTCGGTCAAGGGATAGCTCTCCTCGGTGGAGATATTGCAGGTACGGGGTCTGCCAGTTTTGATCAGGCGTGACCCCGCTTTGCTCCCCCTCGACGCGCAGTGTCTCGCCCTCGGGGGCCGAGGGTACCTCGGGCCGAACCGGGGGTGCCTCGGGCCGAGCCGAGGGTGCCTCGGACTGTGCCGAGGGTACCTCGGGCTGGGCCGAGGGTGCCTCAGGCTCGGGCGTGTCGTCGATCTTGACGGAGGGTTGATGCAGATCACGGGAGAAGACATCCGGGGGAACCATTGTTCGCCCCGAGGCTATTTTAGCCAGCTCATCCGCAGTCTCATTGTAGCGCCGAGCGATGTGGTTGAGCTCGAGCCCGTAGAACTTGTCTTCCAGGCGCCGAACCTCATCGCAGTAGGCCTCCATCTTCAGGTCGCGACAGTGGGAGTTCCTCATGACTTGGTCGATGACGAGCTGCGAGTCACCGCGAGCGTCGAGGCGTCGGACCCCTAGCTCGACGGCGATCCGCAACCCGTTGACCAGAGCCTCGTACTCAGCTACATTGTTGGACGCCGGGAAGTGGAGGCGTAGCACGTAGCGTAGGTGCTTCCCGAGGGGCGAGATGAAGAGTAGGCCTGCGCCGGCTCCTGTCTTCATCAGCGACCCATCGAAGAACATGGTCCAGAGCTCCGGTTGGATCGGAGCTGTTGGTAGCTGGGTGTCGACCCATTCAGCCACGAAGTCCGCCAAGACCTGGGATTTGATGGCCTTCCGAGGGGCGAACGAGATTGTTTCGCCCATGATTTCCACCACCCACTTTGCAATCCTACCCGAGGCCTCTCGGCAATGGATGATCTCCCCCAGGGGGAAGGATGACACCACAGTTACCGGATGAGACTCGAAGTAGTGTCGCAACTTCCGCCGTGTCAGGATCACCGCGTACAACAGCTTCTGAACTTGTGGGTAGCGGATTTTGGTTTCGGACAGTACCTTGCTGACGAAGTAGACTGGCCTCTGAATGGGCAATGCATGCCCCTCTTCTTGCCTCTCGACCACAATCGTGGCGCTAACCACCTGAGTGGTCGCGGCGACGTAGACCAAGAGGGCTTCTCCGGTAGCTGGGGGCACCAAGATAGGCGCCTTCGTGAGGAGCGCCTTCAGGTTCCCGAGGGCCTCCTCGGCCTCAGGGGTCCAAGTGAAGCGCTCGGCCTTCCTTAAGAGGCGGTACAGGGGTAGACCTCTTTCGCCGAGGCGTGAGATGAAGCGGCTCAGAGCCGCGAGACATCCCATGACCCTCTGTACGCCTTTCAAGTCCTGGGTGGGCCCCATGCTGGTGATGGCTGCGATCTTCTCCGGGTTGGCTTCGATGCCCCGCTCGGAGACGATGAACCCCAAGAGCATGCCTCGGGGCACCCCGAAGACACACTTTTCGGGATTGAGCTTGACACCTTTCGTCTTGAGACATCGGAATGTCACTTCAAGGTCGGAAAGGAGGTCGGAGGCTTTCCTCGTCTTGACTACGATGTCATCGACGTAGGCCTCGACCGTTCGGCCGATGTGTTCGCCGAACACATGGTTCATGCACCGCTGGTACGTTGCACCCGTGTTCCTCAAACCAAACGGCATGGTAACATAGCAGTACATGCCGAAGGGTGTGATGAAAGAAGTCGCAAGCTGGTCGAACTCTTTCATCCTGATTTGGTGATACCCTGAGTAGGCATCGAGGAAAGACAGGGTTTTGCACCCAGCAGTGGAATCCACGATCTGATCGATGCGAGGCAGAGGGTAGGGAACCTTCGGACATGCTTTGTTCAGACCAGTGTAGTCTACACACATCCGCCATTTCCCCCCCCCCCTTTCTTTCTCACAAGTACAGGGTTGGCAAGCCATTCGGGATGGAATACCTCTTTGATGAACCCTGCCGCCATTAGCTTGTGGATCTCCTCGCCTATGGCTCTGCGCTTCTCCTCGTCGAATCGGTGCAGAGGCTGCTTGACGGGTCGGGCTCCGGCTCGGATGTCCAGCGAGTGCTCGGCGACATCCCTCGGTATGCCGGGCATGTCCGAGGGACTCCACGCGAAGACGTCGGCGTTCGCGCGGAGAAAGTCGACGAGCACTGCTTCCTATTTGGGATCGAGCTCGGAGCCGATCCGGACTTGCTTGGAGGCGTCGCTGCTGGGGTCGAGGGGGACGGACTTAACCGTCTCCGCTGGATCGAAGTTGCCGGCATGATGCTTCACGTCTGGCACCTCCTTAGAGAGGCTCTCCAGGTCGGCGATGAGGGCCTCGGACTCGGCGAGGGCCTCGGCGTACTCCACGCACTCCACGTCGCATTCGAACGCGTGTTTGTACGTGGGGCCGACGGTGATGACCCCGTTGGGGCCCGGCATCTTGAGCTTGAGGTAGGTGTAGTTGGGGACGGCCATGAACTTCGCGTAGCAGGGCCTCCCCAATACCGCGTGGTAGGTTCCTTGGAACCCGACCACCTCGAACGTTAGGGTCTCCCTTCGGAAGTTGGAGGGTGTTCTGAAGCAGACGGGAAGATCGAGTTGTCCGAGGGGCTAGACGCGCTTCCCAGGGATGATCCCATGGAAAGGCGCAGCGCCCGCCCGGACTGAGAACAGATCGATACGCAGAAGCCCGAGGGTCTCGGCGTAGATGATGTTGAGGCTGCTGCCTCCGTCCATGAGGACCTTGGTGAGCCTGACGTCGCCGATGACGGGGTCGACGACGAGCGGGTATTTCCCCGGGCTCGGCACATGGTCAGGGTGGTCGGCCTGGTCGAAGGTGATGGGCTTGTTGGACCAGTCTAGGTAGACTTGCGCCACCACCTTCACCGAACAGACCTCCCGGCGCTCTTGCTTGCGGTGCCGAGCCGAGGCGTTCGCCGCTTGCCCGCCGTAGATCATGAAGCAGTCGCGGACCTCGGGGAACTCTCCTGCCTGGTGATCTTCCTTCTTGTCGTCGTCGCGGGCCCTGCCACCCTCCGCGGGTGGCCCGGCCCTGTGGAAGTGGCACCGAAGCATGACGCACTCCTCAAGGGTGTGCTTGACGGGCCCTTGGTGATAGGGGCACGGCTCCTTGAGCATCTTGTCGAAGAGGTTGGGACCTCCTGGGGGTTTCCGAGGGTTCTTGTACTCGGCGGTGGCGACAAGGTCCGCGTCGGCGGCGTCGCGTTTCGCTTGCGACTTCTTCTTGCCCTTCTTCTTGGCGCCGCGCTGAGCTGACGCCTCGGGAGCATCTTCCGATGGGCGGCCCTGGGGCTGCTTGTCCTTCCGGAAGATAGCCTCGACCGCCTCCTGGCCGGAGGCGAACTTGGTGGCGATGTCCATCAGCTCGCTCGCCCTGGTGGGGGTCTTGCGACCCATCTTGCTCACCAGGTCGCAGCAGGTTGTGCCGGCGAGGAACGCGCCGATGACGTCCGAGTCGGTGATGTTGGGCAGCTTATTGCGCTGCTTCGAGAATCGCCGGATGTAGTCCCGGAGAGACTCTCTCGGCTGTTGTCGGCAGCTTCGGAGGTCCCAGGAATTCCCGGGGCGCACGTACGTGCCCTAGAAATTGCCGGCGAAAGCTTGGACTAGGTTGTCCCAGTTGGAGATCTGCCCCGGAGGCAGGTGCTCCAACCAGGCGCGAGCGGTGTCGGAGAGGAACAGGGGGAGGTTGCGGATGATGAGGTTGTCATCGTCCGTTCCACCCAGTTGGCAGGCCAGACAGTAGTCCGCGAGCCACAGTTCTGGTCTCGTCTCCCCCGAGTACTTTGTGGTAGTAGTCGGGGGTCGGAACCGGGTCGGGAACGGCGCCCGTCGTATGGCCTGGCTGAAGGCCTGCGGACCGGGTGGTTCGGGCGAGGGACTCCGATCCTCCCCGCTGTCAAAGCGTCCCCCACGCCTGGGGTGGTAGCCTCGGCGCACCCTCTCGTCGAGGTGGGCCTGACGATCGCGGTGATGGTGCTCGTTGCCGAGGCGACCCGGGGCCGCAGGCGCTGTGTTGCGTGTGCGCCCGGTGCAGACCGAGGCTTCCCGCATGAACCGGGAAGTCGCGGCACGATGTTCCGAGGGGTACCCCTGCCTTCGGGAGGCGGAGCTCTCAGCCCGTCGGACCGCGGCGCCTTCCAGGAGATCTTTGAGCTCTCCCTGGATTCGCCGCCCCTCGGTGGTTGATGGCTCCGGCATCGCGCGGAGGAGCATTGCTGCTGCAGCCAGGTTCTGGCCGACCCCACTGGACGCGGGTGGCGGCCTGACCCTGACATCGTCGGTGATGCGGTGCTAGAAGCCCTGGGGTAGATGACGCATTTCTCCGGCCGGAGGTTGGCCCGCCCATGCCTGCCCGACGTCCCGGCGGATTGGCTCAAGCGCTCCTGCTCCCTCGTCGAGCCTGGCCTGCACCCCGCGGATTTGCTCGAGTTGTGGTTCGTGACCCCCCGCCGGAATGGGGACCACGGCTAGCTCCCGCGGGTGTCAACGCGAGGCACCGGCCTAGGGAGATCACCGTCCTCCGGCATGCTGAGATGGTTGCCTTCGGAGGGACCCCCTAGATCGACGTGGAGAAATTCGCAGCTCGGGCCGTAGCCCTCGTCGCCGAGGCTATGGCTACCGTCGGAATAGTTGGAAAGGCAGTTGTCGCATGCGGTCATGAGGTCCCGCATGGCACCGGGGTTGCCAAGTCCGGAGAAATCCCAATGGAAGCTGGGTTCGTCGTCTTCCTCGGACCCGGAGGGCCCGTAGGTCGAGACGTCCGTCAGCCAGTCCCAAGGTGACCGCATACGAAACCCCAGAGGGTTCGGATTCGCCTCTACGAGAGCGTCCGCCAAAGCGGAGCCGCTAGGCGGGTCGAGGCTAAATCTAAAAGGCGTGGGATGGGAATCGGTCGGTACCTCTTGGTCGACGGGCGGTGATGACGTCACGTCGGGGGCTGACTGCACCGTCGTCTCAGGTACGAGGGCGACACCCAGTAAGCCTTTCGCGAGCGTGCTGGCGTCGTCCGTTTGCTCGGGATTGACGTGTCGCGGGGAGACAGCGCTCGTCTTCGTCTCAAGCGCGAGGTCGATGCCCGGCGCGCCCCCCGTTGGAGTGCTGGCGTTGTCGACTCGCTCGACGGCTGACGAGGCTCCGCCTCCTGCTTGGCCTTGGTTGCCCCGCCTCCCCCTCCTCCGTCGACGGGGAAGAGGACGGGGCGAGCTTGAAGGTTGTTCTTCCACCACGCGGGGAAGACGTCGTTGATCCCGCCGCCGGCGGGCGGACTATCGGCCGCCATTGTCACTGTCGCCCGGCGGTGGAAAGAGTATCATGTCGTAGCTGCCGTCGAGGGACGTGAACTCAAGGCTCCTGAAATGGAGCACCGTCCCGGGCCGGAGAGGTTGCTGGAGACTACCCATCTGGAGCTTGATGGGAAGCTGTTCGTCAACACACAGCAGGCCCCTACCTGGCGCGTCAACTATCGGCGTTTCGAGACCGGGGGGTTCCTGAGCCGACGAGTGAAGTGTCACCGCGTGCCCCAGCCCAGATGGGTCGACGCGAGGCTGAGCGCGAAGGGGGGAAAGCGAGGAGGCCAGAGATGGGCGAGAGAGAGGTGGAAATCCCGCGGCCTTCGTGTTCGTCCCGCGCCCAGGTCGGGTGCGCTTGCAGTAGGGGGTTACAAGCGTCCACACGGGGGAAGGAGCGAGCGGCCTTACGCGAGCGCCCGTCTCGTCCTCGTCCCCGAGCGGCCAACCCTCTCTAAGAGGGCCCTGTCCCTTCCTTTTATAGACGTAAGGAGAGGGTCCAGGTGTACAATGGGGGGTGTAGCAGAGTGCTACGTGTCTAGCGGAGGAGAGCTAGCGCCCTAAGTACACGCCATCGTGGCGGCCGGAGAGATCTTGGCACCCGGTTTGTGTGATGTCGTGGCCGTCGGAGAAGTGCTGGAGCCTGGCGGAGGGACAGCTGTCGGGGCCATCGAGTCCTTGCTGACGTCCTCTTGCTTTCGTAAGGGGGCCGAGAGCCGCCATCGTCAGGGAACGTGTGGGGCGCCATCATCGCCTATCTGGCGGAGCGAGCCAGATGGGACGCCGGTCTTGTCCCCCGTAGCCTGAGTCAGCTTGGAGTAGGGTAATGATGGCGCCTCCTGTTGACGTGGCCGGTCCGCGCCCTAGGTTGGGCGATGTGGAGGCTTCTCCGAGGTCGAGGTCGAGTCCGTATTCCGTGGCCGAGGCCGAGTCCGAGCCTCTGGGTCGGGCGAGGCGGAGGCCGTTGGCTGAGGCCAGGGCGGAATTTGAGTCCCGGGGTCGGGCGAAGCGGAGTTCGCCGTCTTCCGGGGCTGAGCCCGAGTCCGAGCCCTGGGTCGGGCGGAGCGGAGTTCGCCGTCTTCCGGGGCTTAGCCCGAGTCCGAGCCCTGGGTCGGGCGGAGCGGAGTTCGCCGTCTTCCGGGGCTTAGCCCGAGTCCGAGCCCTGGGTCGGGCGGAGCGGAGTTCGCCGTCTTCCGGGGCTTAGCCCGAGTCCGAGCCCTGGGTCAGGCGGAGCGGAGTTTCCTATGGTGCGTGCGGCCGGGCCTGACTGCCTGTCAGCCTCACTCTGTCAAGTGGCACCGCAGTCGGAGCAGCGCAGGCGGCGCTGTCTTTCTGTCAGACCGGTCAGTGGAGCGGCGAAGTGATGGTGGTCAGTTCGACTCTGTCAGCTGAGGGGCGCGCGTCAGGATAAAGGTGTCAGGCCACCTTTGCATTAAATGCTCCTGCGATTTGGTCGGGGTTGCTTCTTGGCGAAGACAGGGCCTCGGGTGAGCCGGGAACGTGTTCGCCGCTGGAGGGGGACCTCGGGCGAGGCGGAGATCCTCTGGGGTCGGCTACCCTTGTCCGAGGCTAGGCTCGGGCGAGGTGTGATCGAGTCCTTCGAATGGACTGATCCCTGACTTGATCGCACCCATCAGGCCTTTGCAGCTTTGTGCTGATGGGGGTTACCAGCTGAGAATTAGGAGCCTTGAGGGTACCCCTAATTATGGTCCCCGACAAAGGCCTAAATTGTTTTGCAGGTTTATGCATCCGGGGGCTCAAGTTGGATCATTGATAGCTGATGCACAAACCACATGACAGGGGAGAAAAGGATGTTCTCCTACTATGAGAAAAACCAACATCCCCAAAGAACTATCACATTCGGGGATGGAAATCAAGGTTTGGTCAAAGGACTTGGTAAAATTGCTATATCACCTGACCATTCTATTTCCAATGTTTTTCTTGTAGATTCTTTAGATTACAATTTGCTTTCTGTTTCTCAATTATGCAATATGGGCTATAATTGTCTATTTACATATGTAGGTGTTACTGTCTTTAGAAGAAGTGATGATTCAGTAGCATTTAAGGGAGTGTTAGAGGGTCAGCTATACTTAGTTGATTTTAATAGAGCTGAACTTGACACTTGCTTAATTGCTAAGACTAATATGGGTTGGCTCTAGCATCGCCGACTAGCCCATGTTGGAATGAAGAATCTTCACAAACTTCTAAAGGGAGAGCACATTTTAGGACTAACAAATGTTCATTTTGAGAAAGACAGGGTTTGTAGCGCATGTCAAGCAGGAAAGCAGGTTGGCGCCCATCAGCCACACAAAAACATCATGACAACGGACAGGCCACTGGAACTACTCCACATGGATCTATTCGGCCCGATCGTTTACATAAGCATCGACGAGAGTAAGTACTATCTAGTTATTGTGGATGATTATTCTCGCTTCACTTGGGTGTTCTTTTTGCAGGATATATAAATCACAAACCCAAGAGACCTTAAAGGGATTCTTGAGATGGGCTCAAAATGAGTTCGGATTGAGGATCAAGAAAATAAGAAGTGATAATGGGACGAAGTTCAAGAATTCACAAATTGAAGGCTTCCTTGAGGAGGAGGGCATCAAGCATGAGTTCTCTTCTCCCTACACACCTCAACTAAATGGTATAGTGGAGAGGAAAAATAGAACTCTACTGGATATGGCGAGGACCATGCTTCATGAGTACAAGACACCGGACCGATTTTGGGCCGAGGCGATTAACACCGCCTGCTACTCCATCAACCAGCTCTACCTTCACCGAATCCTTAAGAAGACATCATATGAACTCGTTACCGGTAAAAAGCCCAATGTTTCATATTTTAGAGTCTTTGGTAGCAAATATTTTATTCTTGTTAAAAGGGGTAGAAAATCTAAATTTGCTCCTAAGGCTGTAGAAGGCTTTTTACTAGGATATGATTCAAACGCAAGGGCATATAGAGTCTTTAACAAGTCCACTGGACTAGTTGAAGTTTCTTGTGACATTGTGTTTGATGAGACTAACGGCTCCCAAGTGGAGCAAGTTGATCTTGATGAATTAGATGATGAAGACGCTCCATGCGTCGCGTTAAGGAACATGTCCATTGGGGATGTGTGTCCTAAGGAATCCGAAGAGCCAATTCAAGCACAAGATCAACCATCATCTTCCAATCAAGCATCTCCACCAACTTAAGATGAGGAACAGGCTCAAGGTGAAGAAGAAGAAGATCAAGAAGATGAGCCACCTCAAGAGGAGGACAAGGATCAAGGGGGAGATGTGAAAGGGAAATGTGCCCTTGGGCCATTTTTAAGTATTTTGGTGATTTAGTGCCCAACACAGGTGCCTAATTGTAAAATGGTGGACAAAGTACAAATCAAGAGTAAAGGTATGTTTCTAGACCTTAGTACATTGGTTTTGTGTACTAATATACTTGTCTAAGTGTTAGAAACAGAAAGAAGAAGAAAAGAATAGAGGAGAAAAAGACTTGGCTGTGTACAGCCAAGACTCAGCTCGGTCTGGCACACCGGACTGTCCGGTGTGCACCGGACAGTGTCCGGTGCGCCAGGCTGACTCGGCGCGAACAGGCCGCTCTCGGGAATTCGCCGACGGCGTACGGCTAAAATTCACCGGACTGTCCGGTGTGCACCGGACTGTCCGGTGAGCCAACGGTCGGACGGTCCAACGGTCGGCAGCGCAATCAGCGCTAGACACGTGGCCGAGCCAACGGTCGGATGGGGGCACCGGACTGTCCGGTGTGCACCGGACATGTCCGGTGCGCCAACGGCTCCCAGATCTGCAACGGTCTGCAACGGTCGGCTTCGCTATTTAAGGAAAGAAATCGGGCACCGGACAGTGTCCGGTGTACACCGGACTGTCCGGTGCACCCGACGACAGAAGGCAAGGATAGCCTTCCAGATTTGCTCTCAACGGCTCCTATCTGCCTTGGGGCTATAAAAGGGACCCCTAGGCGCATGGAGGAGTCACCCAAGCAACCTTAGAGCATTCTTGATCATCCACACTCATTCTTTGCGCATTCGGTTGTGATTCTAAGTGATTCGAGCTCCGTTCTAGTGAGAACTTTGAGATAGTCATTCGAGCTCGATTCTTGGCCGTTTGTGTGCGCATTTCGCTGTGGATTTGTGTGTGTTGCTTCCCTCCCTTACTCTGTGCTTCTTTGTGATCATATACTTGTAAGGGCAAGAGACTCCAATTTGTGGAGATTCCTTGCAAACGGGATAAAGAAGAGAAAGGAAAACACCGTGGTATTCAAGTGGGTCTTTGGACCGCTTGAGAGGGGTTGATTGCAACCCTCGTCCGTTGGGACGCCACAACGTGGAGTAGGCAAGCGTTGGTCTTGGCCGAACCACGGGATAAACCACTGTGTCATCTCTGTGATTGATCTTCTGTGGTTTCTGTGTTTTGTTGAGACTCCTCTCTAGCCACTTGGCGATTATCGTGCTAACACTTAACAAGTTTTTGTGGCTATAAGTTTAAGTTTTCACAGGATCACCTATTCACCCCCCCCCCTCCTCTAGGTGCTCTCAATTGGTATCGGAGCCATTCTCTTCAAGAGGGGACTAATTGCCCGAAGAGATGGATCCTAAGGGAAAGGGGATGGTGGTCAACAACAACGAGAAGGAGTCTATCTTCAACGAGCCGAGGGATGACAAGCCTACCGACTCGGGCTCGGGCCACAAGCGCAGGGATGGGAAGAAGAAGAAGACAAGGCGCATCAAGGAGATCATCTACTACGACGATAGTGATGAGTCTACTTCTTCCCAAAAGGACGACGACAACGACTACAAAAAGACGGTCAATTCGAACTTTTCATTTGATTATTCTCGTATTCAACATAGTTCGAATTCACATTTGCTTTCCATTCCTCTTGGCAAACCTCCACACTTCGATGGGGAGGACTACGGATTTTGGAGTCACAAAATGCGTAGTCACTTATTCTCTCTTCATCCAAGCATATGGGAGATTGTAGAGAATGGAATGAAGTTTGATAGCTCGGATAATTCCATGCATATAAATGAACAAATTCATAGAAATGCACAAGCTACTACTGTTCTCTTAGCGTCTTTGTGCAGGGAAGAGTATAACAAGGTGAGCGGCTTGGACAATGCCAAGCAAATATGGGACACCCTCAAGATATCACACGAGGGGAATGACATCACCATGCTCACCAAAATGGAGTTGGTGGAGGGTGAGCTTGGACGATTCGCCATGATAAGGGGAGAGGAGCCAACTCAAACGTACAACCGGCTCAAGACCCTTATCAACAAAATAAGGAGCTACGGAAGCACGCGTTGGACGGATCACGACGTCGTCCGCCTAATGCTCAGGTCCTTTACCGTTCTTGATCCTCATCTCGTGAACAATATTCGTGAGAATCCCAGGTACACGATGATGACGCCCGAGGAAGTACTTGGAAAATTCGTAAGCGGGCGGATGATGATCAAGGAGGCAAGATACGTCGACGAAGCGTTGAACGGTCCAATCCACAAGCCTCAACCCATTGCTCTCAAGGCAACAAGGAGCAAGGAGTCGCTACCTAGCAAGGTGGCGCAAGTTGAGGCGGCCGGGCTCAATGATGAAGAGATGGCTCTCATCATCAAGAGATTCAAGACGGCGCTAAATGGTCGCAAGGGGCAGCCAAGCAAGACCAAGACAAAGGGAAAGCGCTCATGCTTCAAATGTGGTAAGGTTGGTCATTTTATTGCTAACTGTCCCGAAAATGATAGTGACCAGGAGCAAGGGAAAAATGGGAAGAGAGAGAACAAGAAAGTTTACAAGAAGGCCAAAGGCGAAGCACACCTTGGAAAGGAGTGGGACTCGGATTGCTCTTCGTCCGACTCCGACGACGAAGGACTCGCCGCCACTGCCTTCAACAAATCGGCTCTCTTCCCCCACGAGCATCACACTTGCCTTATGGCAAGGGAAAAGAAGGTAATCACTCGTAATGGTAATACTTATGATTCTTCTAGTGATGATGAATCTAGTGAGGATGAAATTGATTACTCTAGTTTATTCAAGGGATTGGATAGAACTAAGATAGCTAAGATTAATGAGTTGATTGATGCCTTAAATGAAAAGGATAGAATCTTAGAGAAACAAGAAGACCTTTTATATGAAGAGCATGATAAATTTGTTAGTGCACAAAATTCACTTGCTCTAGAAGTTAAAAGAAATGGAATGCTTTCTTGTGAACTTTCTACTTGTAATGAAACCATTTCTTCTTTAAAAGGTGAAATTAATGTTTTAACTGCTAAACTAGAAGTAGCAAGTAACTCTTGTGTTGAAAATGTTACAATTTGCACTAGGTGTAAGGATTTTGATGTTAATGCTTGTAGTGAACACTTAGTTTCAATTTCAAAACTAAATGATGAAGTGGCTAGTCTTAATGCCCAACTTAAGACTAGCAAGAGTGAAGTTGATAAAATAAAATTTGCAAGGGATGCCTACACGATTGGTAGACACCCCTCAATTAAGGATGGTCTTGGCTTCAAGAGAGAGGCCAAGAACTTAACAAGCCATAAGGCTCCCATTCCCGCCAAGGAGAAAGGGAAGGCCCCTATGGCCAGTAGCGCTAAAAAGAACCATGCTTTTATGTATAATGATAGGAGACATGCTAGAAATGCTTATAATGATTTTGATTCACATGTTTATGATTCTCATGCCATGTTTGCTTCTAGTTCTTCCTATAAGAATGATAGAGATATGTGTAGGAGAAATGTTGTGCATATGCCTAGGAGAAATTTTGCTCATGTTCCTAGAAAAGTTGTGAACAAACCTTCTACCATTTATTATGCTTGCAATGCTCCCTTTGCTATTTGTAGAAAGGGTAAGAAGGTAATTGCTAGGAAGTTAGGGGCAAAATGCAAGGGAGACAAAACTTGCATTTGGGTCCCTAAGGATATTTGTGCTAACCTTGCAGGACCCAACATGAGTTGGGTACCTAAGACCCAAGCCTAAATTTGCCTTGCAGGTTTATGCATCGGGGGTTCAAGCTGGATTATCGACAGCGGATGCACAAACCATATGACGGGGGAGAAGAAGATGTTCACCTCCTACGTCAAAAATAAGGATTCCCAAGATTCAATTATATTCGGTGATGGGAATCAAGGCAAGGTAAAAGGGTTAGGTAAAATTGCAATTTCTAATGAGCACTCAATTTCCAATGTGTTTTTAGTTGAGTCTCTTGGTTACAATTTGCTATCTGTTAGTCAACTATGCAATATGGGATATAATTGTCTTTTTACTAATGTAGATGTGTCTGTCTTTAGAAGATGTGATGGTTCACTAGCTTTTAAGGGTGTACTAGACGGCAAGCTTTACTTAGTTGATTTTGCAAAAGAAGAGGCCGGTCTAGATGCATGCTTAATGGCTAAGACTTGCATGGGCTGGCTGTGGCATCGCCGCTTAGCACATGTGGGGATGAAGAATCTCCACAAGCTTCTAAAGGGAGAACACGTGATAGGTCTAACAAATGTTTATTTCGAAAAAGATAGACCTTGTGCAGCTTGTCAAGCAGGTAAACAAGTGGGAGGAGCACATCACAGCAAGAATGTGATGACCACATCAAGACCTCTGGAGCTGCTGCATATGGACCTCTTCGGACCCGTCGCCTATCTAAGCATAGGAGGAAGTAAGTATGGTCTAGTTATTGTAGATGACTTTTCCCGCTTCACTTGGGTGTTCTTTTTGCAGGATAAGTCTGAAACCCAAGGGACCCTCAAGCGCTTCCTCAAGAGAGCTCAAAATGAGTTAGAGCTCAAGGTGAAGAAGATAAGGAGCGACAACGGGTCCGAGTTCAAGAATCTTCAAGTGGAGGAGTTCCTTGAGGAGGAAGGGATCAAGCACGAGTTCTCCGCTCCCTACACACCACAGCAAAATGGTGTGGTAGAGAGGAAGAACAGGACGCTGATCGATATGGCAAGGACGATGCTTGGAGAGTTCAAGACCCCCGAGTGCTTTTGGTCGGAAGCTGTGAACACGGCTTGCCACGCCATCAACAGGGTCTACCTTCATCGCCTCCTCAAGAAGACTTCGTATGAGCTACTAACCGGTAACAAACCCAATGTATCGTACTTTCGTGTATTTGGGAGCAAATGCTACATTCTAGTGAAGAAGGGTAGAAATTCTAAGTTTGCTCCCAAAGCTGTAGAAGGGTTTTTATTAGGTTATGATTCAAATACAAAGGCGTATAGGGTCTTCAACAAATCATCGGGGTTGGTTGAAGTCTCTAGCGACGTTGTATTTGATGAGACTAATGGCTCTCCAAGAGAGCAAGTTGTTGATTGTGATGATGTAGATGAAGAAGATGTTCCGACGGCCGCTATACGAACCATGGCGATTGGAGAAGTGCGGCCACAGGAACAAGATGAACGAGATCAACCTTCTTCCTCAACAACCGTGCATCCCCCAACTCAAGACGATGAACAGGTTCATCAACAGGAGGCGTGTGATCAAGGGGGAGCACAAGATGATCATGTGATGGAGGAAGAAGCGCAACCGGCACCTCCAACCCAAGTTCGAGCGATGATTCAAAGGGATCATCCCGTCGACCAAATTCTGGGTGACATTAGCAAGGGAGTAACTACTCGGTCTCGACTAGTTAATTTTTGTGAACATTACTCTTTTGTCTCCTCTATTGAGCCTTTCAGGGTAGAGGAGGCCTTGCTAGATCCGGATTGGGTATTGGCCATGCAGGAGGAACTTAACAACTTCAAGCGCAATGAAGTTTGGACGCTGGTGCCTCGTCCCAAGCAAAATATTGTGGGAACCAAGTGGGTGTTCCGCAACAAACAAGACGAGCACGGAGTGGTGACAAGGAACAAGGCTCGACTTGTGGCAAAAGGTTATGCCCAAGTCGCAGGTTTGGACTTTGAGGAGACTTTTGCTCCTGTGGCTAGGCTAGAGTCCATTCGTATCTTGCTAGCGTATGCCGCTCACCATTCTTTCAGGTTGTACCAAATGGATGTGAAGAGCGCTTTCCTCAACGGGCCAATAAAGGAGGAGGTGTACGTGGAGCAACCCCCTGGCTTCGAGGATGAACGGTACCCCGACCACGTGTGTAAGCTCTCTAAGGCGCTCTATGGACTTAAACAAGCCCCAAGAGCATGGTATGAATGCCTTAGAGATTTCTTAATTGCTAATGCTTTCAAGGTTGGGAAAGCCGATCCAACTCTTTTCACTAAGACTTGTGATGGTGATTTGTTTGTGTGCCAAATTTATGTCGATGACATAATATTTGGTTCTACTAACCAAAAGTCTTGTGAAGAGTTTAGCAGGGTGATGACGCAGAAATTCGAGATGTCGATGATGGGCGAGTTGAACTACTTCCTTGGGTTCCAAGTGAAGCAACTCAAGGACGGCACCTTCATCTCCCAAACGAAGTACACGCAAGACCTGCTGAAGCGGTTTGGGATGAAGGACGCCAAGCCCGCAAAGACTCCGATGGGGACCGACGGACACACCGACCTCAACAAAGGAGGTAAGTCCGTTGATCAAAAAGCATACCGGTCCATGATAGGTTCTTTGCTTTATTTATGTGCTAGTAGACCGGATATTATGCTTAGCGTATGCATGTGTGCTAGATTTCAATCCGATCCTAAGGAGTGTCACTTAGTGGCTGTGAAGCGAATTCTTCGATATTTAGTCGCTACGCCTTGCTTCGGGATCTGGTATCCAAAGGGGTCTAACTTTGACTTGATTGGGTACTCAGATTCCGACTATGCTGGATGTAAGGTCGATAGGAAGAGTACATCGGGGACGTGCCAATTCTTAGGAAGGTCCCTGGTGTCATGGAACTCTAAGAAACAAACCTCCGTTGCCCTATCCACCGCTGAGGCCGAGTACGTTGCCGCAGGACAGTGTTGCGCGCAACTACTTTGGATGAGGCAAACCCTCAGGGACTTTGGCTACAATCTGAGCAAAGTCCCACTCCTATGTGATAATGAGAGTGCTATCCGAATAGCGGAAAATCCTGTTGAGCACAGCCGCACAAAGCACATTGACATCTGGCATCACTTTTTGAGAGACCACCAGCAAAAGGGAGATATCGAAGTGTTTCATGTTAGCACCGAGAACCAGCTAGCCGATATCTTCACCAAGCCTCTAGATGAGAAGACCTTTTGCAGGCTGCGTAGTGAGCTCAATATCTTAGATTCGCGGAACTTGGATTGAAATGTAGCATACATGTGTTTATGCCTTTGATCATGTCCATTCTGCATTGTGTTGCTTATTATGGTGCTCAAGTTGTACAAACACTCCCTGGACCTCACAAGTCCGTTGCAAAGTGATGCACATGTTTAGGGGGAGATGTGTTACAACTTGACCCTTTGATACTAACCATATGCTTGAGTTTGCTTGTCTTAGTCTCGAAGGAGAATTGAAAGGGAAAAGGTGGACTTGGACCATAAAAGACTTCCACTGCACTCCGATGAGAGGGTAACTTCTTCCAAGTCCATCTCATGAACTCTTATTGCCATTTGCTCTTAATTGAAGATTTTGGTGAGGCAATGGGGTTAAAGGGCCAAGATTAATCCCGTTTTGGTGTTTGATGCCAAAGGGGGAGAAAATAAAGGCCAAAGCGATAAATGGATCAGCTACCACTTGAGAAATTTGAAAATAGTAGAGTAGAGCTTTTGGTTTGTCAAAACTCTTTTATTGAGCTTTTGGTTTGTCAAAACTCTTTTATTGTCTCTTTTGCCAAAAGTTGGCTTCTTGTGGGGAGAAGTAGTAATTATGGGAAAAAGGGGGAGTTTTTGAAATCTTTGATCAATCTCTTTTGGAATGACTCTCTTTATGCTTCAACATGTGTGTTTGACTTAAAGATAGAGATTTGAGTTTGATTTGCAAAAACAAACCAAGTGGTGGCAAAGGATGATCCATATATGCCAAAAATGAATCAAAATAATTTGAGTTCTTATTTGAAGTGTTTTTGTACTTGTTCTACTTGCTTTATGTTGTGTCGGCATAAATCACCAAAAAGGGGGAGATTGAAAGGGAAATGTGCCCTTGGGCCATTTTTAAGTATTTTGGTGATTTAGTGCCCAACACAGGTGCCTAATTGTAAAATGGTGGACAAAGTACAAATCAAGAGTAAAGGTATGTTTCTAGACCTTAGTACATTGGTTTTGTGTACTAATATACTTGTCTAAGTGTTAGAAACAGAAAGAAGAAGAAAAGAATAGAGGAGAAAAAGACTTGGCTGTGTACAGCCAAGACTCAGCTCGGTCTGGCACACCGGACTGTCCGGTGTGCACCGGACAGTGTCCGGTGCGCCAGGCTGACTCGGCGCGAACATGCCGCTCTCGGGAATTCGCCGACGGCGTACGGCTAAAATTCACCGGACTGTCCGGTGTGCACCGGACTGTCCGGTGAGCCAACGGTCGGACGGTCCAACGGTCGGCAGCGCAATCAGCGCTAGACACGTGGCCGAGCCAACGGTCGGATGGGGGCACCGGACTGTCCGGTGTGCACCGGACATGTCCGGTGTGCACCGGACATGTCCGGTGCGCCAACGGCTCCCAGATCTGCAACGGTCTGCAACGGTCGGCTTCGCTATTTAAGGAAAGAAATCGGGCACCGGACAGTGTCCGGTGTACACCGGACTGTCCGGTGCACCCGACGACAGAAGGCAAGGATAGCCTTCCAGATTTGCTCTCAACGGCTCCTAGCTGCCTTGGGGCTATAAAAGGGACCCCTAGGCGCATGGAGGAGTCACCCAAGCAACCTTAGAGCATTCTTGATCATCCACACTCATTCTTTGCGCATTCGGTTGTGATTCTAAGTGATTCGAGCTCAGTTCTAGTGAGAACTTTGAGATAGTCATTCGAGCTCGATTCTTGGCCGTTTGTGTGCGCATTTCGCTGTGGATTTGTGTGTGTTGCTTCCCTCCCTTACTCTGTGCTTCTTTGTGATCATATACTTGTAAGGGCAAGAGACTCCAATTTGTGGAGATTCCTTGCAAACGGGATAAAGAAGAGAAAGGAAAACACCGTGGTATTCAAGTGGGTCTTTGGACCGCTTGAGAGGGGTTGATTGCAACCCTCGTCCGTTGGGACGCCACAACGTGGAGTAGGCAAGCGTTGGTCTTGGCCGAACCACGGGATAAACCACTGTGTCATCTCTGTGATTGATCTTCTGTGGTTTCTGTGTTTTGTTGAGACTCCTCTCTAGCCACTTGGCGATTATCGTGCTAACACTTAACAAGTTTTTGTGGCTATAAGTTTAAGTTTTCACATGATCACCTATTCACCCCCCCCCCCTCTAGGTGCTCTCAAGATGAAATTGATCAAGACAAGGAAGATGATCAAGAAGCACAGGATCAAAGACCGCCACACCCAAGAGTCCACCAGGTGATTCAAAGAGATCACCCCGTCAACTCCATTCTTGGTGATATCCATAAGGGGGTAACTACTCAATCTCAAGTCGCACATTTTTGTGAACATTACTCTTTTGTGTCCTCTATTGAGCCTTACAGGATTGAGGATGCATTAAGAGATTCGGATTGGGTGTTGGCAATGCAAGAGGAGCCCAACAACTTCACGAGGAATGAGGTATGGCATTTGGTTCCACGTCCTAATCAAAATGTTGTAGGTACCAAGTGGGTATTTCGCAACAAGCAAGATGAGCATGGTGTGGTGATAAGAAATAAAGCCTGACTTGTGGGCAAGGGTTATTCACAAGTTGAAGGTTTGGATTTCGATGAAACTTATGCACCCGTAGCTAGGCTTGAGTCAATTCGCATATTACTTGCCTATGCTACTTACCATGGCTTCAAGCTTTATCAAATGGATGTGAAGAGTGCCTTCCTCAATGGACCAATCAAGGAAGAGGTCTATGTTGAGCAATCTCCCGGCTTTGAAGATAGTGAGTACCCTAACTATGTTTATAAACTCTCAAAGGCGCTTTACGGGCTCAAGCAAGCCCCAAGAGCATAGTATGAATGCCTACGAGATTTCCTTATCACTAATGGCTTCAAAGTCGGAAAAGCCGATCCTACACTCTTTACTAAAACTATTGCAAATGATTTGTTTGTATGCCAAATTTATGTTGATGATATTATATTTGGGTCTACTAACAAATCTACTTGTGAAGAGTTTAGTAGGATCATGGTACAAAAATTCGAGATGTCAATGATGGGGGAGTTGAGATATTTCTTAGGATTTCAAATCAAGCAACTCCAAGACAGAACCTTCATCAGCCAAACCAAATACATTCAAGACATTCTTAAGAAGTTTGGAATGAAGGATGCCAAGCCCATCAAGACACCCATGGGAACTAATGGGCATCTCGACCTCAACACAGGAGGTAAATCCATAGATCAAAAGGCATACCGGTCGATGACCGGATATTATGCTTTCCGTATGCATGTGTGCAAGATTCCAAGCCGATCCTAAGGAAGTTCACCTTAGGGCCGTGAAGAGAGTCATGAGATATTTAGTTTACACTCCTAAGTTTGGACTTTGGTACCCCAGGGGATCAACCTTTGATTTGATAGGATATTCCGATGCCGATTGGGCAGGGTGTAAAATTGATAGGAAGAGCACATCAGGGACTTGTCAGTTTCTGGGGAGATCCCTGGTGTCTTGGGCTTCAAAGAAACAAAATTCAGTAGCCCTATCAATCGCCGAAGCCGAGTATATTGTCGCAGGCCATTGTTGTGCGCAATCGCTTTGGATGAGGCAAACCCTCAGGGACTACGACTACAAATTAAGCAAAGTCCCTCTCCTATGTGACAATGAGAGTGCTATCCGCATGGCGGAGAATCCCGTTGAACACAGCCGCACTAAGCACATAGACATTCGGTATCACTTTTTGAGGGATCACCAACAAAGGGAGGCTATCTAGATAGCCTATATAAACACCAAGGATCAATTAGCCGATATATTCACCAAGCCTTTAAATGAGAAAACCTTTAGCAAACTTAAGAATGAGCTAAATATTCTTGATTCTCGGAATTTTGATTGAAACATTGCACACATTGCTCATTTGTATACCTTTGATCTTATCTCTTTCATTTTCTACGACTAATGTGTTTCCAAGTGTGTTTATATGCTAAGTCGTAGATTGAAAGGGAAATGGAGTACTCGACGAAGACAAAGGCTTCCACTCCACTCTACCAGTATCATTTACACTTCGTCGTTACTTCACATCACTCCAATTTGGTATAATCTTTCACTCATATATTGTTTACCAAAGGGGGAGAAAATGTTAAAGGGCTCTCAAAATCTCAGTTTTTGGCGATTAATGCCAAAGGGGGAGAAATGATCTAGCCCAAAGCAAAAGGACCACACCACCACCAAATTTTAAAAGAAATTTTCAAATTGGTATCTTAATGTGTTTTCAAAAGGGGGCGAAAGTTATTAGTGTTTTTCAAAAATTTGAAAAACTCTCTTGAACACTAAGGGGAGAATTTCATTCAGGGGGAGTTTTGTTGTAGTCAAAGGAAAAGCATTTGAAACAGGGGGAGAAATTTCAAAATCTTGAAAATGCTTCTTGCAAATCTTATTCATATACCTCTAACTATTTGCAAAAATACTTTGAAAAGAATTTCCAAAAGAATTTGCAAAAACAAAACAAGTGGTGCAAGTGTGGTCCAAAATTTTAAATAAAAGAAAGAATCCATGCATATCTAGTGAAATTATGAATTGCTTTAATTCTAAGTAACCTATGCACTTACATTATGAAAACTAGTTCAATTCTGCGCTTACATATTTGCTTTGGTTTGTGTTGGCATCAATCACCAAAAAGGGGGAGATTGAAAGGGAAATAGGGTCAAACCTTTTCCTAAATGATTTTGGTGGTTGAATGCCCAACACAAATATTGGACTAACTAGTTTGCTCTAGATTATGTATCCTACAGGTGCATAAAGGTTCAACACAAACCAATAAAAAGATCAAGTTAGGGTTCAAAAGAAAGGAGCAAAAGAAACCTAAGAGAACCCTGGTCTGGCGCACCAGACTGTCCGGTGTGCCACCGGACAGTGTCCGGTGCACCAGGGGCCGTACAGTCTGAACTCTTCACCTTTGGGTTTCTCAGGCGCTGCTCCGCTATAATTCACCGGACTGTCCGGTGTGCCACCGGACTGTCCGGTGCACCAAGCGGAGCAACGACTAACAGCGCAACGATCGTCTGCAAAAGTGAGAACAGTGCGTGAACAGTGCACGCAGAAGTCAGAGCAGGCGTTAGAGGCACACCGGACAGTGAACAGTACATATCGTTGCAGCACCGGACTGTCTGGTGCGACATGAAGTCAACGCTCCAACGGTCAGAATCTTCAGAACCCTAACGGTTGGGTGACGTGGCTGGCGCACCGAACAGTGTTCGGTGGCGCACCGGACTGTTCGGTGCGCCCATCGATAGACAGCCTCCCCAACGGCTATGTGGTGGTTGAGGGCTATAAATACCCCCAACCACCACCACTCTAAGCATCCAAGTTTTCAGACATCCCATTCAATACAAGAGCTAGTGCAATCAATACAAGGCACAATTCAAAAAGAATCAAAGCCTCTCCAAGTCCCAAATTCACTACAAACTCCTAGTGACTAGAGAGAGAGGTTTTGCTCGTGTTCTTTGAGCTCTTGTTCTTGGATCGCTTTATTCTTCCTCATTCTTGTTCTTCAAGCAACTTGTAATCAAAGCAAGAGACTGTGTGGTGGTCCTTGCGGGGTCTAAGTGACCCGTTTGATTAAGGAGAAAGCTCACTTGGTCTAGGTGACCGTTTGAGAGAGGGAAAGGGTTGAAAGAGACCCGGTCTTTGTGACCACCTCAACGGGGACTAGGTTCTCAAGAACCGAACCTCAGTAAAACAAATCACTGTGTCATCCACTTCATTTGCTTTTGATTTGTTTTCCCCCTCTCTCTCAGACTTGGATTTTATTCTAACGCTAACCCCCGACTTGTAGATTGTGTTTTAAGTTGTAAATTTCAGATTCCGCCTATTCACCTCCCCCCCTCTAGGCGACTGTCACATAGGCAGCACCATTTCAAGTCTTTGCTCCATATTTTGTTGATTCCCCAACTTAGCTTCTTTCTTGGTTTGTGTTGAACTTTATGCACCTGAGATAAATGATGATTAGGCAAACTAGTTAGTCCACGTGGTTTGTGATGGACGTCAAACACCAAAATTGATTATAGGAAATGGTTAAGCCCATTTCCCTTTCAGAGCTGAATGAAACAAAAACAACTTTGGAAGATAGTACAAGCCAATTCAATCGTGAATCCGAAGCTTTAAATATGAAAGTCAAGACCGAAGCTGAAAAGAACTTAAAACTCCACGAAACACTGAAAACTCTTCGAGACAGATGCTTCGGCTTCGTGACACAGTGCTCCTCTCGGTTGAAGGGCATTTCAATTCTGTTGGGGCTACATCCGAGGAAGTTAATCATTCTACCAAAGATATTACAAGGGCACTCGAATGGATTGAAAAAGAAATTGAAGATCTTGACGAAGTTATAGTCGGCCATGGTGACTTCTGTGCACTAGTGGCTGCCCGTGAAACAGCCGATGTTTTCACCAAGGCTTGATGCAACCACCTGAAAACTGTCAATAAACCAACCTTCGGCCTTTCCGCATTAGACTTGGACAACATCCCAGCCAAGGCTAGAAGTGTAGGCAATAGATTTGTCACTCAAATCTGGATGAAGGGTGGCCGAGAAGTTGCTGGAGACGAAGCTCGGGCACTAATCAACAAGGTATGAATATTTTTCTGCTTCCATGCTTCTTCTCATTTATCACATTGCGTTTCATAATATCTTTTTGACACACTGTTACTTCCAGGGCGAGACTGATGAAGCTTGACAAGTCGAAGCTTATCCCAATAGCCCTGAAGAATGCTCCAAGGATGTCTTGTAATTTTGCCAGTAGTCCAAAAAGATGCTCCTAGAGCTCTTTTTTGTAAATGAAAAACATTATATCTAGCAACAAATTGTTGAAGAATGTAATATCTTTGTAAACATTTATGAATACCTTGCAATATTACCTTTCTTCTACTGTTACTTGCTTTGCTGTGGACGAAACCAGTGTTACCGTTTTTTTGAGCCAAAGGTGAAAAACACATTCCCTTCTTTTCGTTCACAGCGAAGCATTTTAGACTTCTCATTAGTCTCATGTGATGTGTCATGATGCGATGAAGCTAGAAATGTCTAATGAATGCTTGGATGAATGCGAAGTATGATGTGGTGAAGTATGCAAGTGCATGCCGAAGATGACACAATTCACACAAAACACGCACACAGACTCTGTATCCCCTTAGGAATGACTTTGGAGTCTCTTCACCTTCATTTGGTGGTATTTTAGCTCTACATCCCCTTAGGAACGACTTTGGAGCTAAGCTCTACATCTACTTAGGAACGACTTTGGAGCTTCTTCACCTTTATTAGGTGGTATCTTAGCTCTGCATCCCCGTAGGAACGACTTTTGGAGCTAAGCTCTGCATCGCCTTAGGAATGACTTTAGAGCTTCTTCACCTTTATTAGGTGGTATCTTAGCTCTGCATTCCAGTAGGAACGACTTTGGAGATTCTTCATATTTTTACACTCGATGGTGTAACCTCAGATCTTTATATTTTACATATGGGGGAAATTTGCCCTTGTATTGAATAAGGTTGCAAAAAGAAAATGAAAATTGCAACATATGGCCCTGTTAAAAACCTTTCTCCCCTCTTGAAAGGAAAAAAAGGGTACCATAGGAAAAGAAAAGTTACATGATCGGTACGCATAGTATTTCTGAAGCTCATCTACGTTCTAGGACCTTGGAATATCGTTCACATCCATGTATTTTAATTTGTATGATCTGGTCATGACGAAGATGCAACCAAAAAGGGGCCCTCCCACTTGAGTTGTAGCTTTCCCATTGTTTCTGAGTTAGCTATTCTTCGAAGCACCAAATGTCATGGCTTAATGTTCTTTAATTTAACTTTCTTATCCCTCCATTTTACTGTTTTGGCTTGGTATTTATTGATATGATCTATTGCCTGAAGCTTGACCCCTTCTATAAAGTCTTTTGACACTTTGCAAGTGTCTTCGTCCTCTGCTGAAGCTAGAGTCCTTATTGATCCTGTCGTTGCTTCTTCCGAAGTTATTGCTTCATCGTCGAACAAGAGTTTAAATGGGGTAAAGCCCGTTGATCTTGAAACGGCAGTACTATGATTCCACACCACCTTTATCAATTCATCTGGCCACTTCCCCTTCGGTAGATTAAAGATTGATCTCATTATTGCTGTGATTATGATCCCATTTGCTCGCTCTACTAAGCAGTTGGATTATGGATGTCTTATCGAAGCGAAGTGTATCTTTGTTCCAATTCGATCGCAGAAGGTTTTAAATGCTTCAGAATCAAAATGTGCTACATTATCAACTGTGATGGTCTTCGGCACCCCAAATTGGCAAATAATATTTTGCCAGAAAAACTTTTGTACTATGGTTGAAGTTATTGTAGCTAGTGGTTTAGCTTCGGTTCATTTTGAAAAATACTCCACTGCTACTACAACATATCTCAGATTCCCTTGGGCTTGTGGTAGTGGTCCCAGTAAATCTAGTCCCCATCGCTGCAATGGCCAAGTGGACTGAATTAATTGTGTTAGAGATGAAGGTTATTTCTGGTCCCCACTTCTGGCAATTTTCATATTTCTGCACTAAGTCTGCTTCATCCGAAGCAGCCTTCGGCAAGTAAAACACTTGTCTAAAAACCTTGCCAAGGAGTGGCCTGGATCCAATGTGGGCTCCACATATTTCTGAGTGTATTTCCTTCATCAATTCTTGACCTTCGGCTCTGGATAGACATTTTAGCAATGGGAGCATACTCCTTGCTTAAACAATTCCCCTTCTATAATCATATATGGTCTTGTTCTGGCATGCATCCTTTTTATGTAAGCTTCATCATCAAAAGGTAATTGCCCTGGAGGAAGGTTACAATTTCCGTTCTCTAGTCTTCGCTATGCACAGGCAAAATTGTAAGCACAACCCTTTCCATGAGTTCAACCGAAGGTGCTTTAAGAGTTTCAAAGAACACTTCTAGGGGGAGTGGGAGCCCCTGTGCCACTGATTTGGCTAGCAAGTTTGCTTGTTCATTATCTCCTCTTGGGATATTTTTCATTGAAAATCCTTTGAAGGAGGCTTCCATCCATCGAACTATGTCAAGATATTTTTCAAGCTTTGGATCCCTTGCCTTGCTGCTTTTGTCAACCTGGCCTGTGATTACTTGAGAGTCAGATTTAAGCACTGCTCTTCTTATTCCCATGGCCTTAAGCTTTCGAAGCCCCAACAGGATTGCTTCGTATTCTATAATGTTGTTTGTGCACTTGAATTCCAGCCTGTGGTTAGTTGCTATGGATGATGAATTTGAGAGCCTTCAAAAGAATTCTACATGGCAATTGGTTAAGCTTTCTATAGGTAAAAAACCTTTAAAGTGCAAGTGGATTTATAAGAAGAAGTAAGGTATATATGGAGTTGAACCTGCAAGATTTAAATCTCGTTTAGTTGTCAAAGGTTTTGAACAAAGGGAAGGTATTGAAATGGGGTGTTCTCTCCCGTTGTTTGTCACACTTCTATTCGAGTTATGCTTGCTATTGTTGCTTTAGTTGATTTGGAGTTATAGCAACTTTATGTTAATACTACTTTTATTCATAAAGATTTAGATGAGAATATTTATATGACACAACCTGAGGGTTTTTCTACTCCTGGTCAAAAGCAATTAATTTGTCATTTGCAGAAGTCTCTTTATGGTTTGAAACAAGCTTATAGGCAGTGGTATAAGAGGTTTGACTCGTTCATGCTTGCACATGGTTATTCTCGAAGCAATTATGATCATTGTATTTATTTAAAGCAGTTTCCTAATGAATCTTTTGTGTATCTACTGCTTTATGCTGATGATATGTTGATTGTTTCTCATGATAAGTCATTGATTGTTGAATTAAAGGCTCAACTTAGTCATGAATTTGATATGAAAGATCTTGGATCAACAAAGAAGATTCTTGGGATGGAAGTTTAGCGTGATCGTCGTGCTGGTACTCTTTTTCTATCTCAGAAAAGTTATATTGAGAAAGTTCTCAAAAAATACAATCTCAGTAATTGTAAATCTGTTGCTACACCATTTGCTTCACATTTTAAATTGTCATCAAGGTAATGTCCTATTATTAAAGATGAGGACTACATGTCTTACATACCATACTCTAATGTTGTTGTGAATCTTATGTATGCTATGATCTGTATATGACCCGATTTGGCTCATGTTGTTAGTGTGGTTAGCAGATTTATGCATAATCCTAGTAAAGAACATTGGAATATTGTAAAGTGGATTTTTCGCTACTTGAAAAGTACTTCTTATTTTGGATTATTATTTGACAAGAATCTAGTGAAGGAAATTGATATTATGGGATTTGTTGATTCTAACTTTGCTCGTGATCTTGATAAGAGACACTCCATATCTGGCTATGTATTTTCATTATGCGGTTCTACAGTGAGTTAGAGGGCTTCACTTCAGTCTGTTACTGCTCTTTCTACTACCGAAGTAGAATATGTCTCAGCTACAGAAGGGGTTAAAGAAGCTATTTGGATGCGAGGTCTTATTTCTAAACTTGGTGTTCCTTAGAATGTCATTAAGGTTTATTGTGATAGTCATAGTGCTATTTGTCTGACCAAGAATGACATGTATCAATTCAAGACCAAGCAGATTGATATCAAGTACCACTTCATTCGTGATATTATTGCTGAAGGCAAGATAAAGTGGACATGATACATATAGATGAAAATCCAGCAGACATGCTTACAAAGCCATTATATAATACCAAGTTCAAACATTGTCTTAACTAGAGATGGCAATCGGTACCCGCGACCCGATACCCGATGGGTATTTACTCTATTAGGGTATGTATATGGGCTAAATGTTCTACCCATGGGTCTCTTATTGGGAAAAAACCTTCACCCAATGGGTAAACGAGTATTAGAACGTTCCGCCCTCACCCATACCTATTAACCTGTGGGTATAAAATACCCGGTATAAACTTAACCCAAAAGCATGAACTTAGGCTTTAGTTATCCATCTCTTTTGACTATTTAAAAACCTTTCGGGTGATAATGCCATAAAAGACATAACAACTATTTGATGACCATATAATAGAACATGTAACGTGTTATGTGGTACTATCCTAGTGTTGCTACTTTATCCAATTATCTATGGCATTCTTGAATATATTATTGAATGATGCTATAAATATTGTAACCGCTACTACTTATTAAGGCTGCAAGGGTAGTCTGTCATTTTGTGTTATACCACAATTCCTTGTTCTGCCATTCTCATTCCTTGTTCTGTCTTTCCCATTTTCCCCTCCCCGCACAGCCCACTGCCACCATTCCCTGTTCTGTCATTCCCATTCCCCCCTCCCAGCAAAGCCCATTGCCATTCTCATTCCCTCGTACAACCCACGTCTAGTTAAAATTAAAAACACAAATGGCCCCAAGGGGATTCGAACCCGCGACTCCTCAAGCAAATGCGAGCAGTAGCTACCGCTACACCACATGTGTGTTTATGTCTACATCTATGATAGGAAAAATATGAGATAATTGGATTTTTGCCACTCACAATGTTGTTTTCTTGTTATAATTACCACTGTGTCTATGAATTATGGGTCCAGCTGGGTCTATGAAATGTGGGCCTGATGGCAATTTTACAAACGTGTTTCTTGCTGATGGCAAATATCAGAATCTCTCGGAAAAATATCTACTACATCCTCCCTAAGCCCACCTGCTACCCTTACACAATGCATAGTAGTAGATAAGTATCATCGAGATTCTTGAATTATATTTTTGGATGGAGAGAGTAGTATTTAAAGAAGAGCCTTGCATGCAATTTCTTTTGTTTGAATAATGTTTCCAACTTAAATTCCTTTTTTTGCCTGCGTGGCATTTATTCTCCGTAATATTTTTTTCATGGATCTGACTTGTGAGTCATTTTCATAAACCAATACCAAGGATGAATCCATGTTTCTTACTTGGAAACCCCAAACAAACACCACTAGCAGGAGGCGCTCGCGTTGACGTCGCTCATTGACGACGAGAAGAAGCTTGGCGATTGCTAGTTCGACCTCTAGAAGCAGTCCTACGTGGCCGCATGCACTGCTGTGTACGACAAGCTCCAGCGCAACCACCGCTTGGTCGCGGTCCAGAGCAGCTGCACCGCGTTGTCCTTCGTCAACCAGAGGGACCTCATGGTCGTCGCCAACATTGGCGACTCTCGGTTGTTTTGGGCACCGCATCCGACGACGTCGCTATCACGCCGTCCAGCTCATTGTCCACCTGAAGCCCAACCTGCCACGTAAGTCGCTACTGACCAGCCATGAATTCTTGTGCGCTGGGACGACGACCATTACTGACGTTGTGTGAGTGTCCTCGAACATGATGTATGTAGAGGAGTAACGCATCCGGCTGTGATACGGCTAGGTGTACTACCTCGCCAATGAGCCCGGGGTGCACTTCGTCTGGCAGCCCAGCTAAGAGTCATCAGTACTCGCCATGTCGTGCATGTTTGACGACTACTATATCAAGGGCTAGAGTTATCTCGACGCTTGAGGTGACGCAGAGGAGGACCGACAACAATGCTCAGTTCGTCATCCTCGCCACCGTCGAGATAGCTTTTGTGTCGGCCTACCTTTAATTCTCTTCGCAAATACACACACTTGCCTTTTTGTTTAAGCAAACACGTATGGTGGTGCGTGCCTGATGAGTGATGATGTACGAGGGAACTTCTTCCGGCAGGTGTGGGACGTGCTCTCCAATGATGAGACCATATAAATCGTGGCATATATCGAAGTCTGCATGATATTGATGGTTGCAATGTAGTGGTGAAACATCTAGATTAAAATAACAAAATTTATGTACAACCAGGATCATAAATGGATTATGAAACCTTTTCTCATAACAGTATAACACACATTTTGTATATAAGTTATCATGGTATTATATGTTCCTGTTGCAACGCACGGGCACTCACCTAGTGGTATTTAGATGGATATACTTGACATTTTTATAATGTAGAGGTGTAATCTTTGTGGGTACGCGTGATCCGATGGATGGTCCCCACATGGGTATGAGTATGTGGGTAAATTCAAACTTACCAGTGGATATGGGTGACCTGATGGGGCTATTTTTCGTCATGGGTATGTGTATGAGATAGTAATACCCGGTGGGTAACAATTTTATAGATTTAACGTCAAGGGGAGATTTATTGGATATAAGGATATGACCCTACCTTTATTTTCTTTGCCTATAGAAATAAGTCTCCTTGTACCATGTACGACAATACAATATAATAGATCTATTTTTATCGTGTTTTCTCTCTCTTCCACATTGGAAGAGTTTTTTCCAAGTTAAACTCTCAGTCTCTTTTTTCCATCTACGATCCTAACATAAACCTATAATGATTTGTACCTACATTACTTATCACATAAGATAGCAATTAGTTCACAAGCTAATTTAAAGCTACACATCACAGTACACAAGTATTCAGTAATCACTTGGACGATAGTACCCTAAATCTATACTACTTCTTAATACAATAGTGTAGGCGTCCACGTCCGTATAGGTGCACGGTTGCCCCTCTCCTCCGTGATCCTCCCCAAATGCGCAGATTCCATCTCCGCGCCGCTATTCGCGTCGCCATCAAGGGTCGCGTTGTCGCCCCTCCCTGCCCCGCACATTGCCCGCCGCGACAGACGCTGCACGGCCCCTGACTCGACGCCCCACGCTCCGCGTCCCCCTCTCCCCCCCGGCAGGAGACACTGTCCCTCTCGCCATGCGCCCCCACGCCCACCACTCTCGCTCGTTACCGCTCGATCTACGATGGTAGGATAGAGGTAGAGCAGCAGGGAAGGGGCGCACATGCTGTAGTTTGCATCCCCGCGAGAGGCAAGCCTGAAATGACAAAGGTGGAGCAGCAGGGAAGAGGGCGCAGACTCGTCAGTGGTCGGCGGGTAGCTAGGTCAGGGCCTGCAGCATCCGAGCATTTCATGCCCCTGGTATCCTTTGTCTGGGCAGTAGGAGCAAGTTGTTGACGGCTATGGCTACTGCCCGACCGACGTAGAGGCAAGCCTGAAAGGAAGCAACCTGCGCAAAGGCTGGCAACGAACTGCACTCAGGTGGTGTTGTCATTTGCACCTTTCGTTTTGGTGACACAAGCTTGTTTAATAGGGTGAAATTACTGACAATATTGACTTACATATGCGCTCTATGATTGAGTCCATTTCATGACAGAAGAATAATCTAAACACATCACTTCAGTCAATAATGCAATAATTGTATAGAACAAAGTATTACTCCATGTCTCTATCCGTTACGATTATTCCTTGATAATAGTAGAATCAACCCTGCTTTGGTCAACATGGTGATGAGTGATGATTATGTCATCTATCTTCCACTACTATTCCTTAATATAATGGCATAATCAACCAAGCTTTGGTCAGCATGCGATGAGTGATGATTATATGTCCAATAATCGCCATACGGACGCCTTAAAAACTATGGCTCTAATCACTCTCCCCCACCCGTTTGTGTTCCCGTAGGCAATTTCTAAGTGAACATCTTATTTATGAAGTTGAAGTTGTATTACAAGCCAAACAATTCTTATAAACTTCAGAAATTTGAAGTGGAGTTGCTTCATGGTAAATCTACATCTTGGTCGTTGCTTCATGCTGAATATTATATTGTTTTCTCTTGGTCGTTGTATGAAGGAAATATTCTCCAACTGGACTCACAAGACTGAGCATTTCCAAAAGATCCATAGGAAAACTGAGATTCCCTACAAATCCATGTTTTTTTATGATGAGAACAGGAATATTGAATCAGTAATCACTTATTTGTATTGTTCTCACCTCATTCTCTAACTATACACAAAATTTAGAATCTAGAATGTTATTTTTAGTGCCTTTCTATTATATTGCTGGATGCTATGGGTATCTAGACGTGCTAATTGATCCCATACTCAAGTATTCATGATTGTAAGGGATGCCAAGCTTACTTTATAGAACAAAAAACTTAAAAATACTGAATTATAGGTTAGTGGGTCTGCTCGTTTTTCTCTATACTATATGATTGAAAAACAACACTTTGGCTTTATGTGGATCAAATGGCATATTCCAATGAATATGCCAAGTTGATTGTCGTAGAAACACACTAAAATAACTACATACAAGCAGTGTAGGCTATTTGGGTTCTTGCATACACTTGGTTCCTAAAAATACAACACTCTATAAGGCGTAAGTATGTAATTGCACTCACTGACTCATATAATGCATACATGGCCATCTCAACTGTATGTATGCAGGCATAGAAGTTACTTTTATGGCACTCATGTCTTCATGTCACCATGACTAACAAATATATTTATCTCTTATTTTCAGTTATCAAAGATGGGAGTGATGAGTGTTTTAGTAGAGAACGGGGTGAACCATGACATGTTTAAGTTGGGTCTCAGTAACTTCGCTACTAACTATGTTGCCTCCAACAGAAATGAAGACCAATAACCTCAAGGAATACACAGAAGAAAATACCTTCAAAACATTGTGCTCGCATTTCTTGTAATCAATTTTCCTGATTCATGAACATAAAATAACAATTAGTATTTTTGAATTTTAATATATCTTATTATAACATATTTGCTCCGTAGCAACGCACGGGCGTTCACCTAGTGTCCTAATATGTTGCAATTTTTTTTGAATGCATATCTTACTAGTACCTGATATTAATTGCACTCGTGCGCATTAGCTTAGTGCTGGTATACCGAGAAAAAAATCCTAAAAAACTAGGCTACTAGCCCTCCACAGCTTTTGGAATGAAAATTTGAAGTTTATTAGAGTTGTAGAAATATACTAACAATGTAATAAATATCATTATATTATTAATAAGATATATATATTTTAAATACATTTAGAGATAGAAATAATGATAATATTTTTTAATAAATATAATCAAACATAAAAACATTTTTAAATAGAATATATATTTTAAAATGGAATAAGTTAGCATTCCTATTCTAAATTATAAAATATTTTAATTTTAAGAGACATATATCCACTTAGATATACTCCATCATCCTAAAATATAATTTGTTTTAGATTAAATATACATTCATTAATTAACATATAAATATAGTTTATATGTATTTCTATATTTATGTCACACCCGGCTTTAAGGAACAAAGCCAGGTGCATCTCATACATGCGCCAAGAAGACAACATATATAATAACAGAGTGCACAGAGATAAATGTCACAATAATCAGAGTATTTATTACATAGCGGAAGACTTACAAAAATAAAAGATAAATATAACACGAACTAAGGATCGTTGGCGCCAATGTCAACTGAGAAACGCCACCTAGATCAAGTCGGATGCCTCGGTACTTGACTCCACTTGAAACCACCTGTTCTTCTCCTGTGGGGGGGTGTGAGACAGCAAGGGTGAGCTCACACATGTTCATCGCTCAACAAGTTGTGGGGAATAATGTGACATGAACTCACCAAAGGTGGGAGTTCATGAAGTGTGTAAGGCTGATCAACAATAGAGGTTAAAGCTGAGCATTGCTTTTAAGTAGTTGGTCAAATTTTATTAGCAGTTACTAAGTGTAAGTGAATACCAAACCATAATAAAATAATAGAACAAAATTAATAACAAATCACATGCGAATGCAAATGACAAATTGAGTTTAGGTTCCATAATTTAATCATCGGAGAGTCCTGAGCCGCTCATGACCGTGAGCTCGGCTAGTATACCAGTTTTACACTCTGCAGAGGTTGTACCCTTTACCCACAAGTCGTGTTTCCCATGTCGCCAGGGTTAGCTAGGCCCTTAGACACTACCGAGGTGAATGGCTAGGGATCCACTACGAGGCCTTTACAAAGTTCCACTAGCTTCCGAAAACCCGCTACAGTTTATAGGAAGTTCCAATGCAGGGTTCTTGTCTGACCGCCATCGCAGCAAAATCAACCAAGGACCTCCCTACACTGACCACTCCCCTACTGTCCTTGCCCCTTTCGGGTAAGGTAGTCTTCCACTAGCTTTCCTAATTAGTCAGCCAAGGGGTCCCATTCCTCCCTTGTGGTGGCACGTGTTTCTCAAGTTAAGCTCCATGTTCCAATTAACAATAATATAATGATCTTGACATGAATATAAATAGAATAACAAAATAACTGGAACATGGATGTAATAAATGATTATCCCAAAACCATATAAAGCAATAGCAAAAACTACCCATGTGATTCAGGGGCAAACAAGGTAATGAGATAAACAATCTAGGGTGACCTATTGGGTCCCATCAAAATTAAACCTATGCATGGTAAATGATTATAAAGAACATTATTGGGTAACAAAAGTGAATCAAGGGCACAACTTGCCTGGCACTTGAGATTCTAGGTACCAACTTGCTTTTCAGATAAGACGAGTCCTCGCGCTACTCGTAGCAATACAAACAAACATGGTATAGATAAAATTAACATCACACCAAACATAAGAACAAACTGAATAGTAATAATCTACGCATTGCTACGAGACTAACGAAACTTGAACGGATCAAATCGGAGTTAAAATGGAGTAGTTGTGATTTTCTAAAGTTTCTATGTGTTTTGTACAAGATTAAATAAGATATGAAATTTACTGTGACTTTCATGTGAAAACAGTGGTACCAAATGATAAACAATAATTTTATAAAATTATAGAAATTGGAACGAATAAATTTGGACTCCATATGAATTTTCTAGGAATTTTACAAGTTCAAATGATTATTTTCACATAAAAATCATTTCCTAATCACTTTTACTGAATTTTATATTTTTCTGGACTGGGCGCAACAATACTGAGGAAGGCAGGGGCTAAGTCGCAAGATTCCTAAGACTCAGCCCACAACAGCTATGGACGGCGGGTTCATTTAAAAAGAGTCCGAGGGCTCTTATGCAAAAGTCTCAAGATGAAGGGGTATGGCGATCACAGAGCCGTTGGATCTTCATCCTGCGGTTTAGATTAGATCCCGATGCGTATGAATCTGTAAGCTACGACTGCCGTCAGATCAAAAACATGTGGCTCGGATTTCATTTGCGAAGGGTTATTCGGTGATCTAATCTACACCGTCCGAAATGAATCAGACGGCACATGAGCTATCTTCTTCCCCTTTTAATCTGGGGCGCTCATCAAAATCGGACGGCCCCCAGACATCGATTTCCCAGGCCTGCAGTCACCCATCGTCTACCTCCCGCTCGACAGAGAACGGCGACGCAGGCCTCCACGGCGGCGCCCCGCCGGCGAGATCCCCCGACCCCGAGTACCGGCGATCACGACTACCATCAACGCGTGCTACACGAAGAGAGAAGGGAGGCGAACAATATGGATGGCTGCTCACCACGAATTGCGATGCGCCAATCCCTGTCCATGGCAGATGGCGGCCTTGAAGATCCGACGAGCAGTTCGCTGCGCGCCCCTGCACCGTTTTGTCCGCGGAGAACCGGGGAAGAAACTTGGTGGCGTGGTGAAGCTCACCGGGTCGAGCTCGTGCTCCGAACAGCAACAGAGATTTGGACCCATGGCGGCGGCGCGGACTCCGCAGCTGCTGGCGGCTCCACGCACGGGGAATCCACCGCCAAGGTCCCGATCTGCGCGACAACCATGGTGAACCTCGTGCCATCTCTAGTAGACGATGCGGATAGGATCGCACGGCGCCAGCGACGAAGAGCGAGCCGCCCGACGAGGGAGGAGAGAGATAAAATGCACCGCCGCCAGCGGGGGCTGGACGAGGCGCGAGGCGAGCTCGGGAGGATAAACTTCTAGGCCCTGGCGTGTTTTCTGGCGAGACCGCATGGTGCAAGATTTTATCCGCCAGAACCAGGTGCTAACAGCCCGCCCGAGGTTCATGGCGCCCCCAGTCAACCTCGCCCGAATTCCCACGGCGCGATCCGTCATTTGTGGTGAGGGAGATGACTCTTACACGCGGGGCCCATGTGTCAGTGACCTCAAGGAAAAGAAAATGGCAGGCGTGAAAAGGGGATTGGTGGGCCGCGGATGGACAAATCGGCCCAGGTAGCGAGGACAGGCAGCGAGTTTCTCTTTTTTTCTTTATCTATTGCTTTCCTTTCTCTTCTTTTTTTAATTCAGATTTGAATCCCAATTTGAATCAGGTCTTTGAATTTCAAAATTTATTAAAATGAACAAACAAAGAGATTTACCATCATGCAATGTAATGTTCATTTTATTCTTTTAATTCATGGTTTTAATTTCGAATGCATAGTTCATGCTTCCTAAAATTCAAACAACTTTTCTATTTTATTTTTTTCCTATTCCTTTTCTTCCTTCCCAAATTTAAATTTCAAATTCCAAATTCAAATTCAAACTTCTGGTAAATTTGTATTCAGACCAAATGTTTAAGTTTATCATACCCAATTGTGATGAAGTTATTTAGTTAAATTTCGTGTGGTGTAATCTTTCTTTCTTCCCTCCTTTCCTATTTTTATTCTCTTGGTTTTCAAACCTAAATTTAAATTTTGTTATGAGTCTCACAAGGGATCAACATATACCAAATTCAATTGATAGAGTAAATAAATATATTCTTATTTAAATATTTCATTTTTACCCCATTTGTTTAGTATTTTTTTCTTCTCTTCCTCGAATTCTTGAATTCCTTTTAGGTCTTAAATTCCCATTTGGGAATATATTTCTTTTCACATTATTTTATGTTGTTACCAAATGCACACAAAATAAAATCCCAGCATGATGCATGTATTATCTTTGGGTATTTCTTGTTAATTATGTATTTGTGTAAGTAATGTGTTCACATGAAATGATAAACATGGGTAACACATATAGATATAGGGTAATATACTTTCTCTTTTTAGCCTTTCATACAAAGTGGGTGTTACAAATCCTACCCCCCTTAAAAAGAATCTCGTCCTCGAGATTTAGGAAGAACTAGGGAAAAGATGGGGAAAATCTATGCGAAACTCTTCTTCTCTTTCCCATGATGCTTCATCTTCTCCATGGTGACTCCATTGCACTTTGCACACCTTTATCACCTTATTCCTTGTAAGTCGAGTAAAAGTGTCAAGAATCTTGATCGAATACTCCGTGTAAGTCAAATCACTCTGAACACTGAGCTCTCCCATTGGTAATTGTTCCTCAGGGACACGAAGACACTTCTTAAGTTGAGATACACGGAACACATTATGCACATTAGATAGACTATCAGGTAACTCGAGTTGATAGGCCATCTCTCCAACTCGCCTAAAAACTCAGAATGGTCCAATATAGCGAGGGGACAATTTGCCCTTAACTTTAAATCTCCTCATTCCACGAAGTGGTGACACCTTGAGGTACACATGATCACCTTCCTCAAACTCTAGTGGCCTTCTTCTATTATCAGCATAACTCTTTTGTCTGGTTTGAGCTACCCTCAAGTTCTCTTGAATTATACGAACTTGTTCTTCTGCCTCTTGAATAAGTTCAGGTCGAAAGAACTGTCTTCCTCTAGTCTGATCCAATATAGAGGAGTCCTGCATTTCCTGTCATACAGAGTCTCGAACGGTGACATCTTCAGACTGGCCTGGTAACTATCATTATATGAGAACTTAGCATAAGGTAGACTCTTGTCCTAACCACTACCATGCTGAAGGGCACAAGCTCTCAACATGTCCTCCAATACTTGATTAGTCCTTTCAGTCTGTCCATCAGTCTGAGGGTGGTAGGCCGAACGAAAATGCCACTTCGTATGAAAACTTTTCCAAAATCTTGAGGTAAACTGTGATCCTCTATCCAAAACGATCTTCTTCGGTACACCGTGTAGAGACACAATCCGAGCCATATATCACTCTACCAATTGAGATCCCTTATAAGTAGTCTTGACCGGAATGAAATGAGCCACTTTGGTCAATCTATCCATATTCACCCATATAGCATCATATCATTTCTGGGTACGAGGCAATCCAGTAATAAAATTCATACCAATCTCTCCCCACTTCCACTCGGGTATCTTCAGTGGATGCAATAGTCCAGCTAGCCTCTGGTGTTCAGCCTTCACTCCTTGGCACACATCGCACATAACCACATGTGCAGCCACATCTCTCTTTAATCCATACCACCAATACTTCCGCTTCAAATCCTGATACATCTTAGTGCTACCAGGATGAACAGAATAATCTGAGTCATGGGCCTCCTTTAAAATAGTCTCACGAAGGCTTTCAATCTCCGGAACACATATCCCGTCCTTGAACCATATGGTGCCTTGTTCATCTTCCGTGAATTTTGGACCTCGACCTTCAGTAATCAGATCCTTAATCTCTTGTATTTTAGCATCACCAACTTGTCCTTTGTGGATTTCTTGCTCCAAGGTAGGTTCCACATCAATAGTAACTCCTTCAGTGTGAGCGACTATCCCAGGTTAAGTCTCCTGAAATCCTCAACAATCTCATCGGGTAGCTGGGCAACAACAGCTGAATGAACATGCTCCTTTCGACTCAAGGCATCTGCAACCAAATTTGCCTTACCCGGGTGATAGTGAATTTCCAAATCATAGTCCTTAATAAGCTCCATCAAATAGTGTTGCCTAAGGTTGAGATCCTTCTGAGTGAATATATACTTCAAAATCTTATGATCCGTGTACACATGGCACTTGGTTCCCATGATATAATGTCTCCATATCTTAAGTGTGTGCACAACGGCTGCTAGTTCTAAGTCTTGAGTGGGATAGTTCAATTCATGTTTCTGCAACTGACGAGATGCATAGGCAATCACATGTCCTTCTTGCATAAGTACACATCCCAAGCCTTGGCCACATGCATCACAATAAATGTCAAATCCCTTCTGTAGATCTAGCATAACCAACACTGGTGGTGACATCAATCTTTTCTTTAATTGATCCAAGCTTTCTTGGCATTTCTCGTCCCATTTAAATTCTCTTCCCTTCTCCAGAAGCGAGGTCATGGGCTTGGAAATCTTAGAAAATCCTTCCATAAATTTCCGATAATATCATGCAAGTCCCAAGAAACTCCAGACTTCAGTAACTGTAGTGGGTACGCTTCACACCACTATCTCCTTGACTTTAGCAGGATCCACTAATATCCCTCCATTAGAAATGATATGTCCGAGGAATGACACCTCATCAATCCAAAACTCGCATTTGCTATACTTGGCGTAGAGTTGATTATCTCGTAACTTCTGTAGCACCAATCTCAGTTGTTCCTCGATCACTTTCACTCTTGGAATAAATAAGAATATTGTCGATGAACACTACGACGAATCTGTTCAGATCATGCACCTTATTCTTCAGATCCATAAAATAGGTTGGTGCATTAGTTGGTCCAAATGACATAACGGTAAACTCATATAAACCATATCGGGTCGAGAAATTCGTCTTGGGAATATCCGATGGCCTAATCTTCATTTGGTGATAACCCGGTCGGAGATCAATCTTCGACACCTCTCATCTGAATAAATCCTCAATACGGGGTAATGGACACTTGTTCTTCATAGTGACATTGTTAAGGGACCTATAATCCACGCACATCCCTTGCGATCCTTCTTTCTTCTGTACAAATAGAACTGGCGCTCCATAACGTGGAGAATTCGGACGGATGTATCTAGCCTCTTGTAACTCTGTTAATTGCTTCTTAAGTTCCTTCAACTCCTCTACGGACATCCTATATGGCCGTTTAGAAATAGGGGCGGTTCCAGGTAAGAGACCAATAACAAACTCAACTTCTCTATCAGGTGGCATCCCTAATAACTCCTTTGTAAAGACATCCAGAAAATCCTTAACCACACGGATGTTGTCACCAACAAACTTCCCATCTACTAAGAATGCCACAATCTAATGGTGGTAGTTACTGCAATTTCAAATCTTTGTCCTTTGGAACTGGTGAGTTCTACGGTTCCCTTAGCACAGTGTATATACTGCCTTTACCTTTCTTAACCATGACATACCAAGGATCAAGTCTATACTTCTCTCTTCTAGCACTATAGGGGTAACCCATCTAGGTTAGAAATACAGGGTAAGAAAGGAAGAATTGTAGACAAGGCGAGTAATTACGAGGAATGTTACTACGATTGATTTATTAGCTAAGTGGATTAGTGTGTTATCCACTAAAGCTAACACAATACCTTATGGTGGTACATGCTAAGATGCCCAACTATAATGTTGCAATCAATCAAAGAAGCAAATCAAGCATTGATCATCAGAACAATCAACCAACATTTTTAATAGAGAAAATAGTTTTCATTTTTTGTCTTAGGTTCCCTATCTCTTAAAAAGATCATAATGGTAGGATTCCAAGGTGTGAAATCCATCTTGTCTTAGAGTAGAAAGGATAAGATTAATCAGAGTAGAAAAGCAGAAGGTGAGACAAGACCAAGATGAGACGAGTATAGAATGAATCAGAATAAGGTAAGTAGGTAAGGGTTTTGTCCATTTCTATCTAGGTTTCGTCCTACAGTCAACATTTCCTCTGATACCACTTCTGTGACACCCGGCTTTAAGGAACAAAGTCAGGTGCATCTCATACATGCGCCAAGAAGACAACATATATAATAACAGAGTGCACAGAGATAAATGTCACAATAATCAGAGTATTTTAGCGGAAGACTTACAAAAATAAAAGATAAATATAACACGAACTAAGGATCGTTGGCGCCAATGTCAACTGAGAAACGCCACCTAGATCAAGTCGGATGCCTCGGTACTTGACTCCACTTGAAACCACTTGTTCTTCTCCTGTGTGGGGGGGGGGGTGTGAGACAGCAAGGGTGAGCTCACACATGTTCATCGCTCAACAAGTTGTGGGGAATAATGTGACATGAACTCACCAAAGGTGGGAGTTCATGAAGTGTGTAAGGCTGATCAACAATAGAGGTTAAAGCTGAGCATTGCTTTTAAGTAGTTGGTCAAATTTTATTAGCAGTTACTAAGTGTAAGTGAATACCAAACCATAATAAAATAATAGAACAAAATTAATAACAAATCCCATGCGAATGCAAATGACAAATTGAGTTTAGGTTCCATAATTTAATCATCGGAGAGTCCTGAGCCGCTCATGACCGTGAGCTCGGCTAGTATACCAGTTTTACACTCTGCAGAGGTTGTACCCTTTACCCACAAGTCGTGTTTCCCATGTCGCCAGGGTTAGCTAGGCCCTTAGACACTACCGAGGTGAATGGCTAGGGATCCACTATGAGGCCTTTACAAAGTTCCACTAGCTTCCGAAAACCCGCTACAGTTTATAGGAAGTTCCAATGCAGGGTTCTTGTCTGACCGCCATCGCAGCAAAATCAACCAAGGACCTCCCTACACTGACCACTCCCCTACTGTCCTTGCCCCTTTCGGGTAAGGTAGTCTTCCACTAGCTTTCCTAATTAGTCAGCCAAGGGGTCCCATTCCTCCCTTGTGGTGGCACGTGTTTCTCAAGTTAAGCTCCATGTTCCAATTAACAATAATATAATGATCTTGACATGAATATAAATAGAATAACAAAATAACTGGAACATGGATGTAATAAATGATTATCCCAAAACCATATAAAGCAATAGCAAAAACTACCCATGTGATTCAGGGGCAAACAAGGTAATGAGATAAACAATCTAGGGTGACCTATTGGGTCCCATCAAAATTAAACCTATGCATGGTAAATGATTATAAAGAACATTATTGGGTAACAAAAGTGAATCAAGGGCACAACTTGCCTGGCACTTGAGATTCCAGGTACCAACTTGCTTTTCAAATAAGACGAGTCCTCGCGCTACTCGTAGCAATACAAACAAACATGGTATAGATAAAATTAACATCACACCAAACATAAGAACAAACTAAATAGTAATAATCTACGCATTGCTACGAGACTAACGGAACTTGAGCGGATCAAATCGGAGTTAAAACGGAGTAGTTGTGATTTTCTAAAGTTTCTATGTGTTTTGTACAAGATTAAATAAGATATGAAATTTACTGTGACTTTCATGTGAAAACAGTGGTACCAAATGATAAACAATAATTTTATAAAATTATAGAAATTGGAATGAATAAATTTGGACTCCATATGAATTTTCTAGGAATTTTACAAGTTCAAATGATTATTTTCACATAAAAATCATTTCCTAATCACTTTTACTAAATTTTATATTTTTCTGGACTGGGCGCAACAATACTGAGGAAGGCAGGGGCTAAGTCGCAAGATTCTAAGACTCAGCCCACAACAGCTATGGACAGCGGGTTCATTTAAAAAGAGTCCGAGGGCTCTTATGCAAAAGTCTCAGGATGAAGGGGTATGGCGATCACAGAGCCGTTGGATCTTCATCCTGCGGTTTAGATTAGATCCCGATGCGTATGAATCTGTAAGCTACGACTGCCGTCAGATCAAAAACATGTGGCTCGGATTTCATTTGCGAAGGGTTATTCGATGATCTAATCTACACCGTCCGAAATGAATCAGACGGCACATGAGCTATCTTCTTCCCCTTTTAATCTGGGGTGCTCATCAAAATCGGACGGCCCCCAGACATCGATTTCCCAGGCCTGCAGTCACCCATCGTCTACCTCCCGCTCGACAGAGAACGGCGACGCAGGCCTCCACGGCGGCGCCCTGCCGGCGAGATCCCCTGACCCCGAGTACCGGCGATCACGACTACCATCAACGCGTGCTATACGAAGAGAGAAGGGAGGCGAACAATATGGATGGCTGCTCACCACGAATCGCGATGCGCCAATCCCTGTCCATGGCAGATGGCGGCCTTGAAGATCCGACGAGCAGTTCGCTGCGCGCCCCTGCACCGTTTTGTCCGCGGAGAACCGGAGAAGAAACTTGGTGGCGTGGTGAAGCTCACCGGGTCGAGCTCGTGCTCCGAACAGCAACAGAGATTTGGACCCATGGCGGCGGCGCGGACTCCGCAGCTGCTGGCGGCTCCACGCACGGGGAATCCACCGCCAAGGTCCCGATCTGCGCGACAGCCATGGTGAACCTCGCGCCGTCTCTAGTAGACGATGCGGATAGGATCGCACGGCGCCAGCGACGAAGAGCGAGCCGCCCGACGAGGGAGGAGAGAGATAAAATGCACCGCCGCCAGCGGGGGCTGGACGAGGCGCGAGGCGAGCTCGGGAGGATAAACTTCTAGGCCCTGGCGTGTTTTCTGGCGAGACCGCATGGTGCGAGATTTTATCCGCCAGAACTAGGTGCTAACAGCCCGCCCGAGGTTCATGGCGCCACCAGTCAACCTCGCCCGAATTCCCACGGCGCGATCCGTCATTTGTGGTGAGGGAGATGACTCTTACACGCGGGGCCCATGTGTGAGTGACCTCAAGGAAAAGAAAATGGCAGGCGTGAAAAGGGGATTGGTGGGCCGCGGATGGACAAATCGGCCCAGGTCTTTGAATTTCAAAATTTATTAAAATGAACAAACAAAGAGATTTACCATCATGCAATGTAATGTTCATTTTATTCTTTTAATTCATGGTTTTAATTTCGAATGCATAGTTCATGCTTTCTAAAATTCAAACAACTTTTCTATTTTATTTTTTTCCTATTCCTTTTCTTCCTTCCCAAATTTAAATTTCAAATTCCAAATTCAAATTCAAATTTCTGATAAATTTGTATTCAGACCAAATGTTTAAGTTTATCATACCCAATTGTGATGAAGTTATTTAGTTAAATTTCGTGTGGTGTAATCTTTCTTTCTTCCCTCCTTTCCTATTTTTATTCTCTTGGTTTTCAAACCTAAATTTAAATTTTGTTATGAGTCTCACCAGGGATCAACATATACCAAATTCAATTGATAGAGTAAATAAATATATTCTTATTTAAATATTTCATTTTTACCCCATTTGTTTAGTATTTTTTTTCTTCTCTTCCTCGAATTCTTGAATTCCTTTTAGGTCTTAAATTCCCATTTGGGAATATATTTCTTTTCACATTATTTTATGTTGTTACCAAATGCACACAAAATAAAATCCCAGCATGATGCATGTATTATCTTTGGGTATTTCTTGTTAATTATGTATTTGTGTAAGTAATGTGTTCACATGAAATGATAAACATGGGTAACACATATAGATATAGGGTAATATACTTTCTCTTTTTAGCCTTTCATACAAAGTGGGTGTTACAATTTATTATCATCCATTCAATTCAAAGGTAGATAGAAAAAAAATCCTATAATCAATAATATTTTGGAACAGAGAGAGTACATTAGAGTACTAATTCTTTCTCCCATCTTCGGTCCATTGTGCATACATTGCACGCAGCCTCACCGTTCACCGGGGCAGAGACGCAGAGTCAACTCACAGAAAAGACGAAAGAGGATCTAAAAAAACTCAAGAAAGACCATTGAGGGCTGGAAAAAGGAAAGAAAGGAAATGATACGAAAGAAAAGGAGAGAATCATGTCGAGTTGCCCACTGGCGACTCGCGGTTGCCCGTTGGCTACCGCCTACCGAGCAACAGTGGTTGCCAAAAAATGGATGTCGACCCCGAGATGCACGTCGTCCTCTAGTCGCGTCGCATGTCGACATGATGGCACGCGCCAGCATCCACCGCCAGCAGGAGTGCAGGACCCAGCCCGGCGCCATCGCCCTGCTATGACCGTCCGCTTCCCAGCCCAGAGATCGCCATCCCATCCCACCCCCCACGGGCCAAGCGCCGCCGGCCGCCGGCGTCCCGTTCAGGACTTCAGTTCAGGCACTACGGTCAGATCCACCGCACGGGCCCCACCCCGACGACAACAAACAAGACGACGGCGTCCGCACTGACGCATGGGCCCCATCCGGATGTTGCTGTGGCGTCAAGATTCGCCAATCGGACCAACCAACCTTCCCCACTGCACCCGCAGCCAACAAACCCCACACTGGTCTGGGGTGGCCCTCTCGTCAGCGAGCACGCGCGGGGCAGCCTCGGTTGTCCAGCGCCGCCCACCTACCTGCCCGGCCGGATCCTCTGTCGGGTCACTGACGTGCGAGGCCGGCCTGAGCCTGGCCCCGCACGTCAGTGACCTAAGAGGAATGGCTTCGCCTACCTGCTGTGACTGGGACGCCAGGACCAATTCCATTCGCCCCACCCCGCGACCGCCGAGTCCCTCCCTTCCTGCCTCCCCCCGCGGAATCGTGAGGGTTCCCAAATCGCCGGAGTTGATCCTGCCGTGCGGGCGCGCGGTGGTTAGGGCTAGTCTGTCTCCGGAAATGGACGCCCCCGATTCCGGCGGTGGCGGCGCGGCGGATGCCGGCGAGCCTATCTGGGACTGGGGCAATCTCCTCGACTTCGTCGTCCAGGATGACGACTCCCTCATCCTCCCCTGGGATGACGCCGCCGGTATAGCAGCATCCGACCCCACCGAGGCCGCCACGGCACTGCTCCCCGCCTCGCCCCCGCTTCCGCAGCCGGTGGAGGAGGAGCCGGAGCCGGAGCCGGAACCGGAACCGGGGCCAGTGCTTCCGCCGCCCCCTCTTCGGGTTCAGGGGATCGGGCGCCGCGTCAGGAAGCGGGACCCGCGGCTGGTGTGTCCGAACTATCTCGCGGGGATGGTCCCATGCGCGTGCCCCGAGGTGGACGAGATGGTCGCCGCTGCCGAGGTGGAGGACGTGGCGACGGAGTTCCTGGCTGGCGCGCGGAAGAAGACTAAGACTGCTGGTCGCCGTGGCAAAGCGGAAGCTGCAGGTACTGCCGGAGGAACTGTCCGCGCGGCGGTGGCGGAGATGAAGTGCCAAGTGCCTGGCTGTGAGGCGGACATACGGGAGCTGAAAGGGTACCATCGCCGGCACCGTGTGTGTCTGCGCTGCGCGCACGCTGCTACTGTCATGCTCGATGGTGTCCAGAAGCGGTACTGCCAGCAGTGCGGCAAGTAAGCTGTAGTTTCTCCACTCCTAGCTGTTTTATTAATCGGCATGAAACAGATTCGTATCAGTAGGATAGACAAGTATGCTCGGCACATTCGCACCAGTTTAAAATTCGTTTGTTATTGTTTGATTGCCTTTCCTTTTTATCCAAAAGTGACTTAGAATTCATACGTGATGTTTGGATTTAATCCAATGTTAAGTACAAACTTCGCGTTTTCCAGAGGCTTTCCTTTTACTAGAATTTCGTGGATTTTTTATGCTCCTATCAGTTAGGTTGCATCAAGACATTATGGTACAATGCTAACATTTCTTTTTTTTTTGTTCTGAGTCTTTCCTTAGGGGAGTATCTTGTTGTGGTGCAATTTTATAACAAGTCTTTACTTTACATGGTTTGTCTTGGTGTTAGTTTTTTTCTTGACGATACATCATAGCAGAATATACATTTCTCAGCATGCATCCATATAGTCAATAAATCTACTAAGTCGAATTAGTTACTGCTACATGTCCACGTGGCTGATAAAGATGTAACCAAAATATTGTGCAGTATTCACTGATGAAACTCATGGTTCATTCTTGTTAATTATGAAAAGTGATGGTGTACTTTGCTGCTTATTCTTTTGGTGTCTGGTGTTGGCACAAGGATGTTGGGCCACTTAACAAACAGATAGCAATGTAGATATGCCATTGGATTAACTACTTTGCAGTGTTATGCGTGTTTATTCTTAGCCTTGTGTTGGAATTAGAACACGATTGAGTAATAGTTATGGAAGAAGACAGTAAGATACTAGATAGAGTGTGTGGTTACAATAACAACATGAAATAGCCCTAAAGGAGTTATTAGTCCACGACACATTCCTGTGGACTGCAAGATTTGATTCTCTGTACACCCAGTTGCTGTTATACACTCCTGTTTGGCGGGGGTTAGTGAACCCAATTTGAACAAAGTAAAAAAGGAAACCAAGAGAGAAGGGGTATGACTGATGAACTGTACATTAGTCGTAGTCATTATGGTTGGTGGCATGTATACTCCATTAGTTAGGGTGGATTTTAATAGGCCAAAACACAAAGGAGGCAAAAAGGTTCCTTGAAGTTGTTTATGAACTTGTATTGTACATGTGTGACTGTGTGAGTAGGGCAACATGAATATATTTGGATTGGAGCAGGCATTATGATATTGGAAACCATAATTAACCAACTACCAGGTTTGCAAGTCCTGTATCCGATTCACAAACTAAATTGGTATACCTTTATGGCCTTACTTTCATGATGTGACATGCTCTAAACAGAGAAAGAGGTAGGATTCAAAATAGGTGTGCAGGGAGAGATGAAACCCAAAAGGCCATAACTAATTCACATACCTAGAAGGTACACCCCTTGGGAACATCACTTCCATGAAGTGGCGTGCTGCAAACAACAAATCAAGTAACTGTTTATATATGTGTGTTCTGGGAAGGCGCAATGACATGTTGGGGAGAGAGCAATCTATATACAGGTGCTGTTTATTTCTCCCTGAGATTGGTCCACTCTACTTTTAGAGAGGATCCTCTCAACAAACTAACCGATTCTAACATATTGGATTCCAGGCTCCGTATAGAGTATAATCTATTGATATCCAAACTTTTCTGAAACAGACTAAACCATAATAAATGGTCTCCTTAACTAAACTATTTCCGCCTGACAATGTTGCTTTCCAGTATATGGGTTACTGTGATGGCGTCCAGTGCCACAACTTCCAATGAATATCCACAGGACCTGTTTTGAGCATTTGATGTTTTTTTTTGGAAATTCGGATCAGTTTACATAGTGGTAGTTGAACTGTTGATCTTGATAAAATTGTCCTCGCTATAATTTGAATTATGGCGTGTTGTAATAAACTTGTGTCTTAGCTTCCTCTTGAAAATGTATTTTCATTTCAGGTTCCATGTATTACTAGATTTCGATGAAGATAAAAGGAGTTGTAGAAGAAAGTTGGAGCGTCACAACAAAAGAAGACGAAGAAAACCTGATTCCAAAGGAACATTAGATAAAGAAATTGATGAACCATTGGATATGCCAGCAGATGTTAGTGGCAGCGATGAACTTAGAGAAGGTGATACCCTTCAATTTTATTCAAATTTGCTAAGAAAAAAGAGTTATTTTATTTAGTAAAAGGCAAAAGAATAATTCACTTTGTGTTCACAATGAGTTATTTTTACCTATTTAGTGCTTAGCGTGATTATTATCGATTTATCAGTGGTTCAGCCATTGATGGTTTTTTAAGGTGTCGCCTAGGCAGCAAGGTGTGTCACCTTACTGAAATCAATGAGAAAGAGGGAATTTGACGAGAGTTTCACATACAAAGAGAGAAGCAGGAGGGCATAAGAAGTGCCTGGTACAGCAGCCTCTACTCCACTAGCATCTCTGCTGGCTCTGGTGGCGATGGTTGGTGCAGCCCTCCAGTCAACTACAGTGGCATTTTTTCAGATAAAGTTGGCACCGGTGCCCAATCTAGAGTAGATGGCAGCAGTGATGGCTTTGGTAGTGATGGCCCAAATTGTTTCAAGAATATAATTTACATCATTGCCTGGTCCAACCTTACCGCCTTACTTACGTGCCTAGGTGGTAGGAAGGGGCCTAGTCTACACATCTCGACTTACTGCCTTAGGAATATTGTGGGTATTAGTTTTTTCTTAAAAGAACAGCAGTAGAGCTGCCTATTATATTAAAGGAGGACCAAGAGAGGCCAATAATGCAGAGGAGAATACAGAGAGAACAACACAGCAGTGGTACAATAAGATATCCACTTGAAAGTAAAACATTGCAATGTATGTTTATCTGATTATACATGCACATTGAAAAAAAGAACATTTCATGGCTGTTTACCTATCAATAGGTCACAGATACATTTCCCATTTTTAAGTATAGGTTTGCCACAAGCCCACAACAGAATATTCTCTATTTTAAGTATAACAGTAACAACAACACTTTACTATTTGAAATAAGTAGAAAATGGAAAGTAATCTTTCCATGTTAATACTTTGCAAAGATATGGTTAGCGTATTTTACTTCCTATGAAATTGACTTCACTGTTTATATAATATTTTGTTAGCTAGGACTAGGATTCAAGTATTTGGTTAACATGGGTTTCCTTAGTCCAATGTAACTCAATAGTCAATACTTATGATTTGGTTAGGGTACATATACTGGTAGTGTCGGTTCATCTACGGTCTTATATTCTTATAATCTGAGTAAACAACCTATTATAATGTAGTTTAACCTGACCATTCAAGTGCAGTTTGTGTTGTTCAGTGTATGATATCTTTGTTGACTTGTTAATTTTGTGCAGAGAACATGGAAGGCATAACCAGTGAGATTCTTGAGACTGTTCTTAGCAACAAGGTGATGGACAGAGAAACACCTGTGGGATCTGAAGATGTGCTTAGTTCACCAACCTGTACACAACCTTGTTTGCAAAATGACCAAAGTAGAAGTGTAGTTACCTTTGCAGCTTCTGTTGAAGGCTGCATTGGTGCAAAGCAGGAAAGCATAAAACTTGCCAATTCCCCAATGCATGACACCAAGAGTGCATATTCATCCTCGGTAGGACCTTTTCTTTGTTCTCATGAAGTTGTTTATTTTTATTAATATGTACGATTTTGCAGTTGTAATCTGTTTAGGTTGATGGAATTTTTTATCCCTTCCACTCTAATGGTTGTAGTAATGTTATACTGTCCATTCTAGTGTCCAACAGGGCGCATCTCATTCAAGTTGTATGACTGGAATCCTGCAGAATTTCCTCGACGACTACGACACCAGGTATAGTCTTGCTCTAAGTTCATTTAACATAGAACCATGTTGTTTTAAAGGGATGCTAAATGTGAATGTGCAGATCTTCGAGTGGTTGGGTAGCATGCCTGTTGAATTGGAGGGCTACATTCGTCCGGGTTGTACTATTTTAACTGTATTTATTGCAATGCCACAGCATATGTGGGACAAGGTATGCCATGTTTTTTTTATATTATACAACAGTTATCTTTTCAAACCAAATGAACAGATGCTGAATAGTTTTGTATTATTCTCCTTTACCATGTAGTTATGAACGGCTAGCTATAAATCTGTAATAGTAGCGAAAGGGCCTCTAGCGTAATGGTTAAGGCTCCCGAGTAGCACCTCCAGGTCCTGAGTTCGATCCCCCTCAGGGGCGAATTTCTGGCTTGGTTAAAAAAATCCCCTTGCTGTGCCCCGCCTTTGATGGAATAAGTCTTGAGCATCTAGAGGACAGCCTGCTTTTGACTGTCCTCTGTAGTCCTTTAGCATCTAGAGGACAGCTTGACTGTCCTGTGTAGTCTCTTTAGCATCTAGAGGACAGCAGTCGCTTTTTGACTGTCCTCTGTAGTCGCTTTAGCATCTAGAGGACAACAGTCGCTTTTGACTGTCCTCTATAGTCTCTAGCATCTAGAGGACAATCCTGTTGTGTAGTGTGTGTGAGAAGGTGTGGTAGTGCAGCCCCTAGGGCTATAAATATGTGTCCCCAACCCCTCTAAGGGTATGACATTGTGTAGTGTTTGAAGAAATAAACAGAAAATTGCCCCAACTCATAGTGTCATCATCTTGATGAGAGTTAGAGTCCCTCTACTTACAATTGGTATCAAAGCCAAACTATCCTGCAGCCTAAACATCTCGTGTTCATCTCCTTCCCGCGCCTCTCCCCACACTCAGTCGGCAGCAAGAGCTCCAACTGTTCCTTCCTCCGCTGCTCAGACGAGCAGCCTTTCGTCTGAGACAACCTCTTCCACACGCAGCGACCCCTCACTAGCCCACCATGTCCCTACGCTCGGCCACTTCGAGTGCGCGGCGCCAGCAGGAAGCCGAGGTCGCCGCGGCACAAGAACGCGAGCGAGCAGCAGCAGCGGCTGCAGCGACAGCGGCGAGGGCAGCACGGTTGGCGGCGGCGGAACTGGCAGCGGCGAGAGCGGAAGTAGAAGCAGCGGAGGCGGCGGATGCTGCACGTGCGGCGGCAACAGAGCTCGAGGTTCTGCGCGGCAGTAGAGCTGGCAGCTCTGCTTCTGTCGACGACAACACCGACGAAGAGCTCAGGCTGGCGAGGGAAGCAGCGCGAGAGCAGGCGGCACAGTGGGCAGCCGCGCATCCCCATGGGGGCGCGCGTGGCGGCAGCCCGGATAGGCGCCGACACACTGACGGCGCTTCAGGCGGGGGCGCACGCGGCGGCAGCCCAGACGGGCGTAGACGCGTCGGCGGTGCTCCCGGCGGCGGCGACCGAGTCGACGGAGATCGCGGCCTCTACAGGCGGCGCGGTTCTCCCTCCCCGGATCGGTACCATGGTCGCCGCATGGCCCAAGCCATTGTCAGGGACATCGGTCCCGGCGGTGGGTGGCCTACCCTCACCAAGACCAACTACGTCGAGTGGGCCGCGGTGATGAGGGTACGGCTCCAGGTTCGCCACATGTGGGAAGCAGTTCGTTACGACGACGTCGACTACCACGAGGATCGGCGGGCGCTGGATGCCCTCATTGCTGCAGTCCCGCCCGAGATGCAGTTTTCGCTTTCCCAGAAGCGGACTGCCAAGGAGGCCTGGGACGCCATCGCTGCGACCCGCATCGGCAGCGATCGTGCCCGCAAGACCACACTGCAGGCACTTCGCAAGGAGTGGGAGAACCTAGCCTTCAAGCCAGGTGAGGATGTTGATGACTTTGCTCTCCGCCTCAACACTCTGTTGCAGAAGATGGTGCAGTTCGGCGACGACACCTACGATGAGGAGAGAGCTGTTGAGAAGCTCTTCCGTTGCATCCCCGAGAAGTACAGGCAGATTGCTCGCTCGATCGAGTCTCTGCTAGACCTCTCCACGATGACGATCGAAGAGGCGATTGGTCGCCTCAAGGTGGTCGACGGCGACGAACCACAGGCTCTCTCTGGGCCTATCACTATCGGCGGGAAGCTACATCTCACTCGGGAGCAGTGGGAGGCCTGCCAGGGTGACAAGAAGCAGGGGGAGTCCTCCTCGACACGAGGCCGCAAACGCGGCAAGCCGCGCAAGGCGCGTGGAGGCGCCCAGGCCAGGGCGCGAGGACATGCTGAGGGTGGTGCACGTGGAGGTGCCCAAGGCGGCGCTGTCGGCAACAAGAAGTCGGCACGAGACGACGGCTGCCACAACTGCGGCAAGCTTGGCCACTGGGCCAGGGATTGTCGGCAGCCACGACGTGGCCAGGCCAACGTCGCACAGGCGGAGGCGGAGGAGGAGGCCCTGCTCCTGGCACATGCAAGCATCGAGCCATCTCCAGCGGCACCGGCCGCAGCGGCACTCCTCCACCTTGATGAGTTGAAAGCACGTGCTTTCCTCGGCGACGGCTCCAACAAGGACATGATCGACGGATGGTGCCTCGACACCGGCGCCACTCATCACATGACCGGCCGATGGGAGTTCTTCACCGAGCTTGACTCTAGCGTCCGAGGCTCCGTCAAGTTTGGGGACGCCTCCGGCGTAGAGATCAAGGGCGCCGGCTCAGTCGTCTTCACTGCCGCGTCTGGTGAGCACAGGCTGCTCACCGGAGTCTACTACATCCCCGCGTTGAGGAACTCTATCATCAGCTTGGGACAGCTGGATGAGAACGGTTCGCGCGTGGTGGTCGAGCACGGAGTCATGAGGATCTGGGATCCCTCTCGTCGCCTTCTTGCCAAGGTACGCAGGAGTCCAAATCGGCTATACATCCTCAATGTGAAGGTGGCACAACCTTGCTGCCTTGCTGCTCGTCGAGACGGCGGGGCATGGCAGTGGCACGAGCGCTTCGGGCACCTTAACTTCGAGGCCCTGAAGCGGCTCAGTGCCAAGGAGATGGTACGAGGCCTGCCGTGCCTTGACCATGTGGAGCAATTCTGCGATGTCTGCGTGTTGACAAAGCAGAGACGGCTCCCCTTTCCCCAGCAGTCGTGCTTCCGAGCCAAGGAGAGGCTCGAGCTCGTGCATGGGGACTTGTGTGGCCCGGTGACACCAGCCACACCAGGAGGACGACGCTACTTCTTGCTGCTCGTCGACGATCTCTCCCGCTACATGTGGGTGATGATCCTTGGCAGCAAGGGAGAGGCTGCGAACGCCATCAGGCGTGTGCAGGTCGCTGCGGAGGCGGAGTGCGGCCGCAAGCTGCGCGTGCTGCGCACCGACAACGGCGGCGAATTCACGGCGGCTGAGTTCGCGTCGTACTGCGCGGATGAGGGCGTTCAGCGCCACTACTCCGCGCCGTACAGCCCGCAGCAGAACGACGTCGTCGAGCGGCGCAACCAGACGGTTGTGGGGATGGCTCGGGCTCTCCTCAAGCAGAGAGGAATGCCAGCTGTCTTCTGGGGAGAGGCGGTGGTGACAGCGGTTTACATCCTCAACCGCTCGCCCACCAAGGCTCTCAACGGGATGACACCGTACGAGGCTTGGCATGGGCGCAAGCCGACGGTCTCTCACCTACGGGTCTTCGGCTGCCTCGCATTCACCAAGGAGCTTGGCCACATCAGCAAGCTCGACGATAGGAGCACCCCGGGGGTGTTCATTGGCTACGCGGAGGGCTCGAAGGCCTACCGCATCCTTGACCCAAGAACACAGCGTGTGCGCACGGCGCGCGACGTAGTGTTCGATGAAGGGCGAGGATGGGCGTGGGACAAGGCGGTGGACGACGGCACGACTCCGACGTACGACTTCACCATCGAGTACGTCCACTTTGAGGGAGTTGGGGGAGTAGGCAACTCTTCTCCGAGCAGGTCTACCCCAGCCCCCAAGTCTCCACCGACTCCAGCGCCAAACTCTCCAGCTCCTGCTACAACGAGCTCTTCACCACCACGCACTCCAGCCACGACTCCAGCTACAGCGAGCTCTTCGCCCCCACGCACTCCAGCACCGACAGTACCCTCTCCGGGAACGTCCTCTCCGACACCAGCTCGTGTCGAGCACGACCCAGTGGAGATCGTGACCCCTCTGTCCCGTGACGAGGAGCGCGTCGACGCGTGCTACGACGGCGAGCCGTTGCGGTATCGAAGGGTGGAGGGCCTTCTCATCGACCCGTCGGTGCCGGGCCCTGCGTCTCGCATTCTGGCAGGAGAGTTGCATCTTGCATGCGACGATGGTGAGCCTCGGTCTTTCGCGGAGGCCGAGAAACATGCGGCTTGGCGTGTCGCGATGCAGTTGGAGATGGACGCGGTTGAGACGAACCGCACTTGGGAGCTCGCTGATCTCCCTCATGGTCATCGCGCGATCACCCTTAAGTGGGTGTTCAAACTGAAGAGGGATGAAGCCGGCGCCATCGTCAAGCATAAGGCTCGCTTGGTGGCACGCGGTTTCTTGCAGCAGGAGGGGATCGACTTCGACGATGCCTTCGCCCCTGTAGCACGGATGGAATCCGTGCGACTCCTCGCGCTGGCAGCCCTGAAGGGCTGGCATGTTCATCACATGGATGTCAAGTCGGCATTTCTTAACGGCGACTTAAAGGAGGAGGTCTATGTACACCAGCTGCCAGGTTTCGCGATCCCTGGCAAGGAGGGCAAGGTGTTGCGCCTGCGCAAGGCTCTCTACGGCTTGCGACAGGCACCAAGGGCGTGGAATGCCAAGCTGGATTCCACGCTCAAGAGGATGGGCTTCATGCCAAGCCCGCACGAGGCGGCCATCTATCGACGGGGCAATGGAGAAAATGCCCTGCTGGTGGGTGTCTACGTCGACGACTTGGTGATCACCGGCGCCAAGGATGCAGAGGTGGCAGCGTTCAAGGAAGAGATGAAGGCCACCTTCCAAATGAGTGACCTGGGGCATCTCTCCTTCTACCTGGGGATTGAGGTGCACCAGGGAGACTCCGGGATCACACTTCGCCAGACCGCCTATGCCAGGCGCATTGTTGAGCTGGCTGGGCTCACCGACTGCAACCCAGCTCTCACTCCGATGGAGGAGAGGCTGAAGCTGAGTCGCGACAGCACGACGGAGGAGGTGGATGCTACTCAGTACCGGCGTCTTGTGGGGAGCCTTCGCTACCTCGTCCACACACGGCCTGACTTGGCATACTCCGTCGGCTACGTTAGTCGGTTCTTGCAGCGACCGACGACGGAGCATGAGCAGGCTGTGAAGAGGATCATCCGCTATGTTGCGGGGACTCTCGACCACAGTCTCTACTACCCGAGGTGCCCTGGGGAGGCACATCTTGTCGGGTACAGCGACAGCGACCACGCCGGCGACATCGACACTAGCAAGAGCACAAGCGGGATCCTCTTCTTCCTCGGCAAGTGCCCCATCAGCTGGCAGTCGGTCAAGCAGCAGGTGGTGGCCATGTCCAGCTGCGAGGCCGAGTACATAGCGGCGTCCACTGCTTCGACTCAGGCTCTCTGGCTGGCTCGACTGCTCGGTGATCTCCTCGGGAGAGACACTGGAGCGGTGGAACTCAGGGTGGACAGCCAGTCCGCTCTGGCATTGGCCAAGAACCCCGTGTTCCATGAACGGAGCAAGCACATCCGGCTGAGATACCACTTCATCCGAGACTGCTTGGCAGAAGGGAGCATCAAGGCGCGCTACATCAACACCAAGGATCAGCTTGCAGACCTGCTCACCAAGCCCCTTGGGAAGATCAAGTTTGTTGAGCTTTGCTCCAGGTCCGGGATGACCCAACTTTCTCACAAGACGACGCCCAAGACTTAGGGGGAGAATGATGGAATAAGTCTTGAGCATCTAGAGGACAGCCTGCTTTTGACTGTCCTCTGTAGTCCTTTAGCATCTAGAGGACAGCTTGACTGTCCTCTGTAGTCTCTTTAGCATCTAGAGGACAACAGTCGCTTTTTGACTGTCCTCTGTAGTCGCTTTAGCATCTAGAGGACAACAGTCGCTTTTGACTGTCCTCTGTAGTCTCTTTAGCATCTAGAGGACAATCCTGTTGTGTAGTGTGTGTGAGAAGGTGTGGTAGTGCAGCCCCTAGGGCTATAAATATGTGTCCCTAACCCCTCTAAGGGTATGACATTGTGTAGTGTTTGAAGAAATAAACAGAAAATTGCCCCAACTCATAGTGTCATCCTCTTGATGAGAGTTAGAGTCCCTCTACTTACAGCCTTCCCCCGGGTTACGTCCTGCGCGCCATCCTCCGGTTGGGCCGTTGCAGAGTGGGCGGTGACGCCCCGCTAGTGATGGGGTCCAGGGTTCGGGGATTTTCTCGGTCGGGACCATGTTTTAGTCTCTTCTTAATATAATACCGGGAGGGTGGTCTTTCCCTCCCCGGCCGAGTTTAAATCTGTAATAGTAGCCCCATTTCAGATAGATTACAGATGTACTACATGTGTGCTAGCATCACCTGCCACTTCTGACTAATAACATACATGTTTTAATGAGCAACTTGAAAAGTGAAGTACTACATATGATCACAAAAGGATGCGATTCTCACTTTTCGAGGAGTCAAATGATTTGAAGTTATAAAAATACTAACATTTGTAATTCAAAGTATCATTAAATTGATTATGAAATATATTTTCATAGTAAACCTAGTTGGAGTCTTGAAGACATAAGTTTTAATACTATTTATTACAAACTCGGTCAAAATTAAGCTAATTTGAGTATTTGACTGCCACAGATCCTATAGTTGCATCCTTTTGTGAACGGAGGGAGTATATATTTGCTGAAAAAAATTCCAATGTTCCATTTACTTTTGTGAATTTAGTAGCATAGCGTGCCATGCAGAAATCAGAATGGAAGTATTCTTTCTATCTTTATTACTTTGTACTGCATATGGAATTATGGATTTATATTACTATTCTCACTGAAGTTTTCCAATCATCATTTATCAGTTGTCATATGTTCACTGTTGATTGGTTTGTTTAAAGTATATGTTCCTGGGATCAATCGTACATCCATTGTTAATGTTTATTTAGAACCTATAGGTTGGAGTGTCTTCAAAAAGTATTTCTTGGTATTTGTAACAGCAACAACTTTCACTTGTAGTGCTAGGCATATCTTGTTTTTTAATGTACTAGACATCTCTTGCTTAAACAAAGAAAATCCTTGCAAGCTCCCGAGAGCTGAATAAGTTGTTCTGCATTGATACAGCTTGCTGTCAAACCCTCCAGCTTACTTTCCTTGCTTTCCAGAGATAGGCTAGACTCTCCTTGCGACTTGTGTTGCTAGGCAAGCTCAGCTTAAGCCGATCATGCTGTGCTATGGTAGTGGTAATAGGGTATCAAACTGGTGATAATTATTAAGAAAATCCAAAAGTAAACTTGTACTGTTTTTGTCACAAGATATCGACAGCCCTTAGCTCATGAGAAGTATACACCAAAAACTTCAATTGACAGCAGGTAGGTTAAAATTCAAACTTGGCAATTCCAAAATCCTGGTAACCATTCTATTTGCTTATTTATTTGGAGGCTGAAGCAATAGATAGAGAACTGTGTAAACGAAAGTGACTGTAATAGGTAGTTAATAATACTACAAAGAACTCTGTCATTTATACTAATGAAAATTTACTTCAAGCTCTATTCACTTTTATCATTATATCCAAACCATCAATCGAAAAATTCTAATATTTTTCGCATCTGTTTTAAAATGCTTAAACTAACAGCATTTGGCAGTAGGGGAAGACAATGGCTTCAATTGCTCAATCAAAATAGCGGCCACCATGCAAAGTGGAAAATAGGTTTCTCAATGGGTGCAGTGGAGTTGCCGAGTTTTGGTGTCCCCAAAATGGGCGGAATTTAATGAACAAACTATTGTTGAAGTAGAAGGGGAGGCACCAAGCTGAAGTTCCGAACAGAATTTTGTTTTGTTGTGTCCCTTTTTTACCTTTAAAAACGAAACACCTATTATAGTCTTCAAACCATGGACAAGTATTTCCCAGACTTTTTCCCATTGACATGCTAATTTTGTAGATGAACTCTCACTCTAGATGATTTGCAGTTTTTATTTTCTTTTTTCACTTGTATTTTAACAACTTATGATTGTATCGTGACAAAAACCATGTGTTGCTAATAATTTGCACATTTTTTTTACAGTTATCAGATGATGCAGCAGATCTTCTCAGAAACTTGGTAAATTCCCCAAACAGTCTTCTGTTGGGTAAAGGGGCCTTCTTCATTCATGTCAATAACATGTTATTTCAAGTACTAAAAGGTGTGTCTGCAGCAACTTGTTACTATGCCATGACATAATAATTTGTGCTAGTAACTATACCGATTCTACATGGTACATGAATTACTGTGTTTGTACATGTGAATATTCATTGCCTTGGATCAATCATAGGCTCAGGGCTATCACAAGAAGTTCCATCTTCAGTTATACCTATGAAAATTGATGTTCCTTGCTTACTCTCTGTGCAAAGACCTAGCCGAAAAACCTTTTCTCAGCACATAAGAATTGTCACTTCACTTATTTCACATTACTAGGTAGCTGATTTACTTTCCTATATTTGGATGCAAAGCTCCATGTGTTCTGTCCTGACATGCATAGTATATTATTGTAAATATATGCTATCTTAGCAATTTCTAATAGTTGGAATGGAAGCCCCTAACCCTAATCAGGGTTGGGTGTAGTATTAATAGACTTAGGTAATTGGGCCTGGCCCATTACAAAGGGTTGAGATGGTAATTACATGGGGAAGACCCCAAACCCTAGACAGGTAATCTAACACCCCCCGCAGTCACAACTCTATCCTGTACAGATGTTGAGACTGGATCGAAAGTCTGAAAAGACACTCGACGGTAACCCCTTGGTGAAGATGTCGGCGAACTGCAGCGTGGTGGGGACGCTGAGAACTCGAACGTCACCGGCAGCGACACGCTCGCGGACGAAGTGCAGGTCGATCTCCACATGTTTTGTGCGCTGATGCTGCACGGGGTTGGTGGAGAGGTAGACCGCACTGACGTTGTCGCAGTAGACGAGGGTGGCGCGCTGGAGGGGACTGTAGAGCTCGTGGAGGAGCTGGCGCAGCCAGGAGGCCTCTGCCACGCCGTTGGCCACAGCACGGTACTCGGCCTCAGCGCTGGAGCGAGAGACGACAGGCTGACGCTTGGCGGCCCAAGAGACGAGGTTGGCGCCCAGGAACACGACGTAACCAGAGGTGGACCGACGCGTGTCGGGACAGCCAGCCCAATCAGCGTCGGTGTAGACCACGAGCTCCGACGTCGGGGATGGGCGGAGAAGGAGGCCGTAGTCGAGGGAGCCGCGGAGGTAGCGCAGAATTCGCTTGAGCGCGGTGAGATGGGGCTCCCGCGGAGTGTGCATATGCAGGCACACCTGCTGGACGGCGTATGCGATGTCGGGCCTGGAGAAGGTGAGGTACTGGAGCGCGTCGGTCAGGCTCCGGTAGGACGTCGCATCGGCGACCGGAGGCCCATCGTCCTCAGAGAGCTTCGCCTGAGTGTCGACATGCGTGGAGCAGGGCTTGCAGTCAGACATGCCAGCCCGCTCCAGGATGTCGATGGCGTACTGGCGGTGGTGGAGGAAGAGACCCTGGGGCCGGCGCTCGGCGGTGATGCCGAGGAAGTGGTGTAGGGGCCCCAGGTCCTTCATCGCGAACTCCCGCTGAAGGGCGACGATCGTGCGGTGAAGAAGGTCGGCGGTGGATGCCGTGAGCACAATGTCGTCGACGTAGAGCAGGAGGTAGACGGTGTCGTCGCCGCGCCGGTAGATGAACAGGGACGTGTCCGACTTGGCCTCAACGAAGCCGATGGAGGCCAGGTAGGAGGCGAAGCGACTGTACCATGCCCGTGGCGCCTGCTTGAGGCCGTACAGGGACCGGTTCAGCCGGCAGACCAGATCCGGACGGTCAGCGTCGACGAAGCCGGTGGGCTGGCTGCAGTAGACAGTCTCCGACAGAGTGCCATGGAGGAAGGCATTCTTGACATCGAGCTGATGGATCGCCCAGTCGCGGGAGAGGGCGAGGAAGAGGACGGCGCGAACAGTGGCGAACTTGACGACGAAGCTGAAGGTCTCGTCGTAGTCCACTCCGGGGCGCTGTGTGAAGCCCCGAAGGACCCAACGGGCCTTGTAGCGGTCGAGGGAGCCATCCGAGGTCAGCTTGTGGCGAAATAGCCACTTGCCGGTGACCACGTTGGTGCCTGGTGGACACGGCACCAGGTCCCAGGTGTGGTTGGCCAAGAGGGCCGCGTACTCCTCCTCCATAGCACGACGCCAATGTGGGTCGGCGAGGGCAGTGCGAACGGAGGAGGGCACCGGGGAAGCGTCGGGTGGAGTGCTGGACGTATCAGCTGCTAGGATCAGCCGGTCAACAGGGTGAAGAACGCCGGCGGCGCGTCGAGTCACCATCGGGTGGACGTGTCCGGGGTCGCGGTGGATGGCGACCGGGTGGTATACGGACGGCTCGGAGTGGACCGCCGGAACGTCGAGAGCGGCGGGTGCGGCCGGCTCGCGGCGGTGATAGACGACGGCGGGATCGGCGAAGCGGGTCGCGCTCGTCGACGGGCCCGAGTCGGGGGACGCGGAGGTAGTGGCGTGGCCGCGGCGGTGGTAGACGAGCGTGGGGTTGGCGAAGCGAGCCGGGGTCGACGGGGCCACGCGTGTCGCAGGCGGGGTCGACGGGGCCGCACGTGGCGCAGGCGGGGTCGACGGGGCCGCGTGTGGCACAGGCGTGGTCGACGGGGTCGCGTGTGGCGCAGGCGGGGTCGACGGGCTCGCGCGTGGCGCAGGCAGGATCGACGGGGCCGCGCATGGCACAGGCATGAGCGACGTGGCCGCGCGTGGCGCGGGTGGGGTCGACGGCGCCGCGCGTGGCGTGGAAATGGGCGCGAGCTGTGGCGTCGTGGCTGCACGAGGAGCAGGTAACGGCGCAAGACGGGACGCCGGGGGTGGGTGGGGAACCGGGTCGGACTCGAGGAGGGAGTCAAGATCGGTGGGTGGGGTGGAGCCTGCAAGGGGAAACACATTTTCGTCGAAGACGACGTGACGGGAGATGATGATGCGGTGGGAGGTGAGGTCCAGGCACCGATACCCCTTGTGGTCAGGGGAGTAGCCGAGGAAGAGGCAGCGAGTGGAGCGAGGAGAAAGCTTGTTAGGGGCGGGTAGCAGAAATGTTAGGGTAGCAGGCACAGCCGAACACGCGCAGATGGTCGTAGGAAGGGGCTGTGCCGTACAGGGCGAAGTGAGGTGTAGGGTGGCTCACCGCCTTCGAGGGAAGACGGTTGAGGAGATGCGTGGCGGTATGAAGGGCCTCTGCCCAGTAGGTGGCAGGGAGAGACGCCTGAAAGAGAAGGCAGCGGATCATGTTGGTGGTGGTGCGAATCATGCGCTCGGCCCGACCGTTCTGAGTAGAGGTGTAGGGACACGAGAGACGCAACTGGACGCCGTGAGTGAGGAAGAAAGAGCGGGAGGCGGTGTTGTCGAACTCGCGGCCATTGTCGCACTGTAGGGCACGGACCGGGCGCCGGAACTGGGTGGATACCTAGGCGAAAAAGTGAGTGAGGGTGGTAAACATGTCGGACTTCAGCCGAAGGGGGAAAGTCCAAAGGAAATGGGAGTAGTCATCCAGAATGACCAGGTAGTATTTGTAGCCGGAGAGGCTAAGGACAGGAGATATCCAGAGATCACAGTGGACAAGATCAAAGGCCTGAACAGCCGTGGACGTGGAAGTAGAAAAAGGAAGACGGGAGTGACGGTCGAGCTGACAAGCATGACAGAGGCGTTCAGAAGAGCCCCGAGTATATGATATGTCGGAGTGGCCGGAAAGTTGGGACATGACGTCAGGTCCAGGGTGCCCGAGGGGACGGTGCCAAATGGCGGAGGAGGTGGGGGTAGTAGCAAGAGCATGTGATGTGGTGGTAGTAGTAAGTACAAGAGATGAGGCTACTCTGGTGTGGGGAGTGGAGGGCAAGTGAAGAGAATAGAGGGGGCCGGAGCTGTCACAGCGAGCGAGCACAACATGTGTGGGAAGGTGGCGTATGGTGAGGCCCCAGGGGTCGAACTCCATAGAGCACTGGTTGTCACTAGTGAAGCGACGAACCGAGAGGAGGGGATGAGTTAGTCCGGGAGCAACAAGGACGTCGTTAAGGCAGAATGGTCCTGGAAGAGCCGATGTACCTACTGAGGTGACCGGGAGGGTGGAACCGTTGCCGACGACGATGGAGGTAGGATGTGAGGGGTGGGGTGGATGGGAGTGGAGTAACAAACTAGTGGTGGGGGTAGTGTGGAAGGAGGCCCCGGAGTCAACCACCCAATCGGTGGTGGTTCGGGGAGGTGGTGGTGGCGAAGGTACGGTGTGAGCGGAGAGGGCCAAAGAGGGTGCCCCGATAGAGGCACTAGGAAGGGAGGGAGATGACATGGGCTCAACCGCTAGGGAGGCGATCGCAGCACGTGGGAAGACAAGCGGACCAGGGACGTGACAACCTGCCTGAGGGTGGACCTCGACGCAGTCCCGAAGAATAGGGTTCCAGACTGAATCGAAGGACACGAACGTGCCCCGGATGAGCTGGCCGTCGTGGAGGACACGCACAGTCACGAGAGCGACGGGCGAGGTAAAGCTCATGTATGGCGGGGGTGACGCCATGGAGCCAGTGTGGGAGGAGATAACATTGGTAGGAGAAGCGCAGCTGCGCGAGTAGTGATGGGAGTCGACAAGAAGGGCGCGTGCAGCCGCTAGGATCGGGTCGGGCGGCGAGGCAAGGAGCCGCGGCGGGGAGCGCACGCGGCAGGGAGAAGGGCGGCTGGGGACCAGCGGCCGACAGAGCAGCCCGGCAGAGAGGGCGCGCGGCGCCGGGGTTGGAGGAAGAAGGCGAGGCCAGCAGCAGCGCGGCCAAGCAGAGGAGGAGCGACGTGCGAGCCACGGGGTCTGGTGCAGGGCGCCTGGGCGCGGCTCAGGACACGGCTGGACGCGCGGTTTCGGGCGTCCTGGGCGACGCGACACGACGGGGCAGAGAGGGCGCGGTCGGCAGGCCGCAGGGCGCCGGGGTCGCGGTTGGGAAGGGGCGCGCGCGGCGGGCGGGGCCTGGGCTACGCGCGGTCGGTGTCGCGACGGGCGCTCGGCCGCGGTCCTCGACCTGGCGCGTCGGGGCGTGACGCGCGACGAGCAGGTGGTGGCGGCCGGCTAGCAGAGGTGCAGAGCGTGGCGGCTGCAGGAGCTCCTGGCGGGCGCAGCCGGTGAGGGTGGAGCCGCGCGCCGCCGGTGGGAGAGCTGGGCGAAGGCGGCTGCAGGGAGGCCGCCGGCTGGGAGGGGGAGCAGCCCGGCGGCTGTGGGGAAGCAGCCCGGCGGCTGTGGGTGGGAGGGAAGAGAAACTGGCTCCGATACCAAGTTGGAATGGAAGCCCCTAACCCTAATCAGGGTTGGGTGTAGTATTAATAGACTTAGGTAATTGGGCCTGGCCCATTACAAAGGGTTGAGATGGTAATTACATGGGGAAGACCCCAAACCCTAGACAGGTAATCTAACACTAATTGTGCATATGGAAAACATTTTTTTGCATCTTATCTGTGGTAGTACGGTAGTACTTGATCAGAGGCCTTGTCATCCAACACAACTGATTACTTATCTCATGACTACAATGTATTTTTTCTTCAACTATTGGATGCAAGACTCCTTGTGACCTATACTCACCATTACATTATTGTTCTCACAAAACTAATCATCTCATGCTGAACCTTAATTGATGGGAGAGCTTGTATAGTTAAATTCAGTAGCTTATTGCACTTTCATTATTATCATGAAATAAATACCTAACTAACAATCTGTTTTTTTATCGGTTGCACATAAGATGAAACAACATTGATGAGTACCAGATTAGATGTACAAGCTCCAAGGATTGATTATGTTCATCCAACATGGTTTGAAGCAGGGAAACCTGTCGATCTTATCGTCCATGGAAGTTCTCTTGACCAACCGAACTTCAGGTACAAGCTTTGTTGTAATCCATACGAAACAATAAGCCACTGTATCTGCTGAACCCCTACAAAATAGCTTGGGTGTTGGACAACCTTGTTTTATGCAGAACTTTTACTAGTGGGTTGAGTATTGCATATATTAGAAAACAAAGTTACATGGGCTAGACCAAAGTCCATAATACTTAGACATGATACAAACAGGATACAATAATCTAACACTTGTGGCATATTCTTGGTTTTGGCTTATGTGATTTTATTTTATTGCTATTTCATTTTAGGTAAACTTGTCCTGTTTAGTGACCAAATTTTACAAGAACGCTCTTGGACTTCACTCTATTCTTATCAAGTTGAAGAAACACTTAAATGAATTTGATTGCTAAATAACTTCAATGCACAATTTATTTCATTCGGTCATATTTCATGCAAATTTGATCCTCCTAATCTCAAAGAAAGCTAGAAAGCAGAGAACAGTGGCTCAAGGGCTGCTGGGTCAGAATTGGGTTCGGGACATTAAAGGCACTTTGTCTGTACAAGTGCTTGTGGAATATTTGCAGCTTTGGAACCTCATCGACAATATAGAGCTTCAGGATGACACTCCGGACCGTCACACTTCGCGCCTTTCTAAGCATGGCATCTATTCTAGCAAGTCTGCCTATGACGCCTTCTTCGTCTGGTCCATAACCTTTGCCCCTTGGAGGCGAGTATATAAGACCTGGGTACCTTCGAATTGCAAAGTTTTCATTTGGTTGGCAATCAAGAACAGAGTGTGGACAGCCGATAGACTTGCTAAAAAAGGGCTGCCTCATCCTAATGCATGCCCTCTTTGTGATCAGTCCGACGAGACCATTCAACATATCCTCATCTCTTGTGTTTTAGCCCGTGAAGTCTAGACTTCGATCCTTAGCACGTTTGGTCTGCTCCCCATTGCCCCTCTGCTGGACTGCACGTATTTCTCAAACTGGTGGAGCCAAAGCATCAAGAGTGTTGGTAAGGACATGAGGAAAGGACTCAATTCCCTAATCATCCTAGTGGCCTGGCAGCTTTGGAAACATCGTAATTCTTGTGTCTTTGAGGGTTCTAGGCCTTGTGTTTAAAACGTGGTGTTAGCGGTGGTTGAGGAAGGGCACACTTGGTGATTGGCTGGAGCTTCCGCCCTCCAAGACCTCCTGCCGCGTCAGCTCCCCTCAGGGACTCCACCGTAATTCAGTGAAGCTAGTGGTCGTTCTCTACCTTGTGTGTGGCGCGCTGTCCTTAGCCGGGGCCAGCAAGTCTTGTCCTGCCCCTCTTTGTATTTTTTCTTCTTAATGAAATGACACGCAACTCTCCTGCGTTTGTTCAAAAACTATTTCATGCACAAAATGTCTAGAAATTAGTATTTTCGTCATAGGATAGAACAAGTAATTGCCAAAAGTTTAATGTTTGTTCTTTTCATGACTTTTGTTAGTGTATATATACAGTTTCTCTTCTACTGTATTTTCTCTAGAGTTTCCTCTGTAAAGTTGCCTCATGTACTTTTGCCCTTTGGGTCCTATGGAATAGATGTGCTTTTTTTGCTTCTCTAACATGGTATTGAGCTAGGGTTCCTGCCACCCGCCGTCGCCGCCGGCTGCGACTTCCACCCGCGCGCGCCGCCACGTGCTCGCCTGGAGCATCGCCGCCCACCCCTATCGGTCGTCGCGCGACTGCCTGCAGCGCCACCCGCTGCACGCTCTTCCCCTTGCCGGCCGTCACCAACAGGCCGCACCGCCAACCCTCTAGCCGCGCCCGCTGCTTGTGGCCTTTCTGCCTCCCAGCCCAGCGCCGGCTAGTCGCCCCCTGCTAGCCCACGTCGCCGCGCCTGCCTGTCTGTGCGCTCGCCCCCCGCCCTCGTTGTGCCCTCTTCCTTTAAACTTTTCCTCCTTGCCGCACCTTCGTCCTCCCAATCCCACTCAACATGGCTTCTTGTTCCACCCCTTTTGTGCCACTTCCCTTTGTCACCTTCGATAGCACCAACTTCTGAGAGTGGTCCACCATGCTTCGCGTGTGTCTATCAGTGATTTCAGATCGCCTGATCGGATGATCGACTGACCTGGGCGATCAGCCTACTAATCGCGATTAGGGCGACGATTAGGGCGATTAGTCGAGTCGTCCACCTAATCGCCAAGACCCAGGACATACATATATATATATATATATATATATATATATATACATATATATATAAGTGTATAACACTATATATTGATATATAACACTGCATATAATAGTATATACTATAATAGATAGAAGTTAGAAACTTAGAATACAGAGTAGAGACTAGAATTATGAAATATGAATATTGACCAGCATAGTAGCAGTATGAATTATGAAAATGCAAAACAGAAATCACCAGCAACAGCAAGTCTATGAGTAGGTCTTTTCACCTCGTGCAGCTGTTGCCCTAGGCAAGTTTCTGCCCTGAATAGCTTGAGTTGCACCTAAAGCATCATCCACGATACTCCAAAGCTCATCATTTTCTTCGGACTCAAAGTTTGGAAGAAACCAAAGATCGGTCAATGGCAGCAACTCGTCCAACACCAAGCATCTCTTAAGTCTGAGGGGGAGAGAGAGAGAACAAAGAAGAGTGAAGAACAGAGAACAGCAACACGACGCCCATACCTTCAGAAGAGCTGCTCATCTCCGGAGTGTTGTTGTTGTTGACAGATAGGTGACGGGAGAAGAGTGAAGAACAGGAGAAGAGAATGGAGGACTGGAGCCTGGAGGTAGAAGATAGGCCGCTCAGCTGCTGTTATTGATAGATATGTTGCTGTCCTTTGGACTGGGCGGCCTTTGGTCTACCCAGACCGCATCTGAAGAGACTGAGCGTCCTTTGGACTCCCCAGACCGCATTTAAGCATAAAATGGCTTTTGGACTGCCACAGCGTTGATCGGCTGATCGCCCAACACGACGATTAATCACTATATATCGCGATTAGGCGAACGATAAGGATGATCAGCTACACTGATCGAATCACTACCTCTTATCGAGCACTAACAACTGATCAGGCCGATTAATCGCGATTAGTCGGACGATATGTAATCACTGGTCTCAATAGCCACCGCATATAGGACTGGGCAGAAAACCCGATATCCGATCCCGAACCCGAAAAACCTGAATATGAAAAGCCTGAAAAACAATTTGGGTAGAACCTCCCGGTGCCCGAATTTTTATAGCAAATTTCGGGTTTAGCAGTCTGGTAACCAGAATACTAGTCTGCTATCCGAATCCAATAACCAAGCGGAATTGCGGAAGGGGTCATTGTAACACCCGGTTTTAAGGAACAAAGCCGAGTGCATCTCATACATGCGCCAAGAAGACAACATATATAATAACAGAGTGTATAGAGGTAAATGTCACAATAACATCAGAGTATTTATTACATAGCGGAAGACTTATTACAAAATAAAAGAATAACCATAAAACGAACTAAGGATCGTTGGCGCCAATGTCAACTGAGAAACGCCACCTAGATCAAGTCGAATGCCTCAGTGTTAGGCGGCTCCTCTTCGACCACCTGTTCTTCTCCTGTGGGGGGGGGTGTGAGACAGCAAGAGTGAGCTCACATACGTTCATAGCTCAACAAGTCGTGGAGAATAATGTGGCATGAACTCACCAAAGGTGGGAGTTCATGAAGTGTAAGACTGATCAATGAAATAAAGGCTGAAGCTGAGCATTGCTTTTATAAGTTGGTCAAAATTTTATTAGCAATTACTAGGTGTAAGTAAATACCAAACCTTAATAATAATAAAGAACAGTAATAGTAAAATAATCCCAAATGCGAATGCAAATGTCAAATTAAATTTAAGTTCCATAAATTAATCATGTGAGGGTCCGAGCTGCTCATGACCGTGAGCACGGCTAGTATACTAGTTTTACACTCTGCAGAGGTTGCGCATCTTTACCCACAAGTCATGTTACCCATCTGCCAAGAGACGGCCAATCCCATACACCTCTACCGAGGAGGCGAGGCAGGGTAACACTACGAGGCCTTTACAAAGTTCCACTAGCTTCAGAAATCCCGCTACAGTTTATAGGAAGCTCCAGTGCAGGGTTCTTGCCTGACCGCCATCGCAGCAAAATCAACCAAGGACCTCCCTACACTGACCACTCCCCTACTGCCCTTGCCCCTTTCGGGTAAGGAAGACCTCCACTAGCTTTCCTAGTTAATCAGCCAAGGGCGTCCCATTAAACCCTTGTGGTAGCACTGTTTTCCCGGGTGGTCGCTCCATGTTCCCATTAATTTAATGATCTTAACATGAACAGTAATAATAACAAGATAATAACAGGATAATCATGAGTAGTGTATCTCCATACCCAATCCACATAAAGCAATAGCAAGTACTACCCAAAAGTATTTCAGGGGTGAACAAGGTATAGAGGTAATCAAAACTGGGGTAACATAAAGGATCCCATCAAAATTAACCTATGCAGATCATTAAAATTAATAAGAACATGGCTGGGAAAAGTAAGTGATCAAGGGCACAACTTGCCTTCAATGAGCTCCTGCTCAGCTATCTCTACTTGTTGAACCTCAGTTTCCATAGTGGCTTGCTCGTCTACTCGCATCAGCACAATACATACATAGTATAGCAAAAATTAACATTGCACCAAACATGTAAATAAAACATACAATAAAAATCTACACATTAAAATGAAATCATAGGAACTGGAATCGTTAAATTTGGAGTTATAGAATTCAAGTTATGAATTTTCTAAGATTTAATGTGCCTGAAATAGGGTTAAATGATAAATAAATTTTCTAACAGAGTTCATGTCAAAACAGTGACTCTAAGTGTTAGAAAATAATATTATAAAATTTTAGAAACTGGAATGGCTCAATTTGGACTAAAAATGGATTTTCTATGATTTATACAAGTTCTAGGGTTTATTTTCATATTAAAAATCCAATTTCTAATTCATTTAATTGATTTAAAACAGTTCTGGATCAGGCCTCAATTACCAGAAAGCGCAGGGGTGCTGGTGCAAAAGATCCTAAGACACATACCGCACTGCGCAGAGGACTGCGGGTTGAATCTCTAATTTTATAAGGGGTTTTCTGCAAAGTGGTTACGCGAAGGGGTATCGCGCCGTTCTGGCCGTCCGATCGGAATTGGACGCGCCAGATTAGTCGCTATTAAAATCTGAACCGGTATTCAACAAGCGCCCCTAGATCCGAATCTAACGGTCAATATTTTATGAGAGCGAGATCGGATCGGGTGCGTCCGATTTCATCCAACGGCGCACGATCAAAATCCGAAAAGGTATCCCTGGTTTCTAATCTCAGCCGTTCATCCTATGATCAACGGCACACAAACCTCCTCCTACCCTTCGACTCAGAGCACAGCGGCGTAGCCCACCGCACGGCGGCAAGACCGCCGGAGTTGCAATTCCGGCCAACCCGAGCACCTATAACCAATTAACTCGCCACACATACAATTGATGCCTCCCTAAACCTAATCCCCCAACCAATTTTGGCCGACAGCAAGCGCAGGACCCGGTACACGGCGTGTCGCGGAGGCACCATGGTCGGGCAGCGGACCTAAGGGCTTGGCTACTCCATTTCTGCAATTCGCTAGTGAATAACTTGGAGGAAGGGAGGACGGATACGGTGGGGACTCACCAACGGACGGCCGAGGGCAGACGACGCTCGCCCACGGGGAGAGGCGGAACTCGCCTGCAGTGTCACGGCTTGCCGCGGTAGGGCGACCATGTTGATCTGAACACGCGTATGGGGGTAGAGGAGTGCGGCGCGATGGATTGATGGAGGAGGCGAGGCTTGATTCGGGTTTTATACCCCGGTCGCGCTCGGTCAGCGAGGTCCGCAACGGCAGCCGGAGCTCCCGCGCGGGTTCTGTTACGCGAAGGAGACGAACCCGACATGTGGGTCCCACACGTCAGCGGTGTATGAGACGAGCGCGCACGCGAGAGACAGACGAGCGGGGGCCAGCTGTCGGTGCGAAGGAGCGCCCGCACGCGGTGGAACTTGGTGGGCCGCGTGGATGAGAATCTGACTGGGCCGAGAAGTGAGGTCGGTCAGCCCATGTTGTATTCTACTCTTTTTCTTTTTCCCTCTTTTCTTTTTCTTTATTTCTAAAATTCAATTTGAATTCGAATTTAAATTAAAACCTTGTGCAAGTTTTATCTCAATTATATTGTGTTTTAAAAATACAAATTTTGGAAATATAATTATATTATTTATATCATTCCTCCTCTTCTCATTATCAAAAACCCTAATTTTTAATTTAGGGTTTGATTTAACTTCTAGCATTTATTATCTTATTATCCTTATTATTATTATTATTATTATTATTATTATTTTATTTAATGCACAAACATAAAAACTCCACATGATGCATTTTCTTTTATTTTGGTATCATTGGTTTTAATTAATCACTCTCAATTTACATGTGTGCTCTTTTATGATGCAAATATGGCACATGAACTGAGGAAATCCTCTATATATTCCTTTTATGAAATTTTAAGTATTACAGTCATGGGCGGGCTCATGGCTTCACATGGTGTGCGAGTGCAACTCAGCCTCACCACCTCGGCCAGCGTGTCAGTGTCACAAGTCGAGTGGCCAACGGGCCAAGGCTCCAACGGTCCAGCCCAAGTCTCCCATCTCCAAATCTCCAATACTCCATCCAACCCTAGCGGCGGTCGCTGCTGCCGAGCACCAGTGACCAGTGACCATCGGGCAGCTGTGGTAGCACTGTAGTTGCCTTGCTGAGTTGCTGTTTGCTTGATGCCTTGCTGTTTGTTAACACAACATGTATCACTGTAGGTCTGTAGCTGCCTTGCTGTTTGGTTGATGCCTTGATGCCGGTTCTTGCGGACCTGGCCTTGCTGTTCGCCTGCACCAGTGCAGAGTGAATGCTGGACGCTGGTCTGCCTGGGCGAGTGGGCGGCTGTGGCCTGCACTGCATCCGATCTGCCTGAGTTGCTTTGCTGCTGTCGGTTCTTGAAATATCGGGTAGCTCTTTAGTACCCGAACCCGATATTTCGAGTACCCGGAATTTTGGCTAGCCGAAAATTCGGGTTCAACTGTTCAATACCCGAAATTTTTAAAACCCGAACAACCCGACCCGAAATTTCGGGTATACCTGAATGCCCAGTCCTAACCGCATATGGGGTCACCTTACTAGCATGTCTCCTCCCGTCCGGGAGCGTTCTGAGGAGCCCACAGTAGGGGCCGATGGTGTTCCTCTTGCTCATGTCATGGAGGTTTATGCCCAGGCTGTTGATCACTACATGGTTGACTTAATTGATTATGATGCTTGGCCTGCTGATGAGGCTCGGGCGACTTAGATTCTTCTTGGCAGTTTGAAGGTGGAATTTGCCATGGATCTCTCCCTCCACTCAGGCGTTGTGGGAGCAGTCCCACATCGCAGGCTCTCTACCAACCGAGCAACACCCCTCTCTACATCTCCACCTTGGAGCTCAGTAGCTCTATTCGGCAACAAGACTCCTCCGTCGATGCCTTCTACCGCGAGCTAATTGATGTGTGGCGCTAGCTCGACTCGCTGGAGCCACTGTACTGTCGGACCTGACCCTATTGTGTCCTTCGGCAGGGGCACAACGGTATTCTTTGCCTCCATGAGTTCTTACGGCATCTCCACTTGGAGTTTGAGCAGCTTTGGGCTCAGCTACTTGCTCGTTCTCCTCTCCCATTGCTGGTCGAGGCGGTCACCTTAGCCCGGGCTAAGGAGACCCGTCTTCGTGGTGTGATGTCGTCTTCATCGACAGTTCTTGATGCTCCGACTGCATCGCCTGCCCTAGCTCTTGCTTCTACTCTAGCTCCAATAGCAACCCCTCTTGCCCAAGGGTGCGCTGTTGCTGCTATCTTTTGCCGCTATTGCAAGGCGATGGCACATACCATCGAGAAGTGTAGGCGACATATTGCACGCCGCCGGGGAGGTGCTCTCACTACTGCCGCTTCTGTCTCGCCTCAGTCGCCTCCTTACTGGGCCCTCGACCTTACTCGGCGCATGGAGCGCCTGAAGCACCTTTGTGCTACTTTGTCAGCTTCCTTCGTGGTCTCCTCGGTTACCACTCGTGTGCCCTAGCTAGGGCCACAACCACGTGTTTGTTGTCATGTACCGTAGGGTCCTGTATTATTGATTCAGGAGCTTCTTTTCACATGACCCATGATTCTAATTCTCTTTGTTCCTTGAGTCCATCAACTGCTTCCTTGTTTGTTAACACTGCTGATGGCACTTCCCACCCTATTCTTAGTCATGGCACCCTTCACACTTAGCGTTTTATGGTTCCTTCTGTTTCTCACGTTCTTGATCTTAATTTGCATGGACCTTCTGTTTCTCACGTTCCTTCTGTTTCTCACGTTCTTTGATAGATGGACCCCTAATGTTTCTTTAACTATTAGGATGGCTGGAGATGAAATATTTATGTGGGAAATGGTTGGGGCCAAGGGCCTTTCCTACCTGTTTGCCCCTGTCCTTGAGGCTTAGCCTTCGGGGTCAGTAGTAAGGTTGTTGTCCTTCTGATGGATTCTTTTGGGTTTTTGATTTTGACCTCCATAAGGAAGTCTTGTCTTTTTTTGTACCCGGTCTTCTTTAGACCTATTTATCACCTTCTTAATATATTGGGGCGCAGTTCTCCTACGCTTTTCGAGATTTTTTTTGCAGCCGTTGTTTGTTGGCCAGATCACTGATCATGATTGTCGTATCATTCTTGAGTCTGACTCTTGCTCTGTTCAAGATCGTCATAAAGGGACCCCTAATGTTTCTTTAGCTATTAGGATGGCTGGAGATGAAATATTGATGTGGGAAATGGTTGGGGCCAAGGGCCTTTCCTACCTGTCTTCCCCTCTCCTTGAGGCTTAGTCTTCGGGGTGTCTTGATGGATTCTTTGGGGTTTTTGATTTTTAGACCTCCATAAAGAAGTCTTGTCCTTTTCTGTACCTGGTCTTCTTTAGACCTATTTATCACCTTCTTAATATATTGGGGCATAGTTCTCCTGCGTTTTTTCGAGATTTTTTTTGCAGCCTTGTCTGTTGGTTAGATCACTGATCATGATTGTCCTATCATTCTTGAGTCTGACTCTTGCTCTGTTCAAGATTGTCGTACATGGACCCTAGTTGGTACTGGCTGTCGGCTCCCTGATCCTCCTCGTCTTTCGGAGTTTGACTGGCTTCTTCCTTCAGCTTCCACTTGATGCCGGCCCTCCTCCATTGACGATGCCTTGCTAGCTTTTACCACCACCACTTCAGTCAGCTTCGCTCAGTGGCACCATCGTCTTGGTCACATGTGTGGGTCTCGTCTGTCATCGCTTGTTCGTAATGGTGTTCTTGGGAAGGTTTCTGGTGATACCTCTCTCCCTTGTATGGGTTGTAAGCTTGGCAAGGCAGTAGTCAGACTGTGTCTATTCGACCTTTTGATCTTGTTCACTCTGATGTATGGGGCCCTGCTCCCTTCGTTTCGAAAGGGAAACTTTGTTATTATGTTACCTTCATTGATGAGTTTTCTTGTTTCACATGGGTGTATTTCTTGGATTCACGAGCTCAAGTGCTCACTGCCTATCAGAATTTTGCTAGTATGGTTTGCACCCATTTTGATTCTCCTATTCGTGTTTTTCGGGCCGACTCTGTAGGCGAGTACTTGTCTCGCGCTCTTTGTCAGTTTCTTGCTGATCAAGACATCATTCCTCAGTATTCTTGTACTGGTGGTCACGCTCAGAACAGTGTTGTTGAGCGTAGGCACCACCATCTTCTTAAGACTACTCGTGCATTACTCCTGACATCCTCAGTCCTAGACCGAAGCTGTGTCAACAACTGTTTACCTTGTGAACATTCAACCCTCTATTGCTCTACATGGTGTCACTCCTCTTGAGCGTCTTTTTGGTGGCTACCGTTGTATAGTCACCTTTGTGCTTTTGGTTGTGTTGCCTTTGTCTTTCTTCAGCCTTGTGAGAGGACCAAGCTCACTGCACAATCTGTTCAGCGCGTCTTCCTTGGATATGGCTCTAAGCGTAAGGGATATTGTTGCTGGACCCTGTCGCTCGCCGCATTCGGGTTTCTTGGGATGTCACTTTTGGTGAGTTATGTCCCTTTACTACTGATTTGTCCTCTTCTTTCTCTTCCTCTGCGTCTGTTGATTTCCTCCGTTTGGTTCCACCTCTTCCTACCACCTTGTCTCTGCTACCCTCCCCTATTCCTCTTTCAACACTGTCACCTCCACCTCCCTCACTACCACTATCTCCTTCACCTCCACCATCACTACCTCCACCATCCCCTCTGTCACATCCTCTAATTATTTTCCACTACACTCGACGTTTGTGTCCTCTACCATCCCCTTCGGCACCTTCTAGCCTGCCTCCATTTGTGCTTGGGGTGCCTCCTTCGTGATATGACCTTCGCAATTGACATACGCTTTGTCGTCCTGCTCGTCTTGGTTTTGCCACTTCTTCCATTCTCTATGAGCCTACCTCCTACCGTGATGCACTTTCCCATCCTGAGTGGCATTTAGCTATGGTTGAGGAGATTGCTTCTTTTGAGCGCACTGGCACTTGGGATCTTGTCCCACTTCCTTCCTCTGCTTCTCCTATCATGTGAAGTGGGTCTATAAGATTAAGGCCCGCTCTGATGGCTCCATTGCGCGCTACAAAGCACGACTTGTTGCACGTGGGTTTCAACAGGAGTATGGGCGTGGCCATGAGGAGTGGCCATGAGGAGACGTTTGCTCCCGTTTCCTATTAGACCACCGTTCACACTCTTGTTGTTGCCTCTATTCACCGGTGGTCTATCTCACAACTTAATGTGAAGAATGCTTTCTTTCATGCTGAGTTGCGTGAGGAAGTCTACATGTATCCTCCATCTGGTTACCTTGTTCTTGATGGTCATGTATGTTGGCTTTGTCGTTCTCTCTATGGCCTCAAGCAGGCTCCTCGCGCCTGGTTTGAGCGCTTCACTTCTGTTGCCATTGCTGCTGGTTTCGTTGCCAGCCAACTTGATCCTGCTCTCTTTGTTCACACTTCATCTCGAGGTCGCACCCTCATTCTTCTCTATGTTGATGATATGCTGATCACTGATGATGATCTTGATTACATTGCCTTCATCAAGGCATGACTCAGTGCACAGTTTCACATGTCTGACTTAGGTCCTCTTAGCTTCTTTCTTGGGATTGAGGTCACCTCCACACCTGATGGCTATTACCTCTCCAGCGCAAATACATTCAAGATTTCCTTGATCGTGCTGGTCTTATTGATCACCGTTCTGTGGACGCTCTCATGGATCTTCACCTTTGTCTTCGTGCCACAGATGGTGTTCCTGTTGAGGATCCCACTCGCCATCGCCATATTGTTGGCAGTCTTGTCTACCTTGGTATAACTCATTCTGATATCTCCTATACTATCCACATTCTGAGTCAGTTCATGTTTGCTCCCACTAGCATCCACCATGGTCACCTTCTTCGTGTCCTTCGGTACCTTCGAGATACCATTGACCGTCGTCTGTTCTTTTCTAGCACCAACTCTCTTCAGTTGCCTCTATGCTTATTCTGATGCAACTTGGGGTATCGATCCTTTGAATTTCAAGTCTATCTCTGCCTATTGTGTCTTCCTTGGGCCCTCCTTGGTTTCATGGAAGACCAAGAAACAGACTACTGTTGCTCATTCCAGTGCTGAGACTGAGTTGCGTGCTTTGGCTTGTGTGACGGCTTCGGTGGTTGTTGGCTGACTTTGGGATTCCTCTCATTACTTCTACGCTTGTGCACAATATTGTTCAGGATCCAGTAAAGCATCAGACTCACTAAACACATTGACATGGACTATTTCTATGTTCGGTCTGCAGTTCAATATCATGTGGATCCCCATCAGTATGTGCCTTCAGAGTTGTAGCTTGCTGATTTGCTTACCAAGGCCCATACTAGAGCTCAACATAGCTTCCTTCTCTCCAAACTCAGTGTTGTTGATCTGTTATGAGTTTGAGAGGGGTGGTTAGTGTATATATAGTTCCTCTTCTTCTAGTGTATTTTCTCCAGAGTTTAGGGTTCTCTTTGTAAAGTTACCTCATGTACTTTTGCTTTTTGGGCCCTATGGAATAGATGTGTTGCTATTTGCTTCGCCTCAAACAAGTTTCATCCCAAAGTTTGTATCAAATGAATGTTCGAGATTTAGCACAACATGTATTCCTGTGAGATGTAAGATGCATAATGTCACCCTTTTGATTCCAAAAATGCCAGCAGTACCTGTCTTCTCTTGTCCGAATCATATAGTTAATCCATGAAGTTGGAATGATGCTTATATTTGGTTTCTACGCAACTAAGGGATTTATGTTGTAGTCTGGCTTTACTTAATACCTACATGTAATGTGTTATATTGGATGTGGTTATACTCAATCTGCAATTAGCAAAAAGGATTTGATTTCTTTTAGTAAAACAAGTGCAGATATACTTTATTCACCATACATTTTTATTGTTGAATTTGTTTTTATAACCAACTATGGAACTTGTGCAAAGTTGATACACATGGACATGTTTGCTAGTCTGTATGAAGTGAATCAATCTGTGATCTTTTCCTGTATAGAAGTGGCAGCTGTCTGCTTGAATTGTGGGTATGAAGGATGAAGAATTGATTGAATTATGTTCTCATGATAGGTCACTTCTGTCTTTTGGTGGGGACTATTTGAAGCATGATTGCTATCGTTTACCATCTCATGATACCTTTGATGGTTTTGAGAATGGTGATTTTATTCCTGATTCTCAACATGAAATTTTCCGAATTCACATCACTCAATCAAGACCAGATATTTATGGACCTGCATTTGTGGAAGTAAGTATTGTTTTCATCGGCAATTTTGACCAATTTTATCATTTAACTTTCTGGAGCATCCTATTTTACATTATAGGTTAATGAGTTCTTTTAAATGTTTTCTCCATCCAATGCTTTTAGTTTAGTTTCAAGTCAGGCTTGCTTGTGGGATTGCTTTGTTACTGTCTGTCTCTTTATTTCTAGTAAGCTTGCATTGCTGCTTGTTGCAGAGTTTTGATCTACATGTTCCTAGACCTAAAACAAACTACAATCTTAAGAGTTGGATTGATGTGTTTGGCATTTCGTGTGGAGTCAGATTTTCTCCACTTGTACTTTTGGGTACCACGGTACCACCTTCACAAAGTGTGCTTTAGACTGATGCAAAGAAAAGGTGAACTCAAAAGGAGCCCAAGTTAAAGATAAAATACAAAGTGTGCATTGGAACATGAAATTAATTCAAGATTTTTCTTTGCCATTTTTTCTATACAATACTAACATGTGCTAGGTAGATTTAGCTTTTACAATAGAAGTGTACTGATTAACCTGATTAATCTTAAATTTAAGCTATTCACAAAGAATAATTGTTAAATTAAGTTGAGACAGTTGACACAATTTCATAGTAGGGCTGCTAACAGGGCAGGTCAAAGTGGGTTTTATGGGTTGGGTTCGAATATGGGGTTAGTTTGGATCGGTGGACATGTGTTTTATGAACTTGCGGGTTAGGACTACATATGTGAATCGGAATGGGTGCAGTCACGCATTGCCGCACACGTGGGTCATCCTTTGCTCCCAACTCTAGCAAGCCGTAGATGCACTGCCGGGTTGGGGAGCTGACCCAGCTGAAGAAGTGCTTCTCGGTTGGGGAAGTAGATGAGTGACTCCTCGACACACTGGTGGTTGTGGAACGCATCGGTGATCTCACACAACGGCATTGTCAGCGGCAGCGGCATGGAATGAGAAAAATGGAGGCGTCAGGTATAGGGTGGACATCTCCATCTACTCGTAACAAAATCTGCTATTAATTTCGACTCCAAAATATTTCCAACAAGATTTTGGTCGTACTAAAAACAGAGAAAGGGAGATGTGACATTGATTCTTTACATGGCTTGTTGGTGAACTCTGAGGCTGTATTCTTGCTGTTGTCCTTTCTGGTGGGTAAGCCACCAGATGTACCAAAAAAAAATAAAGGGATCAATGGGATCCACCTCGTCGCCGCTGGCTAGTGCCTGGGCCGGATGGTTTGTGTTTTGGCACGGACGGTTTGGACGATGATGGTGGCAGCAGCGAGTTTTGCATCATCGCAGATGAGTTGGCCGTATGGGTTAGAAGAAGGGACCGAACAACAGATCTGATTACATTCGTGTGGGGTGGGTTATTTTTTGTTTGGTTGAAGAGTAGAATAGAGCGGAGCTGCTCCGTTCTTTATTTGGTTGGAGAGCCACGAGTTTAGAGGGGAGGGGAGCACTCGCATCCGGTCGTTTTTTTTGGAGCGGGAGCATTTTAACTATTTATGTTAAATTTTCATATGGAGATTTCAAGAGCCGCTCCGCTTCTCTTTTGTTGGAAACCAAACATCCAAAAAATAGGAATGGAGCCACTCCATTTCTCTACTCAACCAAACACACCCTAAATCAGATGTGTGTAGTTTGGATTTTCTGAAACAATTGCACTAAATATGGTGAATTCCAGTGGTTTGATAGGTACTTTAGTGGAGGTTTGTGTTAAAAATTTCATAGTAGAACACTTCAGAATACATAATTCGAAGAAGACTTCACAACAACGTTTACTTGTTACGTTATTTCACTGAGAAATTTGTTTGTCTTGCATCATCCTTATATCCAAACGTTCGAACATCAGGAAAAGGATACGAGACTGATTCATTCTGTTGCTAACTGTCTAGTGCACAAGCGAGAAGCTAATACTTTGTTTTTTTTGACCGAAAAAGCTAATACTTTGTCGTTCCATAGTTTCAACTAACAATGTTTCAGCAATTACCATTTATCTGGTTACAGCGAAAGGGCTAGCAAAGTTCGTTAGGTGGTCTCCTCAGGTCCGGGGTGGCGGGGTTCGACTCCCCATGGGAGCGAATTTCAGGATGTGGTTAAAAAAACCCCTCGTCTGTCCCACGCCAAAGCACAGGTCTAAGGCTCGGGCCCGGTCGTTCTCACATGGGCTACGGTGCCACTCTGTATGGGTGTTCGGGGTTTTTCTCGACTTGCGTAAGGTCTTTTTAATATAATGCCCGGGGGCTGTCACCCCCCCCCCCTCCCCCCTGCAGGTCGAGTTTTTTTATTTATCTGGTTTACATGATGATGATCCACTGTCAGTCTAACAAATTATGTTTGCAGTATATGGTTGAACTTTTAATGTTTAGATTGCATGGATTCTTTTTTTGCAGGTTGAAAACATGTTTGGGTTATCAAATTTTGTTCCTATCCTTTTTGGAAGCAAACAGTTGTGTTCTGAACTAGAGAGGATACATGATGCTCTTTGTGGTTCTTACAGTGAAAATAATGTACTTGGTGAGTTACTCGGTGCTTCTTCTGATCCTCATGAGCACCGGAAACTTTGTAGTTCTGTGATGTCTGGATTCCTGATCGACATTGGATGGCTCATCAGAAAGCCTACTCCTGACGAATTTAAAAGTGTGCTGAGTTCAACAAATATACAGAGATGGATATGCATCTTGAAGTTTTTGATACAGAATGATTTCATCAATGTTCTGGAGATAATTGTGAAGTCAATGGACAGCATCATGGGTTCCGAGGTTCTTTCAAACTTGGAAAGGGGGTGGTTGGAAGATCATGTAACAGCATTTCTTGGATATGTAAGCCATGCTCGGAATATTGCTGATCGTAGAGCTAACCATGACGAGAAAACACAGATTGAAACAAGAGGCATTATTGTTACTTCTCCAAATCAGCTAAACTTAGGCGCCTCAGTGCCATTTGCTAGTGAAGTAAGTGCTATTATGTTGAAAAGATTTTTTGTGATAATTAAAAATGTAAAATAGGCTGATTGTTCACCTTTGGTGCATCGTTTTTTGATTTTTATGAATGGTATAAGTAACTAGAAACTTTCAATGAAACATTTCCATATACCGACTTAACTGTCATAACTTAGGGTCGTGCCCAGATTTTTGGCCTAAGATCTTACCAGCTGACCCACAGCTCGGTATTGACATTCCAAGTCAGCCAATGCATATATCATTAACAGTATTAATTAATTTATTCATGCTATTAAGAGAAATTGGGCTGACGTACTGGGAAATAGCGACTACCCAATAGAGAAATATAATCATGTCATATTTCCTGTTCATGATATGAAGCTACCTTTGTGCCCTTTTGCATCTGTCACCATATAAAAAATACATCAAGGCACAGCTTGAAAAAAGAAAAATGCATCAAGTTTATGGCAGAGACTACCTTTCTTTCATGGAAGTATTGATATCATGCTATATTATCCTGCTATCATTTTGAGCTTCTACATTCTTGTGGTATCCATGTTAACTAATTTATGTTTCGGAACTCTCTGTAGAACACTGACGTTGGAGGTGATAACAAATTGAACTCAGCTGATGAGGAAGAAACTATGCCACTTGTGACTAGAGATGTCTCACACCGGCACTGCTGCCAGCCTGATACGACTGTTAGGTGGCTTAAGCCCTCACTGATTGTTACTTATCCTGGTGGTGCCACGAGAATGCGACTTGTCACGACTGTGGCGGTTGCGGCTGTTTTGTGTTTCACAGCTTGTCTTGTTCTTTTCCATCCGCATGGGGTAGGGGTGCTTGCAGCTCCAGTGAAGAGGTACTTGTCGAGTGACTCCGCATCGTAGTTGATGTTATAGATCACATATTCTGTTTTGCCGTGCCGCTCTGCTCTGTCTGTATCATCTGCGCTTTGTTAAGTTGAGGCATAGCTTGTGTATCTGATTTTTTTGTAAGGGAACCAACACGCAGGTGCTTTTCATCTGTGCAAAACTGGCATCTTTTGTTTTTTCAGACTGTAAGTATAGGCGCCGGAAGCTCTGACCTGCTAATGTTTGGGCATGTAAACTTCTAATGTAGTGCATCAGTTAATGGAAAACAGCTGCATTGCTGCAAAGGGTGGTGTGCGTCTGAACTGTTGGCATACAATTGTGCTGTTCTCGCTGCTGTGGGTTTTACTGGCATACGCATACGCCGTGGAGAATGTTATGCCGCGTCGGGAAAAAAAAGTATTTAAAGATTTGGTCTCAAAGAACAGGGATGCACATCGACTGCTCGTCTATCTCGATTCTTTCTTTCCTTCTGAGTTCTGACGAGCCACCTCGATTTACTAACGCGTCATAGCCTGGAACATGAAATTCAATTCCTAGTAAATATTGCCTCAACGATTCGATTGTTATTAGCCACACAAACCCTTTGTTCAGAGAAATCTGCTAGAGTAGAATTCTGTTTTCTTATGCCAAATTTGGCATAAGAAATCCAGTAGTACTTACTACTAACTTGTTTCTTGATGCATGAGAGGCTGAGAGCTCCCAGAATCTGTATCATAGTTTCTTTAACAACATTTTTTACTGTTTTAATTATTTGCGTGGTACTTCAGTTTTCCTGGATCAATAGTGTTTTATTTTCTTCGAGGATCTGCTTCAGTGTTATATGAGTTAATGTCACATATTTTGCTATGCTTCAAAAAAAAAGAAAACAACGAGAAGGGCTTTGCAGCATGCGAAAAGTCTTAATAACAACATTACTATCAACCTGATCAGTGTTCAGTGATCGCATCTAACGATGGCTCGTCCCCGCTCGTCTCTCCACTTTCGTCGGCTCCCTCTCCGTCGCCCACCCCCCTCCGTCTACGGCTTCCTTCTCGCCTTAGCCCTGGGTTCCCGTTGGTCTTAGGTTCCTTTCTGATGTCTTCCTCCCTCTAAGTTCCTCTTCTTTCTTCTGCCACATTTTCTCTCTTTCTTCTTCTCTCTCCCTTTCGTGCTCTTCCCTCTGCCGGAGATGGAGTTAGAGGATGGGTCGCTTATTCATGCTAACGGTTTGGACCCATCCTCAGGTCTGGATTTTCAAAAAGAAGTGCTTCGCAGGTTTGATTGCTCAGCTCACCACCCTTCAACTTTTGTGGAGGGTTCGTTCCATTTGATCGCTGTTTTTTGAAGATTTACTTTTAAACTCTCGGAGCATTCAGTCAATTTGGCTCTTCAAGCTCTTGTAGAGGGTTCCCATGCTGGTTTTCATGTTCATGAAGAATCTTGCCGTCATTTTCATTTCTATGTGGCTAACAAAAAAAAGTTGGTTTATTGGTTCTTTCGCTCCGAAGAGCCATCACCCAAAGCTTTGATGTTTATTTTCCTCTTTGGTGCAATGGTGGTCTAAATTGGAGACGTGAATATGCTTTATGGCTCAAGGAGGAAGAAGCTGACTCGATTATTGTCCGTAGCAAGAAAGAAAAGGCTCAGATTTCTTCCTTGTTTGGTCTCAGGAATTCGATTTGGTTTGCTAAGAAATTATTATCGGTTTCTCCTGTCAAACATCGTCTGTGACTTTCAGCTACTCCTGCTAAAGCTGCTATCAAGATCAGAGCTTCTGGATCGAATGAGGTTAATTCAAACAATCATGTTAAGTTTGGTTCTCTGGATTATGATCCTATGATTTTAATAAAGAGCAATGGTATTTCTCTCTTTGTGGGTTTAAATTTTAAATTACGAAGCAGGAGATCGGTCCTTTGTGCGCCGTATGTCTCTCTAAATACTTGCATTAATGGCCAGCGGGCGAATTAAGACTTGGCAAGTCGCTTCGACCCCTGCCCTGTTCAGTCCTTGCATGCGGTGGATTTATTGCACATGCAAAAGGGACTTACTACGACTGTGGACGAACATATCAAAATATCTTGCGTTAGGTGCTTCTCCCCATACCATCTGGTCAGGGACTACCATGTTAAGGTCAGGTGCCGGTTTTGCTTTTTCCCAGGACCTATTGAAGCCAATTGTTGTAAAAAGCGTGTGGCTAGACATTGTACTTGGAAGCCCCACCGCTTACGGTAACCAGTCCCACTAAATCCCCCGGTAAAAGCGTCATTTTGGCTTCTGACATTGGAAACTGTTCTTTCTATTGTGGAGAAAACTCCATCTTCTAGCTCTCTCGCTAGGTTTTTTTGCTCTTTTGTAGTTCCACTTTGCAGCTCTCACCAGCGCCTCTCATGGCTAACTTCCTGGTAGATCCTCAGCCATTTCTCCCACCAGAGAGAGTCGTCGTTGATGCCGATGCTAATCGATGCTCTTGTGCTCGCATTCACCTGACACTTGGGCAAGAGGTTCATCACGATGATTTCGTCATTGCGACTTATGTTGAAGGTGTGGTGCAACCCACAGATGCTGGCATGTGGGTAAATTAGATTCGGGATTTTTTTTTGCAAAATGGTCTCAGGTTCAAGTTCTCAGTTATTCCTATCATCCTTTTGGGTTGGGTATTTTCGAGTTGGGAAGTCTTCTTCAGAAGGACAGATTACTCACTGGTGACATTTATAATGTGGAGGGTACCATTATGCATTTCAACCATCCGGATAGAGCGTGCAACTTTAGAGAAGTAATGTACAACAGAAAAGGTTGGCTATTTATGTTGGATGTCCATGTTACCCTCATGAATGACATGTGTATCCATCAGGTCGTGGCCTCCTTCAGAAAACTTCTGTGTTGGTACAACAGCCCTTAGATTAGATCATACATTCTAGTCAAATGTATGTATATGTTTGCCAATGATGTGCCTAGAAGTATTCTTCTCACATAGGGAGATGACTCCACCGGATTGGATTGTCCTTGGTCCATACTCGTCTATATCCTCACCTCAGAAGATGACTGGATGTGACAAAACCTCCCAAGGTATTAGGCCCACCTACAGTTATCCTTGTCCTAAGGACCTTGGACAACCCTGTAGATGCACATAATCACTCGACAAGTTCGGTAACTGAATCCTCATCAATTCGCCCAAGAGCGCTTCACCCATCGCGCAGATATTACAACACATCGGAGGAAAGAATAAGCGGAAGCAAATTACAATATTTTAATTTATATATATAGAGAGAGTATTATTATTACAATACCAGGGTATTTAGAGTGCACAAAGTATTATTATAGACCAGGGAGGCAAAACACCCTCCCGCGACCATCTTCACTGCTGGGACTCCTCCTTGGGTACCACCTTTGAACAGAAACAACAAAACTCTATTGTTTTCTCTCCTACAACAACATGGGTTCAAAAACCCTGAGTACGGAGTATACTTTTGCAAGTCTTACCCGACAAAAGAAAAGACTCTCAAGGGTATGCTGGCTTGAGGGAGTCAAGGTATGGCTATTCAAGAATCAAAGACTCTGTTTGCAGAAATGCTTACTAATAGTGGATCCTTAAAAATCTAGTTTTATTGCAAAATTAAGTCATTACCTGTAGCTAGAGTTCTCTCTACCCTAGTTCAAGCACTTGGCCTACACTAGCCGTCTTTTATCAACCCTTTAGTTCACTAGAATGCTACGTGTAAGTCAGTGACCAAGTCTTCATGTCCGAGAAGTAACGGTGATCCGAATCGATGTATACCCAGTTGGGGGTCTCCAACCACACGACATATGTAGCACTTAACCCTTGCATATGTCAACTCGCCACCGGGTTTCTCAAGAGCAGACCGGGTTCATGCCAACCGAGAGTACAGATACACCACCGTCTAGCCTCTTGCCACGGAGGGTACACGCTACTCTCGCCATCTCTCCACTCCCATTGCGTGTTGGCCTTTCTGGTATTGGTCTGCCCGAGGCAAAGCTTACCCATGATGAGGCATGTGGCCAGTTAAAAGGTCCTCGATCATCAAGCCTACATGGTACGGTCCTTAATCGGCTCAGACAGAGACACTACAACGAGACTTCCTTCTCGTGGAAGTCACCCGCCCGGTCTCGTCTTTATCATTTTCAATCCCAAAATTTGGTACCTGGCAGAGGTACATCCTTTCTGATGTTGAACCCATCACGGCCATGATGGATCCACCATCAAGTTTTATTTTTGAAAACATCCCATTCCATCTGAAGCATCATCTTTTGTTAAAACCAAAACATTTTTGTTTTCTAAAGCAAGACTAAGCATTAGAAAACTTTTTAACAAACATGCAATCAAGGAAGGGTAAACAGTTCCAAGGAAGGAAATGCAATAATTGGTTTAACACCCAACTCCTATCACCTAGTGCATTATTCAAGTGATAAAGAGTTTAAAATCACAAGGAAAAGGTAAATGCACTGGGACTTGCCTTGTATTGTAGGGGATTCGGGATCTGTTCCACAGATATCAAAATAAAAATTATTCCCGACAGGTGGAGTCTTAGTTGGTGGTGCAGTCTCTCCTTCTTCGACACTTACTTCTTCGTTTTCTATACATAACTATATATAAACATGAATGCTCATGTGATGCTATGAATATACAGTTATATTAGTGATACATCAAGTTGTATCTTGAATACAACTTTCCTTCATGGTATACCAGGGTTTTCTGAGTCAGTGCTCCACTAGAATAAGGCAAATAATATCTAGAAAGCTAGGGTTTTGGGTATAGGGATCAAAACAATGTCCAAAACATGTAAAACTTCACCCAAGTGCTCTAATTATCAAATTAAGCTTACCCAAAAAGTTTATGATTTTTGGAGCTATCCAATAATTTCTAAAATTCCAAAAGTCTAGGTTTAGGCCTTTTTAAATACTAAATAATTCACGGTTGGGGCTAAAAATCTTAGAATTATTTTTATTAAATAATAGAGGAATTTAGGAATCTAGTAAAATTGGTCCCATATTTTTATCATTTTTCTAGAATTTCCTATGAATTCCCTAAGCCTGGTAGAAAAAGAAAAAGAGAAGGAATGAATAGTAACGGGCTCAAACCAGCCCGAGCCGGCCCATGAATAGGGAAACACACCCGCGCGCGCACCCGTGTTGGACAATTTGCGCAAAGACCCTCGGGGATTTGAATAACCGGTAAAGAACCCTTAGCACTATTTCACTGTCTCACTAACATTTACACAACACTCCTCGCACTTCCGTTTCTTTTTCCAAACCGAACCCTGGCAATGGCGCGCTCGCCGTCAGCCATCTCTTCGCGAGAACTCGACCAAACGGCAATGGCCGACTAAATCAAGCATTGCGCTAGCATCCATGATCCCAAGCGAACCTAGTTCATCCCCTAATTGAGCTAGTCCGACCCAGAATCCCCTCTGCTCACGACGACAGCAAGTACCGAGGGAAGATCGAGCTGTTCCCAGCGACTAGGTACGGTAGCGTTCAATTTCTAAGTACGGGGAGCATCACTACACCCTAAGGAGGCTAGAACAAACGGTAATTTGGCTAGAACTACCTCAGGCGACGCTGGCCAAAGAAGAGCTATCCACGGCGGCGCGAAGAACCGATTTGGGGGAAAACCCAAATTAAAGCGCTATGGTGGATGATTGGAGGCGAGGGCGGGTGCTCTGGCTTCGTGACAACCTAACGGAGCTAGCGGAACACTCAATTTATAGTATCCGAGAGCGGTGGCTCTGAATTTTGAAAGGGAAGGCTAGCGGCCGAAGGGAGGGGGTGAGTAACCGGTGCAGGTTATCGTGGCTTTCACTGTGGCAAATCCTTCGGCGATGGAAGGACTTACTGCTATGGTTCACTGCGACGTGTTAAAGCTACTAGGCACGTGGCACATGGACGGTAAGTGGCCAACGCCGGCGAGGATTATCTCGGCCGGCCACAGACCAAGTGGGTACGGCGACTGGGCGGCTTGATCGATCCCCCTTTCGGATCTTTTACCCCTCCGCGACTATCCCCTCACCAGAGAGCACAAATCGCAGCACCGACACGGATCACGGCGCGCGGGTCACCGGCGGCGAGGTGGGATGAATCTGAAGATCTTTTCGTGCACTGTACCGTGGCCATCTTCTTCAGTCGTCCTGACAGCACGATTTGAGGAACAGTTTTCTCCAATTTTTATGTGATACCCCACTAATCCTCCTGTATCAAAGTTATTGTCCTTTAATCTAGCTTTAACTTTGTTGTAGTAACCATACCCAAACAATCACTGGATCCTACTCGAATTCAATCTCAAAGTTCCTCTGGCTTCATTGGTGATTACAATTCGGTCCAAGGGCTGACTGATAGCCCAACTTCACACCTAATTATCTCCTATTTTTGTACAGCACCAATGCTTAATCACTTAAGCAAAGTTATACTCCTAACATAGCTCTATAAGTTTGATGCATTGACTTAGGGCAGATTCCTTATAAATTTAGAGATGTAGAGCTCCAAAGTTGGCTTCAATACATTGAATTTCAGACTTGGTCACATAGTACTCATGTGACCCTTTTGCAAATAAGTCCAAATTTTATCACTCCTCTTGAAAATTCTCCAATGTGAAAGTTACTTGATTTGTAGTGTTTTATCCCTTTGATATTTGCACTTTGGTCCAAAAGTACATAGATTTTGCATTTACCCCCCTAGGGTTCCAATTAGGGTTTTCTAGGGTTTGTTTTCAGGGTTTGGCATACTAGGGTTTTTTGTGCCACTAAAGTTCATCAAATTGATATCTTGTGAACATTTCTCATGGCTCTTGAGATTTTTACTCATTTTGACTTCACTTTCATCCATAGGCCCTAATTCCGGGGTCAAGTACCCTACCCTAAGGTTAAGCATTCTTCAAGTCACATCATCACAACTTGTTTGAAAATTTTACCTAGTGAATGCATTCTAGGTGTAACAACCAACATGAAATGTCAATGCACACGATGTTATGCTCAAGTTTTAGTGTCAGTAACACCAGGGGTGTTACATCCTTCCCCCCCATAAAAGAATCTCATCTCGAGATTTAAGGTCCTAGGGTAAATAGTGGAAAAGGAAAACGTCACATCTTTATTTCCTTCTTTATCTTACAGAGCAGGGGGTGGTATGGGGTTTATTTCTACTTTACAACAAATGTACATATCTTACAGGTTACATGAGGCTAAAAACCTAGGAAAATTCTTTTCCAAGAAGTTTTGAGTCTCCCAGGTAGCTTCATCTTCAGTATGCTGGTTCCATTGTACCTTATAGAATTTAAGAGTTCTTTTTCGGGTGACCTTGTCCTTCTGATCCAAAACTCGAATGGGATGTTCTGAATAAGTTAAGTCTAGTTCCAAGGCAACATCTACCACATCGATGGTTTGATCAGGAACCCGAAGGCACTTCTTCAATTGAGATACATGGAACACATTATGTACTGCAGACAATGTTTCGGGCAGTTGAAGTCGGTATGCCACTGGTCCGTATCGTTCAAGAATAAGAAACAAGCCAATATATCGGGGTGCCAGTTTCCCTTTTACCCTGAAACGGTTCACACCGTTCATTGGTGATACCTTCAAGTATACATAATCATTAACTTGAAAGACTAAAGGTTGACGTCGCTTATCCGCATAATTCTTTTGCCGAGCTTGTGCCTCTTTCAAGTGGTGTATGATTCATTGGACTTTTTCTTTCGTTTCTTTAACCATGTCGGGCCTGAAAAACCATCTTTCTCCGGGCTCTAACTAATTTAAGGGTGTCCGGCACCGTCGTCCATACAGTGCTTCAAATGGTGCTATCTTAATGCTTTCTTGATAGCTATTATTATAAGAAAATTCTGCCAAGGGCAGACAGTCATCCCATTTCTGCGGAAACTCCAGGACACATGCCCGTAACATATCTTCAAATATCTGATTTACTCTTTCAGTTTGCCCACTTGTTTGAGGATGATATGTCGAACTGTGGAGCAGTTTAGTACCCCAAGGATTTATGCAGTTCACTCCAAAATTTGGATACAAATTGTGGTCCACGATCTAACAGTTAACACTATCATTTTTGGAACTCCATGTAAGCTGAGAATACGGGCAATATATATCTGGGCATAGGTAATGACCGGGCAATACGTCTTGATTGGTATAAAATGAGCTATCTTTGTAAGCCGATCAATTATAACCTAGATAGAGTCAAAACCCTTGGCTGTTTTGGGCAATCCCACAATGAAGTCCTTACTAATATCCTCCCATTTCCAAGTTAGGATGGGCAAGAATTGCAGTGGTCCAACAGTCTTCATATGTATTGCTTTGACACATCTGCAGGTGTCACATCTTGCCACATAGTGTGCAATCTCAATCTTCATTTTTGTCCACCAATAATGTTGCTTTAAGTCTTGATACATCTTAGTACTTCCAGGATGAATGGAATATCGACTAAGATGAGCTTCATCCAGAATTCGTTGGCGGACTTCAGCATCTTTAGGCACAACTATGCGATCATTGAACCATATTATTCCTTGGTCATCTTTTCTGAAGCAATTAGCTTTGCCGACTTCTATTTTCTCATGAATGTGTTCATACTCTTGTCGGTTCTTTGGGCATCAATAATTCTCTATAGAAGAACTGACTCAAGCTTTAATTGCGTCAAAGTTCCATGTTGTATCATACCCAGGTTCAACTTTTCCATTTCTTGATATAGTGTGGTGTCAGGGGTCCTTACTGTAAGACAATGACAGGAAGCTTTGTGACTCAATGCATCTGCCACCACATTGGCTTTTCCTGGGTGATAGTGGATTTCTAAGTCATAATCTTTAATTAGCTCAAGCCATCTTCTTTGCCTCATGTTCAGTTCTGACTGGGTAAAGATATATTTCAGACTTTTATGATCTGTATATAAATGGCAAGTATTCCCCAGTAGATATGACGCCATATCTTAAGGGCATGAACAACTGCAGCTAATTCCAAATCATGAGTTGGATAGTGCTCCTCATGTCGGCGTAATTGTCTTGAAGCATACACTATGACTCGCCCCTCCTGCATTAGGACACATTCGAGTCCACTACCTGATGCGTCACAATACACATCAAAAGGTTTTTCAATGTCCGATTGAGCTAATACCGGAGTAGTGGTTAATAACACCTACTATTGCTCGAAGGCCTCATTGCATTTTGAGGACCAATCAAACTTTGTATCATTCTTCAATAAACCCGTAATAGGTTTAACAATCTTGGAGAAATCCGGAATAAACCTACGATAATATCCAGCTAGTCCAAGGAAACTTCGAACTTGATGTACTGTAGTAGGCGGTTTCCATTCTAGAATATCCTTGACCTTGCTGGGATCGGCCGCAATCCCTTTTGCAGATAATACATGTCCAAGAAACTAGATTTCCTCCAACCAAAACGCGCATTTGCTAAACTTAGCATACAACTGGTGCTCCCTTAAGCGCGTTAGCACGATCCGTAAGTGCTTCGCATGCTCCGCTTCATTTTTGGAATAGATCAGAATGTCGTCGATGAAGACCACCACCACAAATTTATCCAACTCGGGCATAAACACCGAGTTCATTAAATATATAAAGTGGGCTAGAGCATTTGTCAATCTGAAAGACATAACCAAATATTCAAATAATCCATACCGCGTGGTGAATACGGTCTTGGGTATATCTTCGGGTCGAATACGGATTTGATGATAACCTGACTTGAGGTCAATCTTGGAGAATACCCGAGCTCCAGTAAGTTGATCGAATAAGATATCAATCCGAGGAAGAGGGTACTTATTCTTGATGGTGACCTCATTAAGGGGTCGGTAGTCCACGCACATTTGAATCGTTTGATCTTTCTTCTTGACGAAAATTGCGAGACATCCCCAAGGTGATGAACTTGGCCTAATGAACCCCTTCTCCAGCAAGTTTTGTAATTAAATCTTGAGTTCTTGCAATTCATTAGGTGGCATTCGGTACGATCTTCTAGAAATAGGAGCCGTACCGGGCTTTAGTTCAATCACGAATTCTACATCCCTTTCTGGAGGCAACCCAGGCAAATCTTTAGGAAAGACATCCGGGAATTCATATATCACCAGAATATCCTAGATTTCTGGTATGATAGCTTCATAAACCCGTCCATATGTTTTGGCTGGGACAGTTACAGGGATAGATGGTTGAATCTCTTCATGGCCATGGCTCAATTTAATGGTTCTTAAGTTGGTATCGATGATGGCCTTATGCTGGGCTAACCAATTCATACCTAGGATTACATCTATGTCTTGACCCTTTAAAACAATCATGTTGGTAGGAAATTCCCGTCCGGCCAACGTTACTGGTATGCAGAAGGCTACTTCCTTAGTAAATATCCGTCCCCCAGGCGAATCCCTTGATTCAGTGCAAGGAATGCAATGTTTTCCACAAATTTCTTGCTTATAAAGGTATGTGATGCACCAGAATCGAAGAGAATAAATGCTGGGTAATTGGCAACAAGGAACATACCCATCATTACCAGCTCGCCCTCCGGTGTTGTAGCCACTTGAGTATAATAAATCCGTCCAGTTTTCTTGAAATTCTTGCCCGTTGAAGTATTAGTCGTGTTCCCCTTTCCTTGGTTGGAGTTCCCAGAGTTTTGTTGGAAATTGGTTTTATTTTGCTTCGGGTATGGGCAGTCCTTGATGAAATGTCCGGACTTTCCACAATTTAAGCAACCAGTGGAAGAACTGGGGAGAGCAGGGAAACGAGTACTAGGGGCACTCGGCTGATTGGTAGGAGCGAGGGCAGTAGTGGGACGAATAAAGACAGGCTACTTGAATGAATATGAAGGTGGGCGAGGCGAAGAACGATTTTGAATAAAAGGTTGGATGACCAACCTTGTTCTCTTTTCTGGTCCTTGATTTGACCTTTCACCTCCAAACCCTTTTGATTTCCCATGTCCTGCATTTTTGGCTTCGACTGCCAGTGCAGTACTGACAGCCCTGGTGTAGGTAAGATCCAAACATGTTGCCATTTTCCGCTGAAGCCTGTCATTAAGTCCCCTCATAAAACAGTTCTTTTTTTTAAATTAGTATCCACCTGGTCAATGGCATACTGAGAGAGGTGGTTGAATTTGTTGAGATACTGCATCACTGTATCTCCTCCTTGCCTCAACCGGATAAACTCTTCTAGCTTCATCTGGAGTACTCCCTCTAGAACATAGTGCTCTCGGAATTCCAATTTGAACTCATCCCAAGTAATCTGATGTCCAACAGGATGGATTGCTGAGAAATTTGTCCACCAAGTACTGGCAGGCCCTCTGAGTTGTTGTGCGGCGAACAAGGGCTTTTGTGTCTCCGTGCATCGAATCAACCCAAACTTTTGTTCCATAACTCTCACCCATTCATCGGCTTCTAAAGGTTCTTCCGCTTTAACGAAAAGCGAGGGTCGAGTCTGAGAGAATTCTAGGTAAGTAGTATCTCTTTGTCCTTGAGGAGGAGCCCTTCCTCCATGCGGTTGGAATTGGTTGGCTGCCATCTCGCGCAAGAAGCGCGTATTATCAGCGGTGGCAGTGACTAGGGCAGCAATAGCCTCAGCCAAAGTCGGTGGAACTGGTGGCGGATTGGGAGTATCTTCCCCACCACAAGAAGTCCCCGCACCATCATGTGCATGAGTCCGTGATGGCATCTGAGGCAAAGAAACATTTGGAAAAATATAACATGCCAGCATACACCATCATATTACATTACCAAAATGTAATAATTATACAGACTCCAGTGTACAACTTGACTCATTACTTATTTTACATAAGTATAATATCTAAACTATACTATTCTTGTCTTCTTTATCCTTTGTTGCTCCATTTCCTGCTGCAGGAGACCGTTCGTCAGCAAGGTTCATGGAAGGAGGGGGCCTAAAAAGGTCCAGCTCCCCATCAGGTCCTTCGTTTGCTGTTCCCGATGGTCCGGCTTCCATTGCAGCATCGTCTGAAGGCACGTTTGGATGTAGTCAAGCATACAGTACATGTACTTCTTCATGTAAAAGTATTACAGTACACTTGCAGACTTTCAAGGGACGCACTAAGCTCTGCCACACGAGCAAGAGCTTTTGCTTCGCGGTCCCAAGCGATTGAACACGAATTGACGGCCTAATCAATGGCCGAATCCCGTTCTAAAATCTCATACTGCAAGCGGCTGACTTCGGCTGACAATTCCGCTATACGGTGACTGTCCTGCTCCCGTGCTCTGTTTCTGTGGCGTAACTCTGACCGGATTTGTTCCACCCTGGCTTCTAGGTCTCCAATTGGATCATTACTGCCACTACTACTTCCTTCGTGCCTGTAAGCTAGCTGATGTTGTGGCACGCCAAAAGGTCCAGTAGATTTGCGCGCTGTTTTCCTAGTACACGCCATATCTCCATAAGAGGGGAAGATTTATTAGTATATTCTTAAACATGATGCATGCATACCCTAATAATTATGGAGTCAATCTTCGTTGATCCCCAACTCCCTATATGTTGCACTCTGTTACCCAACTATACAAGACAAGGGACTACCAGAAAGTGGTAAGGTAAGAATAAAAGAATATTTCAAGGTAAGTGTTTGAAAATTCTTTTGAAGTACTACGTAATATCTAAAGAGATGGGCTTCGCTCTAATTCTAGCTATGATGGAACCTCCCAAGGTATTAGACCCACCTAGAATTGTCCTTGTCCTAAGGACCTTGGACAACCCTGTAGATGCACATAATCACTCGACAAGTTCGGTAACTGAATCCTCATCATTTCGCCCAAGAGCGCTTCACCCGTCGCGCAGATATTACAACACATCGGAGGAAAGAACAAGCGGAAGCAAATTACAATAATTTAATTTACATATATAGAAAGAGTATTATTATTACAGTATTATTATTACAATACCAGGGTATTTAGAGTGCACAAAGTATTATTACAGACCAGGGAGGCAAAACACCCTCCCGCACAAAAGTTTATTGTTTTTAAGGTGGGAGGCCAACATCCTCCCGCGACCATCTTCACTGCTGGGACTCCTCCTTGGGTACCACCTTTGAACAGAAACAACAAAACTCTGATGTTTCCTCTCCTACAACAACATGGGTTCGAAAACCCTGAGTACGAAGTGTACTTTCGCAAGTCTTACCCGACAAAAGAAAAGACTCTCAAGGGTATGCTGGCTTGAGGGAGTCAAGGTAAGGCTATTCAAGAATCAAAGACTCTGTTTGCAGAAATGCTTACTAATAGTGGATCCTTAAAAATCCAGTTTTATTGCCAAATTAAGTTATTACCTGTAGCTAGAGTTCTCTCTACCCTAGTTCAAGCACTTGGCCTACACTAGCCGTCTTTAATCAACCCTTTAGTTCACTGGAATACTACGTGTAAGTCAGTGACCAAGTCTTCATGTCCGAGAAGTAACGGCGACCCAAATCGATTTATACCTAGCTGGGGGTCTCCAACCACACGACATATGTAGCACTTAACCCTTGCATATGTCAACTCGCCACCAGGTTTCTCAAGACCAGACCCGGTTCACGCCAACCGAGAGTACAGATACACCACCATCCAGCCTCTTGCCACGGAGGGTACACGCTCCTCTTGCCATCTCTCCACTCCCATTGCGTGTTGGCCTTTCTGGTATTGGTCTGCCCGAGGCAAAGCTTACCCATGACGAGGCATGTGGCCAGTTAAAAGGTCCTCGATCATCAAGCCTACATCGATACGGTCCTTAATCGACTCAGACGGAGACTCTACACCGAGACTTCCTTCTCGTGGAAGTCACTCGCCCGGTCTCGTCTTTATCATTTTCAATCCCAAAATTTGGTACCTGGCAGAGGTACATCCTTTCCAATGTTGAACCCATCATGGCCATGATGGCTCCACCATCAAGTTTTATTTTTGAAAACATCACATTCCATCTGAAGCATCATCTTTTGTTAAAACCAAAACATTTTTATTTTCTAAAGCAAGAATAAGCATCAGAAAACTTTTTAACAAACAGGCAATCAAGGAAGGGTAAACAGTTCCAAGGAAGGAAATGCAGCAATTGGTTTAACACCCAACTCCTATCATCTAGTGCATTATCCAAGTGATAAAGATTTTAAAATCACAAGGAAAAGGTAAATGCACCGGGGCTTGCCTTGTGTTGTAGGGGATTCGAGATCTGTTCCACAGATATCAAAATAAAAACTATTCCCGGTAGATGGAGTCTCAGTTGGTGGTGCAGTCTCTCCTTCTTCAAAACTTACTTCTTCGTTTTCTATACATAACCATATATAAACATGAATGCTCATGTGATGCTATGAATATGCAGTTATATTAGTGATACATCAAGTTGTATCTTGAATACAACTTTTCTTCACGGTATACCAGGGTTTTCTGAGTCAGTGCTCCACTAGAATAAGGCAAATATTATCTAGAAAGCTAGGGTTTTGGGTATGGGGATCAAAACAATGTCTAAAACATGTCAAACTTCACCCAAGGGCTCTAATTATCAAATTAAGCTTACCCAAAAAGTTTTATGATTTTTGGAGCTATCCAGTAATTTCTAAAATTCCAAAAGTCTAGGTTTAGGCCTTTTTAAATACTAAATAATTTATGGTTGGGGCTAAAAATCTTGGAATTATTTTTATTAAATATTAGAGGAATTGAGGAATCTAGTAAAATTGGTCCCATATTTTTATCATTTTTCTAGAATTTCCTATGAATTCCCTAAGCCTGGTAGAAAAAGAAAAATAGAAGGAATGAATAGTAATAGGCTCAAACCAGCCCGAGCCGGCCCATGAACAGGGAAACGCGCGCGCGCCCGCATTTGACAATTTGCGCAGAGACCCTCGAGGATTTGAATAACCGGTAAGAATCCTTAGCACTATTTCACTGTCTCACTGACACCACTCGCACTTCTGTTTCTTCTCCAAACCGAACCCTGGCAACGGCGCGCTCGCTGTCGGCCATCTCTTCATAGGAACTCGACCCAAACGGCGATGACCAACTAAATCAAGCATTGCGCTAGCATCCATGATCCCAGGCGAACCTAGTTCATCCCCCTAATTGAGCTAGTCTGACCCAGAATCCCCTCTGCTCACGACGACGGCAAGTACCGAGGGAAGATCGAGCTGTTACCGACGACTAGGTATAGTAGCGTTCAATTTCTAAGTACAGGGAGCATCACTACACCCTAAGGAAGCTAGAACAAACGGTAATTGGGCTAGAACTACCTCAGGCGACGCTGGCCATGGAAGAGCTATCCACGACGGCGCGAAAAACCGATTTGGGGGAAAACCCGAATTAAAGCGCTATGGTGGACGATCGGAGGCGAGGGCGGGTGCTCTGGCTTCGTGACAACCTAATGGAGCTAGCGGCACACTCAATTTATAGTGTCCGAGAGCGGTGGCTCCGAATTTTGTAAGGGAAGGCTAGCGGCAGAAGGGAGGGGGTGAGTCATCGGTGCAGGTTATCATGGCTTTCACCGTGGCAAAGCCTCCGGCGATGAACGAACTTACTGCTATGGTTCACTGCGATGTGTTAAAGCTACTAGGCACGTGGCGCACGGATGGTAAGCAGCCAACACCGACGAGGATTATCTCGACCGGCCGCAGACCAAGTGGGTACGACGACTGGGCGGCTTAATCCATCCCCCTTTCAGATCTTTTACCCCTCTGTGACTATCCCCTCACAGAGAGCATGAATCGTAGCACCGGCGCGGATCACGACACGCAGGTCACCGGTGGTGAGGTGGGTGTAATCTGAAGATCTTTTCGTGCACTGTACCATGGCAATCTTCTTCAGTCGTTCTGACAGCACGATTTGAGGAACAGTTTTCTCCAATTTTTATGTGATACCCCACTAATCCTCCTGTATCAAAGTTATTGTCCTTTAATCCAGCTTTAACTTTGTTATAGTAACCATACCCAAACAATCACTGGACCCTACTCGAATTCAATCTCAAAGTTCCTTTGGCTTCACTGGTGATTACAATTCGGTCCAAGGGCTGACTGACAACCCAACTTCACACCTAATTATCTCCTATTTTTGTACAGCACCAATGCTTAATCACTTAAGCAAAGTTATACTCCTAACATAGCTCTATAAGTTTGATGCATTGACTTAGGGCAGATTCCTTATAAATTTAGAGATGTAGAGCTCCAAAGTTGGCTTCAATACACTGAATTTTAGACTTAGTCACATAGTACTCATGTGACCTTTTTGCAAATAAGTCCAAATTTCATCACTCCTCTTGAAAATTCTCCAATGTGAAAGTTACTTGATTTGTAGTGTTTTATCACTTTGATATTTACACTTTGGTCCAAAAGTACATAGATTTTGCATTTACCCCCCTAGGGTTCCAATTAGGGTTTTCTAGGGTTTGTTTTTAGGGTTTGGGCATACTAGGGTTTTTTTGTGCCACTAAAGTTCATCAAATTTAATATCTTGTGAAAATTTCTCATGGCTCTTGAGATTTTTACTCATTTTGACTTCATTTTCATCCATCGGCCCTAATTCCAAGGTCAAGTACCCTACCCTAAGGTTAAGCATTCTTCAAGTCACATCATCACAACTTGTTTGAAAATTTTACCTAGTGAATGCATTCTAGGTGTAACAACCAACATGAAATGTCAATGCACATGATGTTATGCTCAAGTTTTAGTGTGAGAACACCAGGGGTGTTACACTAGAGGTTAGGAAACAATGATGTTATTGGTAACCAGGAAGACGATGTTCCCCCAAATGAAAACCCCCACCCTCTCTCTGAGGATGATGAAGATGAGAAATTTTTACAAGCTGAAGGTGATTTCATGGAGAACATGGTAAACCAAAATCTGGGTGGAGTTCAGGATGGAGTTTAGGGCGATCCTGTCTAGGACAATATAATGTTGAATATGGGGCCTGTGAATGACTGACCTCTTTGGCCTCAGCAGCTCCACATCCCCCCATGCTCATCCTGCTCCTCTGAAACATAAGAATCAAGATCAGCTGATGATGTACCCTACATATAGACCAGAAGAAGGTGACAACTCCAACTCCTCATCTAGCAATTCTCTTGCAAGAAGAGGTCAAAACAGGCTACCATACTGGAAGGCTGGAGATTCTTCTGAGATTGGCTCTTTCCCCTTATCTCTGGTGCTCCATTCTCTAGAAATGTCGGTTTGGGTTGCGTCATTTGTATTCAAAGAGCTAAATAGGCTTCTTAGTCAGACTCTCCCTCATCTGAGTGGTGCTTCTTGGTGGGTCAATGCATGCCACAGCTCACACACCATTGCAACCACTGTGTCTCGACCTTCACTTCTTCAAGATGGCATCAGCCAAAGTTCTTAAGTACATATTCAAATTCTTGGACAAGAGGCTGAAACCACAACTCCAGCCAGTGCTCAGCCTAAATCCATTATCTCTGATACTTATATTCAACTATCTATTCACCCTCAAAGTTTGTACATCTTGATAGTTTTGGATGGAAGGAGCAAGAGCTGATTAAGTAAAAGTAAGTTGTGACCAAAGTTTACCAGAGAAGTGTGGATAGACAGTCCAGAAAATTCACTAAGAAAAGAAGTCGGCTGATGCAAAAAAGAACTGAAAGACAATCACACCCTCCACAATTGAGAAGAAGCAAAAGAATCAACGCCAAAACCAAGGGGCTTAAGGTCTCTTTCGACATTGGTTCATCGTCAAAGTCCTCTTAGGTGTCGTTCCAGCATGACTGCTCCTCATCTCATGTGTTGGGGAATCTCTTGGCCTTAACCTTTTTCCGGATCTAGTTAAATATCCTTCTATGCAAAATCTCTTGGATTTTAATGGAATCTACCTAAAAATTATTGCTACCACCTTGCAGAAGGTGGCCGTTGAAAGTTGTGGTGTGCCGCCTGTGGAGGTGGATGCTTCATTGGAGGTGCTTCTTCATCCAGGCTCGGGCATGGAGGACAGCATCGACCTTGCAAGAATCCACAAATTGCCATGATGATTAGTGGAGCGCTTAAGTGCATCTTTTGGTGGTGGGCCCTTGTCTTTTGTTGATGGGAACATGTTTTGTCAATTGCTACTCTCCATATTACTCTTTTGGTGCTTGATGGCCTGCTGATGACACTATGTGCCATACTTTTGTTGACATTGTTGGTGAAAGGGAAATAGGGTCGAACCTTTTCCTAAATGATTTTGGTGGTTGAATTGCCCAACACAAACAATTGGACTAACTAGTTTGCTCTAGATTATATGTTCTACAGGTGCCAAAGGTTCACAACAAACCAATACAAAGTTAAAAGAAAGGGTTCAAAACAAAGGAGCAAAGAAAACCGAAGGCTGCCCTGGTCTGGTGCACCGGACTGTCCGGTGTGCCACTGAACAGTGTTCGGTGCACCAGGGAGAATCAGCTCGAACTCCTCAGCTTCGGGTTTCTAGAATTTGCTCTCTGCTATAATTCACCAGACTGTCCGGTGTAGCACCGGATTGTCCGGTGTGCCAGCGGGAGCAACGGCTAGCACGCCAACGGTCATCTGCAAAAGGTGAACAGTGAGCTACAGTGTGCGGACTGCGCGCACAGAAGTCAGAGCAGGCGCAGAAGGCGCACCAAACAGTGAACATGACCTGTCTGGTGCACCACCGGACTATAAGATGGCCCAGCTGTCAGAAGCTCCAATGGTCGAACCCTAACGGTTGGGTGACGTGGCTGGTGCACCGGACAGTGTCCGGTGGCGCACCGGACTGTCTGGTGCGCCCGTCGACAGCAGAGTTCCCCAACAGCCACTTTGGTGGTTGGGGCTATAAATACCCCCAACCACCACACTTCAAGGCATCCAAGTTTTAGCCATTGCATTCAATACAAGAGCTCTAGACTTCACTCCAAGACACAAACAAGAGATCAAATCCTCTCCCAAGTCCAAAGTTCACTCCAATCAAATAGTGACTAGTGAGAGAGAGATGTTTGTGTTCATTTGAGTTCTTGCGCTTGGAATCGCTTTTCTTCTTCCTCTTTCTTGTTCCTAAGTCATTTGTAATCAAGGCAAGAGACACCAATTGTGTGGTGGTCCTTGTGGGGACTAAGTTTCCCAATTGATTGAGAAGAGAAGCTCACTCGGTCTAGGTGACCGTTTGAGAGAGGGAAAGGGTTGATAGAGACCTGGTCTTTGTAACCACCTCAACGGGGAGTAGGTTTGCAAGAACCGAACCTCGGTAAAACAAATCACTGTGTCACACTCTTCATTTGCTTATGATTTGTTTTTGCCCTCTCTTTCGGACTCGATTTTATTTCTAACGCAAACCCCGGCTTGTAGTGCGTGCTTAAGTTTGTAATTTTCAGATTCTGCCTATTCACCCCCCTCTAGGCGACTTTCAATTGGTATCGGAGCCCGGTACTTCATTAGAGCCTAACCGCTCGAAGTGATGTCGGGTGATCACGCCAATAAGGAGGTGATGGCCGGCGAGAAGCCCGCCACAAGGCACGGGAAGACTCCATCGGGAGAGTCCGACAACAAGGGGAAGGGATCCCCTTCACACACCAAGTCGCATCGGAGCGGCGACAAGAAAAAGAAGATGAAGAAGGTGGTCTACTACGAGACCGACTCTTTGTCGTCATCTACATCCGGCTCTGACGCGTCGTCCATTACTTCTAAGCGCCATGAGCGCAAGAAGTTTAGTAAGATCCTCCTACGCTATCCTCACATTTCAAAACGTACTCCTTTACTTTCCGTCCCACTAGGCAAACCACCCATTTTGAGGGTGAAGATTATAACATGTGGAGTGATAAAATGAGGCATCACCTAACCTCACTCCATGCTAATATTTGGGATGTTGTTGAGTTTGGAGTGCAGGTACCATCGCCGGGGATTAAGATTATGATTCGGACGAGGTTGCCCAAATCCAGCACTTCAACTCCCAAGCCACTACTATACTCCTCGCCTCTCTAAGTCGAGAGGAGTATAATAAGGTGCAAGGGTTGAAGAGCGCCAAGGAGATTTGGGACGTGCTCAAGACCGCACACAAAGGAGACGAGGTGACCAAGATCACCAAGAGGGAGACGATCGAGAGGGAGCTCGGTCGTTTCATGCTCAATCAAGGGGAGGAGCCACAAGCAATGTACAACCGGCTCAAAACCTTGGTGAACCAAGTGCGCAACCTCGGGAGCACCAAATGGGATGACCATGAAATGGTCAAGGTTATTCTTAGGTCACTCGTTTTTCTTAATCCTACTCAAGTTCAATTAATTCGTGGTGATCCTAGATATAAGCTAATGTCTCCCGAGGAGGTTATAGGAAAATTTGTGAGCTTTGAATTGATGATCAAAGGCTCCAAGAAGATCATCGAGCAAGGCGCCTCCTCCGTACCCGAGGTACAACCCGTCGCATTCAAGGCGACGGAGGAGAAGAAAGAAGACTCTACATCAAGTAGACTCCCCATCGATGCCTCTAAGCTCGACAACGAGGAGATGGCGCTCATCATCAAGAGCTTCCGCCAAATCCTCAAGCAAAGGAGGGGGAAGGATTACAAGCCCCGCTCCAAGAAAGTTTGCTACAAGTGTGGTAAGCCCGGTCATTTCATTGCTAAATGTCCATTATCTAGTGATAGTGGCAGGGGCGACGACAAGAAGGGAAGGAGGAAGGAAAAGAAGAGGTACTACAAGAAGAAGGGCGGCGATGCCCATGTTTGCCGGGAGTGGGACTCCAACGAGAGCTCCACCGACTCCTCCTCCGATGAGGATGCCGCAAACATCACCATCAACAAAGGCCTCCTCTTCCCCAACGTCGGCCACAAGTGCCTCATGGCAAAGGACAACAAGAAGAAGAAGGTAAAATCTAGATCCTCCACTAAGTATGCAACCTCTAGTGATGAGGATAATTCTAGTGATGATGAGGATAACTTGCTCACCCTTTTTGCCAACCTAAACATGCAACAAAAAGAAAAATTTAATGAATTGATTAGTGTTATTCATGAGAAGGACGAACTCTTGGATAGCCAAGAGGACTTCCTAATTAAAGAAAATAAGAAGCATGTTAAGGTTAAAAATGCTTATGCTCAGGAAGTAGAAAAATGTGAAAAATTAACTAGTGAGCTTAGCATTTGCCATGACACTATTTCTAACCTTAGAAATGAAAATGCTAAATTAATTGCTAAGGTTGAGAAATCAAATGTATGTGATGATTCAATTGCCAATCTTAGAAATGATAATGCTTGTTTGATTGCTAAGATTGATAAATTTAATGCCTCTCTTGCTAGCCTTAAGATTGAGAATGAAAAATTAATTGCTAAGGCTAAAGATTTAAATGTTTGCAATGATGCTATTTCCAATCTTAGAAATGAAAATGCCATGTTACTGAAAGCTCTCTTGTGAGTTTTGGTGTTTGGATGACAACTCAATTAAAGGACTAACAAGTGTACTAAGTGTTGAACATGTGCTTAAGGTAAAGCCTACAGGGTTCAACACAAGTGAACAATTGTGATGGTCCAAGAACTGGATTATGGATACATGATGGACATCACAAGTAGGATGGACATTGTATAAAGTGAGACTCGGGTGCGTAGCTAGGAGACAACTGATCAAGCCAAGGACGAAGGCAAGAAGAGCTTCGAGGTACCAAGTGCACGGGAGAAGGTCAAGGAGGCTGAGGAACCCAAAGCCAAGGGTGAAGAAGAAGGCTTGCAAAGTCAAGGGTGATCGAGTTGAGAACAGCTACGACACATCAAGGATCACTACATAAGAACGTGACTTACAACCAATGAGGTAACAGCTACAGTTATGTGGTGTAAGTCATAAGGCTCAAGGTCAAGCTCTAAGAAGGAGATCAAGGTCACTAGAAGGAGAACAAGTGTCAAAACCAGAACTAGAAGCAGCCCAAAAGAGCTAAGTTCACCTTAATCTTTAGTTTGGGTTGTTCCTATGTTTGGAGATGTTCTATGTGACCTTTACAGGATGTTGGAGCCAAGTAATGTCAATCTAGATCAAGACAAGCCGACTTGATGATTTATGAGTCCAACATCAAAGCTCAAGCATGTGGAATGCTATAGATTTAATGATTAAGAGAAGGTATGTTTCTATACTTAGTACATTGGTTTTGTGGACTAATATACTTGTCTAAGTGTTAGAAACAGAAAGAAGAAGAAAAGAAGAGAGGTGCAAAGGGCTTGGCTATGTACAGCCAAGGCAGCTCAGTCTGGCACACCGGACTGTCCGGTGGTGCACCGGACAGTGTCCGGAGGTGCACCGGACAGTGTCCGGTGCGCCAGGCTGAACTCTGGCGAACTGGCCGCTCTCGGGAATTCACCGGCGACGTACGGCTATAAATCACCGGACTGTCCGGTGTGCACCGGACTGTCCGGTGAGCCAACGGTCGGCCGGGCCAACGGTCGGCCGCGCGATCTGCGCGGGACACGTGGCCGAGCCAACGGCTAGATGGAGGCACCAGACTGTCCGGTGTGCACCGGACATGTCCGGTGCGCCAACGGCTCCAAGACTGCCAACGGTCGGCTTCGCCATAGAAGGAAAGAAATCGGGCACCGGACAGTGTCCGGTGTGCACCGGACTGTCCGGTGCGCCACCCGATAGAAGGCAAGATTTGCCTTCCTGGATTGCTTCCAACGGCTCCTAGGCCCCTTGTGCCTATAAAAGGGACCCCTAGGCGCCTCAAGCAATGCACAAGCGCAGCCAACAAGTGTAGACTTCACTGGAATCAATTCTCGCTCTCCCTTTTGTGTGTAATTCTATAGTTTGTGTAGAAGGCACAGCTATAAGCCTTTAGAGAGAGGAGTAGTGCTGCTAAGAGCTAGGGCAAGGTCTTGAGCGTATCGTTACTCTGCCGGGGTGCTGCCAAGAAGTTTGTAAGCAGCCGCGGTTCTGTTGTAACCCCACTCAATAGTAAAAGGCTCTATCTGTCATACTGACAGATCTGAGCAAACGGAGGAAGGAGTTAAAATAGACTCCAAGCCTAGGTGTGGCTAACTCCAACGAGGACTAGGCAAGCATTTCAGGCTTGGCCGAACCTCGGGATAAATCCTTGCGTCTGTGTGCTCTATTCTGTATTGTATCCTGACTCTCTGTCTTACTCGTCTTTATATCTACACTTCAATACTTATCTGTGGTATAAGCTTGATTTGAAGTGCAGGACATTTTGAGACAGGATCTTCCATTCCACTGCAACCTACTCGAAGAGTCTTCTCACTCCACTGCGTACTAAGTCTTCGAGTAGAGTAAGAATTTAAGTTTTAAAGTAATAAGTTTTATTCGCCTATTCACCCCCCCTCTAGGCGACATCCAGATCCTGTTCCCGGGTCAAAGGGAACTTTCAATTACATGCTAAGATTGATGAATTACATGCCTGCAAACCCTCTACATCTAGTGTTGATCATGTTACTATTTGTACTAGATGTAGAGATATTAATGTTGATGCTATTCATGATCACCTTGCTATGATTAAACAACAAAATGATCATATAGCAAAATTAGATGCTAAAATTGCCGAGCATGAATTAGAAAATGAAAAATTTAAATTTGCTCATAGTATGCTTTATAATGGGAGACGCCCTGGCATTAAGGATGGCATTGGCTTCCAACAGGGAGGCAATGTCAAGCTTAATGCTCCTAAAAGATTGTCTAATTTTGTTAAGGGCAAGGCTCCCATGCCTCAGGATAACGAGGGCTATATTCTATATCCTGCTGGTTATCCTAAGGATAAGATTAGGAGAATTCATGCTAAGAAGATTCATTTATTTCTCACCATGCTTTTATTTATAAGAATGAGGCTTCTAGCTCTAGGAGTTCTACCCATGTTAAAATGCCTAAGAAGAAATCTCCTATTGCATCAAATGAACCTAACATTTCATTTAAGACTTTTGATGCATCATATGTTTTAACTAACAAATCAGGTAAAGTAGTTGCCAAATATATTGGGGGCAAACACTAGGGGTCAAAGACTTGTGTTTGGGTACCCATGGTGCTTGTTTCTAAGTGAAAGGACCCAAGACCGTTTGGGTACCTAAGAACAAGGCCTAAACTTGTTTTGTAGGTTTATGCATCCGGGGGCTCAAGTTGGATCATTGATAGCGGGTGCACAAACCACATGACTGGGGAGAAAAGGATGTTCTCCTCCTATGAGAAAAACCAAGATCCCTAAAGAGCTATCACATTCGGGGATGGAAATCAAGGTTTGGTCAAAGGACTTGGTAAAATTGCTATATCACCTGACCATTCTATTTCCAATGTTTTTCTTGTAGATTCATTAGATTACAATTTGCTTTCGGTTTCTCAATTATGCAAAATGGGTTACAACTGTCTTTTTACAGATTTAGGTGTTACTGTCTTTAGAAGAAGTGATGATTCAATAGCATTTAAGGGAGTGTTAGAGGGTCAGCTATACTTAGTTGATTTAAATAGAGCTGAACTCGACACTTGCTTAATTGCTAAGACTAATATGGGTTGGCTTTGGCATCACCGACTAGCCATGTTGGGATGAAGAATCTTCACAAGCTTCTAAAGGGAAAGCACATTTTGGGACTAACCAATGTTCATTTTGAGAAAGATAGGTTTGTAGCGCATGTCAAGCAGGGAAGCAAGTTGGTGTTCATCATCCACACAAGAACATCATGACGACCGATAGGCCGCTTGAGCTACTCCACATGGATTTATTCAGCCTGATAGCTTACATAAGCATCGGTGGGAGTAAGTACTGTCTTGTAATTGTGAATGACTATTCTCGCTTCACTTGGGTGTTCTTTTTGCAGGAAAAATCTCAAACCCAAGAGACCTTAAAGGGGTTCTTGGGACGGGCTCAAAATGAGTTCGACTTAAGGATCAAAAAGATTAGAAGCGACAATGGAACGGAGTTCAAGAACTCTCAAATTGAAGGCTTTCTTGAGGACGAGGGCATCAAGCATGAGTTCTCTTCTCCCTACACGTCACAACAAAATGGTGTAGTGGAGAGGAAGAATAGAACTCTACTTGATATGGCAAGGACCATGCTTGATGAGTACAAGACTTCGGATCGGTTTTGGGCGGAAGCAATCAACACCGCTTGCTACGCCATCAACCGGTTATACCTTCACCGAATCCTCAAGAAAACATCATATGAACTCCTCACTGGTAAAAAGCCCAATGTTTCATATTTTAGAGTCTTTGGTAGCAAATGTTTTATTCTTGTTAAAAGAGGTAGAAAATCTAAATTTGCTCCTAAGGCTGTAGAAGGCTTTTTACTTGGTTATGACTCAAACACAAGGGCATATAGAGTCTTTAACAAGTCCACTGGACTAGTTGAAGTTTCTTGTGACATTGTGTTTGATGAGACTAATGGCTCTCAAGTAGAGCAGGTTGATCTTGATGAGCTAGATGATGAAGAGGCTCCATGCATCGCGCTAAGGAACATGTCCATTGGGGATGTGTGTCCTAAGGAATCCGAAGAGCCTCCACAAGCACAAGATCAACCATCTTCCTCCTTACAAGCATCTCCACCAACCCAAGATGAGGATCAAGCTCAAGATGATGAAAACGTAGATCAAGAAGATGAGCCACCTCAAGAGGAGCACAATGATCAAGGGGGAGATGCCAATGATCAAGACAAGGAAGATGAACAAGATCAAAGGCCACCACACCCAAGAGTCCACCAAGCGATTCAAAGAGATCACCCCGTGAACACCATCCTCGGCGATATTCATAAGGGGGTAACCACTCGATCTCGAGTCGCTCATTTTTGTGAACATTACTCTTTTGTTTCCTCTATTGAGCCACACAGGGTAGAGGATGCACTTAAAGATTCGGATTGGGTGCTGGCGATGCAAGAGGAGCTCAACAACTTCACGAGAAATGAGGTATGGCATTTGGTTCCACGTCCTAAACAAAATGTTGTAGGAACCAAGTGGGTCTTCCGCAACAAGCAAGATGAGCATGGTGTGGTGACAAGGAACAAAGCATGACTTGTGGCCAAGGGATATTCACAAGTCGAAGGTTTGGATTTTGGTGAAACCTATGCACCCGTAGCTAGGCTTGAGTCAATTCGTATATTACTTGCCTATGCTACTTACCATGGCTTTAAGCTCTATCAAATAGACGTGAAGAGTGCCTTCCTCAATGGACCAATCAAGGAAGAGGTCTATGTTGAGCAACCTCTAGGCTTTGAAGATAGTGAGTACCCTAACCATGTCTATGAACTCTCTAAGGCGCTTTATGGGCTCAAGCAAGCCCCAAGAGCATGGTATGAATGCCTAAGAGATTTTCTTATCACTAATGGCTTCAAAGTTGGTAAAGCCGATCCTACTCTCTTTACTAAAACTGTTGCAAATGATTTGTTTGTATGCCAAATTTATGTTGATGATATTATATTTGGGTCTACTAACAAATCTACTTATGAAGAGTTTAGTAGGATCATGGTACAAAAATTCGAGATGTCTATGATGGGGGAGTTGAAGTATTTTCTTGGATTTCAAGTCAAGCAACTCCAAGAGGGCACCTTCATCAGCCAAACGAAGTACATTCAAGATATACTCACCAAGTTTGGAAAGAAGGATGCCAAGCCCATCAAGACACTCATGGGAACCAATGGGCATCTCGACCTCGACACGGGAGGTAAATCCGTAGATCAAAAGGTATACCGATCGATGATAGGATCTTTACTCTATTTATGTGCATCTCGACCGGATATTATGCTTTCCGTATGCATGTGTGCAAGGTTCCAAGCCGATCCTAAGGAAATTCACCTTAGGGCCGTGAAGAGAATCTTGAGATATTTGGTTTATACTCCTAAGTTTGGTCTTTGGTACCCCAAGGGATCCTCTTTTGATGTATTAGGATATTCAGATGCTGATTGGGCAGGGTGTAAAATTGATAGGAAGAGCACATCAGGGACCTATCAGTTTCTGGGAAGATCCCTGGTGTCTTGGGCTTCAAAGAAACAAAACTCAGTAGCTCTTTCTACCGCCGAAGCCGAGTATATTGCCGCCGGCCATTGTTGCGCGCAATTACTTTGGATGAGTCAAACCCTTAGGGACTATGGCTACAAATTTAGCAAAGTCCCTCTCCTATGTGATAATGAGAGTACAATCCGCATGGCGGATAATCCCGTTGAACACAACCGCACTAAGCACATAGCCATTCGGTATCACTTTTTGAGAGATCACCAACAAAGGAGGGATATCGAGATAGCCTATATTAACACCAAAGATCAATTAGCCGATATCTTTACCAAGCCACTAGATGAGAAAACCTTTACCAAACTTAGAAATGAGCTAAATATTCTTGATTCTAGGAATTTTGATTGAAACATTGCACACAGAGCTCATTTATATACCTTTGATCATATCTCTTTTATGTCTATGACTAATGTGTTTTCAAGTGTATTATTATGCTTAGTCATAGAATTGAAAGGGAAAAGGAGTATTCGGCAAAGACGACGCTTCCACTCAACTCTATCGGTATTATCTAGTCTTTGTCGGTATTCCGCCATCTCTCCACTTTGGTATAATCTTCACTCACGTTTATTTGTTTGCCATTGGAGAGAAAGTAAAAGGGCTTATATTTCACTCACAAGTATATGTTTTTGGCGATTCATGCCAAAGGGGGAGAAAGTATTAGCCCAAAGCAAAAGGACCGCACCACCAACGAATTTTAAAATGAAGTTTTCAAATTGGTATCTTAATGTGTTTCAAAAAGGGGGAGAAAGTATCTTCAAAAATTTGTAAAACCCTCTTGAACACTAAGAGGAGAATTTCATTAAGGGGGAGTTTTGTTTAAGTCGAAGGAAAAGCATTTGAAACAGGGGGAGTAAATTTGCAAAAACAAAACTAGTGGTGCAAGCGTGGTCCAAAATTTTAATAAGAAGAAAACAATCCATGCATATCTAGTAGAAATAATTATATTGGTTTCATTCCAAGCAACCTTTGCACTTACCTTATGCAAGCTAGTTCAATTCTACACTTATACATTTGCTTTGGTTTGTGTTGGCATCAATCACCAAAAAGGGGGAGATTGAAAGGGAAATAGGGTCGAACCTTTTCCTAAATGATTTTGGTGGTTGAATTTCCCAACACAAACAATTGGACTAACTAGTTTGCTCTAGATTATATGTTCCACAGGTGCTAAAGGTTCACAACAAACCAATACAAAGTTAAAAGAAAGGGTTCAAAACAAAGGAGCAAAGAAAACCAAAGGCTGCCCTGGTCTGGCGCACCGGACTGTCCGGTGTGCCACCGGACAGTGTCCGATGCACCAGGGAGAATCAGCTCGAACTCCTCAGCTTCAGGTTTCTGGTATTTGCTCTCCGCTATAATTCACCGGACTGTCCGGTGTAGCACCGGACTGTCCGGTGTGCCAACGGGAGCAACGGCTAGCACGCCAACGGTCGTCTGCAAAAGATGAACAGTGAGCTACAGTGCGCGGACTGCGCGCGCAGAAGTCAGAGCAGGCGCAGAAGGCGCACCGGACAGTGAACAGGACCTGTCCGGTGCACCACCAGACTGTCCGGTGGCCTAGCTGTCAGAAGCTCCAATGGTCAAACCCTAACGGTTGGGTGACGTGGCTGGCGCACCGGACAGTGTTCGGTGGCGCACCGGACTGTCTGGTGCGCCCGTCGACAACAGAGTTCCCCAACGGCCACTTTGGTGGTTGGGGCTATAAATACCCCCAACCACCACACTTCAAGGCATCCAAGTTTTCAGCCATTGCATTCAATACAAGAGCTCTAGACTTCACTCCAAGACACAAACAAGAGAACAAATCCTCTCCCAAGTCCAAAGTTCACTCCAATCAAATAGTGACTAGTGAGAGAGAGAGATATTTGTGTTCATTTGAGTTCTTGCGCTTGGAATCGCTTTTATTCTTCCTCTTTCTTATTCCCAAGTCATTTGTAATCAAGGCAAGAGACACCAATTGTGTGGTGGTCCTTGTGGGGACTAAGTGTCCCAATTGATTGAGAAGAGAAGCTCACTCAGTCTAGGTGACCATTTGAGAGAGGGAAAGGGTTGAAAGAGACCCGGTCTTTGTGACCACCTCAACGGGGAGTAGGTTTGCAAGAACCGAACCTCGGTAAAACAAATCACCGTGTCACACTCTTCATTTGCTTGTGATTTGTTTTCGCCCTCTCTTTCGGACTCGATTTTATTTCTAACGCTAACCCCAGCTTGTAGTGCGTGCTTAAGTTTGTAATTTTTAGATTTCGCCTATTCACCCCCCTCTAGGCGACTTTTAGTTGGTGATATGACTTATGCACTATGGTTGGATTCTATGACGTATATACACTTGTCGTGCATTATCTGTTGTTATTCTTTTAGTAAACCCAGTATTGGGGTTCTTTCTTTCTTCTACTGCATGGATTGATATCCATGTGTTGGTTTGCCATGAATTTCTTTATGGATTGGGATAAATGGATAACAACCTAAGTAATTGGAATGTTTTAAACTAGAATATCAGGGGCTTAACGATGACATAAATGTCATGCCGTTGGACAGAAGATCGAGGAGAGTTGTTGTAACATTTTTGCATTCAAGAAACAAAAACGAAGGTTATCAGCACTCTTTTTCTAAAAAAGCTAGCACCCAAACGCTTCAACAAGTTTTCTTTCATCCCCTCCAAAGGTGCCTCGAGTGGTATTTTAGTTGATTGGAATGATTCTTTGTTCCAGGGATCAATTCGTGAAATTAATGCTTTCTCTATTACTATGGATTTTGCCTCTCAGATGTCAGCTGAGAACTAGAAATTGACAGCAATATATGGCCCTTGTCATGGCTCTGATCGCTTGGAAGTCATTAAGTGGCTATGTAACATTAATATCACCACATTGGATAATTGGATGTTGATTGGTGACTTCAACTTTTGCTGTTTGGTTGTTGATAGAAACAAACCAGGAGGCAATGTGTCAGATATGAATCTCTTCAACTCAATTATTAGCAAACTTGGAATTATTGAAATCCCGCTAAAAGGTAGAACTTCACTTGGAGCAACATGCAATTAGATCCTCTCTTGGTTCAATTAGGCTGGTGCTTCACTTTGATTAATTGGACCTCTACTTACCCCAATATTTTGCTTATTCCCTTGGCTAAAACCACCTCTGATCACATCCCCTATGTGGCCTAGATTGACACTTCTATTCTGAAAGATAATATTTTTTGGTTTGAAAACTACTGGATTGAGCTACCAGGTTTCTTGGAGGTGGTCTACAATTCTTGGAATAGGGAGATCAGAGCTACTTCTAGCTCTGCAAGAATTGTCGCTAAGTTCAAAAATGTTAGATATGCTCTTAAGAAATGGAGTAAAAATACTTTCAATCTTAGCCGCCTGATAAAGAATCACAATGAGGTTATCCTAGTTCTGGATAAGTTAGAAGAACAAAGAGCACTCTTCATTCAGGAAAAAGAACATGAGAAGTCTCATCAAAATCCACATTGCCAAGCTCCTAAAATATAAAAACAATTATTGGAAGCAAAGGTACCTGAGAGATGGGTGACGCTTGGAGATGAATGCACTAAATTTTCCATGTTGCTGCAACAACACATATAGACATAACGTGATTGCTACATTAACAAATGATGAAGGTATTAGTCTATCTGGACATGAGGAGAAAGTTGCTTGTCTCTGGAGGGACTTCAAGGAAAGGCTGGAAATCTCTGATAACCCCAACATGCTCTTCAATCTTGTGGACTTGGTTCAGCCAGTAGAAGGACTTGATACTCTTACATTGGCTTCTTCTACTGATGCAATCGACAACATCATGCAGAATATGTCTTCTAACAAGGCTCTTGGACCTAATGGCTTCCATGGTAGATTCTTGAAGACCTGTTGGTATATATTAAAAATGATTTCTATAAACTCTGCAATGACTTCTTTGATAACTCTATTAATCTAGAAGGCCTAAACAACTGTTTCCTAACCTTGATCCCCAAGGTGAAAACTCTGGTCAAGGTTAATTACTTTGGACCTATCTCTCTATTAAGTATTGCCATCAAGTTGATCACTGAATTGCTTGGCAATAGACTGCAACCAAGGATTCAGAGCCTTATTCACAAGAATCAATATGGATTCATTAAAATAGATCTATTCAAGATTGTTTGGCATGTACATATGAATATATCCACCAATGTCATTAGTCAAAAAAGGAAGTGGTGATTTTGAAACTTGACTTTGCTAAGGCTTTTAACACAATAGAGCATAGTGCTATTCTGTCAATGCATAGGCAACTTGGTTTCCCTGATAGATGGATTCTTTGGATTGAGTCAATCCTTTGCTCTAGAGCATCAGTTGTTCTCTTGAATGGTGTCCCTAGCAAAATTTTCTTATGAAAAAGAGGGTTCGGCATGGGGATCCCCTCTCACCTCTTCTCTTTGTCATCGCTGCGGATCTCCTCCAATGTATCATTAATGAAGCAACAAATCTTGGTATCTTCTCAACACCCCTTGAGAATAGCAGTTCGTCTGAGTTCCCAGCCATCCAATATGCAGATGATACTCTCATCATTATGAAGGCTTGATAGAGGGATTTGTTCTATTTAAAAGGAATTCTTCACTCGTTCTCAATCTCAACCAGGCTTAAAATCAACTTTAACAAATCTTGTGTCCTGCCTATCAACCTAGATGCCTCCAAAAGTGATCAATTGGCAACAATTTTTGGATGTCAAATTGGCTCATTTTCTTTCACCTATATGGGTTTACCGATGGGACACACAAAGCCAAGAATCAAGGATTATCTACCTCTCATCAACAAAGTTGAAAGAAGATTGAACGCCACCAACATTTGGCTCTCAATGGCGGGTAGACTTGCCTTGGTTAATTCAACTTTTTTAGCCATGCCTATCTTTGCAATATGTACCTTGAAGCTATCTGTAACAGTTATTGATGACATTGATCGTGTGAGAAGGAATTGTCTCTAGAGAGGCAGTGATGAGAATGCCCATTGAAATCCCCTCATTGCCTAGGAAAAAGTGACATGTCCTAAGAATAAAGGTGGTCTGGAAGTACTTAACTTGGAAATTCAGAATACAACTCTCCTATTGAAATTCTTGCATAAATTATATGGCAGGCAAGATATCCCTTGGTTGACTCTTGTTTGGAGCCCATACTATGCTTCGGGCCCGGTACCTCACGCTCTCCTGAAAAAGGCTCCTTTTGGTGGAAAGATGTTTTCAGATTGGTGGACTACTTTAGAGGTCATCCTATGCCTTGAGTTGGGATGGAAGGACCATCCTCTGTGGCAAGATGTTTGGAACAATATTTCCCCCAAATATTCCTTCCATTACCTCTTTTCGTTCGCCAGAAAGAAAGGATGTTCTCTTTAGGAATTTTTGGACAATATAAATCTAGAAGATAATTTCCATACTTCTCTCTCTCCTCAAGCCCTGAAGAATATCAAGTTTTCTATGAGATTGTTGTCCAAATGCAAAATTCTAGGGAGGGTAAAGATAGTTGGATATATCCTTAGGGGCAATGCCAATTTCAATTATTCCAATTTCTCTAATTTAACTTTCAGACCAGTCCAAAGTTTGTAAGAAAATCAAGATTTTTGTCTGGTTGGTGTTCAAAGATAGAATTAACTCAAAGAACCTTCTCAGAAGGAAAGACTTTTCTGACTCCCTCGCGGTAACTTCAATTACATTCATTGTGATCTCAATTGTGAAGAGACAATATATCACCTTTTGTTTGACTGCCCTTTCAGCTCAGAATGCTGAAATTATGTTAGAATTTAGTGGAATCATGATCTAGATTTTTTCACGATGATTGAGGTTGCCAAAGGTGCTTTCGGCCACTGTTTCTTGAAGGATATTTTGGCCTTAGTGGTCCAGAGCATCTGGAGACAGAGAAATGATTTCATCATCAGGAATATTGCTCCCTCTTTTTTCTTAGCAGAACTGCTTCAACGACATGCTGAAGTTGTAAATGCTTTGATTTAGGTCCTCTCTTAAATTCAGAGTTGCTTTATGGCTAAACTCTCAATAATTTTACCTCCCCCTCCCTCCCTTTTGTTTCTTTAAATCTGTCGCTTTGGTATATTTTGTTATCTTTTTTATTAAATAAAATCGTGTTGTAGGGGCTTACCCTACAACCTTTCACCGTAAAAAAAGTCTTAATAATTTAGATAGGGTTGTTCAATATCCAACATCTACGTAGTTGGCTGATATTATAATTTGGTGTATGGACTACTATTACACTAGTATGCGACGTACTTCTCCATGTCTACAAAAGAATACAATTCACGTTTTTTAACAAGTTAAATAATTTAAAATTTGACTATATTTATATGAAAATATAAACATTTATAGTAGAAAATATGTGTTGCTAAATTAGCTATAGAATATATTTTTATTTGAAGACAAACCCTAATACTATTTTCTATAAATTTAAATTTAGTTAAACCTGAGCTAGATTGATCCATCTAGATATTATAGTTGCATTTTTTATAGACGGAGAGAGTGTTCTATGGCTATTTATGTATGATTAGTATGCTACATGCTGTATGAAGCATTGTATTTGAATGACCTCTTCTGATAGAATATCGAGTTATTATTATATAATAATTGGTCATGTGGTGTACCATTTGTGATGACTCTTCAAATGTGTTTAGACCATGATGATAAGAGATTTAAGTGGGCTGACATAATATTGGGTCTCAAGGAACAAAAAAGGGTACTGGGCCAAAAAGTTGGTCCAAAAAGGCCGACCACATGTGGGCAATTTGGGCTGAGCGTAAGTAAATAATAGAAAACAGCCCATGCTATATGGGCTAAATTAATTGTTGTGACATTTGTTGGTTCTAGTTATATATCTGCCATGTTATAAGTGTGATGCCAGTGTTTTGTTTGGTGATATTGCGATAGGTTTAGTGACAGATATTGCTCCCGCGAGTCAGTGATAGAAGACCGTCCACATGAGTTTGTCTTTCTAGATAAGTTAGAAGAACAAATAGCACTCTTCATTTAGGAAAAAGAACATGAGAAGTCTCATCAAAATCCACATTGCCAAGCTCTTAAAATATAGAAACAATTATTGGAAACAAAGGTACATTGAGAGATGGGTGACGCTCGGAGATTAATGCACTAAATTTTTTATGTTGCTGCAACAAACAGATATAGGCATAACGTGATTGTTGCATTAGCAAATGATGAAGGTATTAGTCTATCTAGACATGAGGAGAAAGTTGCTTGTTTCTGGAAGGACTTCAAGGAAAGGATGAGGACTTGGTATTAGTCTATCAGATAACCCAAGCATGCTCTTCAATCTTGTGGACTTGGTTCAGCTAGTAGAAGGACTTGATACTCTTACACTGCCTTTTTCTACTGATGAAGTCGACAGCATCGTGCAGATATGCCATCTGACAAGGCTCAAGGACCTGATGGCTTCAATGCTAGATTCTTGAAGACCTGTTGATATATTATTAAAAATGTTTTTATAAACTCTGCCATGACTTCTTTGATAACTCTATTAATCTAGAAGGCCTAAACAACTCTATCATAACCTTGATCCCCAAGGTGAAAACCCTGGTCAAGGTTAATTACTTTAGACCTATCTCTCTGTTAAGATAGCCATCAAGTTGTTCACCAAATTGCTTGGCAACAAGCTACAACCAAGATTCAGCACCTTATTCACAAGAATCAATATGGGTTCATTAAAAACAGATCTATTCAAGATTGTTAGTCCTATACATATGAATATATCCACCAATGACATTAGTAAAAAAATGAAGTGGTTATTTTGAAACTTGACTTTGCTAAGGCTTTTGACACAATAGAGCATAGTGCTATTCTGGCAATGCATAAGCAACTTGGTTTCCATAACAGATGGATCCTTTACATTGAGTCAATCCTTTGCTCTAGAGCATCGACTATTTTCTTGAGTGGTGTCCCTGGCAAAATTTTCTTATGAAAAAGAGGGGTCTGGCAAAGGGATCCCCTCTCACCTCTTCTCTTTGTCATCACTGTGGATCTCCTCCAATGTATCATTAATAAAGCAAGAACTCTTGGTATCTTCTCAGCACCCCTTGAGAATAGCAGCTTGTCTGAGTTCCCGGTCATCCAATATGTAGTTGATACTCTCATCATTATGAAGGCTTCGTAGAGGTATTTGTTCTATTTAAAAGGAATTCTTCACTCGTTCTCAATCTCAACCGGGCTTAAAATCAACTTTAACAACTCCCGTCTCCTGCCCATCAACCTGAATGCCTCCAAAAGTGATCAGTTGGTAGAAGTTTTTGAATGTCAAACTGGCTCTTTTCCTTTCATCTATCTAGGTTTGCCGATGGGACTCATAAAGCCAAGAATCAAGGATTATCTATATCTCATAAACAAAGTTGAAAGAAGATTGAACGCCGCCAACATTTGGCTCTCAATGGCGGGGAGACTTACCCTGGTTAATTCAACTTTTATAGCTATGCCTATCTTTGCAATATGTACCTTGAAGCTGCAAGTAACAGTTATTGATGTCATTGACCGTGTGAGAAGGAATTGTCTCTAGAGAGGCAGCGATGAGAGTGCCCATTGAAATCCCCTCATTGCGTGGGAAAAAGTGACATGGCCTAAGAATAAGGGTGGACTGGAAGTACTTAACTTCAAAATTTAGAATACACCTCTCCTGTTGAAATTCTTGCATAAATTATATGGCAGGCAAGATATCCCTTGGAGGAATCTTGTTTAGAGCTCATACTATGCTTTGGGCTTGGTACCTCTCGACTCTTCTGAAAAAGGCTCCTTTTGGTGGAAAAGTGTTTTTAGATTGGTGGACTACTTTAGAGGTCATGCTATGCTTCGAGTTGGGGATGGAAGGACCATCCTCCTGCGGCAAGATGTTTGGAACAATATTTCCCCCAAATATTCCTTCCCTTGCCTCTTTCGTTTGACAGAAAGAAAGGATGTTCTCTTCAGGAATTTCTGGACAATATAAATCTAGAAGATAATTTCCATACTTCTCTCTCTCCTCAAGCCACTGAAGAATATCAAGTTTTCTATGAGATTGTTGGCCAAATACAAAATTCTAGGGAGGGCAAAGACAGTTGGATACGTCCTTGGGGCAATGCCAATTTTAGTTCTTCCAATTTCTATAATTTAACTTTTAGATTAGTCCAACCACCATCCCCTTTCAACTAGATCTGGTAGTCAAAAGTTTGTAAGAAAATCAAGAGTTTTGTCTGGCTGGTCTTCAAAGACAGAATTAACTCAAAAAACCTTCTTAGAAGGAAAGGTTTTCTAACTCTTGGCAGTAACTTCAATTGCATTCTTTGTGATCTCAATTGTGAAGAGAAACATATCACCTTTTGTTTGACTGCCCTTTCAGCTCAGAATGCTTATGTTAGATTTTAGTGGAATCATAATCTGGATTTTTTTCACGATGATTGAAGTTGCCAAAGGTGCTTTTGGCCACTGTTTCTTGAAGGATATTTTGGCCTTAGTGGTCTGGAGCATCTAGAGACAGAGAAATGATATCATCATCATGAATATTGCTCCCTCTTTTTCTTCTTAGCGGAGCTGCTTCAACGACATACTGAAGTTACAAATGCTTTGATTTATCTCCTCTCTTAAATTCATGGTTGCTTTATAGCTAAACTCTCGATAGTTTTACCTCTCCCTCTCTCTCTTTTGTTTCCTTAAATCTATCGCTCTGGTATATTTTGTCATCTTTTTTGATTAAATAAAATCATGTTGCCGTAAAAGAAGTCTTAATAGTTTAGATAGGGTTGTTCAATATCCAACATCTACGTAGTTGGCTAATATTATAATTTGGTGTATGGAATACTATTACACGAGTATGCGACGTACTCCTCCATATCCACAAAAGAATACAATTCACGTTTTTTAACCGGTTGAACAATTTAAACTTTGACTAAATTTATATAAAAAATATAAACTTTTATAGTAGAAAATAAGTGCTGCTAAATTAGTTATAGAATATATTTTTATTTGAAGACAAACCCTAATACTATTTTCTATAAATTTAAATTTGGTTAAACCTGAGCTAGATTGATCGATCTAGATATTATAGTTGCGTTTTTTATAGACGGAGAGAGTGTTCTATGGCTATTTATGTATGGTCAGTATGCTACATGCTGTATGAAGCATTATATTCGAATGACCTCTTCTGATAGAATGTCGAGTTATTATTATATAATAATTGGTCATGTGGTGTATCATTTGTGACGACTCTTTAAATGTGTTTATGTTGGGAACTTGTTCTCAAATGCTATGAATTAAGAACAAGACAACATAAAATGTTAAATATTAATGCCCTTCGTCCGCTGAAGCATTATTTTCCTAAGGATTTAATGAACTTCGGACGAAGACCATGAGTGAAGTATCACGAAGGTCATACCTTCGTGATTAAACTTACAAAATAATATGAAATAATATATAAAACATGAGACATTAAAGATAGATGTACCAGAAATAAGTAACATCATTCACATATTTTATTATATGAACATAAAAATGTCAGAACATAGAGTTTAAGTACATTTATACCTTCTCCTTGACAGATAATAATTCCCGGGCAATGCGTTTGCAATTACATGAATGCGTGAACAGTAAAGGAATACTGTTCACTATTTATAGACACAGGACACAGCCTGTAAGGAATTACAATCATGCCCCTTATAAAAGTTTACAACAATGACTCAGACCCTTATGGGCTAAAAGGTCATTCTATCTTTAAGTCGGTTCGATCCTTCGTCTTCGGGCATGCTATAACACCGAAGCTTCATGAGTGGTAACTTCGGTCATCATGTATAAGCAGCTTTAGCCGAAGCTGTTTCTTCCTGCAGGACCTTCGGCGACGAAGCATGGTCCCAACAGTAGCCCCTTCGTGGTGCTAGATCGTTTTTCGTAACGAGCTTGATCCGTGAAAAAAGTCTCTTAGGCTTCGGGAAGCCGAAGGTCCGAAAAACACCTTCCCTGAGCTCGTTGCCGAGAAACGATACAGTTTTCGAGCGCGGAGCGGTCCTACCATGCAGGTTCACCTTCTTGGTTTTTGCGGCCCACCGTGTAGTGGGTGCGAGTGACTGTTTGCCCGGTGAAAAAATCCTGACGATTCACCTTCTTATCTGCAACACTATATAAACAAACAGGTAGGTGTGAAGTTACCACGGCATTCATTGCTATTGCACTGTTTTGCTGCCAAAAATTTGACCATAGCCGAAGCTTGATTTTTGCATTCAAAACGAAGCTCCAGCTTGGTTTGTGCTTCGTCACGAGCATAGCTTCGGAAAAAAGGTTATTGACTTCCAAAGAATTTTTTCAAGAAAATTTAAAATCAAATGGCCAGAATACGCTCCACTGCTAGGGTTGAGCGTGATGGAGACGAGACCGAAGCCGTTGAAACTGTTCCGATTTCTGAAGCGATGAGGCGTTTCGGGCTGGTTCCATCAGAAGACACACCTGCTGCCGAAGCAACGCAAGCTGATGTTGAAGAAGTTGGTTCCGAAGATGAGTACAACTGCGGGATGCCAAGCAAACCTAGTCATTTGGACTTTGGAAAGTCCACCATCTCTGAAGCTGATCTTCCAAAAATGGTGAAGCTGGGCTACTTTAGTGAAACAAAAAAGGAGCTGGTTCGTTTTGGCGGGGAGGAGATTACTCCGAAGATGGAAAAGAATGAAGTTGTTGTGTTCAAAAGCTTCTTTAAAGCAGGATTAAGATTTCCTTTGAATGGGATGATTGCTGATGTGTTGAAGAAGTTTGGGGTTTACCTTCATCAGCTGACCCCTAACGCTATTGTTAGATTAAGTGTTTATATTTGGGCCCTTCGTAGCCAGGGAGTGGAACCGTTCGGTGAAGGTTTCTGTCGAGTCCATGAACTACACTATCAGACTAAAGCCAGAGGAGATGGTCTTCATGAGAATTTTGGATGTTACAACTTTGCTTATCGTAAAACTTTGAAGTTTCCAGTGATAAGCTACCGAAGCAAATGGCCAGCCGGATGGAAATCTGAGTGGTTTTATGTTAAAGTTGATAAAGATGAAGATAAATTGGTCAAGAGTCCACTAGAGCTAACCTTCGGAGAAACGAGGCCCCGATGCAACATGATAAGTGGAAGCCCGAGCCAAATTGCTTTGGCTGAATTTCGCGTGATTTCAGATCATATTGGCACTAAAGACTTGGTGCAGGAATTTCTGGCTTTTAAAGTGTTTCCAACAATGAGGGATTGGGAGATGCCGAAGCTGGAGGGAGAAAAGAAAAAGGGAGAATTTGTTCGATTATCGTATTACTACAAGTTTAAAAAACACTTTAAAAAACCCTGCCAAGAGTGGCTGGACACAATCGAGATTATGTGCAACGATATCCTCGGAAATTACTCTAAGAAAGAAGATCAGTTGATGACTGCAGCCTTCGACACTCGTCTGAAGCGAAGATTGAATCGTGTGCTAGATGCTTTGAATTTTGATTACCCTGATTACGAGCAACTGGGCGGAGATGCCGAAGGCCCTAAGAGAAAGAGGATTGCCAGCGCCCAAGACAAAGAAAGCACCAAATTGGCCAAAAAGGAAAAAGAAATTTCTGAAAAACTGAGCCCTGGACCGAGGGTAACTGTTTCAAGGAAAAGAAAAGATACATCTCTAAAACCTGCATCTCCAAAACCAAAGACGTCGGCCTAGGAGGAGGAAGCTCCTGCGACACCTTCTGCTGCCGAAGTGGAAGAGATTCTGAAGGTAATGACTGAACCTTTGCCTATCAAGCTAAGCCCGCTGGCGCCAGAACTGACGAAGTTTTTTTAGAAGGGCAAAGAAGCTTCGGCAGCAGAAAGTCCCACAAAGCCGAAAAAACGAAGAATTATCTAAGTGGCTGATGTCATTCATCCAACACTGCCACCGACCTCGGCGTTAAAAATTGTCACTGCCGATCCCACAGCCATCGGAGCCGAAACCGCCGGAGCCGAAACTGGAGGAGCCGAAGCCACCGGAGCCGAAGCCACCGGGGCCGAAACCGGGACAAACGAAGATCTTAACCTGGAAACTACACTTGAAGATATTGACAATATGCTTCTGAGAATGGCTGAAGAAGAAACTGCTGTGGTTACAGTGAACACGACAACAGAAAAAGGAAAAGAGCAGATTGAAGACATTTTGGAAAAAGAAGATTTTAATTTTCAAGATATACTTGGACAAGAGTTGTCAGACGCTGAAAAAGAAGAGCTGAAGAAATATGCTATATCCTGTGGATACAAACCAGGGTCTCTGCTATTTGGTGGAGTCAATGAAGGGAAGCTGAGATGCCTTCGGAACCGAACCAAGGCCAAGGTTGTTAGGACCTTCTCCAAAAGCGTTGGCCTACCGAAGATTGAAGCGGACCTCTGCAGATACCAGCGACAGCATATCGCCGGTAGCTTGCTCTATGCTAATTTCAAGGTAAAAAAGTCTCGATTTTTTATTATTATATATTTTTTATTTTGAATTAAGTTGTTTTCTGACGAAGGTTGTTTTGGCAGAGTATACTTCTAAGTAAAGTGCTGAGAATGCAACAAGATCTTGAGGATGAAAAGAACGAAGCTATTATCAAAGATCTAGAAAACAAAGTCAAAAATTACGAAGCTGCTCTGAAGGAAAAAGACTCCATTGTTCAAGATCTTAAAATCAAAGTTAAAGATCATGAAGCTGCCTTGGAAAAGAAGGACTATGTCATTCATTCTATGGAAGGTTCATTGGCTGAAGCCCATGCCAAAAATAACAGGTTAAATAATGAATTACTCAAAAAGTCAGAAAAATCTGAGCAGGAAAAGAAGAACCTCGAAACAAGTCTCAAGACCGAAATCGAGAAGAATTCAAATTTGCAAAAATCATTGAAGGAGCTTCATGAGAAATGCTTAAACTTCGGCAGCCGATGCGTGCAGCGGCTGAAGGATGTGTTTCACTCAATTGGAGCCAGCTCTGATACATTTACACCTTCAGCTGAGAACCTACCTAGCACCCTAGAATACATTGAAGGCGAGGTTGATGCACTTGACGAAGTTATTGCTGGGCATGCTGACTTCTGCGCCCTGCTAGCTTCTCGAGGCACAGCCACCGCTTTTCTGAAGGCTGGCTGTACGCACGGAAAAATTATAAATAGGCCAAACTTCAGCTTGTCACCAGCAGATTTGGTTGACATCCCAAGCCTAGCCCGAAGCGTTGAAAACAGATTTATGACTCAGATTTGGGTAAATGGCGGGCGAAAAATGGCTGGTGACGAAGCTCGGAGCCACCTTAAGCCGGTGAGAAACTTATACTTGTTACTTTCACCTTCTCCTTGAAATTTGCACCTTTCTTATTCTGCTTTAATATGTGCAGGATGGTGAAGCTGAAGAATGACGGGCTGAAGCTTAACAGTTGCTGTAAAAGACTTTCCTGCAAAAAATTCTGAAGAGATCTTTGTAATATAATTGTGGAAAAAACTTATGTAAATTTGTGCATACCTTGTAATATATCTTTTCTCCTTTATCCGTGTGCAATCTGCTTTGCTGTGAACGAAACTTTACTTTTGAGCCGAAGGCGAAAAACACCTTCCCTTCTTTTCGTACACAACGAAGCATGAAAATTTCCTCTTTCTCCGAAGTTTTTCCTCATAGCCGAAGCATCTGCCTTTTCTATATGATACGATGATGATGATCCTATATATGTCTAAATGAATGTTTATGAATGCAAATGTCATGATGTAATGCATTGTGCAAATGATTATTTGAATGTACATCCAAAAAACCATAATCATAGCCCTCATTCCCTTGAGAATGACTCAAATCTTTTTGCCGTTTATTTTTCGGCTTCACCGTTTACTTTTCGGTGTATCAGCGTTGACTTTTCGCTGTAAGCCTCCCTTAGGAGCTTCTTCGCCTTTTACTTTCGGCGGAATCAGCGTTTATTTTTCGCTGTAAGCCTCCCTTAGGAGCTTCTTCGCCTTTTACTTTCGGCGGAATCAGCGTTTATTTTTCGCTGTAAGCTCTGCATTCCCTTGGGAACGACTTTTGAGCTTCTCCTTCTTTTCTTTTTCCATTGCACTCGATGGTGCGTTGTCAGCTTTTACATTTACATTTTTTGGGGGATATCACTCTTATAGAATTGAAATAAGGAAAAGAAAAATTACATGTTGTGGCCCCATTAAAAACCTTTCTCCCCCTTTGGAAAGGAAAAGGGTGCCATAAGGAAAACTAAAACAACAATAAAAAATAAAAAAAGATTACATCAAGTTACACATAATACCGCCGAAGCTCATCCGCATTCCACGACCTAGGAATGTCGTTGCCGTCCATATCCTTTAATCTGTAGGAACCAGGTCTTGACGAAGATACTACCAGAAAGGGGCCTTCCCATTTTAGTTGTAGTTTGCCCACTGTGTCTGGGTTGGCCACTCTTCGAAGCACCAAATGTCTTGGCTTAATGTTCTTCAACCGAACCTTTCTATCACGCCATTTTATTGTTTCGGCTTGGTATTTATTGATGTTTTCCACAGCCTGAAGTCTGATCCCTTCTATAGCATCTTTGTCCACAGAACAATCAGCTCCGTCTATCGCCGAAGCCACTGTTCTTATTGATCCTGCCTTAGCCTCTTCTGGGGTTATTGCTTCATCACCAAACAGCAATTTGAATGGTGTAAAACCTGTTGACCTTGATACTGTTGTGTTGTGGCTCCACACCACTTTAATTAATTCTTCTGGTCACTTTCCCCTTGGCTGATTGAATATTAACTTCATTATTCCTGTCATTATGATGCCATTAGCCCTTTCAACTAGTCCATTTGATTCTGGATGTCGAACTGACGCAAAATGGATCTTTGTGCCAATTTGTTCACAAAATTCTTTGAAAGCTTCGGAGTCAAACTGCGTTCCATTGTCCACAGTGATAGCCTTCGGCACTCCGAAGCGACAAACAATGTTTTGCCAGAAAAACTTTTGAACAGTAACCGAAGTTATTGTGGCTAAAGGCTTTGCCTCAATCCATTTAGAAAAATATTCCACTGCCACTACAACATATCTTAAATTCCCTTGTGCTGGTGGTAGCGGACCTAACAAATCAAGGCCCCACCTTTGCAATGACCAAGTGGGTTGTATTAACTGAGTTAGAGATGAAGGTTGTTTTTGATCTCTTGCACATTTCTGACAACCTTCGCACTTTTGGACTAGTTCCGCTGCATCCGAAGCTGCTTTTGGCCAATAAAATCCTTGGCGAAAAACTTTTCCCAGCAAAGGCCTAGATCCAATGTGAGATCCACACAAGCCTGCATGTATTTCCTTCACCAATTCTATACCTTCGGCTCTAGATAAACATTTGAGTAACGGAGAGCAGACACCATGCTTATACAGCTCCCCTTCTATTATTACATATGGACGAGCTCTTGCCTCTATTCTCTTGTTATAAGCTTCGTCATCTGAAAGGAAATTACCCTTAAGGTAAGAGATGATCTCAGTTCTCCAGTCTTCACTATAAACAGGAGATATGTTGAGGACCGCTCTTTCAAGAAGTTCAACCGAAGGTGCTTTTATTGTTTCAAAAAATACTTCCGAAGGTAAGGGCAGCCCCTGTGCTGCTGACTTGGCTAGCAAATCAGCATGCTCATTTTCTCCTCGAGGAATATTTTTTACAGAAAACCCTTCAAAGGAAGCTTCAATCCTTCGGACAGTATCTAGATACTTCTCAAGCTTCGGGTCTCTTGCCTTACAACTCTTGTCAATATGACCAGAGATAACCTGGGAATTAGTTTTAAGAACCGCCCTTCTGATTCCCATTGCCTTTAACTTCTGAAGACCCAAAAGTAAAGCTTCGTACTCAGCAATGTTATTTGTGCAGCTAAAATCAAGTCTTGCTGCGTAGCAAGTTTTAACTTTGGAGGGTGCGACCAACACAGCGGCTGCTCCTGCTCCGAAGGTTCCCCAAGAACCATCGCAGAATACTGTCCATGCTTCGGCATCTTTATTTGCCTCTTCTACTTGAGCCCCTGGCGTCCAGTCAGCAATAAAGTCAGCTAACGCCTGGGACTGAATCGAAGATCTGTGTACATAATCAATGCAGAATTCATTAAGTTCCGCAGCCCACTTTCCAATCCTTCCAGTAGCTTCTCTATTTCTCATAATGTCCTTCAATGGTTGTGAAGAAGGGACAATTATATTGTATGCTTGGAAATAATGCCGAAGCTTTCTAGAAGCCATCAAAACAGCATATAGCACCTTCTCCAATTCTGTATAATTTTTCTTTGATAAACTAAGAACTTCAGATACAAAGTATATTGGAGCTTGCTTCTTGATTTGCCCTTCAAGCTTCTCTTGGACAAGTGTCGCACTTACCGCTGAGTGCGAGGCTGCCACATATAACAACAGAGGAGCCTCTGACGTTGGTGGAGTTAGCGTTGTTAGGTTTATCAAATATTGCTTCAGCTCTTCGAAGGCTCTCTGCTGGACCAGTCCCCATTGAAAAACTTTGGCTGACTTCAGCACTTCGAAAAATGGTAAATTTCTCTCTGCTGATCTAGATATGAATCTGTTGAGAGATGCCAGTCTCACTGTCAATCTTTGAGCCCCCTTCTTTGTATTGGGTGGTTCCATTCAAAGGATAGCTTCGATTTTATTTGGATTAGCCTCAATCCCTTTTGTTGTAACTAGGCAGCCAAGAAATTTCCCTTTCTTCACCCCGAAGACACATTTTTCTGGATTCAACTTTAAACCGGCCTGTCTGAAATTAGCGAAGGTTTCCTGGAGGTCAGTAATGTGATTCTCTTGCTTCGTGCTTTTTACAATGATATCATCAACATAAGTTAACACATTTCTGCCTATCTGAGACTGAAGAACCTTCGCTGTCATTCTGCTGAAGCTTCCTCCAGCATTCTTGAGCCCCTCAGGCATCTGAAGGTAACAATATGTTCCACTAGGGGTTATGAAGCTGGTCTTCGGCTCATCCTCCTTCTTCATCCAGATTTGATGATAGCCTGAATAACAGTCCAGCAGACTCATAAGCTCTGATGAAGCTGCTGCATCAACTAAGGAATCTATCCTTGGCAATGGAAACTCGTCATTCGGACAGGCCTTGTTGAGATCAGTAAAATCGATACACATCCTCCATTTACCATTGGCCTTTTTTACCATAACAGTGTTAGCCAGCCATTCTGGGTATTTTACCTCTCTGATAACTCCAGCACTGAGAAGTCTTTTCACTTCATTTCGAGCACCTTCGGCCTTGTCATCAGACATCTTCCGAAGCCTCTGCTTTCTGGGTCTAAAGGATGGATCAACATTAAGCGAATGTTCAATAACATTCCTGTTAACTCCGCAAAGATCATTAGCCGACCATGCAAAGACATCTTTGTTGTTGAACAAGAATCTTATCAAGGTTTTCTCTTGTTCCTCAGACAATTGAGATCCCAGCAGCACCTTCTGCTCTGCGATATCTTCACATAAAAGCATGGGTTTCGGCTGATCGGCCGAAGCAGCCTTATCCCTTCTATGCTTGTACTGCTTACAAGCTTCGGCTTCATCTATGTTATGGATTGCCTTTGAATCAGTCCAATTCCCTTCGGCCTTTCTGGCGGCTTCCTGACTCCCATAAATAGCAATAGGTTCCTGATCTGAAGGTATCTTCATGCAAAGATATGCTGGATGAAGAATTGCTTCGAAAGCATTGAGTGTTCCACGACCAATGATAGCAATGTAAGGATACTCCATGTCAACAATGTCAAATACAATTTGCTCAGTCCTTGTGTTGTTGACGAATCCGAAGATTACTGGCATGGTAATCTTACCAAGTGCTACAATCTGCCGCCCTCCGAAGCCACAAAGAGGGTGCGTAGCATCATGAATCTTGTCTTCGGGCTCTTGCATTTGTCTGAAGGCCTTAGCAAATATGATATCTGCTGCACTGCCTGTATCAACCAAAACATTATGGACCAGAAATCCTTTGATCACACAAGAAATAACCATGCATCATTGTGTGGGTAATCCTTGAGCTGAAGATCCTCTTGAGAAAAGGTAATTGGGATGTGAGACCATGTTGATTTGATGAAGGGTCCTTGTACCCCTACATGTTGTACTCTTCTCTGTGCCTCCTTCTTCTGTTTCTTGTTAGCTGGCTCTGAGCATGAACCGCCTGTTATCGGGAGAATCAGCTTCGGAGCCGAAGCAGTTCCAGCTTGGTTCTTGAACGAAGCCATTGTCTCAGGAAAGTGGAAGTGAGTTCACCGGAGGTGGGCGCCAATGTTGGGGACTTGTTCTCAAATGCTATGAATTAAGAACAAGGCAACATAAAATGTTAAATATTAATGCCCTTCGTCCGCTGAAGCATTATTTCCCCAAGGATTTAATGAACTTCGGACGAAGACCATGAGTGAAGTATCACGAAGGTCATACCTTCGTGATTAAACTTACAAAATAATATGAAATAATATATAAAACATGAGACATTAAAGATAGATGTATCAGAAATAAGTAACATCATTCACATATTTTATTATATGAACATAAAAATGTCAGAACATAGAGTTTAAGTACATTTATACCTTCTCCTTGACAGATAATAATTCCCGGGCAATGCGTTTGCAATTACATGAATGCGTGAACAGTAAAGGAATACTGTTCACTATTTATAGACACAGGACACAGCCTGTAAGGAATTACAATCATGCCCCTTATAAAAGTTTACAACAATGACTCAGACCCTTATGGGCTAAAAGGTCATTCTATCTTTAAGTCGGTTCGATCCTTCGTCTTCGGGCATGCTATAACACCGAAGCTTCATGAGTGGTAACTTCGGTCATCATGTATAAGCAGCTTTAGCCGAAGCTGTTTCTTCCTGCAGGACCTTCGGCGACGAAGCATGGTCCCAACAGTTTATATCATGATGATAAGAGATTCAAACAGGCTAACATAATATTGGGTCTCAACTCTCAAGGAACCAAAAAAAAAGGGTACTGTACAAAAAAGTTGGTCCAAAAAGGCCGGCCATATGTGAGCCATTTGGGCTGAGCGTAAGTAAATAATAGAAAATAGCCCATGCTATATAGGCTAAATTAATTGTTGTGACATTTGTTGGTTATGGTTATATATCTGCCAAGTTATAAGTGTGATGCTAGTGTTTTGTTTGGTAATATTACGATAAATTTAGTGACAGATATTACTCCCGCGAGTCAGTGATAGAAGAACGGTTGTCGCTGTATCTACAACGGCGTCCTTTAATTTGGTTGCCGTGACGATAGTCACTTCGTTAATGCAGTGTCACAGAATGAAAGCCTCTATGTCTATGACATGGAACAGAATCTAACTGTCATAAAAGTTCAGATTTCACGTGGTGAGTGCGCATAGCATAACAAGATCCATCTTTCTACTCGCTCGGTCCACATGAGTTTATCCTAAATTAACCAAAAATATATACAAGATTAAATTATTTTAAAATAAAAGAATTATATATTATGATAATTCAAGTCACGATAAATCTAATAATATTATTTTTATGTTATAAAATTTTATGAAACATCTAGTATAACAGGTTAAAGTTAATAACGATTGACTTAAGATAAACCTTTAAAAAAAATAAACTCATAGAGGGAAGGAGTATATCACAGTGCCGTTCACCATGCATGGAGCCACAACACAGCCCTTGACTCGGGCATGCAACGGGTCTGGGCATTAACTAGCCTGTCCCCTCTTAATAAGTCTGAGTTTGTTTTTCCAGCAGTGCCGTCCACTGATCCACCCTTGCTATCCTATACCGTGTAGTAGTAGGTAATGACGAGGGTGGTGGAAGCTAGATTACTCTGAGAGTGACGGAGCGGAGGTGACAGACGAAGTTTTGAGTCCATTAACTGGGGTGCTGGGTAGCGGATCGGACTGATTGATCGCAATCACTAGCGTTGCGGGTCACTCTCCTGCCCAATCTAGTAACTATCTAACTGTAGCTGTATGTAATTCAGAAAAAAAAACATCAGCTTCAGCTCCAATGCTTTTTTCGCCACAAATTCGAGTGAGCCTTTACCGATTGTCGCTCCATGGGTACTCGGCACAAATTTCGTCACCGTTACTTAGTGTCGTGACAGCGATTTTTCTTTGTCGAGTATCGGCTAAAAAAATACCTGGTAAAAGAAGCTGTTGATGATGTACAGTTCGCCGAGATTTATTTGCCGAATGTCACACTCGGTAAAACATTCACCGAATGGTTTTCAGATTTTGTCGAGCGTTTTAGACAATTGACAAAGCAGTTGATTTCGGTGGCGAAAGGTAGCTGTGTGCGTGGATCAAGTCAACAACAGCACCCGCCGTCCCTATCCTCGCGTCAGGCGGGCCTCACGTATAGTGGGTCGTCGACGGAAAATCCCTCGCCTTCTTGTCCTCTTGTACCGCCGCCCGCCGTGGTCATCGACGCGTCCTTCCTTGTTCATAGCTATTAGCGAGCTTCTTCTAGTTCCAAGCTCTACAGACAGTAGTCATTCGTCATAGGGGGATCGGAGCCGTACGGTGGTGGACGCCGACGTTTCGCTGGAAGGTGGTGCTGCTCGTACGCGCGTGCCGGTGACGAAGACACGAACCCCAAGCCGGCCGCGCCACAAGGACATCACGTATTATATTCACGTACGCGCGGGACGAATGGACAGCCATCCACCAAGGGTCACTGCCTCTCCCAGCTGTCTCGCTCCGCAGGCAGGACCATAGCATCGACGAGCATGGGCACGGTCCGGCGCTGGCACCACAACAGTTGTCGACCAGCTGCGTCTGCGTCTGCAGCTGCGTGCTACACGAGACACGAGTGCACGAACACGACTAGCGCATGCTGCGGCGTTCGGCAATCGGGGGATCAGTTTCTAGCACCTACGCCTACCTAACATTTCCATACCACCATTACGGCAAGAAGCGTCGTCGGGGCCGGGGTGCTAGAGCTAGCTAGCTAGGCACCGCATTCAGTTCACGTGGCCATGCATACAGGGGGGTGGTGTGGTGGTCCACGCTCTCGCCGTCCGACACGGACTACACGCAGCGGTTGTGATCACGCACGGCCCGGTGCACGGCCTCTACATCAACGTCCACTGCTACGAATTATTCACCCAAAATTTTTATTGATTGGTAGCACCGTGTTCTTTTATTGATTGGTACTGGAAGCTCGCCCAAGACAATTTTCTTCCTTAAAGCTGTTCTGAGCTCTTTTGCTGGTCAAAACATTTGCCTTTCTTCTACTTGCTCTTTGGCCAAAGCCTCTTGCATTGCAAGGAGTCCACCCCACCACTTCTCTCTATTATATATATTGCAAGAGCTTCCTTGCAAGCAATATAATATACATCTTTTTCTTGCTCATAGAGATCATCATCTCTATTTGCTAGTTTGGTTTGGTCACCCTCTAAATCCTCCACTAGCTTGGCGTGGTGAATAACTTGGTCTTAGGATCCTATTTTTTTAGTTATGTTATCATATTCTTCGTCACTAGATCCATCATTACTAGAGCTATCACTAAGTTCCCATAGGATTGTATCCCTTATTGTGCCCATGCTTGATCTCTGAAATGAACGTGGATGCCTAGAGAGTGAATTAGGACTTCCTATTTATCGCTCTAAACTAGGCCTCTAATTTAATCTCTTAAACAAAACCTATGCGGATAACCAAGAAAGCTAGTGCAATAAAGACTCTGTCCAAGTGTTGCTATCTCTACCGCAAAATGAGTTATGCAACCTAAGTTTCAGTTCTACCAACTAGCCTATGATCTAAGCTAGGAATGGTAAAGCACATAACTAAAGGAATAAATATAAATGCAGAAGCTTAAGTAAGGTAGCACATTGACGTGGGTATCAAGAACCATGCAAGGTTCTTACTAATCCTCGTTGGTGCCCCTACACAAAGGTGAAGTGATCATGATGCCCAAGAGGGGGTGAATTGGGCTTTTCTAAAATTATTGCATAAGATTAAACCCTAATCACAAGACCAACTTCACCCAACAAGTTAGCAAGATCAAATGAAGCAAAGAACACTAGAACAATCCTAATTAATCAAGCCATAGCTAAGAATGTAAGTACTAGAAAGTAAATTGCTCAAATGAAATGCGGAATGTAAAGCAAGGGTTTAGATGAGTCCTCCAATTTTTTCCGAGGTATCAAAGAGTCGGCACTCCACTATTCCTCGTTGGAGCACCCGCGTAAGGGTATAGCTTCCCCTTAGTCCTCACAAGGACTAAGTGCTCACTATGAGATGATTCTTTGCCTCTCTGGCGTGATGAATCCCTCACAACCGCGTATAGCTTTGAGTCAGGTCACCAACAAAGCCTCCGAGGTGATCACCGAGCTCCAATCGCCACCAAGCCGTCTAGATGATACGCCAATCACCAAGAGTAACAAGCTCTAGACTTTCACTTGACTATGACAAACCTAATGTGAGTGGTGTGTGATCTAGGTGGCCCTCTCTTGCACTAATGAGGCTCTAATCGTGAGATTATGATTTGTTAATTACCTCACTATGCAAAGGGGTTGGGGGCAATGAATACCAAGTGGTTGGGGGCAGCAAGACATTCAATTTGGCTGGTGGAGGGGGTATAAATACCCACCAACCAAAATATAGCTGTTATTGTACAGATCAGCCACAAGCGCACCGGACCGCTTTCTGACAACTCGTCCTTCATCGCTCCCGGTCCATCGATATGAACCCACATGACCTTCACCTTTATCATCGACCACCGTCCCTATGATCCACACCTGCACACCACAAGGCGGCTGACATGGTTATAAAACACATAAATCATGCCTTAGTTAGTCCACAACTCAACTCGAAACGCTACATGTTGACAATCACTCATCATCAACTCGAACCACAAGGGACAAATCAACCTTGTGTTCGCAAAGGTGAGGGTCATGAGGCGACAACATAAGCTCAAACTAATGCTTTGGTTGGTGATGAGTTAAATTTGGATGAAATTGTGAGTGATCCTGCACTCTGGAAGCAAATATGTGATTATCCTCCTCAAATTAGAGACCAAGTTAGAAGATCATACATATTTAAGGGACCAATCCAACCTATTGTGAATTTTCCTCACAAATAATCTGGAGATTGCAGAAGAGCCTTCCAACAATAATGGTATAAGAGGTATAATTGGATAGAGTATATCATATCAAAGGATGCAACATTTTTCTTCTATTGTTTTCTTTTTAAGGAACTACGGAGGAAGGAACATTCTGGTTTTGATGCGTTCAACAAAGTAGGGTTTAATGATTGGAAGCGTGCATATAAATCTTTGCTAGAGCATGTTGGTAGTATGAATAGTGCTCACAATAATTGTCTTAAACATTATGATTATTTTAAAAACCAAAGGCAAAGTGTGTCAAGAATGTTCTTAAGGGCAACAAAGGATTTTGGAGAATTATATCAAAGGTGTTTAACTACATCTCTAGAGTGCTTGCGATTTTTAATATCACAAGGCATGGCATTTCATGGGCACGATGAATCAACTATATATCTCTTTAAACATGGGTCATTTTCTAGATATGATAAATTGGTACAAAGATAAGAATGAAAGTGTGAGACATGCTTTTGACCATGATGGTCTGAACTGTCAGATGATTTCCCTATGATTCAAAAGGATCTTGTAAGATGTTGTGCGGAAGAAGTAATCGGTGTGATCATGGGAGAGATTGGAGATAGGCTATTCTCTATGTTTATCGATGAGTCTCATGATATATCAGTGAAAGAGCAAATGACAGTAATGATGAGGTTAGTATGTAAGGTTACTAGTTAATACACTAATGATTAATGTGTCATTTAATATCATATTCTTGTTCTATCTAACCTTATTGTCTTTTTCTTGTTGTAGGTATGCCAATAATAATGGAAAGTTGTGGAATGTTTTCTTGCTCTACAACATGTCACTGATACTACATATGAGACGCTAAAGGTAGTCTTGTTTGCTCTTCTTGATAAGTACAAGTTATGTATTTCTAGGATAAGAGGACAAGGATATGATAGATATCAAATATGATAGGTGAATTTAATGGCCTTCAAAAAGAAAATTTTAGAAGAAAACACATATGATATATATGTTCATTGCTTTGCCCACCGATTACAATTAGTGGTTGTTTCCATAGCTAGTTGTTGCTCGTCAATTTGTAATTTTTTATTATGTCTCCTTATTTGTGACCACAACAAGCACATCTTGCAAGAGGAGAAATGCAATGATAGAAAGCCACAACAAAAGTATTTTAGATAAACTTGGTACTGATGAGATAAACACATGAAGAGGACAACATCAATAAACCAATCTTGCTAGACCAGGGGATACTAGATGGGGTTCACATTATATAACTTTGATTTGTATAGACTAGATGTGGGACTCAGTAATAAAAGCACTTGGAATGGTTTAAAGAGATGGACGTGCAAGGTCTACAACTAGAGGGTTGATTGAAAAATGCTAGATTTTAAATTTGCGTTTTATTATAAAGCTTATGATATAGTTGCTTAATATCACAAATGAGCTATCACATGCGTTGCAAAGAAAGATATAAACATTATCATTGACATGGAATTAATAGATGATGTTAAAGCTCAACTGATCACTATGAGAGATAGTGGTTGGAAGATTTCATTGATGTGGTCAAGCAATTTTGTGAGATCAAATGTATTCCAGTGCCAGATATGGGTGTTGAGATACCATCTAGAAGTCGTTCAAGGCGTGGAAGGTGTTTTTATAACTAACATTCATCATTTCCGTGTTGAGCTCTTCTATGTTATAATTTATCAAATTTGTGCTGATATGAATCATCAGTTTGGTGAAGCAACTACTGAGATATTGACATGTTTTTTCATGTCTTGATCCAAAGTGCAATTTCTCTAGATTTGATGCCAAGGAGATTATTCGGCTTGCTGAAATTTATGATATTGATTCTCCAATATTTGACTATGCAATACTTACACAACAACTTGATACTTATATTCTTCATGTTACACTGTCTCCAACAGCTTACCCTTTTTTACACCCGAATTTGAGGGCCAAATCCGGGCGCGAATCAAATGTGTGCTAGGATCAAGTCTCACACATATGATGACTCATGGTACAGAAACGAATGTCACATCTTTAATATATAATGGAGTTCTATATAAAATATTTAAATAATTACATCATACAAAGACAACAATGTAGCAACCATAGTTGACTGGGAGACGACGACCTAAACCTCTCACGAACTCATCGCGACATCCTTCATGCTCCTCATCTTGTCGGCACATGTTCTTGACCTAGGGGATGTGAGTACAACAAGGGTGAGCTCACATACGTTCATCGCTCAACAAGTTGTGGGGAATAATGTGCATGAGCTCACTTACAGTGGGGCTCATGTGAAGTGTAAGGCTTATCAAAGGAGATGGTTAAAGCTGATCATCGCTTTTAAAGTTGGTCAAAATTTTATTAGTAGTTACTAGGTATAAGTAGATACCAACCCAAATAAATCAGAGATCACAATTAATAATAACACCCACCATGCAATGCATATGACAAATTAAGTTCAATTCCATAAATTACTCATCTGAGGGTCCAAGCCGCTCATGACCGTGAGCATGGCTGATATACCAGTTTTACACTCTAGAGAGGTTGCACGTCTTTACCCATAAGTCGTGTTACCCATCTGCCGTGGGGTCATAAATCCCATACATCTCTACCGAGAAGACGAGGCAGGGTAGCACTACGAGGCCTTTACAAAGTTCCACTAGCTTCAGAAAACCCGCTACGGTTTCTGAGAAGGGCGATATAGGAATCCCTCGTCCGAAAAGCCATCGCAGCATGATCAACCCGAGAACCTCCCTATACCGCAGCTCCTCTACCGCCCTTGCCCCTTTCGGGTAAGGTAGTCCTCCACTAGCTTTCCTAATTAGTCAGTCAAGGGCGTCCCATACCACCCTTGTGGTTGCACTATTTTCCCGGGTTGTCGGTCCATGTTCCAATGAACACAATGATCTTACCATGAACAATAATTAAAACAACATCAAAATTGGAACATGATCATAATACAACATTAATTTCCAAAACCCAGGTAGAGCAATAGCAAATCTACCCAATAGTTCTTTTGTTTGCAAGGTGTGGGATAAACAATGCTAGGGAAACCTATTGGAAACCATCCAATTAACCTGATCATGTCACAGTGACTAATAGGAACACTATTAGGTAAAGAAAAGTGATCAAGGGCACAACTTGCCTTAGACTTGAGATTCCTAGGTACTTCACCAAATTGGTCTTTGGGTGACTCGTACTCATAGAAATACATACAAATAGACAAGAAGTACTTAAAAATAATAGTATACTAAACATGAGAACAAACAGTGTAAAAATATTGTACGTGCTGCTACGAGAGCGTAGGTTCGAGAACCACTAAGTTCGGAATTAAAACAAAGAAGTTATGGGTTTCGGAAGACCTACGTGATTAAGCAATTAACACTAGATCTATGTTGATTGTATAACTCATGTGGCTAAGGTAGTCTAAAGAAATACCACATTCAACATTAATTTAAGTTATAAATTGATTAGAGATCATCTGCTAAATTATATTTATAGTCAGATTACCTTGCTAAAAAGATTAATCTACTATATATAGTGCAAATAAATATCTATTTATAAAAGTATATGGCATGACAAAATAAGGTTTGTCACTGTGTTGTAAATTTTATTATGAATCCCACACAATTTGAGCGGGTCGAATCGCAGTTAAAACGAATTAGTTATGAGTTTTCTAAGCTTCTGGAATTATTTTTATATAAAAAATCATTTTCCACATTTTATTCATTTCCTGATCATTTATTTCCACTTATATATACTACTGTTACTATTTTCAGAAAGTATGAGGTCTAATCTACAAATACAAGGACTCTACTGTAACTACTTTTGTACTGCCCTGGAGTACGGGTAAATTCCAATTAAATAGAGGGGCTCGTTTGCACTTATCTCGGTCCAAAAGGGTATCAACCAACCTAAGTTGCCTGATCTGATCAGGACGACCTTGATTCAATCGTGACCTTAAGTGAACCGGTATGTGTTCTTGTCCGCTAGATCGGAGATCAACTGTCCTTGATCAATCCTGCCCCCCTTAAGTTTGAATTCATATCTCACCCATACGATCCCAATCGAACGGTCCCGATTTGATCATCGAAGCAGTACGCTCGGATTAATCACTACCACAAGATTGGGATCCGACGGTGCCAGCACGCACTGTCCCCTGTCACGCAGGAGCACGGCGCCATGGTCAGAAAAGCCTCGATCGCCATCCCGGTATACGACGCCATCAGGCACCCAACGATGCTACAGTCGTGGTGAATAGGGTGTGGGGCTCCTCACCCGAGATGGTTGCGTAGAGGGTTTTGCCCACGGTGAACTATGTCATCGTGGCGGAGCAACAACCACGACGAGCAATCACGGTATTACCGGTGATCTTCTACCCAAATAGTATGGTGCTACACTTAATGAATCCTATGGTGCACAATATGGCAAGGGTATTACCTGGATCGACGTGGTGGTGATGTCTGGCCATGGTAATAGGCGGCTAGCAGTGGCGCCCCATCTTCGACGAGAAATTACCCAAGGATGAGATTAGTTTTGCACACCATACTTCCTTGAAAGCTTCCCACCTGCCGTGGCAAATGCCCATGGCCACCCACCAGGCACCGTAAGGCTTTGAGGTTGAGGGGCATTGACGGCGGTTGCAAGTTTTCCCCATCCTCCCCATTAGATCGATGAGAGACACCTCGACAATGGTCTAGCACAGTAGGGAACAAGGAGGGGGGTTTGCGGGTGGTTTATATAGACCCTAAGGCAAAGCATGAGGTGGGGATTCGCCCAAATCAGAACCCCATGATTCCTGGCGGCATTCTGTAACAAACTCAAGTTGGCTTCGAATCAGACTCAGGAAGAAGACACTCGACGCTAGGCCCACTCGCCAGCGAGCAAAGGGATTAATCGCGCGTGGGGCAATGGCAGGCACATGGTGTGACAGAACCTCCTAAGTCATTAGGCCCACCTACGGTTGTCCTTGTCCAACGGACCTCAGACAACCCTGCAGGTGCACCTGATCACTTGACAAGTTCGGTATCTGTACTCTTTACCTTGCCCAAGAGCGTTTCACCCGTCATGCAGATATTACAACACATCGGAGGTACGAGTATGCGGAAGCAGTTATGACATCTTTATTTTAGATTAAAATATAGAAAGAGTAGTATTATTACAGACCAGAGCAAAATATATAAGTGCTGGAGTAATATTATTACATAACTTGGGAGGCAAAAACCCCTCCCGATAAACAGTAACAAGTTTTTCTTAAAGGAGGACACTTCCTTCCGAGGCTTCAGTCTTGGTTTTCTTTCTTTGGCACCACCTTGGAACAAAAGCAACAAAAATTTGCTGCTTCCTCACCTAAAACAACATGGGACAAAGCCCTGACTACGAAGTGTACTTTTGCAAGTCTTACCCGTCAAAATAAAAAGACTCTCAAGGATATGTTGGCCTTTGGGAATCAAGGTATGTCTTATCAATAATCAAGACTCTGTTTGCAGAAATGCTTACTAATAGTGGATCCTTAAAAGTCTAGTTTTATTAGCAAGTTAAGTCATTACCTGAGTTCTAGAGTTCTTTCTACCCTAGTTCAAGCACTTGACCTATACTAGCCAATTTCTTATCAACCCTTCTTGTTCACTGGAATGCTACGTGTAGGTCAGTGACCAAGTCTTCATGTCCGAGAAGTAACGGTGATCTGAATCGATTAATACTCAGCTGAGGATCTCCAATCACACGACATATGTAGCACTTAACCCTTTCATATGTCAACTCGCCACCGGGGTTCTTAAGACCAGATCAGGTTCACGCCAACCGAGAGCACAGATACACCACCGTCCAGCCTCTTGCCACGGAGGGTACACGCTACTCTCGCCATCTCTCCACTCCCATTGCGTGTTATCTTATTCTGGTATTAGTCTGCCCGAGGCAAAGCTTACCCATGATGAGGCATTTGACCAGTTAAAAGGTCCTCGATCATCAAGCCTACATCGACAAGGTCCTTAATTGACTCAGACAGAGACACTACACTGAGACTCTCCTCTCATGCAAGTCACCCGCCCGGTCTCAGCTTATCATTTCAAACCCAAGGTTTGGTACCTGGCAGAGGTACATCTTTTCCGATGTTGAACCCATCATGGCCATGATGGATCCACCATTAAGTCTTATTTTGAAAACATCCCACCCACTTGAAGCATCATATTTTGTCAAAACAAAACATTTTGTTTTTCTAGAGCAAGGCTAAGCATACAAAAAACATTTTTTATAAAACAGGGGGGTCACGGAGAGGTAATCAACTTCTCAAGGAAGGAAATGCAGCAATTTGTTTAGCACACAACTCCTATAACCTAATGCATCAAGTAAGTGACAAAGATTTTAAAATAGCAAGGAGGTGGCAAATGCATCGGGGCTTGCCTTGTGTTATAGGTGAGTCAGGCTCTGCTCCACAGATGTCAAAATAAAAGCAGTTCCCGGCTTGTGGTTCTTCAGGTGGTGGTGGTGGTGTAGTCCTTGATTCTTCAACTTCTATCTCTTCTTCGTTTTCTATATATAGCCATATATAATCATGAATGCTCATGAAAATGCAAAGATAATAAAAGTATATTATCTTAGGTCTTGAATATAATTTTCCTTCACGGATCTCCAGGAAACTAGGGTTTTTGGAGTTTATAGCGAAGTTCATAGGGCAGGAGACTAGGGTTTTGGGTTATAGGTACCAAACATGGTCCAAACCATTCCAAACTTTACCCAAGGCTTTTAAATAACATTTAAAGTTTATTTAAAAATTTTGGTGATTTTTGGAATTATTAATTAGTTTCTAAAATTCCAGAAGTATGGGTTTCGGCTATTTTAAATACACCACAATTCCCTATTTGGAATAAAAATCACAAAACTATTTTTATTAACTACTATAGAAAATTAGGAACCTAGCAAAATTGGTTTTGTATTTTTAGCATTTTTCTATAGTTTTTTATGGATTTCTAAAGCTTCTCGGAAAAAGAAAATGAAAAACTGCTAACAGTGTTAGGCCAAAACTGGCCCAACCGGCCCATCTTTAAGCGGAAAACAGGAGCGCGCCCGCGGCAGCGCAGCAGGTTTTTCACAAAGGTCCCCGCCAGAGCCAAAATTAGAAACCAACTCCTGAACCAATTCTCGTGAGTCACTGACACTTTACTTCCAGCCCCTCTCAAGCTTCTTGTCTTTCAAAATGGAGTCCTTGACGTCGTTAGCGGCGCGGACGCGTTCTCCCCACGACACTATGGCGGAGGAGAGCCCGGGCAGTCATTGGATAGTGACCGGATCAAACCTTAACCTAACCTGAGTAGTTTTGGGGCATGAATTTGGCTTATAAACACACGGAGCGGCCGGACCGCACCCACGACGGAATTCTAGCTCCGCGGTACCTGCTTGGCCGATTTGAGCACCGAACACATCAAATTAAGGGCACAGGGTGCACGAGCGAGACACAGCCAACACGACGCTCACAAGAATTACCCTCGAACCAACTGAACTTTGAGTGGGTCATCACCAGGGCAGTTCATGCGGTGTCAAGCTCGTGTTCCGACCAAACTAAGACCGTAAAGATCAAATAGGCCCCTAGGTGAGCTTCACCAACCTATAAGGATGCTAGAACATAAAATTTAAGGGGTTAAGCCATACCGTAATCACCTGGCCATGTGAATTCGCTGCGCGGGCAGGGTGGTCACCAGACACACGCGGCGGTTTGATCAGAGGATTTGGGCACGTCCAGAGTATGGTTTGGGGAAAGTAGTACTGCTAATTGAAGCTGCTCACTATGGTTACTAGTCGAAGCAAGGATCACTGGGTTGGCTCCTGCCTTCTTCCCCCCTGGTTGCTCTTTATATAGCCAGGGAAAAGATCAAGGGGGATGGATTTTTAAACTGGCAGCAGGGATAACTATGAGCAGGAGGGGTAGTCGTGGCTTACATAGGAAGATCCACGCTGGTTCACAGAGCATGGTCATGCAGGGTGAAGTTTATCCATGACCAAGGGAGGGAGGTAAGGATAGGATGGCACTGTACTGGATATTTGCACAGGTGATATTTCAGTGATGCGCAAATTTGAATACCCCTGCCAGCACTCCATCCCAATCTTCATCCTATTCCAAAGTTGGTCACGGCAAGGGGGGTAAATATCAAGGGTAGATATTTCAGCTCTTCTGAATCTTCAACAGATAACTGATCCCTATTTCTTCAGTCAGCCCTTTCTCCATATTTTGATTAAGAACAGGGCAATCATCATTAACAGAACTTGTTCCCAATTCAAGGGTCTACAAAGTTACTATAAGTTTCTTGGACCTAATCCTTGTAGATTACAAGTTATGGCATCTAAAAATTGGCTGCAAAATCTGGTTACCATTTCTTTTCGCCTGAACCAATCTTCAGTCTTGTTCAGTTGCTCCTCCCTTACGACAGAGACCTTTTTGGACGCCGATATCTTCCAAGTTTGTATAATGTCAAGCCAGGGTCCCTCAACAAACTTTGTTCATGCATACTACCTCTCCCACTTTGCTGTAGACATTCTGGCACAAAGCTACACAGAACAGCCTTTACAAGTCCTCGAAGTGGAGCAGACAGACAGATATTCAGACTAGGCTGATCTGATTGACAATCTAAATCTGCTTAGCCTGACAGCTCGACTTTGAGCAGTTTTTACTTCAATTTCTATTCAGCATCATTGCATAATCACTTAATCAAAGTTGTTCTCCTATGATAACTCTACAACTTTGATATATTGACTTTGAGCAAAAACTTCAAGAATCCTGAGATGTAGAGCTCCAAAGTCAGCTTGGCTTATCAGTTTTCAGACTTAACCATATGATCACTAGAGTGGCCTTTTTGCAATTTGGCCCAAATCTCATGGTTTCTTTTGTAAATCTTCAAATATGTGAACCATATGACTTAAGGTACCCTAATTCCATGGTTTTTGCACTTAGGTCCAAAAGTGTGCAACATTTGCATATAACCCCCTAGGGTTTCAGTCTAGGGTTTTCCGGAGGTCTATTTAGGGTTTCTGGCACTTCTAGGGTTTGTATGCTATCAAATCCTATTAGAGTTGATGTCTCATGACCATTTCTAATAAGTTTTAAGAATTTAACTCATTTGGGCCTTATTGACACCCTAAGCTTAGTTTAGGGTTAAGTACCCTACCCTAGGGTTTTACCCATGACATGTCACATCAGTACAACTTGTTTGAACTTTTTGCCTAATGAATGCATTCTAAGTGTAACAATCACATGATATGGTGATGCTCATGATGTTATGCTCAAGTTTTAGTGGTAGTAACACCGGGGGTGTTACACATGGGCCCCGCCTGGCGGTGACCGTAAGCGATGGGTTGTACGATGATGCAGTTTGGGCCAAGGAAAAGATTCAGCCCATGTGCAAGTACACTTCACTTTCTTTTCTCTTTTCCCCCCTTTTGTTTTCTATTTTCTAATTTATTTCAAATTCAAACTTGCTTTGAAACTCGGACTTAAGTCTAAATGCACAAACCAATAGAAGCTAGCATATTATTGATCAAGTTTGAAACTCAGACTTAAGTATAATCGTATATTAATGTAATTTATTTTTCTATTTAAATAAATGTTTGCATGTGTATGAAATAAATAAATCATATTATTGATCAAGTTTGAAACTCTTCTTTTTGTTTCTTTTTGAGAGTTTCTAATTTGTAATCCATTGTCAAAATTCAAACCTAAATTTGATCAAATTAATAATGCCATTCTCTCTTTTAAGATAATAAACTTTAACCAAATCTAATGCTTTATTATTCATTTATGTAAAAACACACATCGTTATAATATTCTTTTTAGGTTAAATCTTTATAAAATTCAGCCAAAGATAATGCTTATAGGAGAATCGGACTTCTAATCTATTATTTAGAAAATATGATTATTCAAAATTTGGGATAATTTATTAATCTTTGAAATCAATATTTTATGGTTTTACAAATTCTACCCACTTAAAAATAATCTCGTCCTCGAGATTAGTACAAAGACAAATGTATCATGTTTGGTTAGCTCTTTTAGCTTTTAGTTTTTTTGTTCCAATACTAAAAGTTTCTTATCCTTTCATTACTAGGTGATTAGGAAAGCAAGGGTATCTTTTATGTCTAGCCACTTATTTATTTAAGATGAGATTTGGTTAGAGCTACGATATGTTGATGTAAGAGAGATTATGGCAAGGAGAGCCTCCATCATGGATGGTGGATCTTGATTCATCTGGCAATCCAGCTTGATCTTTGAAGACTTGAGTTGGTGCTTATCCTTCCTTGATGAGGTTGGTCATCTTCGGTCTTCAATCTTGGAGTTAGGGAGATATAGTTAAGATAGATTGCAGGTAGATAGTAGATAGGTAGCATAGGCTAAGTGTATTATCGAAAAATCTGGTTTGGTTTCTTTGTGTTAGGTTGGGCTAGATAGTTTATGCAATCCATTATCTAGGTTAAGTTGTTGTTCATGGTCGAGTTGTCTAAGTCACCAATTTAGTTTAAAATGGATTTATAGGAGTAGGGTCTAATCTATTTTACTAGCATTAACTAACCTGTTAAGTAATCTCACATTAGATTAGATGAGATCTAGATTAGATTGGTATGACTAGTTTAGACTAAATTTGGATTGGATCGTAGTTGTTACTCTCGGGTGGGATAAGTATGTTTATTAGGTCAAGATGAATCTATAAGGATAAGATAGAATCTTTGGAGATGAGATGAATCTCATTAGGATAGAATAGATCTATTAAGATACAAATTTCTCTTGTTTGTTTCGTCTATCTCTTTTTCAATGTTAAATAATTTAAGTTGAACCATTATATATATTAAGTGGATTTATATATATGTATATATATCGATGCAATTGCGGACATTACTCCACAACTCATCACACTCAATCAAAGAACCAAATCAAACAAGTATCATAAGATCAAGCATTCAAGCAAATAGATATCTATAAAAATAGTTTTGTTTTTGTTCCTAAGATTAGGTATCCTATTCCTAAAGGTCACTTTAGGTACAGGATTTCAAAATGTGAAATCCACTTTTGTCTTTAGAAGAGAAAATGTAAGAGTAATCAGAGTAAAGCAGCAATAGATGAGAAAAGATGAAGGTAAGTTTAGAAAGAACTAGAGTAAAGGTAAGTAGGTAAGGGTTGTCTAGTTCTATCTAGGTTACGTCCTACAGTCAACATTCCTCTGATACCACTTCTGTCACACCCAGATTTAAGGGCCAAATCCAGACACGAATCAAATGTGTGCTAGGACCAAGTCTCACACATATGATGACTCATGGTACAGAAACGAATGTCACATCTTTAATATATAATGGAGTTCTGTACAAAATATTTAAATAATTACATTATACAAAGACAACGATCCAATAACCATAGTTGGCTGGGAGACTATGACCTAGACCTCTCACGAACTCATCGCGACATCTTTCATGCTCCTCATCTTGTCGGCACATGTTCTTGACCTGGGGGGATGTGAGTACAACAAGGGTGAGCTCACATACGTTCATCACTCAACAAGTTGTGGGGAATAATATGCATAAGCTCACTTACAGTGGGGCTCATGTGAAGTGTAAGGCTTATTAAAGGAGATGGTTAAAGCTGAGCATCGCTTTTAAAGTTGGTCAAAATTTTATTAGCAGTTACTAGGTATAAGTAGATACCAACCCAAATTAATAAGAGATCATAATTAATAATAACACCCACAATGCAATGCTTATGACAAATTAAGTTTAGTTCCATAAATTACTCATGTGAGGTTTCGAGCCGCTCATGACCGTGAGCACGGCTGATATACCAGTTTAAACTTTGCAGAGGTTGCACATCTTTACCCACAAGTCATGTTACCCATCTGCCATAGGGTCATGAATCTCATACATCTCTACCGAGGAGACGAGACAGGGTAACACTATGAGGCCTTTATAAAGTTTCACTACCTTCAGAAAACCCGCTACGGTTTCTGAGAAGGGCGATATAGGAATCCCTCATCCGAAAAGCCATCGCAGCATGATCAACCCAAGAACCTCCCTATATCGCAGCTCCTCTACCAACCTTGCCCCTTTCGAGTAAGGTAGTCCTCCACTAGCTTTCCTAATTAGTCAGCCAAGGGCGTCCCATAACACCCTTGTGGTAGCACTGTTTTCCCGGGTGATCGCTCCATGTTCCAATTAACATAATGATCTTATCATGAATAATAATTAAAACAACAGCAAAATTGGAACATGATCATAATATAACATTAATTTACGAAACCCAGGTAGAGCAATAGAAAATCTACCCAATAGTTATTTTGTTTGCAAGGTGTGGGATAAACAATGCTAGGGAAACCTATTGGGTCCCATCAAATTAACCTGAGCATGTCTCAATGATTAACATGAACATTATTAGGTAAAGAAAAGTGATCAAGGGCACAACTTGCCTTAGACTTAAGATTCCTAGGTACTTCACCAAATTGGTCTTCGGGTGACTCGTAACCTCGTTGCTACTCGTAGCAATACATTCAAATAGATAAGAAGTACATAAAAATAACAGTACACCAACATGAGAACAAACAGCGTAAGAATATTCTACGCGCTGCTACGAGAGCGTAGGTTCAAGAACCACCAAGTTCAGAATTAAAACGAAGAAGTTATGGGTTTCGGAAGACCTACGTGATTAAGCAATTAACACTAGGTATATGTTGATTTTAAAACTCATGTGGCTAAGGTAGTCTAAAGAAATACCACATTCAACGTTAATTTAAGTTATAATTTGATTAGAGATTATCTGCTAAATTATATTTATAGTCAAGTTACCTTGCTAAAAAGATTAGTCTACTATATATAGTGCAAATAAATATCTATTTATAAAAGTATGTGGTATGATAAAATAAGGTTTGTCACTATGTAGTAAATTTTATTATGAATCCCACACAATTTGAACGGGTTGAATCGCAGTTAAACGAATTAGTTATGAGTTTTCTAAGCTTCTAGAATTATTTTTATATAAAAAATCATTTTCCATGTTTTATTCATTTCCTAATCATTTATTTCCACTTGTATATACTGCCGTTACTATTTTCAGAAAGTACGAGGTCTAATCTGCCAATACAAGGACTCTATTGTAACTACTTTTGTACTACCCTGGAGTGCGGGTTGATTCCAATTAAACAGAGGGGCTTGTTTGCACTTATCTCGGTCCGTAAGGGTATCGGGCACCCTGAGCCGCCCGATCTGATCAGGACGGCCCGGATTAAATCGCGACCTTATGTGAACCGGTATGCGTTCCTGTCCGCTAGATCAGAGATCAACCGTCCCTCATCAATTCCAACCGCCTTAAGCTTGAATTCATATCTCACCCATACGATCCCGATCGAACGATCCCAATTTGATCATCGAAGCAGTATGCTCGGATTAATCACAACCACAAGATTGGGATCCGACGGTGCCAGCACACACTACCACCTGTCACGCAGGAGCACGGCGGCACAACGCTCACCCGCGGCGGCACCATGGTTGGAAAAGCCTCGGTCGCCATCCCGGTCTCCAAATATGACGCTATCTGGCACCCAACGATGCTACGGTCGCGGTGAATAGGGTGTGGGGCTCCGCCCCCGAGATGGTTGCGTAGAGGGTTTTGCCCACGATGAACTATGTCATCGCGGCGGAGCAACAACCAAGGCGAGCAATCACGGTATTACCAGTGATCTTCTACCCAAATAGTACGGTGCTACACTCAACGGATCCTATGGCACACAAGATGGCAAGGGTATTACCTGGATCGACGTGGTGGTGATGTCGAGCCACGGTAATAGGCAGCTAGCAGCGGCGCCCCATCCCTGACGAGAAATTACTCGATGATGAGATCCGTTTTGCACACCGGACTTCCTTGAAAGCTTCCCCTACCGTGGCGAATGCCCATGGCCACCCACTAGGCACCGCAAGGCTTTGAGGTTGAGAGGCGTTGATGGCGATCGGGAGTTTTCCCCATCCTCCCCATCAGCTCGACGAGAGACACCTCGACGACTGTCTAGCACAGTTAGGAACAAGGAAGGGGGATTCACGGGTGGTTTATATAGACCCTAAGGCGGAGCATGAGGTGGTGATTTGGTAGGATCAGAACCCCATGATTCCCGGCGGCATTTTGCAACAAACTCAAGCTGGCTTCGAATCGGACTTAGGAAGAAGACGCCCGACGCTGGGCCCACCCGCCAGCGAGTGAATGGAGTAATCGCGCGTGGGCAATGGAAGGCGCATGGGCCCCGCTTGATGCAAGTATAATCGTATATTAATTTATTTTATTGTTTATCACACCCGGATTTAAGGGATAAAGTCGGGTGCGTCTCACCCGTGCGTCAAGGAAGAACAACACATATAATAATAGAGTGTATAAATATAAATGTCACAATATCTTAAAAGTAATTATTACATAGCAGAAGTCTTACAAAAATAAATGATAAATATAAAGCGAACTAATGTCCATCCAAGGTGCCATAAAGTTGACTGGGAGACGCCACCTAGATCAAGTCGTACTCCTCGTTGTACGGCTCCTCCTGGACCACCTGTTGTTCTCCTGTGGGGGGTTTATATATCGCAAGCGTGAGCTCACAAAATATCATAGCTCTACAAGTTTTGGGGAATAATGTGCATGAACTCACCAAAGGTGGGAGTTCATGTGTAGTGTAAGGATGATCAACAATAGGAGTTAAAGATGAGCATTGCTTTTAATAAGTTGGTTAAATTTTATTAGCAATTATTAGATGTAAGTAAATACCATACCAGAATAATAATAGAACAAAATTAATAATAAATCCCATGCAATGCAAATAACAAATTGAATTTAGTTCCATAGTTTAATCATGTAAGAGTCTTGAGCTGCTTATGATCGCGAGCTCGGCTAGTATACCAGTTTTACACTCTGCAGAGGTTATACCCTGTACCCACAAGTCGTGTATCCCATGTCGCCAGGGTTAGCTAGACCCTTAGACACTACCGAGGTGAATGGATAGGGATCCACTACGAGGCCTTTACAAAGTTACACTAGCTTCAGAAAACCCGCTACAGTTTCTAGGAAGAGCAATCACTACCTGAATCCGGGCCTTTGCTGAGTGCCAGGCTCTTTGCCGAGTGCTTTTTATCGGGCACTCGGCAAAATCCTGCGCTCGGTAAAGAGCTTGTTTACCGAGTGCGGGACACTCGGCACAGAGAAACACTCGGCAAATACTGCTTTGCCGAGCGGCAAACACTCGACAAAGATGGCCCTTGGCAAAGTGCCGTTAGCGGCCATCTGCAGTTGACAGTCATCAGTCTTTGCCGAGGGCCGATAGCCGGCACTCAGCAAAGTAGATTCTTTGCCGAGTGTCAAATATCTGGCACTCGGCAAAGAGGTTCTTTACCGAGTGTCTTCTGTGACACTCGGCAAAGTATTTTTTTTATTTTTTTATTTTGGCCACCAAACTTTTTGTGGTAGGTTCCTACACTAAGTAGACCTACATGTACCATTTTGGGACAATTATAACATTATTTTCAATAGCTAGTAGATTTAGTTCGTTTATTTGAATTTCTTCGGAAAATTTAGATTTCAACTGCCAGTCACTCGAAACTTGGAGAATCGTGCATGCAAAAATGATACACATGTTATTTAGCACATGTTACGACTAATTTCAGGAGCGTACCAAAAACTTCGAGCAACATGCTCACTAAACATGACCGTGAACTTGCCATCCACATGTTTAAAAAATGTATAAAACACAAACAAAGTCAGAAAATCATGAAACTTGTCCACGTGTCATGATATCATATGTAAAGGCTGTGATAAAAATTTGAAAAGGTTTCGAGAAAACTGTGACGCACTATGTGTAGAAACCTAAGAGATCCACATTGAAACTCTATGATTTCATGTGTAGATCTCTTAGGTTTCTACACATAGTGCGTCACAGTTTTCTCGAAACCTTTTCAAATTTTTATCACAGCCTCTACATATGATATCATGACACGTGGACAAGTTTCATGATTTTCTGACTTTGTTTGTGTTTTATACATTTTTTTAATATGTGGATGGCAAGTTCACGGCCATGTTTAGTGAGCATGTTGCTCGAAGTTTTCGGTCCGCTCCTAAAATCGATCGTAACGTGTGCTTGAAAGTCGCCTAAAGGGGGGTGAATAGGGCGAATCTGAAATTTACAAAGTTTAAGCACAACTACAAGCCGGGGTTAGCGTTAGAATTAAAATCGAGTCCGAGAGAGAGGGCGAAAACAAATCACAAGCAAATAAAGAGTGTGACACGATGATTTGTTTTACCGAGGTTCGGTTCTTGCAAACCTACTCCCCGTTGAGGTGGTCACAAAGACCGGGTCTCTTTCAACCCTTTCCCTCTCTCAAACGGTCACTTAGACCGAGTGAGCTTCTCTTCTCAATCAAACGGGACATTAAGTCCCCGCAAGGATCACCACACAATTGGTGTCTCTTGCCTCGGTTACAATTGAATTGATCACAAGAAAGAATGAGAAAGAAAATAAGCAATCCAAGCGCAAGAGCTCAAATGAACACAAGTCACTCTCTCACTAGTCACTATTTGATTTGAATGATCTTTGGACTTGGGAGAGGATTTGATCTCTTTGGTGTGTCTTGTATTGAATGCTATAGCTCTTGTAAGGTGTAGGAAGTCTAAAAACTTGGATGCAATGAATGGTGGGGTGGTTGGGGTATTTATAGCCCCAACCACCAAAAGTGGCCGTTGGGAGGCTGTCTGTCGCATGGCGCACCGGACAGTCCGGTGCGCCACCGGACACTGCCTGGTGCGCCAGCCATGTCACCCGATCGTTAGGGTTCGACCGTTGGAGCTTCTGTCTTCTAGGTCGTCGGACAGTCCGGTGTTGCACCGGACAGTCACTGTACACTGTCCGGTGCGCCTTCCGGCGCTGCTCTAACACTGGCGCGCACTGTAGCGCATTGAATGCGTTTTGCAGACGACCGTTCGCGCGAAGTAGCCGTTGCTCCGCTGGCACACCGGACAGCCCGGTGTTACACCGGATAGTCCGGTGAATTATAGCGGAACGGCCTCCAGAATTCCCGAGAGTGGCAAGTTTGGAGTTGGATTCCCTGGCGCACCGGACACTATCCGGTGGTGCACCGGACACTGTCTGGTGGCACACCGGACAGTCCGGTGCGCCAGACCAGGGCTGCCTTCGGTTGAACTTTGCTCCTTTTATTTGAACCCTTTCTTTCGACTTGTATTGGTTTGTTGTGAACCTTTGGCACCTGTAGAACATATTTTCTAGAGCAAACTAGTTAGTCCAATAATTTGTGTTGGGTAATTCAACCACCAAAATTCTTATTGGAAAAGGTTTGACCCTATTTCCCTTCCAATCTCCCCCTTTTTGGTGATTGATGCCAACACAAACCAAAGCAAATATAAAAGTACAGAATTGAACTAGTTTGCATAATGTAAGTGCAAAGGTTGCTTGGAGTTGAAACCAATATACTTATCTTAAATAGATGTGCATGGATTGTTTTCTTCTTTATTAAAATTTTGGACCACGTTTGCACCACGAGTTTTGTTTTTGCAAATCCTTTGTAAAATTCTTTTCAAAAACATTTTGCAAATAGTCAAAGGTACATGAATAAGATTGAAGAAAGCATTTTCAAGTTTTGAAATTTTCTCCCCCTGTCTCAAATGCTTTTCCTTGGACTAAAACAAAACTCCCCCTAAATAAAATTCTTCTCTTAGTGTTCAAGAGGGTTTTGCAATTTTTGAAGATACTAATTTCTCCCCCTTTTGAACACAATAAGATTTCAAATTGAAAACTTCATTTTTAAATTTGGTGGTGGTGCGGTCCTTTTGCTTTGGGCTCATACTTTCTCCCCCTTTGGCATGAATTGCCAAAAACGGATACTTGTGAGTGAGACATAAGCCCTTGTTCAAACTTTCTCACCCTTTGGCATACACAAAAATATGAGTGAAGATTATACCAAAGCGGAGAACGAAGCGGAGTACCGGCAAACACAATTGGAGTTGAGTGGAAGCGCCTTCTTTGCCGACTATTCCATTTCCCTTTCAATACCTATGACTAAGCATAAGATGATACTTGAAAACACATTAGTCATAGACATAAAAAGAGATATGATCAAAGGTACATAAATGAGCTATGTGTGCAAGAAATCAATCAAAATTCCTAGAATAAAGAATATTTAGCTCATTCCTAAGTTTGGTAAAGGATTGCTCATCTAACGGCTTGGTAAAGATATCGGCCAATTGATCTTTGGTGTTTATATAGGCTATCTCGATATCCCCCTTTTGTTGGTGATCTCTCAGAAAGTGATACCGAATGGCTATGTGCTTAGTGCGGCTGTGTTCAACGGGATTATCCGCCATGCGGATAGCACTCTCATTGTCACATAGGAGAGGGACTTTGCTAAACTTGTAGCCATAGTCCCTAAGGGTTTGCCTCATCCAAAGCAATTGCGCGCAACAATAGCCTGCGGCAATATACTCGGCTTCGGCGGTAGAAAGAGCTACTGAGTTTTGCTTCTTTGAAGCCCAAGACACCAGGGATCTTCCCAGAAACTGACAAGTCTCTGATGTGCTCTTTCTATTAATCTTACACCCTGCCCAATCAGCATCAGAATATCCTAATAAATCAAATGAGGATCCCTTGGGGTACCAAAGACCAAACTTAGGTGTTTGAACTAAATATCTCAAGATTCGCTTCACGGCCCTAAGGTGAACTTCCTTAGGATCGGCTTGGAATCTTGCACACATGCATACAGAAAGCATAATGTCCGGTCGAGAAGCACATAAATAGAGTAAAGAACCTATCATCGACCGGTATACCTTTTGATCTACGGATTTACCTCCCGTGTCGAGGTAGAGATGCCCATTGGTTCCCATGGGTGTCTTGATGGGCTTGGCATCCATCATTCCAAACTTGGTAAGAATATCTTGAATATACTTCGTTTGGCTGATGAAGGTGCCCTCTTGGAGTTGCTTCACTTGAAATCCTAGAAAATACTTCAACTCCCCCATCATAGACATCTCGAATTTTTGAATCATGATCCTACTAAATTCCTCACAAATAGATTTGTTAGTAGACCAAAAAATAATATCATCAACATAAATTTGGCATACAAACAAATCATTCTCAATGGTTTTAGTGAATAAAGTAGGATCGGCCTTTCCGACTTTGAAGCCATTAGTGATAAGAAAATCTCTTAGGCATTCATACCATGCTCTTAGGGCTTGCTTGAGCCCATAAAGCGCCTTAGAGAGTTTGTAAACATGGTTAGGGTACTCACTATCTTCAAAGCTGGGAGTTTGCTCAACATAGACCTCTTCCTTGATGGGTCCGTTGAGGAAGGCACTCTTCACGTCCATTTGGTAGAGCTTAAAGTCATGGTGAGTAGCATAGGCAAGTAATATTCGAATTGACTCAAGCCTAGCTACGGGTGCATAGGTTTCACCGAAATCCAAACCTTTGACTTGTGAATACCCTTTGGCCACAAGTCGTGCCTTGTTCCTTGTCACCACACCATGCTCATCTTGTTTGTTGCGGAAGACCCACTTGGTTCCTACAAAATTTTGGTTAGGACGTGGAACTAAATGCCATACCTCATTCCTCTTGAAGTTGTTGAGCTCCTCTTGCATCGCTAGCACCCAATCCGAATCTTGAAGTGCTTCCTCTACCCTGTGTGGCTCAATAGAGGAAACAAAAGAGTAATGTTCACAAAAATGAGCAACCCGAGATCGAGTAGTTACCCCCTTATGAATGTCGCCGAGGATGGTGTTCATGGGGTGATCTCGTTGGATTGCTTGGTGGACTCTTGGGTGTGGCAGCCTTGGAACTTGCTCATCCTCCTTGTCTTGATCATTTTCATCTCCCCCTTGATCATTGCTGTCTTCTTGAGGTGGCTCATCTTCTTGATCTTCTTCTTCATCATCTTGAGCCTCATCCTTATCTTGAGTTGGTGGAGATGCTTGCATGGAGGAGGATGGTTGATCTTGTACTTGAATGGGCTCTTTGGATTCCTTAGGACACACATCCCCAATGGACATGTTCCTTAGCGCGACGCACGGAGCCTCTTCATCATCTAATTCATCAAGGTCAACTTGCTCCACTTGGGAGCCGTTAGTCTCATCAAACACAATGTCACAAGAAACTTCAACTAGTCCAGTGGACTTGTTAAAGACTCTGTATGCCCTTGTGTTTGAATCATATCCTAGTAAAAAGCCTTCTACAGCCTTAGGAGCAAATTTTGATTTTCTACCTCTTTTAACAAGAATAAAACATTTGCTACCAAAGACTCTAAAATATGAAACATTAGGCTTTTTACCGGTGAGGAGTTCGTAGGATGTCTTCTTGAGGATTCGGTGTAGATACAACCGGTTGATGGCGTAGCAAGCGGTGTTTACCGCCTCGGCCCAAAACCGATCAAAGTCTTGTACTCATCAAGCATAGTTCTTGCCATGTCCAATAGAGTTCTATTCTTCCTCTCCACTACACCATTTTGTTGTGGCGTGTAGGGAGAAGAGAACTCATGCTTGATGCCCTCCTCCTCAAGGAAGCCTTCAATTTGTGAATTCTTGAACTCTGTCCCATTGTCGCTTCTTTTCTTCTTGATCCTCAAGCCAAACTCATTTTGAGCCTGTCTCAAGAATCCTTTCAAAGTCCCTTGGGTTTGAGATTTTTCCTGTAAAAAGAATACCCAAGTGAAGCGGGAATAGTCATCCACAATAACTAGACAGTACTTACTCCTACGTAAGCGATCGGGCCGAATAGGTCCATGTGGAGGAGCTCGAGTGGCCTGTCAGTCGTCAAGATGTTCTTATGTGGATGATGAACACCAACTTGCTTCCCTGCTTGGCATGCGCTACAAATCCTGTCTTTCTCAAAATGCACATTTGTTAGTCCCAAAATGTGCTCTCCCTTTAGAAGCTTGTGAAGATTCTTCATCCCAACATGGGCTAGTCGCTGATGCCAGAGCCAACCCATGTTAATCTTAGCGATTAAGCAAGTATCGAGTTCAGCTCTATTGAAATCAACTAGATATAGCTGACCCTCTAATACTCCCTTAAAAGCTACTGAATCATCACTTCTTCTAAAGACAGTTACACCTGTATCCATAAAAAGACAGTTGTAGCCCATTTTGCATAATTGGGAAACAGAAAGCAAGTTGTAATCTAAAGAATCTACAAGAAAAACATTGGAAATGGAATGGTCAGGTGATATAGCAATTTTACCCAATCCTTTGACCAAACCTTGGTTTCCATCCCCAAATGTGATAGCTCATTGGGGATCTTGGTTTTTCTCGTAGGAGAAGAACATCTTTTTCTCCCCAGTCATATGGTTTGTGCACCCGCTGTCAATGATCCAACTTGAGCCCCCAGATGCATAAACCTACAAAACAAGTTTAGTTCTTGATTTTAGGTACCCAAACGGTTTTGGGTCCTTTGACATTAGATACAAGAACTTTGGGTACCCAAACACAAGTCTTTGATCCCTTGTGTTTTCCCCCAACGTATTTGGCAACTACCTTGTCGGATTTGTTAGTAAGCACATAAGAAGCATCAAAAGTTCTAAATGAAACATTATGATCATTTGATGCTTTAGAAGTTTTCTTCTTAGGCAATTTAGCATGGGTTGATTGCCTAGAACTAGATATCTCACTCTTATACATAAAAGCATGATTAGGGCCAGAGTGAGACTTCCTAGAATGAATTCTCCTAATTTTGTGTTCGGGATAACCGGCAGGGTATAAAATGTAACCCTCGTTATCCTGAACCATGGGAGCCTTGCCCTTAACAAAATTGGACAATCTTTTAGGTGGGGCATTAAGCTTGACATTGTCTCCCTGTTGGAAGCCAATGCCATCCTTAATGCTAGGGCATCTCCCACTATAGAGCATGCTTCTAGCAAATTTAAATTTCTCATTTTCTAAGTCATGCTCATTAATTTTGGCATTAAGTTGAGCTATGTGATCATTTTGTTGTTTAATTAAAGCTAGGTGATCATGAATAGCATCAACATTAACATCTCTACATCCAGTGCAAATAGTAACATGCTCAACGGAAGATGTAGAGGGTTTGCAAGTATTAAATTCAACAATCTTAGATGCAAAATATCATTCTCATCTCTAAGATTGGAAATGGAAGCATTGCAAACATCTAGTTCTTTAGCCTTAACAATTAATTTTTCATTTTCAATTTAAAGGCTAGAAAGAGAAGCATTCAAATTTTCAATCTTAGCAAGTAAACTAGCATTATCATTTCTAAGATTGGAAATTGAATCATCACAGACATTAGCATCAACCTTAGCAATTAATCTAGCATTCTAATTTCTAAGTTGGCAACAATCTCATGGCAAGTGCTTAGCTCACTAGTTAATTTTTCACATTTTTCAACTTCTAGAGCATAAGCATTTTTTACCTTAACATGCTTCTTGTTTTCTTTAATTAGGAAGTCCTCTTGGCTATCCAAGAGTTCATCCTTATCATGAATAGTGCTAATCAATTCATTTAATTTTTCCTTTTGTTGCATGTTTAAGTTGGCAAAGAGTGTAAACAAATCATCCTCATCATCACTAGAATTGGCCTCATCACTAGATGTAGCATATTTAGTGGAGGATTTGGATTTAACCTTCTTCTTGCCGTCCTTTGCCATGAGGCACTTGTGGCCGACGTTGGGGAAGAGGAGCCCTTTGTTGACGGCGATGTTGGCGGTGTCCTCGTCGGAGGAGGAGTCGGTGGAGCTCTCGTCGGAGTCCCACTCCCGGCAAACATGGGCATCGCCGCCCTTCTTCTTGTAGTACCTCTTCTTTTCTCTCCTCTTTCCCTTCTTGTCGTCGCCCCTGTCACTGTCACTAGATAATGGACATTTTGTAATAAAATGACCGGGCTTACCACACTTGTAGCACACTTTCTTGGAACGGGGCTTGTAATCCTTCCCCTTCCTTTGTTTGAGGATTTGACGGAAGCTTTTGATAATAAGCGCCATCTCCTCATTGTCGAGCTTTGAGTCGTCGATGGGGATTCTACTTGGAGTAGAATCTTCTTTCTTCTCCTCCATTGCTTTGAATGCAACGGGTTGTGCTTCGGGTAAGGAGGATGCGCCTTGCTCGATGATCTTTTTGGAGCCTTTGATCATTAGCTCAAAGCTCACAAATTTACCTATCACTTCCTCGGGAGACATTATTTTGTATCTAGGATCACCACGAATTAATTGTACTTGAGTAGGATTAAGAAAAACTAGTGATCTTAGAATAACCTTGACCATCTCATGGTCATCCCATTTTGTGCTCCTGAGGTTGCACACTTGGTTCACCAAGGTCTTGAGCCAGTTGTACATCACTTGTGGCTCCTCCCCTTGGTGAAGCATGAATCGACCGAGCTCCCCTTGATCGTCTCCCTTTTGGTGATCTTGGTCACCTCATCTCCTTCGTGTGCCGTTTTGAGTACGTCCCAAATCTCTTTGGCGTTCTTCAATCCTTGCACCTTGTTATACTCCTCTCGACTTAGAGAGGCGAGGAGTATAGTGGTGGCTTGGGAATTGAAGTGCCGGATTTGGGCAACTTCATCCGAATCGTAGTCCTCATCCCCTACAGAATGTACCTGTACACCAAACTCAACAACATTCCAAATACTAGTGTGGAGTGAGGTTAGGTGATGCCTCATTTTGTCACTCCACATGTTATAATCTTCACCATAAAAAACCAGTGGTTTGCCTAATGGAACGGAGAGCAATGGAGTACGTTTGGAAATGCGAGGGTAGTGTAGGAGAATCTTACTAAACTTCTTGCGCTCATGGCGCTTAGAAGTTACGGACGACGCGTCGGAGCCGGAGGTGGATGGCGATGAAGAGTCGGTCTCATAGTAGACCACCTTCCTCATCTTTTTCTTCTTTTCGCCGCTCCGATGCGACTTGTGTGAAGGAGATTCCTTCTCCTTCCCCTTGTTGCGGGACTCTCCCGATGGAGCCTTCCCGTGGCTTGTTGCGGGCTTGTCGCCGGTCACCATCTCCCTCTTGGCATGATCTCCCGACATCACTTCGAGCGGTTAGGCTCTAATGAAGCACCGTGCTCCGATACCAATTGAAAGTCACCTAGAGGGGGGGGTGAATAGGGCGAATCTGAAATTTACAAAGTTTAAGCACAACTACAAGCCGGGGTTAGCGTTAGAATTAAAATCGAGTCCGAGAGAGAGGGCGAAAACAAATCACAAGCAAATAAAGAGTGTGACACGATGATTTGTTTTACAGAGGTTCGGTTCTTGCAAACCTACTCCCCGTTAAGGTGGTCACAAAGATCGGGTCTCTTTCAACCCTTTCCCTCTCTCAAACGGTCACTTAGACCGAGTGAGCTTCTCTTCTCAATCAAACGGGACACTAAGTCCCCGCAAGGATCACCACACAATTGGTGTCTCTTGCCTCGGTTACAATTGAGTTGATCACAAGAAAGAATGAGAAAGAAAAGAAGTAATCCAAGCGCAAGAGCTCAAATGAACACAAGTCACTCTCTCACTAGTCACTATTTGATTTGAATGATCTTTGGACTTGGGAGAGGATTTGATCTCTTTGGTGTGTCTTGTATTGAATGCTATAGCTCTTGTAAGGTGTAGGAAGTCTGAAAACATGGATGCAATGAATGGTGGGGTGGTTGGGGTATTTATAGCCCCAACCACCAAAAGTGGCCGTTGGGAGGCTGTCTGTCGCATGGCGCACCGGACAGTCCGGTGCGCCACCGAACACTATCCGGTGCGCCAGCCATGTCACCCGACCGTTAGGGTTCGACCGTTGGAGCTTCTGTCTTCTAGGTTACTGTCACACCCGGCTTTAAGGAACAAAGCCAGGTGCATCTCATACATGCGCCAAGAAGACAACATATATAATAACAGAGTGTATAGAGATAAATGTCACAATATAATCAGAGTAATTATTACATAGCGGAAGACTTACAAAAATAAAAGATAAATATACAAGGATCGAACTAAAATCCATCCTTGGCGCCAGAAAGTCAACTGGGAGACGACGACCTAGACCTCTCACGAACACAACGCACAACCACCATGCGCCTCTTCCAGTGATACCTGTTCTTGACCTGTGGGGGTGTGAGACAGCAAGGGTGAGCTCACACATGATCATAGCTCAACAAGTTGTGGGGAATAATGTGGCATGAACTCACCAAAGGTGGGAGTTCATGAAGTGTAAGGCTGATTAACAATAGAGGTTAAAGCTGAGCATTGCTTTTATAAGTTGGTCAAAATTTTATTAGCAATTACTAAGTGTAAGTGAATACCAAACCATAATAAAATAATAGAACAAAATTAATAAAGAAATCCCATGCAAATGCAAATGACAAAATTGAGTTTAGGTTCCATAATTTAATCATCGGTGAGTCCTGAGCCGCTCATGACCGTGAGCTCGGCTAGTATACCAGTTTTACACTCATCAGAGGTTGTACCCTTTACCCACAAGTCGTGTTTCCCATGTCGCCAGGGTTAGCTAGGCCTTTAGACACTACCAAGGTGAATGGCTAGGGATCCACTATGAGGCCTTTACAAAGTTCCACTAGCTTCCGAAAACCCGCTACAGTTTATGGGAAGAGCACTTGCAAGAATCCCCCATCTGACCGCCATCGCAGCAAAATCAACATGAGAACCTCCTTGCATGCAACTCCCCTACTGCCCTTGCCCCTTTCGGGTAAGGTAGTCTTCTACTAGCTTTCCTAATTAGTCAGCCAAGGGGTCCCATTCCTCCCTTGTGGTGGCACGTGTTTCTTAAGTTAAGCTCCATGTTCCAATTAACAATAATATAATGATCTTGACATGAACAAAAATAGGATAACAAAATAACTGGAACATGGATATAATGAAATATAATCCCAAAACCATATAAAGCAATAGCATAACTACCCATGTGATTCAGGGGTAAACAAGGTAATGAGATAAACAATCTAGGGTGACCTATTGGGTCCCATCAAAATTAAACCTATGCATGGTAAATGATTATAAAGAACATTATTGGGTAACAAAAGTGAATCAATGGCACAACTTGCCTGGGACTTGAGATTCCAGGTACCAACTTGCTCTTCAGATGACACGTGTCCTCACCGCTAAACATAGCAATACAGACAAACATGATATAGACAAAATTAATATCACACCAAACATAAGAACAAACTGAATAATAATGATCTACGCGTTGCTACAAGATCGTGGAATCGAGAACTACTAAGATCGGAGTTACAATTAAAGGGTTATGATCTTATAAAAGGTCTATGTGATTTAAAATATTAAGCCATATTATAAATTGGTTAGTATAAATCAGGAGAGGTTATCCTATAAATATTTATCTGAACTTTAATCTAAGTTATGAATTGACCATAGATCATACTCTAGTAGTCTATATTGATAAGCAGTTTTAACCAGACTAACCAACATCAGTTAAATACAGATCTAATTATAAAATGATGAGACATGATATAATAAATGGTGTTATTGCATAGTAAATATTTATACGAGACTAACGCAACTTGAACGGATCAAATCAGAGTTAAAACGGAGGAGTTATAAATTTCCTAAGGTTTTATGTATTTGGTACAAGATTAATTAAGAGATTAATTTTAATACAATTTTCATGTCAAAACAGTGTTACTGAGTTATAGATAATATTAATACAAAATTACAGGAACTGAAATGGATCAATTTGGACTTAATATGAATTTCCTAGGGATTAAATAAGTTATAGCAATTATTTTTACACTAAAAATCGTTCTCTAAATCAATTACTCTGATTTCCTAACCCCCTGCACTACGCGCATGATTAGCAGATAGCTCAAGGGCTGATCTAAAACTTTCCAGGGCATGGCTGTAAACACTCCACATGGGCTCGGACGGCGGGTTATTTTTGGGAAACAACAGGGTTACTTCTGCAAAATGGCTTCAGCGAAGGGGTATGGAACGATTACAGCCGCACGATCAAAAGCGCATGGTGCAGATTAAATCTGATTTCGACCGAACCGGTACGCAACATGGAGCCTTGGATCCAAATCCAACGATCCGCTGTCAATCCGTGGGTTGGAATAGAAGGTCCGATCTCTCCCGTCTGTCCCAAGATCAATGGTCACCGATCACATCCGGACGAAGTTGTAACCCTGTCTAATCTACGCCGTTGGTGTAAGATCCTACGGTCCGAAGACCCTTCCCCTACCCACCGCTGAGTCACGGAGACGCACACGCCACCGCGACGGCGGCCCTTGCCGGAGCAAGGTTATACGTCGCCCTGGTACTCCACTCCGTCCTTCAAACTCCGTAAAAGAACAGGAAGTAGACGAGGGAGTCGACGGAGAAGTATTCACCGGCTACTGGAGCTTCAAAGTATGCTGACCACGGAGATTGGCGGCACGGCAATACGGTGGAACACCGATGAGAAATTCCCACCGACCAGGCGACTACCTATGAAGGAAAATAGTGGTTGCGCAAGGTATGGATGGAATCGAAGCAATAGGGAAGCCCTTACCAGTGATAGGATTGCTGGTAGATGCTAGCAGCGGTGGCCGGTGGCCCATGGCTCCTACGCTTGGCGCTCTGCGTGACTTGCTAACAGGGGAAAAGCGTGGTCCGAGTTTATATGGCCTCCCAGGGTAACGAGGAACGAGTCCAGCGGCGAAAAGAACTAGTCCATCGACAGAAAGAACGACCATGGCAAGCTCCAGGCATCATCAACCGCGAGGAAGCCGGATTTGGTTAGAAATCTGTTTGAGGTGCGCTCGATGGGGGAAGAGGTGCCTGCCGAGGGAGCCTACCAGTCAGCAATGGAGAGAAGCACAGGGCGCACGCTTTTATGGTACAACAGGGGCGGTTTTGGCTGGTCCGCAGCTTGCGCGTGGCCGCGCCATGCTCAGAATCCCGTTGGGGAAGAAGACCGCACTATCGGCCGGGACCCACTGCTAGTGACACTGCGCGCTGGGAGTAAAGAGGGATGGGGCTGGGTTATGGGCCCCGGATGCCAGCACGCGGATGTGGAATGGGCTAGGTAGTGTGTTAGGGTAAATGAATGGACTGCGCGCAAGGATTTCGGCCCAAAGGTTGTTTTCCCACATTTATTTCCTTTTTCTTTATATTTTTACTTTCCCTTTTTTTCTAAATTTCAAATTTGAATGTGGATCTTGCTATGAATTTCACCAGTGAGCCAAATGTTCAACTTCATTTCACTAGTATATGAATGATATATCTTTATATACTTATTTTTATCCACAAAATATTTTCTTTCTTCTCTTTTCTAAATTATAGAATTCCTTTTTCATCTTAAATTCCACTTGGAACTTTAATATTTTCTTTTCATATGATTTCTTATATGGTCACAAGATGCACACAAAAATAATATCCAGCATGATGCATAATTTAGTGGTATATATTTTTATTAATTATTTGTTTTTAAATATGATGTTCACATGTGATGGTATGTAGCTTCAACACACACATACAAATAAAAGAAATATCTTTTCTCCTTTAGTAATCTTACAATTTGGGTATTACAAATCCTATCCCCCTTAAAAAGAATCTCGTCCTCGAGATTTAGGAAGGATTAGAGAAAAGATGGGGAAATTCTATGCGATGCTCTTCTTCTCTTTCCCATGTTGCTTCATCTTCTTCATGATGGCTCCCTTGAACTTTGCGAATCTCTATCACCTTATTCCTTGCAACTCGAGTCAAAGTGTCAAGAATCTTGATAGGATACTCCGTGTAAGTCAAATTTCCCTAAACATTGAGCTCTTCCATTGGTAACTGTTCCTCAGGGACACGGAGGCACTTCTTAAGTTGAGACACATGGAATACATTATGTACATCCAATAGATTATCAAGTAGCTCGGGTTGATAGGCCATCCCTCCAACTCACCTAAAAACTTTGAATGGTCTAATAAAGTGAGGGAACAATTTGTCCTTGACTTTAAATCTCCTCATTCCATGAAGTGGTGACACCTTGAGGTACACATGATCACCTTCCTCAAATACCAGTGGTCTTCTTCTATTATCTACGTAGCTCTTTTGCCTGGTTTGAGCTACCCTCAAATTCTCTCGAATTATACAAACTTGTTCTTCTGCCTCTTGAATAAGTTCAGGTCCAAAGAACTATCTTCCTCCAGTCTGGTCCAAAAATAGAGGAGTCCTGCATTTCCTGTCATACAGAGTCTTGAACGGTGACATCTTCAGACTGGCCTGGTAACTATTATCATATGAGAACTTAGCATAAGGTAGACTCTTGTCCCAACTACTACCATGCTGAAGGGCACAAGCTCTCAACATATCTTCCAATACTTGGTTAGTCCTTTCGGTCAGTCCATCAGTCTGAGGTAGGCCGAACTAGAATTCAACTTCGTATCCACATTCTCATGAAAACTTTTCCAAAATCTGGAGGAAACTGTGATCCTCTTTCCAGAACGATCTTCTTTGTTACTCCATGTAAACACACAATCCGAGCCATATATAACTCTGCCAATTGAGATCCCTTATAAGTAGTCTTAACCGGGATGAAATGAGCCACTTTGGTCAGTCTATCCACCATAACTCATATAGAATCATATCCTTTCGAGGTGCGAGGCAATCTAGTAATGAAGTCCTTACCAATCTTTCCCACTTCCACTCGGGTATCTTTAGTGGATGCAATAGTCCAGCTGGCCACTGGTGTTCAGCCTTCACTCTTTGACACACATCACACATAGCCATATGTGCAACCACATCTCTCTTCAATCTATATCACCAATATTTCTGCTTCAAATCCTGATACATCTTGGTACTACCAGGATGAATAGAATAATCCGAGTCATGGGCCTCCCTCAATATAGTCTCACGAAGGCTTTCAATATCAGGAACACATATCCTGTCCTTGAACCATATGGTGCCTTGCTCATCTTTCGTGAATTCCAGACCTCGACCTTCAGTAATCAGTTCCTTAATCGCTTGTATTTTAGCATCACCAACTTGTCCTTCTACGGATTTCTTGCTCCAAGGTAGGTTCCACATCAATAATAAATCCTTTAGTGTGAGCGACTATCCCCAGGCTAAGTCTTCTAAAATCCTCAACAATCTCATCGGGTAGCTGGGCAACAACAGCTGAATGAACATGCTCCTTTCGACTCAAGGCATCTGTAACCAAATTTGCCTTGCCTGGGTGATAGTGAATCTCCAAATCATAATCCTTAATAAGCTCCAACCAACGGCGTTGCCTAAGGTTGAGATTCTTCTGAGTGAATATATACTTCAAACTCTTATGATCCGTATACACTTGACACTTAGTTCCCAAGATATAATATCTCCAAATCTTAAGCGCATGCGCAATGGCTGCTAGTTCTAACTCATGAGTGGGGTAGTTCAATTCATGTTTCCGCAACTGACGAGACGCGTAGGCGATCACACATCCTTCTTGCATGAGCACATATCCCAAGTCTTGGCCACATGCATCACAATAAATGTCAAATCCTTTCTGTAGATTTGGCATAACCAACACTAGGGTGACATCAATCTCAACTTCAGTTGGTTAAAACTATCTTGGTACTTCTCGTCCCACTTAAACTCTCTTCCCTTCTCCAGAAGTGAGGTCATAGGCTTAGCAATCTTAGAAAATCCTTCAGTAAATCTCCGATAATATCCTGTAAGCCCCAAGAAACTCTGAATCTCTGTAACTGTAGTGAGTATGCTCTACGCCACTATCTCCTTGACTTTAGCAGGATCCACTAATATCCCTCCATTAGAAATGATATGTCCAAGGAATGACTGAAAGGGAAATGTGCCAACACAAATGGTTTAAGTGTGAAACTATGTCAAATGGTGGAAGAAGTGCAAAGTCAACACAAAGGTATGATTCTAGACTTAGTACATTGGTTTTTGTGTACTAACATATTTGTCTAAGTGCTAGAATCAAAGAAATCGCAATTGGAAAAGACTTGGCTCAAGCAGCCAATACTCTGCTCAGTCTGGGTGCACCAGACTATCCGGTGGTGCACCGGACAGTGTCCGGTGCGCCAGGCTGGCGTCTGATCAACTGGCTGCTCTCGGGTCTCGGCGGTGGCGTACGGCTATAAATCACTGGACTGTCCGATGGTGCACCGGACAGTTTCCGGTGAATCGGCTGCGGTGAAGTCGCCGCTCTCGGGAACCAAGTCAACAGTGTACGGCTATAATTCACCGGACTGTCCGGTGAGGCACCGGACTGTCCGGTGAACCAACGGTCGGTCGGGCCAACGGTCGGCCGTGCAATCTACGCGTGACGCGTGGTGAGCCAACGGTCGGATGGGAGCATCGGACTATCCGGTGTGCACCGGACAGTGTCCAATGCGCCAACGGCTCCAAGTCTCCAACGGTCGGCTGCGCCAGAATAGGAAAGAAATCCGCACCGGACAGTGTCCGGTGGTGCACCGGACTGTCCGGTGCGCCAGTCGATAGAAGGCAAGAATTGCCTTCCTAGATTGCTCTCAACGGCTCCTAGCTGCCTTGGGGCTATAAAAGGGACCCCTAGGCGCATGGAGGAGGATACCAAGCATACTTTGAGCATTCTTGATCATTCACACTCCGTCTTTGCGCACTTATTTGACATTCTTAGTGATTCGAGCTCCGTTCTAGTGAGAACGAACTTTGTGATATTCATTTGAGCTCGAGTCTTGGCCGTGTGTGTGCGTATTTGCTGTGGATTTGTGTGTGTTGCTTCCCTCCCTTACTCTAGTGCTTTCACTTTGATTCTCATTGTAAGGGCGAGAGACTCCAAGTTGTGGGGATTCCTCGCAAACGAGAAAGAGTAAAGAAAAGAAGAACACCGTGGTATTCAAGTTGATCATTGGATCACTTGAGAGGAGTTGAGTGCAACTCTCGTCCGTTGGGACGCCACAACGTGGAGTAGGCAAGTGTTGTACTTTGCTGAACCACGGGATAAATCCTCGTGTCTCTTGTGCTTGTTCTCACTGTGTTTATTGTGCTTCACAAGAGCTCTCCTTAGCCACTTGATTTCATTATGCTAACCCCTAATCAAGTTTTGTGGCTTTAAGTTTCAAGTTTTTACATGATCACCTATTCACCCCCCCTCTAGGTGCTCTCAATTGGTATCAGAGCCATTCTCTTCACGAAAGGGACTAATCGCCTGAAGAGATGGATCCTAAGAGCAAGGGGATGGTGATCAACAACGACAAGGAGAAGGAGTCCTTCATCAATGAGCCAAAAGACGACAAGCCCACTGACTCGGGCTCAAGTCATAAGAAGAAGGACGGGAAGAAAAAGAGACGTATTAAGAAGATTGTCTACTACGACGACAGCGACGAGTCTTCTTCTTCCCAAAAGGATGACAACAACGACTACGAGAAAAATAAGACGGTTAACTCGAACTTCTCTTTTGATTACTCTCGTATTCCGCAAAGTTCAAATGCTCATTTGCTTTCCATTCTCCTCGGTAAACCTCCTCACTTTGATGGAGAGGACTACAGATTTTGGAGTCACAAAATGTGTAGCCACTTGTTCTCTCTCCATCCAAGTATATGGGAGATAGTAGAAAATGGAATGCAATTTGATAGTACGGATAGCCCCATGTTCATCAATGAACAAATTCATAAAAATGCACAAGCTACTACTGTTCTTTTAGCGTCATTGTGCAGGGATGAATACCATAAGGTGAGCGGCTTGGATAACGCCAAGCAGATTTGGGACACCCTCAGGATCTCTCATGAGGGAAATGACGTCGCCATGCTCACCAAGATGGATTTGGTGGAGGGCGAACTTGGGAGATTCGCAATGATCAGGGGAGAGGAGCCAACCCAAACATATAACAGGCTCAAGACCCTCGTCAACAAAATAAGGAGCTATGGAAGCATGCGATGGACGGACCACGACGTCGTCCGCCTAATGCTAAGGTCTTTCACTGTCCTTGATCCACATCTTGTAAACAATATTCGTGAAAATCCTAGGTACACCAAGATGTCGCTCGAAGAAATACTTGGAAAGTTCGTAAGCGGGCGAATGATGATCAAGGAGGCAAGATACGTCGATGAGGCGTTGAATGGCCCAATCCACAAGCCTCAAACCGTTGCTCTCAAAGCAACAAGTAGCAAGGAGGTGCTACCTAGCAAGGTGGCGCAAGTTGAGGCGGCAGGGCTCAACGAGGAAGAAATGGCCCTCATCATCAAGCGCTTCAAGACGGCGCTAAAGGGCCACAAGGAGCATCCCAAAAAGAACAAGACGAAGGGAAAGCGCTCCTGCTTCAAGTGCGGTAAGGTTGGTCACTTTATTGCTAATTGTCTCGATAATGATAGTGACCAGGATCAAGAAAAGAAGAGGGAAAAGAAGAAGACTTATAAGAAGGCTAAGGGCGAGGCACACCTTGGCAAGGAATGGGACTCGGATTGTTCATCATCCGACTCCGACGACGAAGGACTCGCCGCCTCGGCCTTCAACAAATCGTCCCTCTTCCCCAACGAGCATCACACCTGCCTCATGGCAAGGGAAAAGAAGGTAAGCACTCGTAATACTAGTACTTACGCTTCTTCAAGTGATGATGAATCTAGTGATGATGAAATAGACTATGCATGTTTATTCAAAGGTTTAGATAGAACCAAAATTGATAAAATCAATGAATTAATTGATGCTTTGAATGAGAAGAATAGATTGTTAGAAAAGCAAGAGGACCTTTTATATGAAGAGCATGATAAATTTGTTAGTGCGCAAAATTCTCTTGCTCTAGATGTTAAAAGAAATGAAGTGCTTTCATGTGAATTGTCTACATACCATGAATCAATCTCTAGCTTAAAAAGTATCAATGATGACTTGAGTGGTAAGTTAGAAATAGCTAATAAATCAACCTCTTGTGTAGAACATGTTGTGATTTGCAATAGGTGCAAAGATTTTAATGTTGATGCTTGTAGTGAACACCTAGTTTCTATTTCTAAATTGAATGATGAAGTGGCTAGTCTTAATGCTCAACTTAAGACTAGCAAAAATGAATTTGATAAATTAAAATTTGCAAGGGATGCCTATACTATTGATAGACATCCCTCAATTAAGGATGGGCTTGGCTTTAGGAGTGAAGCCAAGAACTTAACAAGTCATAAGGCTCCCATCTCCGCCAAGGAGAAAGGGAAGGCTCCAATGACTAATAGTGCTAAAAAGAACCATGCTTTCATGTATCATGATAGGAGATATTCTAGGAATGATCGTTATGATAGAAGTTATATTGCTTTTGATTTACATACCATGATTGCTTCAAGTTCTTCTATGCATGGTAGAAATTTGGCTAAGAAAAATGTTATTCCTCATATGCCTAGAAGAAATGTTGTTCATGTTCCTAGGAATGTAAGTAATGAAAACTCTACAATTTACCATGCTTGCAATGCTTCCTTTGCAATTTGTAGAAAGGATAAGAAAGTGATTGCTAGGAAATTAGGGGCAAAATGCAAGGGAGATAAGACTTGCATTTGGGTCCCTAAGGCTATTGTAACTAACCTTGTAGGACCCAACAAGAGTTGGGTACCTAAGACCCAAGCCTAACTTACCTTGCAGGTTTATGCATCCGGGGGATCAAGCTGGATTATCCACAGCGGATGCACAAACCACATGACGGGGGAGAAGAAGATGTTCACCTCCTACATCAAGAATAAAGATTCCCAAGACTCAATCATATTTGGTGACGGGAATCAAGGCAAGGTTAAAGGCTTAGGCAAGATTGCCATCTCAAATGAGCACTCTATTTCCAATGTATTTTTAGTAGAGTCGCTAGGTTATAATCTTTTATCGGTTAGTCAATTATGTAATATGGGATACAATTGCTTATTCACAAATGTAGATGTGTCTGTCTTTAGAAGGAGTGACGGTTCATTAGCTTTTAAGGGTGTACTAGACGGCAAACTCTATTTAGTTGATTTTGCAAAGGAGGAGGTCGGTCTAGGTGCATGCTTAATTGCTAAGACTAGCATGGGCTGGCTGTGGCATCACCGTCTAGCACATGTGGGGATGAAGAACCTTCACAAACTTCTAAAGGGAGAACATGTGTTAGGTCTAACAAATGTGTATTTCGAAAAAGATAGACCTTGTGCAGCTTGTCAAGCAGGTAAACAAGTGGGAAGTGCGCATCACAGCAAGAATGTGATGACCACATCAAGACCCCTGGAGCTGCTGCATATGGACCTCTTCGGACCCGTCGCCTACCTCAGCATCGGGGAAAGTAAGTATGGTTTAGTAATTGTCGATGATTTTCCCGCTTCACTTGGGTATTCTTTTTGTAGGATAAATCTGAAACCCAAGGGACCCTCAAGCGCTTCCTAAGAAGAGCTCAAAATGAGTTTGAGCTCAAGGTGAAGAAGATAAGGAGCGACAACGGGTCCGAGTTCAAGAACCTTCAAGTGGAGGAGTACCATGAGGAGGAAGGAATCAAGCACGAGTTCTCCGCTCCCTACACACCACAGCAAAATGGTGTGGTAGAGAGAAAGAACAGGACGCTCATAGACATGGCGAGGACGATGCTTGGAGAATTCAAGACGCCCGAGCGGTTTTGGTCGGAAGCTGTGAACACGGCTTGCCACGCCATAAACCGAGTCTATCTCCATCGCCTCCTCAAGAAGACATCATACGAGCTTCTAACCGGTAACAAACCCAACGTTTCATATTTTTGAGTTTTTGGGAGTAAATGCTACATTCTGGTGAAGAAAGGTAGAAATTCAAAATTTGCTCCCAAAGCTGTAGAAGGGTTTTTGTTAGGTTATGACTCAAATACAAAGGCGTATAGAGTCTTCAACAAATCATCGGGTTTGGTTGAAGTCTCTAGAGACATTGTATTTGATGAAACTAATGGCTCTCCAAGAGAGCAAGTTGAGCTTGATGATGTAGATGAGGATGATGTTCCAATGGACGCGATTCGTACCATGGCGATTGGAGACATGCGACCGCAGGAACACAAGGAACAAGATCAACCTTCTTCCTCAACGACGGTGCACCCCCCAACCAAAGATGATGAACAGGTACCTCAAGAGGAGGCGTGTGATCAAGGGGAGCATAGGATGTCCAAGTTGAAGAGGAAGAAGCACCACAGGCCCCTCCAACTCAAGTTCGAGCGATGATTCAAAGGAACCATCCCGTCGACCAGATTTTGGGTGACATTAGCAAGGGAGTAACCACTCGCTCTAGATTAGCTAATTTATGTGAGCATTACTCTTTTGTCTCTTCTATTGAGCCTTTCAGGGTAGAAGAGGCCTTGCTAGATCCGGACTGGGTGTTGGCCATGCAGGAAGAGCTCAACAACTTTAAGCGAAATTAAGTTTGGACACTGGTGCCGTGTCCCAAGCAAAATGTTGTGGGAACCAAGTGGGTGTTCCGCAACAAACAGGACGAGCACGAGGTGGTGACAAGGAACAAGGCTCGACTTGTGGCAAAAGGTTATGCCCAAGTCGTAGGTTTGGACTTTGAGGAGACTATCGCTTCTGTGGCTAGGCTAGAGTCGATTCGTATTTTGTTAGCCTATGCCGCTCACCATTCTTTCAGGTTGTTCCAAATGGATGTGAAGAGCGCTTTCCTCAACGGGTCAATCAAGGAGGAGGTGTACGTGGAGCAACCCCCTGGCTTTGAGGATGAACAGTATCCCGGCCATGTGTGTAAGCTCTCTAAGGCACTCTATGGACTTAAGCAAGCCCCAAGAGCATGGTATGAATGCCTTAGAGACTTTTTAATTGCTAATGCTTTCAAGGTTGGGAAAGCCGATCCAACTCTTTTCACTAAGACTTGTGACGGTGATCTATTTGTGTGCCAAATTTATGTCGATGACATAATATTTGGTTCTACTAACCAAAAGTCTTGTGAAGAGTTTAGCAGGGTGATGACTCAAAAATTTGAGATGTCAATGATGGGCGAATTGAACTACTTCCTTGGGTTCCAAGTGAAGCAACTCAAGGATGGAACTTTCATCTCCCAAATGAAGTATACGCAAGACTTGCTCAAGCGGTTTGGGATGAAGGACGCCAAGCCCGCGAAGACTCCAATGGGAACTGACGGACACGTCGACCTCAACAAAGGAGGTAAGTCCGTTGATCAAAAAGCATACCGGTCCATGATAGGTTCCTTGCTCTACTTTTGTGCTAGTAGACCGGATATTATGCTTAGTGTATGCATGTGTGCTAGATTTCAATCCGATCCAAGGGAGTGTCACTTAGTGGTCGTGAAGCGAATTCTTAGATATTTAGTCGCTACGCCTTGCTTCGGGATCTGGTATCCAAAGGGGTCTACCTTTGACTTGATTGGATATTCAGACTCCAATTATGCTGGATGTAAGGTCGATAGGAAGAGTACATCAGGGACATGCCAATTTCTAGGAAGGTCCCTTGTGTCGTGGAGTTCTAAGAAACAAACCTCCGTTGCCCTATCCACCGCTGAGGCCGAGTACGTTGCCGCAGGACAGTGTTGCGCGTAACTACTTTGGATGAGGCAAACCCTTTGGGACTTTGGCTACAATCTGAGCAAAGTCCCACTCCTATGTGACAATGAGAGTGCTATCCGCATGGCGGACAATCCTGTTGAGCACAGCTGCACAAAGCACATTGACATCCGGCATCACTTCTTGAGAGACCACCAGCAAAAGGGAGATATCGAAGTGTTTTATGTTAGCACCGAGAACCAGCTAGCCGATATTTTACCAAGCCTTTAGATGAAAAGACCTTTTGTAGGCTGCATAGTGAGCTAAATGTCTTAGATTCGCGGAACTTGGATTGATGTGTAGCATACATGTGTATTATGCTTTGATCATGTTCCCTTATGCATTTTGTTGTTTATTGATGGTGCTCAAGTTGTACAAGCACTCCCCGAACCTCACAAGTCCATTTGCGAATGATGCACATATTTAGGGGGAGATGTGCTACAACTTGACCCTTTTGAGACTAACCATGTGTTTGAGCTTGCTTGATTAAGTCTCAAAGGTGGATTGAAAGGGAAAAGGTGAACTTGGACCATGCAAGACTTCCACTGCACTCCGATAAGAGGGTAACTCACTCCAAGTTCATCTCCATATTCTTACTGCCTTTGTACTCTTATTTGAAGATTTTAGTGAGGCAATGGGGTTTAAGGGCCAAGATTGATCTCGTTTTGGTGCTTGATGCCAAAGGGGGAGAAAATAAGGCCAAAGCAAGAAATGGATCAGCTACCGCTTGAGAATTTTGGAAAATAGTAGAGTTTTTGTTTTGTCAAAATACTCTTATTGTCTCTTAGTGCTAAAAGTCTGTCTCTTGTGGGGAGAATGCTTGATTATGGGAAAAAGGGGAGTTTTTGAATCTTTGATCAATTTCTCTTGGAATACATCTCTCTATGCCTCAACAAGTGTGTTTGACTTAGAGATAGGAAATTGAGTTCGATTTGCAAAAACAAACCAAGTGGTGGCAAAGAATGATCCATATATGCCAAATTTGAATCAAAACAAATTTGTGTTCTCATTTGCATTGAGGTTGCACTTCTTTTAGTTGCTTTTTGTCGTGTTGGCATAAATCACCAAAAAGAGGGAGATTGAAAGGGAAATGTGCCCTTGGGCCATTTCTAAGTATTTTGGTGATCATGTGCCAACACAAATGGTTTAAGTGTGAAACTATGTCAAATGGTGGAAGAAGTGCAAAGTCAACACAAAGGTATGATTCTAGACTTAGTACATTGGTTTTTGTGTACTAACATATTTGTCTAAGTGCTAGAATCAGAGAAATCGCAATTGGAAAAGACTTGGCTCAAGCAGCCAATACTCTGCTTAGTCTGGGTGCACCGGACTGTCCGGTGGTGCACCGGATAGTGTCCAGTGCGCCAGGCTGGCGTCTGATCAACTGGATGCTCTCGGGTCTCGACGGCGGCGTAAGGCTATAAATCACCGGACTGTCCGGTGGTGCACCGGACAGTGTCCGGTCAGTCGGCTGCGGCGAAGTCGCCGCTCTCGCGAACCAAGTCAATAGCGTACGGCTATAATTCACCGGACTGTCCGGTGAGGCACCGGACTGTCCGGTGAACCAACGGTCGGCCGCATAATCTGCGCGTGATGCGTGGCGAGCCAACGGTCGGATTGGAGCACCAGACTGTCCGGTGTGCACCAGACAGTGTCCGGTGCGCCAACGGCTCCAAGTCTCCAACGGTCAGCTGCGCTAGAATAGGAAAGAAATCCGCACCAGACAGTGTCCGGTGGTGCACCGGACTGTCCGGTGCGCCAATCGACAGAAGGCAAGAATTGCCTTCCTGGATTGCTCTCAACGGCTCCTAGCTGCCTTGGGGCTATAAAAGGGACCCCTAGGCGCATGGAAGAGGATACCAAGCATACTTTGAGCATTCTTGATGATTCACACTCCGTCTTTGCGCACTTGTTTGACATTCTTAGTGATTCGAGCTCCGTTCTAGTGAGAACTTTGTGATATTCATTTGAGCTCGAGTCTTGGCCGTGTGTGTGCGTATTTGCTGTGGACTTGTGTGTGTTGCTTCCCTCCCTTACTCTAGTGCTTTCACTTTGATTCTCATTGTAAGGGCGAGAGACTCCAAGTTGTGGAGATTCCTCGCAAACGGGAAAGAGTAAAGAAAAGAAGAACATCGTGGTATTCAAGTTGATCATTGGATCACTTGAGAGGAGTTGAGTGCAACTCTCGTCCGTTGGGACGCCACAACGTGGAGTAGGCAAGTGTTGTACTTGGCCGAACCACGGGATAAATCCTCGTGTCTCTTGTGCTTGTTCTCACTGTGTCTATTGTGCTTCACAAGAGCTCTCCTTAGCCACTTGATTTCATTGTGCTAATCCCTAATCAAGTTTTGTGGCTTTAAGTTTCAAGTTTTTACAGGATCACCTATTCACCTCCCCTCTAGGTGCTCTCAATGACACCTCGTCAATCCAAAACTCGCATTTACAGTACTTGGCGTAGAGTTGATTGTCTCGTAGTTTCTATAGCACCAATCTCAGATGATCACTATCACTCTTGGAATAAATAAAAATATCGTCGATGAAAACCATGACGAATCTGTCCAGATTATGAACACCCTATTCTTTAGATCCATAAAATAGGCCGGTGCATTAGTTAGTCCAAATGACATAACGGTGAACTCATATAAACCATATCGGGTCGAGAAAGCCGTCTTAGGAATATCTGATGGTCTAATCTTTATCTGATGGTATCCCGATCGGAGATCAATCTTCGAGAATACCCTGGCTCCTCTCATCTGATCGAACAAATCCTCAATACGGGGTAATGGATACTTGTTCTTCACAGTAACATCATTAAGTGATCTATAGTCCACACACATCCGTTGTGATCCATCCTTCTTCTGTACAAACAATACCGGTGCTCCCCAAGGTGAGGAACTCGGACGAATGTACCCTGCTTCCTGTAACTCAGTTAACTGCTTCTTAAGCTCCTTCAGTTCTTCTACAGCCATCCTGTATGGTCGTTTAGAAATAGGGGCAGTTCCAAGTAAAAGATCAATGACAAACTCAACTTCCCTATCTGGTGGCATTCCTGGTAACTCCTCTGGAAAGACATCCGGAAAATCTCTAACCACCCAGATGTTGTCACCAACAAACTCCTCCGCTATAAAGTATATCGCCCGTTTGGAAGCGGTGGTTACTGCAATTTGAACTTGAAATGTTTCTCCTTTAGGACTAGTGAGCTCTATAGTACCTCTACCACATGCTATGATGGCCTTTGCCTTCCTTAACCATGACATACCAAAGATCACGTCTATAGTGCTCTCTTCTAACACTATAGGGGTAGCCCATCTGGATTAGAAACACAGGGTAAGAAAGGAAGAATTGTAGACAAGGCGAGTAATTACAAATCAGGTTACTTTGGGGGATTTATTAGCTAAGCAGTTTAACATTTTATCTACCATAGCTAGTTCATTACCTTATGGTGGTACATGCTAAGATGCCCGATTATAATGTTTCAATCAATCAAAGAAGCAAATCAAGCATTTATCATCAGAACAATCAACCAACATTTTTTTAATAGAGAAAATAATTTTAATTTTGTCTTAGGTTTCCTATCTCTGAAAAAGTTCATAGTTGTAGGATTCCAAGGTGTGAAATCCATCTTGTCTTAGAGTAGTAAAGGTAAGAATAATTAGAGTAGAATAGCAAAAGGTGAGACAGGATCAAGATAAGGTAAGTATGGAATGAATCAGAGTAAGATAAGTAGGTAAGGGTTTGTCCATTTCTATCTAGGTTTCGTCCTACAGTCAACATTTCCTCTGATACCACTTCTGTCACACCCGACTTTAAGAAACAAAGCCAGGTGCATCTCATACATGCGCCAAGAAGACAACATATATAATAACAGAGTGTATAGAGATAAATGTCACAATATAATCAGAGTAATTATTACATAGCGGAAGACTTACAAAAATAAAAGATAAATATACAAGGATCGAACTAAAATCCATCCTTGGCGCCAGAAAGTCAACTGAGAGATGACGACCTAGACCTCTCACGAACACAGCGCACAACCACCATGCGCCTCTTCCAGTGATACCTATTCTTGACTTGTGGGGGGTGTGAGACAGCAAGGGTGAGCTCACACATGATCATAGCTCAACAAGTTGTGGGGAATAATGTGGCATGAACTCACCAAAGGTGGGAGTTCATGAAGTGTAAGGCTGATCAACAATAGAGGTTAAAGCTGAGCATTGCTTTTATAAGTTGGTCAAAATTTTATTAGCAATTACTAAGTGTAAGTGAATACCAAACCGTAATAAAATAATAGAACAAAATTAATAACAAATCCCATGCAAATGCAAATGACAAAATTGAGTTTAGGTTCCATAATTTAATCATCGGAGAGTCCTGAGCCGCTCATGACCGTGAGCTCGGCTAGTATACCAGTTTTACACTCTGCAGAGGTTGTACCCTTTACCCACAAGTCGTGTTTCCCATGTCGCCAAGGTTAGCTAGGCCCTTAGACACTACCAAGGTGAATGGCTAGGGATCCACTACGAGGCCTTTACAAAGTTCCACTAGCTTCCGAAAACCCGCTACAGTTTATGGGAAGACCACTTGCAAGAATCCCCGGTCTGACCGCCATCGCAGCAAAATCAACCTGAGAACCTCCTTGCATGCAACTCCCCTACTGCCCTTGCCTCTTTCGGGTAAGGTAGTCTTCCACTAGCTTTCCTAATTAGTCAGCCAAGGGTCTCATTCCTCCCTTGTGGTGGCACGTGTTTCTCAAGTTAAGCTCCATGTTCCAATTAACAATAATATAATGATCTTGACATGAACAAAAATAGGATAACAAAATAACTGGAACATGGATATAATGAAATATAATCCCAAAACCATATAAAGCAATAGCATAACTACCCATGTGATTCAGGGGTAAACAAGGTAATGAGATAAACAATCTAGGGTGACCTATTGGGTCCCATCAAAATTAAACCTATGCATGGTAAATGATTATAAAGAACATTATTGGGTAACAAAAGTGAACCAAGGGCACAACTTGCTTGGGACTTGAGATTCCAGGTACCAACTTGCTCTTTAGACGACACGTGTCCTCACCGCTAAACGTAGCAATACAGACAAACATGATATAGACAAAATTAACATCACACCAAACATAAGAACAAACTGAATAATAATGATCTACGCGTTGCTACGAGATCGTGGAATCGAGAACTACTAAGATATGATCGGAGTTACAATTAAAGGGTTATGATCTTATAAAAGGTCTATGTGATTTAAAATATTAAGCCATATTATAAATTGGTTAGTATAAATCAGGAGAGGTTATCCTATAAATATTTATCTGAACTTTAATCTAAGTTATAAATTGACCATAGATCATACTCTAGTAGTCTATATTGATAAGTAGTTTTAACCAGACTAACCAACATCAGTTAAATACAGATCTAATTATAAAATGATGAGACATGATATAATAAATGGTGTTATTGCATAGTAAATATTTATACGAGACTAACGCAACTTGAACGGATCAAATCAGAGTTAAAACGGAGGAGTTACAAATTTCCTAAGGTTTTATGTATTTGGTACAAGATTAATTAAGAGATTAATTTTAATACAATTTTCATGTCAAAACAGTGTTACTGAGTTATAGATAATATTAATACAAAATTACAGGAACTGAAATGGATCAATTTGGACTTAATATGAATTTCCTAGGGATTAAATAAGTTATAGCAATTATTTTTACACTAAAAATCATTCTCTAAATCAATTACTCTAATTTCCTAACCCCGTGCACTGCGTGCACGATTAGCAGATAGCTCAAGGGCTGATCTAAAACTTTCCAGGGCATGGCTGTAAACACTCCACACGGGCTCGGACGGCGGGTTATTTTTGGGAAACAACAGGGTTACTTCTGCAAAATGGCTTCAGCGAAGGGGTATGGAATGATTACAGCCGCACGATCAAAAGCGCACGGTGCAGATTAAATCTGATTTCGACCAAACCGGTACGCAACATGGAGCCTTGGATCCAAATCCAACGATCCGTAGTCAATCCATGGGTTGGAATAGAAGGTCCGAACTCTCCCGTCTGTCCCAAGATCAATGGTCGCCGATCACATCCGGACGAAGTTGTAACCCTGTCTAATCTACGCCGTTGGTGTAAGATCCTACGGTTTGAAGACCCTTCCCCTACCCACCGCCGAGTCACGGAGACGCACACGCCACCGCGACGGCGGCCCTTGCCGGAGCAAGGTTATATGTCGCCCTGGTACTCCACTCCGTCCTTCAAACTCCGTAAAAGAACAGGAAGTAGACGAGGGAGTCGACGGAGAAGTATTCACCGGCTACTGGAGCATCAAAGTATGCTGACCACGGAGATTGGCGGCACGGCAATACGGTGGAACACCGATGAGAAATTCCCACCGACCAGGCGACGACCTATGAAGGAAAATAGTGGTTGCGCAAGGTATGGATGGAATCAAAGCAATAGGGAAGCCCTTACCGGTGATAGGATTGCTGGTAGATGCTGGCAGCGGTGGCCGGTGGCCCATGGCTCCTACGCTTGGCGCTCTGCGCGACTTGCTAACAGGGGAAAAGCGTGGTCCGAGTTTATATGGCCTCCCAGGGTAACGAGGAACGAGTCCAGCGGCAAAAAGAACTAGTCCATCGACGGAAAGAACGGCCATGGCAAGCTCCAGGCATCATCCGAGGAAGCCGGATTTGGTTAGAAATCTGTTTGAGGTGCGCTCGATGGGGGAAGAGGTGCCTACCGAGGGAGCCTACCAGTCAGCAATGGAGAGAAGCACAGGGCGCACGCTTTTATGGTACAGCAGGGGCGGTTTTGGCTGGTCCGCAGCTTGCGCGCGGCCGCGCCATGCTCAGAATCCCGTTGGGGAAGAAGACCGCACTGTCGGCCGGGACCCACTGCTAGTGACACTGCGCGCTGGGAGTAAAGAGGGATGGGGCTGGGTTATGGGCCCCGGATGCCAGCACGCGGATGTGGAATGGGCCAGGTAGTGTGTTAGGGTAAATGAATGGGCCGCGCGCAAGGATTTCGGCCCAAAGGCTGTTTTCCCACATTTATTTCCTTTTTCTTTATATTTTTACTTTCCCTTTTTTTCTAAATTTCAAATTTGAATGTGGATCTTGCTATGAATTTCACCAGTGAGCCAAATGTTCAACTTCATTTCACTAGTATATGAATGATATATCTTTATATACTTATTTTTATCCACAAAATATTTTCTTTCTTCTCTTTTCTAAATTATAGAATTCCTTTTTCATCTTAAATTCCACTTGGAACTTTAATATTTTCTTTTCATATGATTTCTTATATGGTCACAAGATGCACACAAAAATAATATCCAGCATGATGCATAATTTAGTGGTATATATTTTTATTAATTATTTGTTTTTAAATATGATGTTCACATGTGATGGTATGTAGCTTCAACACACACATACAAATAAAAGAAATATCTTTTCTCCTTTAGTAATCTTACAATTTTGGTATTACAGTCACCGGACAGTCACTGTACACTGTCCGGTGCGCCTTCTAGCGCTGCTCTGACACTGGCGCGCACTGTAGTGTATTGAATGCGTTTTGCAGACGACCGTTGGCGCGAAGTAGCCGTTGCTCCACTGGCACACCGGACAGTCTGGTGTTACACCGGACAGTCCGGTGAATTATAGCAGAGCGGCCTCCAGAATTCCCGAGACTGGCAAGTTTGGAGTTGGATTCCCTGGTGCACCGGACACTGTCTGGTGGCACACCGGACAGTCCGGTGCGCCAGACCAGGGCTGCCTTCGGTTGAACTTTGCTCCTTTTATTTGAACCCTTTCTTTTGACTTGTATTGGTTTGTTGTGAACCTTTGGCACCTGTAGAACATATTTTCTAGAGCAAACTAGTTAGTCCAATAATTTGTGTTGGGCAATTCAACCACCAAAATTCTTATTGGAAAAGGTTTGACCCTATTTCCCTTTCAGTGCTAAATAACATGTGTATCATGTTTGCATGCACGATTCTCCAAGTTTCGAGTGACTTGCAGTTCAAATCTAAATTTTTCGAAGAAATTTAATTAAACAAACTAAATCTACTAGCTATTGAAAACAATGTTATAATTGTCCCAAAATGGTACATGTAGGTCTACTTAGTGTAGCAACCTACCACAAAAAGTTTGGTGGCCAAAATAAAACAAATAAAAATATACTTTGCCGAGTGTCACAGAAGACACTCGGTGAAGACTTTTCTTTGCCGAGTGTCAACTATATGGCACTCGGCAAAGAGGGTCTTTACCGAGTGCCTTCTGTGGACACTCGGCAAAGAATCTAGAACACATCTTTGCCAAGTGTCTGTCAGTTGACACTTAGCAAAGATGTCTTCGCCGAGTGCCTGCGATCTGGCACTCGGCAAAGAATATTTTAAAATTAAAAAAAACTTTGACGAGTGCCAGATCGCGGGCACTCAGCAAAGATTAAAAATATACCGGCCGCTAGGGATCCTTTCTCCTTCTTCCTCTCCTCTCACTCTCTGTCACTCTCTCTACCGCGCCTCACCCCGCGCCCCTCGCCGCCTCACCCCGCGCCGACGCGCTACGCCGCCGCTGCCATGCCCCGCTGCCCGCCTCGCCCCACTGCCCGCCCCGCCCTACGTCGCCACGCCCCTACACTATCCGTCGCTCCCCCACGCCATCGTGCTCGCGCCCTTCGCCGCGGTGCACCGTCCACACTGAGCACCAAGGTACAAACTCATTTTTTGTGTGTGATTGTGTATTATGAAATAGAGGGAAAATAATTATTTTTAGTGGTCACTTTGAGATGCATTAGAAAGTCATAGAGTATACATGCGTGAATACATAGGTTGACATAGATATATGATGTCTAATGCATTGCATATGTGTGTATATATGATGTCCAATGCATTGCATATGCCATTGTGCCGTTGAATTATGCGTGTATGTTAGCCATCGTGCTGATAGTTTTATTTACAGGATTTCGAAACCTCCCCATGCAGGGGAGGTGCTGCCGAAATTTTCTTTTGCTAGGCTTCTGTTAGAGGATGGAGGACCGTGAGTGGATGTACACGGGCCATAGAGGAAGGAACGATGTCACCCCTGAATGGATTAGAAAGACCGATGATTTCGTGGAACGAGCATATGGCGAAGCTGCTAAAGGAGCGAGTCTAGTCCCATGCCCGTGCAGCAAATGTGGCCCGAATCTAGGCCATCGTCACCTACCATGGCTCCGTCCTTGGGGAGAGGGTGACCAAGCAGCAAGCCCGAACCATGTCGTTGACCAGGGACCAGTACCTGCAGGTAAAGTCATGCATGTTTGGTACCAGTACTCTATGCATGAATTTTATTTTATCTTCTGATATGCACTTTACGTGTTTACTTTGTAGGTGATTCCACATTGGTGCGCCGCACATCCTCTGTGCTGGTCGCATATGGTGGATAGGTGGTGTTCGGCTGAGTGGGACGAGGCGCACAACGCTAGCCAGGAACGACGTATGATGATGCAAGGTCCCTCCCACCACCAAGGCAGCCAAAGCCTGGGCCAATATGCCGAAGCATGGGTACGCCCTCTTTTTTATTTAGGTATATAGCATTGGATTAGATATTATTTCTAACTATCTTGTTGGTTTTCTTGCAGTCGGCGTCACATGGTGGCCGGCCTTGCTCCACCTTCTCGGCCTATGCTATGGCCCATAAGGGCAAGGCGACGTCTGACGTCACCTACAACTCGGATGACGGGCCCGAGACCTACACCAACCCCGCCGTCTATAGCCGCCTTCATGACTACACCGCCATGGCGCAGGAGGTCCATGGCCCAGATTATGATCCGAGCACTGAGCCAATCGACACCGATGTGCTCATGAGGGTCGGAGGAGACAAGAGACATGGGCGGTACTGGATTGCCGACGAGGCAATCGACTCGTCCTCCACTCCCACTCTTTCTCAGGTGCGAGCAAGGAGCACGGGCTCGAGTCCAGCCATACGACCTCAGCACGACAGCTCACAGCATTGCATACAGCAACTCGAGGTTAGTGCTTCTGTATCTCGTCCTTCCTTGAGTTATATACCTTCTCTTTGAGTTATTATAACGTTGGCTTGAAATATTACAGACCCAACTAGAATAAGAGAGGAGGGAACATCAAGAGATGGAGGTGAGGATAATGGCAGAGCGGGCGACGGCTGATCAGAGGATGGCGGAGATGTTCCAGTACATGCAGAGCCTTGGCGCTGCATAGGGTTTTGCTCTGCCACCTCCATTGTTCCATGTAGTTGACCCTGCTCTGTTCCAAACTTCTGTGAGTATCAAAATTGTAGTTACATGTTGGTAATGCATCTAGTATAACACATGGAATCTCTTCTCTGTGCAGGACCAATCTGGGGCGGCATCCAACAACCCTCATGAAGGGTTCAGCCCAACGCAGCACTAGTCGAACCGCCCACCTCCATGAGAGTTATGTTTTTAGTGTTTCGAACACAAAACTTATGTTGAATACTTGTCAGAGCTTGTGAACTTGTGTTGATACTTCTGAACTTCTATTAATACTGTTTGTGTTGAGAACCTCTCAACTTATGTTGAATACTTATGTCAGAATTTGTGTTAATACTGTTTGTGTTGGCTATATATGTCTGTGATGATCTGTGATGTATATATGTGGTATTTGTGAAATATCTTTTGTTTGTTTGGATGAAATAGGGAAAACAAATAAAAAAGGTGTGTACTAGTCACTTTGCCAAGTGTCAGGACCATAGCACTCGGCAAAGAACCAAGACCTGGGCACCGGTATAGGTTCTTTGCCGAGTGTAATGGCTCTAGCACTCGGCAAAGAAGCACGCTTTACCGAGTGCCATACTAAGCACTCGGCAAAGTACCTGACATAGGGACCCCTCTGGCGGATTCTTTGTCGAGTTCTGTCAGGCAGACACTCGGCAAAGGAGTTACCTTTGCCGAGTGTCACCTGGGACACTCGACAAATATGCCGTCTCCGTCAACCGGCGCCGTAACGGCTGCTTTTCTTTGCCAAGTGTTCTCTGGCACTCGGCAAACCTCTTTGCCGAGTGCCCGAGAAAAAGTACTCGGCAAAGAAGGATTTGCCGATGCACTATGTGTTAAGCCCTCTTTGCCGAGTGCGACACTCGGCAAAGACTTTGTCGAGTGTTCTTAAGGTTTTGCTGAGTGCTTCAGGCACTCGACAAAGCCGTAGAATCCGGTAGTGAATGCAGAAATCCCCTGTCTGACCGCCATCGCAGCAAAATCAATCTGGAAACCTCCCTACACGCCTACTCCCCTACTGCCCTTGCCCCTATCGGGTAAGGTAGTCCTCCACTAGCTTTCCTAGTTGGTCATCCAAGGGCGTCCCATTCCACCATTGTGGTGGCACATGTTTCTCAAGTTAAGCTCGATGTTCCAATTATCATAGTTGTCTTATCATGAATAGAAATAAAACAATAATAAATAATTGGAACATAATCATAATGTAATGTTAATCCCAAAACCATGTATAGCAATAGCAATGACTACCCAAAAATTCAGGGATAAACAAGGTAAAAAGATAATCAGACTAGGGTGACCTATTGGGTCCCATCAAAATTAAGCCTATGCATGAATAAATAATAATAATGAACATTATTGGATAATAAAGGTGTTCAAGGGCACAAACTTGCCTTCAATGAGCTCCTGCTCAGCAACTTCTACCTGTTGAACACCTAGATCCTCTGTGGCTTGCTCGTCTACTCGCAACAGTACAAACAAACATGGTACAACAGAAATTAACATCACACCAAACATGAATACAGAATGCACAGTAATAATCTACGCATCGAAACGAGATTGTAGGAACAAGAATCACTAAATCCGGAGTTACGGATTTTAATGTATGATTTTCCAAAATATTTATGTGTTTGGTACAAAAATAATTAAGTGATAAATTTTAATATGGTTTTCATGCTAGAACAGTATTACCTAGTGATAAACAATATTATTACCAAATTATAGGAACTGGAATAAACTAAAAAGGGGTTGAAATGAATTTACTACGAATTAAACAAGTTCCTATAATTATTTTTTACACAAAAAGTATTTTCTATTTGAATTTAATCTGATTTCCTATCTCTCTGGACCGAGCGCACTATTAACAAAAAATATAGGGTTCTCTACGCAAAAGCTTCCCAAACTCAGACTCCTCTGTCGCGGACTACAAGTTATTTCTCTAAAAACCGATGGTCCTATTTGTTAAATCAACCGGTCGAAGGGGTATGGGCCGATCGTGGTCGTCCGATCTAACATGTGCTCTCCAGATTAGAACTAGGTCTTCCCGAACCGGAACCGAATCGCAGCCGTCGGATCAAAATCCCTCGGCCGAAGATTCCCCAAACCTACGCTATAATGCATGTCGTCCGATCCAGATGGGCGGCTACGATCTAACACATCCAATCGTTATTTCCCATCTAATCCCAACCGTAGATCATACATTCGATGACCCCGACGCGTCTTCTACCTCGCCACATAGCAACGGTCGGAAATCGCCCCACCCGGCATAGCCCTCACCGGCGCGCCACCAAATTCGCCTGCCCCGGTGACAATGTTCCCACTGTGATGCGCGAAAACGAAATTGAAGCTAGGGCGGTTACGAAGGGGTTGTCTCACTGGAAATAATTGTGACGAAGTAAGCCAGCCGTGGTGCAGCCCGTTCCCACGGTGGAGTTCGGGCTACGGTGAAGAATTGCTCGTCGGCGCGGCCAAATCTCCGCCCGAACGACGGGGCTTGCGACTTCCTCGGGTGACGGCAACCCCGCACAAGCCCTACGTAGTCACCGCAGGTGCGAGTCGACGCCGCACACGATGTTTCCCCACTCCTCCTACTTCCGCACACCCGGTTCCCTCTCGATTCGGTCGTGGCTGCATGATAGGAGGTCACGGATATGGAGGAGGGTCGCCCGAGGCCCAGATGCATTATATAGGGGGGATAGCGCCCCGGGATTGTGCAACGGCTCGCATGCCCGTGCCACGCCCCCGCTATTGCCGGTGAGGAGGTTGGGCAGTCAGCGCGAGCTGGGTTCGCGGCACGAGAGTGAGACTGACGAGACAGCCCCAGCCCACAGTGCAGTGAGTGCTCCCAAGCCCAAGCTGCAGCTGACCTGGCGGTCCCACTCCATAGAGACCGCATGTGCATGGAGGGTGTGGAGACTGACACACAGGACCCGCACGTCTCCGTCTCCCGCACTGGGCCGCGTGTGTGGCGACGTCTTCCTGGGCCGAAAGTGGTACCGCGGCCCAACCTAGGTCCCTTCTCCTTTCTCTTTTTTTTTCTTTTAGAATTTCTGATTTCTTTTTCTTTCCATTTTCTTGATTTCAAATTTGAATTCTAATTTTTGTTATGAGTTTCACATTTTTAGCTAAATGTACAAATTCAAAACATAGTGTAAGAAGGGTATAAATTTATTTACTCATTTATTTTCTGTATTTAGTATTTCCTTTCCTCTCTTTCCTTTGGTTACTTCCCATTTCTAATTATTCAATTTAGATCTTAAATCCCCAAATTGGATATTAATTTATTTACATTAATGTGGCTACTATTATTATTAAATGCACACACAAATAAAAGCCAACATGATGCACAATTTAGTAATGTGTCATTTGTTAACTATTTACTTTTAGATGTGGTGTTCATATGTGCTAATAAATAGAGGCAACACTTATAAAGGAAATAAACTCATTTCTTATGCTTTTACAAATTGGGTATTATATTGTTCTATTTAAATAAATGTTTGCATGTGTATGAAAGAAATAAATCATACTATTAATCAAGTTTGAAACTCTTCTTTTTTGTTTCTTTTCAGAGTTTCTAATTTGTAATCCATTGTCAAAATTCAAACCTAAAGTTGATCAAATTAATAATGCCCTTCTCTCTTTTAAGATAATAAACTTTAACCAAATCTAATGCTTTATTATTTGTTTATGTAAAAAAACACACACATCGTTATAATCTTCTTTTTAGGTTAAATCTTTATAAAATTCAACCAAAGATAATGCTTATAGGAGAATCTGACTTGTAATATATTATTTAGAAAACATGATTATCCAAAATCTGGGAGAATTTTTATTAATCTTTGAAATCAATATTTTATGGTGTTACACCCATTCCACATGTATACCTATATTCAAACTCTGCTCTGCGACTTTTGGTACTTGTTAAGATGTTGCAAGTTTAGCTATAAATATGGTTGAAACAAAAAAGCACTTGGTTTTTTCATTGATGTACAAACTAATTGAGTTAGCTTTTTTACTACAAACCATTCAAAATCTTCTACGTTTGTGAACATTTTTGTAGATGTTTTATCTTTATCTTTGTATGTTTTCATCTTAAATATTTGTTTATGTATTAGAGAACATATTTAGTAAAAAAATTATCGGCGACGAATAAACATGTTATATACGTAGCTGTTCATATACACGTAGTAGCCTAGGCTCTTTATGAATCTTGAATCAGCCACTGTACGTAATCAACAATTAATTAGTTAAGAAAGAAAAACTGAAAGAAAAAATCTTTTAATAAGATATCAATCGTTTAGAAAGAAAACTAATCAATGAGCTAGCTATTATAGTTAATAAATGAAATTAATTAATTAATTAAAAGAATCAAGAAAATAGATAGCTCGAACCGGATCACGCAACGACATACGGCACCGCTCAATCTTTGCTGTGTGGCGACCACTGCAGCCGCTGTCCACATCGACGCCGGCGTGGAGAGGAGATGGAGCTATAAAATGCGGTCACCCATCATCCCCCTCCAGGCCAGGCCTCCATGCAGAAAGGCACCGAGAAGAAGAGTCCCCGGTCGCTGCTATAGCTACAAGCCTACGATCCACACGAGAGTGTCCTCCCATGGCGACGGCGCCGAGGAAAGGGAGCAGCAGGAGTGCGGCGGCGGCGGCCGTGACTGTGGCCGTGTTGTTCCTCACAGTATCGGCCGCCGCCGGTGCTGCAGCTACTCCGCGGCGGCTCCTGGTGGACACGGACATGGACACCGACGACTTGCTCGGGCTTCTCTACCTCCTCAAGCAGAACCGGTCCGAGATCGACGTCAAGGTTGGTGTCATGTTGCCCTCAATCGTCCTCGTGCTACGTGTTCCGCGCGTCAATCTCCGAGTCGATCCGCTGCTATTCGATCTGTGATTCTACCGATCCAAATTAAAGCTGATCTCTCTAGCTCGTCAACCATATATGGCGCGTACGTGGACTCTGGAGATGGAGACATCATCAGATATATCGCTGTTCTGTAGCCGGTAACGTACTGCGTCTGTCTGTACGACGTCTGCGCTAGCGGAACCTGAACTAGCTATATGATGTGATAGTATCCTATATAGCTTTCGTGTGTGACGGAATGGTCTACTAGCTCCGATGAATTCCAACCCCCCATGCGCACGCGCCTCAATTGTTTATTGCGTCGCCATTGCTGGATCACTAGCTAGCTAGCCTAGAGGTGAAGATGGGGGGGAGAAAAAGTAACGTAGATAGACTATGGACAGCGACGGCGCATGTTGGCCTCCTTGACTATCTTCTTGCGCAGTAGTATGTAGACATGCATGTTTCAACGCCTCGTGGCCGTCAATTTTGAGAGCCATCTTTTCTTTCAGCCAAGAGGTCGGGGCGGGGTAGTGCGTCACTATTGCCGTGAACAATGCAGGCCATTACCATCAGCGCCAACGCGTGGAGCGACGCCGGGCACGCCGTCAACCATCTCTACGACATGCTCTACATGATGGGCCGCGACGACATCCCCGTCGGCGTGGGCGGCGACGGCGGGATATCCTACGCCGGCGACGTGCAACGCGACGTCGGTGGCTACCTACCACTGATCGACCAGGTACGTACGTACGTAACTAGCAGCTACTGATGGCGTTTGACGACATATATTTATATGCGCATATATGCATGCAGGGCATGTCGACGGACGGCGGCTGCCGGTACCGGCAGGCCATCCCGCTCTCGGGGCGGCTGGACGTCGACACGAACTCCGGGGTCCGGAAGGGCTTCCTCCCGCGGGGCTCCAGGGCGTACCGGCCGCTCCGGCAGCCCACGGCGCAGCGGGTGATGGCGGACGCGCTGTCCGCCGGCCCGACCTCGGTGCTCCTCCTGGGCACGCACACCAACCTCGCGCTCCTCCTGATGTCGCGCCCGCGCCTGAGGCGGAACGTGGAGCGCGTCTACGTCTCCGGCGGCGCCGTGAGGGCGGCGGGCAACCTGTTCACGGCCGCCGCTGCCAACCCGGTCGCCGAGTTCAACGTCTTCGGCGACCCCTTCGCCGCCTACCTGGTGCTCCACTCGGGCGTCCCGATCACCATGATCCCTCTCGACGCCACCAACACCATCCCCGTGACGGAGGCGTTCTACTCCGAGTTCCAGCGGCGCCAGAGGACGTACGAGGCACAGTACTGCCTCCTGTCGCTGGACGGGGCTCTGGCGCGGCAGAGGAGGCGGTCCGACAGCCATGACAACACGGCAAGTCTTGTTCCTCTTCTTCTTGATTTCCATGCTTGCTTGCTTGCATGTTGCATTATTGCAAGACGTTGAAATCTTCCTTTCCCTCCTGGCGCATGCAGGGCTTCTACTTGTGGGACCCCTTCGCCGTCGGGGTGGCCATCTCCAGCATGCGCCATGGCGAAACCAGCAACGAGTTTGCCGAGCTTGAGTACATGAACGTCACCGTGGTAACGTCCAACAAACCTTACGGTGCGCGTGACGACGGCTCTAACCCCTTCTTCGATGGACGAACTACTCCCAAGTTTGGACTGCGAGAGGGTGGAGTTCACAGTGGCCATGTTGAGACCGGGATAAGAGACCCCTTCTGCCTGGTGCCCGGAAGCAACCGAGGCAGATGCCAAGTAATATAATATATATAACCAACAACAATGTACTGGATCCATGCGAACCTCTGGCACACTCTAACGCCTTCATTTCTCCTTAATTATTAGGATGGGTACACCAAGGAAGTGGCCGGTCCAGAGGCAGTCCAGGTGCTTGTGGCAACAAGGGCGAGGCCGAACACCAACAAGAGTAGCCCACTGGACAAGAAATTTATGGAGAGCTTTCTAGAGGTAACTAATTAAATACCTAATTAATCACAGTGTCAAAGTTCGAGCTCTCTCACGTACAAATGTCAAATGTATATTTTTTTTCCCCTGCAGGTTCTAAATCTCCCCCAAAACACCGGACGTTTCAACATAAGCACACAGTTTCCGTACTATAGAGAGGTTCTCTACAAGCCGGATTCCATGAACGTGACCCGCAGGGGCGGCAAGCCAAAGCCAGTCGTTTTCGACATGGACATGAGCCCTGGGGACTTCGTGTCGCTCATATGCCTCCTGAAAGAACCCAGGCACGAGATCGATCTGAAGGTGAGTGAGACAAATTAATTAATACACTGGATGCCAGCCTGACAAACCTAGCTCACGTACGTACTCTACATACTGACCGTCCGTTTTTTAATTAATCTAGGCTGTTTTGGTCAACGGGAACGGCTGGGCTAACAGCGCTAGCATTGACATCGTGTACGACGTCCTGCATATGATGGGCCGTGACGACATCCCAGTCGGCCTTGGCAATGCCACCGCGCTGGGCAGCTCGACGCTTGGGTGCAACAATTCCTACGCGATCCCGCAAGGAAGTGGTGGGTTTGTAGATTCAGACACGCTGTATGGACTGGCTCGGTCGTTGCCGAGGAGTCCTCGAAGGTAAAAAAAACAAAAAAACAAAAACACTCTACTGAATTGCCGCTCTTCTTATGAATGAATGATCGATCAGGTCTCACTTCTGAATGATAAAAACATTTATTTCACACGTCTGTTCATTTGTTTCACGATTGTTTAGGTTCGTCTCTGATGATCTAGACCATCCCGAGCGCCGGCACCCGAGCGCTTTCGATGTGTGGCGGTCAGTTAGGAAGCAGCTCGGTCCAGGCCAGAAGATCACGGCTCTTACCAGCGGACCTCTCACCAATCTAGCCAGCATTATTTCACTGTCTGACATGGACGCCGGCTCTGTCATAGAGGTCTGTTCTTCTTTTCTTTTCTTTTTAATTTGCACCCCTAGTTGCACCTACCTTGTGACGAATTCAGATGCAAATTAAGCTCTTTTATTTATTCTCTGTATGTATGCAGAGAGTTTATGTTGTCGGTGGAGTGGTTAGAGATGGAGGTGACGATAGGGGAAACGTGTTCACCGTCCCCTCCAACAGATACGCGGAGTTCAACATGTTCCTGGATCCGCTGGCCGCAAAGACGGTGCTAGAATCTGGTCTGGATATCACGCTCATTCCTCTCAACGTGCAGCGGAAGGTTGCTTCGTTTGAGGGCGTCCTCGGAGCTCTGAAGCAACACACCCAGCATACTCCCGAGTCAAAGCTTGTCCGCCGTTTGCTGTTGCTGCTCCAGCAGCTCCAGAGGGAACAACGGAAATTCTATCACCACATGGTAAATAATGAACCTCTTTGGTACAGGTCCATTAGTAACTCTAATTTCTTCCACTGGCCTGATACTCCTCCTGTTCTAATAATATATATATTTTTTCTTAGGGAGGGTGTTTGGTTTATAGGGACTAATTTTTAGTTTTGAGAAAAAATAAAAACATACTTTTCTTATTTAATTGGCTTATGTTGGATTGCTGATAGCTAGTCTTTGATCATTTTTATGATCTGTGTGAACTCTCTCCTTTCTAGGACATATTTCTTGGAGAAGTTCTTGGCGCAGTTTACATGGTCCAAGGATCTAACTTGGAGCCCTCTGTGGAAGTGAAGTCAATATGCATTGTTGCCAACACAACCGAAAGCACAAATGGGCTTATTTTGGTCAAGAAGAGCGCAAAGCCAGTGAATGTATTGTATAGTTTGAATACTGGAGCATATTACGACCACTTGGCAAATTCTTTGGTTAACCATAAGCAATCTGCTGCTATTGGCAGCTTTGAAGAGCAAAAGGCAATTTGGAGCAGGCCACAAAAACATTTAGGGACGGACATAGCAAGGGATAGAAAATAAGCAATCTATTTGTACAATATTGCTGGAAAAGGATTAGAGATTAGATTCCAAAAGAAAAACAGTTTACATCATACTTCACTATCTTATAGCATCGTACAAAATTGAAGGAGATACTCAACACAGTTACAGTTGTATGAAAGGGCTTCAGCAAGCAATAAAATTTATCTTGAATGGATTTCACATACTCCGCTGGACGTTAAACTTTTGTCCTACACTTGTTTCACATTTCTAGTCTATTAATTATGTTCAAGAAATATCAGACAAATCATGTATTTCCCTTTATTCCAATATTTTCTCGATCTGTATTAGAATTTAGAATATGAATTGTAGCTTCCATAGAAACCCAGGACTCTACATGGACATTAGCATGAAAAAAAAAGAAAGAACTATAGAACTATATACCAAGAATCCACAACAGACTACAGACTTTAAATACAAAAAAGTGTTGAACATTGTAACCAAAATATACCGGTAAAACATGAATCACTAGTAATCATTGGTAACGCTTCAACCCTTGAGGAGATTAGCGAATGTTGCGAGTTATTAGGCTCTCAAAAACGGTGTACAGGTCCTTGTTTTCAGGACCAAAGATCTCATCAGCCTTTCTTAAGGTATCCTGTAAGAGACATTGAACCAATACCAAAAGGGGATCAGAAAATTAGCTCATAAATCCTCAAACAGATGTTGATTCAGTGTTGATCCATTTATACCTCTCTGGTCTGCCTGTGTGCGTTCAGCTCCTTCACATTAGCCAGGAATGCACCAAACTGCTCATACGACAACCGATTTCTGCATGTACACAGTTAAAGAGGGAAGTCAATCACGCACTTGGAAAACAAGATCCTCGGAATCAATTGAGCCTACACCCTACTATGCGGCTATGTGCATTTCTTGAAGGCACTAAATGATCATAATTTCAGAACGAAAAATAAGTACAGCGAACTCCTATTAACTCTTATCAAATATTACATTCACAAGGCTTGAGTATATTTCCGAGAGAGAGAAAAAAAACTATTTCTAAACTGGATAATTGGAAAAGAGCACCTCTGCACATACCTGACATGACGAAAGAACTCCTTTCCATCAACTCTTGTTCGTCCTAAAACAAATAACTCTCAATGAGAAAGAGTCTATGGGTAGCTTATTTATGATTTCGTGTCAAACACAGGGATCAAAGATCCGAACCTAGTAAGCAAACAAACAGTTCACTCTTGGGTCCAGTGGAACAGCAATATATCTTGGTATTTACTACTAGATGACAGTGGAATTGTAACATATCTTGACCAAATAATTGTAATACATGCTGATTGCTGAACAAAGCAGCATTAACATTCAAGTGTTTGACATACAGTATAGCTAACTCCTGGGGTTATGAGCTAACCTGTTTGACTTGGAGGGTCAAATGGAGAGCTATGCTGACTAGAAAAGCCTGAGGACCTGTCATTAAACATATTCATCGACGTAACGGAGATTGAATGTCGCCTCGGCGGTGATACCGATGCATAACGCCTTGGAGGTGAGTCTGGGGGAGTTCTCCTTGGTGTGCTGTTGTATGACGGCAAAAATACATGTGGACGGGGTGGCCTAGGTGCTGCAAGTACAAAAAGGTTCTGTGCGTGAAACATCATTGAACAGAGATTTGTATTGGACAACATTAAACTATGTCAAACGGGGAACGCACCATCTGGTTCGACTTGGCTATTTTCCTCCGAAACTGAACTCGCAGTTTCTGAAATCTGTGATGATTTGGAAGTTGGAAATGCAGAATCTTCATCTGACAAAAAAAAAACTAACAGTTAACATTACCCTAGGGAGCTAGAATAACGTGGACCAAGCACAAGGACCACGAGAATAGTGTAGTACCTGATGGCGCAGAGAAGTTTGAAGTTGCTGCAACGCTTGCCCTGGGAGCAGTATTCTATGGAAAAGTAATTTAAAAAAGAGAAATCGCTATCAGTTCAGCTACAAATACAGACAAGGGAAGAGTTGAAATGCTAGTCATTTTTTTTGGGGGTTCATGAGTTAACAAGACACAGCCTGAATTAATTCCAGACTTACATCACTGCTGTCATCTTCCTGGAGCGACTGCACTAGTGTCTTTTTGAAAACTTCCAACTGCACAACAAGGTAGAATATAGGCAGTAAGGTACACAACTAATAATGAACTTTAGAATTTATAGCAATCAAGGCTTATGTACAGCACAAATCAATGGTTGGACATGTTTGTGAGAGAGAAATGCTTTACAGGTTAGCATTTTCCTTTCCCGTTGCCATTCTTTCCTCTCTCTCTCTCTCTCTCTCTCTCTCTCTCTCTCTCTCTCTCTCTCTCTCTCTCTCTCTTTTGCATTGTGATGTTAAGGACTACAAAGTTCAAATTGAAATTATGATGAGATTGCTACATAATTGTTCCAAACTAATCTATCAAGTTCTTCCCTAAGTGCAAGGCAATAGTGTTTTGGTACCTTGGCGACATCTCTGTTCAGCTTCCTAACGGTGTTGGACAGCGCAGAGTTGTCCCGCAGCAGTGTCTCCTGTGCGTCCATCGTCCACGATCACATCACAACATGAAGAAGCATTCGACTGTCAAGTAATTTCGGTTGCCCAAATTGCGCAGCATATATCACGCAGCTACACTACATTGCTGGAATAGTGGTGACTTCAGGTGCAAGCGTCGCGGGACCAGAGTCGCAGACAAGTGGGACCGACCGAAGCCACCATTCCACGGAAAGCACAGCTCAGCCACTCATCCAGACTCAGAGCCTAGTAAACTGACTAGTGATTACCTTTTCCTCCTCAGCGCGGCGGAGGCGGCCGGTGGCGACGGCGAGCGCGGAGTCGAGCTGCTCGACGCGCTCGCGGAGCTCCTCGGCCTCGGCGTCGCGCTCGGCGAGCTGCGAGCGCAGGCGCGCCGCCTCGGCCTCGAGGCGGCCGAGGCGGTGCGAGAGCGCGATGGAGGTGATCTTGCGCGCCACGTCCAGCTGAGCGAACGGGTCCGATGGCAGCACGGCCATCAGCTCAGCGGGCAGCCCAAAGTCCTCTGTTGGCGCCTCCCCCACCATCGCGGCCGGCGGCACCGCCTCCTCGCCTTCATCTGCCATGTGTCTCCTCCTGCTCCGCGCCTCCTGTACTAGTGCTCTGGCGCCCTTCTCTCTCGCCCTTTCCGTGCCGCGACCGTTATCTGCCCGCCAGGCGCCAGCGCGGGGATTAGGCTAGTGTGGCGCGAAGTCTCTTTGTGGTGGCGGAGGCGCGCCCTGCTCGGCTGCCCCGCGCCACGGGTTTGGACTTTGGACTTTGGAGGATTGCGCCCGCGTCGCTGTCGGTGGGCGCTGTGCAGACGTGGGAAGGCGCCGGTGCGCGTCTGGTCATCAGGGGAGGCGAAGGCGTTGGCGCGGCGCGGGCTGCCTCGGCCTCGGCTGTTGGCTGGCTGTGGGCTGTGGCGTAGGCGAAGGGCGCGCGATTGGCAATGCACATGTGGATCGGAGTGCGGGGTGCGGTTCGCCGTCCCTCTGGTTGGGAAGCAGCGTAGTGCATTGTTTGTGGGCTTGTGGCATTGGGTGGCTTATTCTGGTTGGTGATTGGACACTTTGGATACACAGGGTCCGGAACTCCTCGGGAGATGTGAAGAGTGGATGTACTCTATTTTCTTTTTTTTAACAAAATCATTTCTATTTTATATAGATTCCTAATATACATTTTATAATAAAAAATGTAATAAAGATATAAACATAAATAAAAGTAGATTAGGATGGATAGACGGTAAATTTATTTTTTAATACAGATGTCATATTAAATATCTGAAGCGACAATGTGACAGAGTTCAAAAATACGTAAATTGAAGGCTTTCTCGAGGAGGAGGAAATTGTTAGGGACTTGTTCTCAAATGCTATGGGTTAAGAACAAGGCAACACAAAATATTAATGGTTAAGGTCCTTCGTCATTCGAAGCATTATCTCCCTTAGGATATAATGCCCCTGTTTGGTTCAGCTTCTGGGTGGCTTCTGGCCGCCAGAAGCTGAAGCTGGAACCAAACGGCAAAATTTTCAAGCGGCTTCTGCGCGAAGCGCTTGGGTAAGAAGCCGACCGCCCACGGTCCTCGCGAAGCCGCGCTCACTTGGCTTCGGATAGAAGCCCTCGCGCACTTCGCTAGGGTTCCACCCCCGCAACGCACCGTCGCCACCGCCAAGCCACCGGACCGCCGGTCCGCACCCAACGCACCGCCGCCGGACCCTCTCCTCGCCGCATCTCGTCGTCTTCGCAGGTACGGACTACCTCCTCCGCGAACTCGTCCATCCCCACCGTCTTCTCCTCCCACTGCCGCGTTTCCTTCACTGTTTCCTGTGTCGCTATGGTTGCCGCAGTGACACCGGCGCCCTTGGTCCGTCGTGCAGGTTCCTCCGGTCCCCCACCATCGCGTTGGCATCTTCGCAGGTATGGACTACCTCGCCTCGATCCCGAGCCACCCCGCTCCCTCCTTTACTGTTGCTAGGGTTGGGCCTCGATCCCGACCCACGCCGCCCCCTCCTCTCCAATTACTTCACTTCATCTTCAAGGGTATGGAACGTCGTAGTAACATAGAATTTTTGTGCATTATCGCCTTCAGATTTCCGTATCAACTCGAGTTGTTCGTCTTCGGTTCCAAGATCAAGTGCAACCAAGGTAATTTCATACACAATTTGTTGCGCACTTTACTGTCCACATGGGCAGAACCAATTTATATATATGTGCTGTCATTTGTGCATGTTACTTGGAGAGACGAGAGCTGGGATGGTCATATGTTTTGTATAAGTATTATATGTGCAGTGATTACTTCTACGTTTGTTTGTCACAACCTGTATGTTCACGGTTCAGTTCATTCTTTGTTTGTTACTACCTGTATGTTACTAGCTTCAACCAAAGTTTGTCCATGTTAGCACGCAATTCATGTCACTACATGGAACTTAGTAGATTGTCCCCTTCTGTAGTAAACTAACCACCTAAATCCACATCAGATGGATTCAGCAGACTCCATAGCCGACAAGGCAATTGGAAGGATGCAAGAGATTGCGGACAAGCTATTTTCTGTAGCCCAGGAAACAATCCGTCCAGGATGCGGGTTGACCTCATTTGACGCCACCAAACTTCGTGTAGCATTGGAGGACATAGCTTGCATGCTTGAGCAAGACTCTCTGGTGTTGCAAGAGAATTTGGACAACGTGAACAACGTTAACAACCCGGGTGACAGCAGCTACGAACCGTCAGCCTTGTCCTCACCACCCCAGCTGACGACTACCTTACTCCAGATTGGGACTTTGCGGAGCACTTTGAAAACTTCTGGGGTCTAGAATATGACTCGGACCAGATGCCTTCGTTTAGTGACAATGAGGTTTAACTTAGACCATGGTGAACCTTTGAATAAGATGGTAGTTTAACAGGGATAGATCAGCCTTTTGCTTAATGAGCAGTTATATAGTGTTCCATGTGCTTTTGTGTCCAGCAGCACTTCAATTTCTTCAGTCTATATATGTAATTATGACAAACTTAATCTGACTCCTTATGCTACTACCTTATGTTATTATGGTCCCTTACTTGTTCATTTTGTTTTCTTAGTAAGTGCACTTCAATACGTATTCTCAATCGTCTACACTTGTTTTGCACTAGATGGACAAGTCTGGCAAAGTGATTGCAAAGTGGGATAGTAGAGCAACAAAAATTTACACAGAAATTTGTGTAGAAGAGGTCAATGCACGGAACAGGCCACAACAATTTCTAAATGCCGAAGGGTATGCTAACCTCATAAGAAAGTTTAAGGAACGCACTGGTCGCACTTACACCAGGGATCAAATGAAGAATAGGTGGGACACCTTAAAGAGAATGTTCACACAGTGGAAAACTCTTAATGAAAGGGCTACAGGTCTTGGTCGAGACCCTCATATTGGTTCAATCAGTGCTCCAGATGAGTGGTGGGCTAAGCAAAATGAAGTAAGTAGACTTTTTTAATTTTTTAGATTAACAATAGTAATGGCCATCTCAAAGTAGGAAATACCATGTTGCTGCAGGCAATGCCAGGGTGTATTATGTTCAAAACAGCCCCCCTAGAGAATGAGGACGAGCTAAAGGTTATGTTTGGACCCATTGTCTGCACAAATCAAACAACCCTTGTTCCTGGCGTCGAGGATGCAAATTCATCATCTGATGATCATGTCGAAGCCACTTTAGGTGGGGGTGAAAACAGCACACCTGACCCATGCTCAAATGCGACTGGGAAGCGTAAGGTGCGTCATGATTCTCCAAAACCAAAGAAGAAAAAAGATACGAGGGAAGAGTACATGAAATGCCTAGTCGAGGCTTTTGAGTCGCGTTCAATGACCACTAACAAGTCCATCACCTCTGCTGAGACCGACCCTGTCCGTGTTGAGGTTAATGCGCAGTTGCAACAAGTGATCGATGATGGTGCACCTAAAGGCAGCGACCTACATTTGTTTGCCACTCATCTGTTGATTGAGAAAAAGTTTAGAGATGTATTTGCAACACTGAAGACCAAAGAAGGAAGGAACGCTTGGCTGCGCAGTGCTTTCGAGATACATGTTAAAAAGTCAACTTAGTGGTGGTCATCCGACAACAGAGGGTCATGTTCGCTATTATGTTGCTGTTCATGTTAGTCGTCTCACTGTTATCAGTCTTGTCGTGTTACAAAATAAACATGTCGTACGCATAATTTTCCCTTTTGAACAATTTTGCAATTATTCGAGTTGAACATGTATTTGAATAATCAGAGTTGTATGTTTGTGAACAATGTCAATCTGTGAACTTTGTGTCACCTATGGTACATGAATGTGTCTTATATACTGTGCCTATACATGAATATGTGCCTGCTGTTTGTGTGCATGCAGATGGGTGACCCTGCTGCACACACATATGATCATGACACGGATGACGGAGATGCAGAATTTCTTGTTTCCCTATATGCTGTAGACATTTGGGGCATGCCTTCCAGTGAGGTTTCTAGAAGAACAATGGTTGAAACAGGTATTCAATGGGTTGAGCGAACTTTGGAGAATAGTAACGATTGCTTTGACATGTTTCGCATGCGACGTACTGTTTTTAGACGATTGCATGATACTTTGGTCGAAAGTTATGGTCTTCTTCCAAGCCGTGGTGTCAGTACTATGGAAGCTCTAGGTATTTTCTTGTGGGCATGTGGGGGTCCACAATCATTTAGGCAGATAAGGAATAAGTTTGGTCACTCATTGGAAACTATTAGTCGCAAGTATAGTGAAGTACTTAATGCACTACATAAGTGTAATGCCCAAATTTTACATTAGAAAAAAAAATAATGATATAAATAAATAAATACATTCAGGTTAGTGTTTTGGGAATTTTTTTTTCTTTTGAAACCTTTGAAGATTTATTAGTTTCCTTTTCCTTTCATAAATCAGGTAATAAAAGTCAAATAACCAATAAATAAATAAAGAAAAATACATATCATACTGAAGAAATTGTTGTGATACATTTTGTTGAAATAAAGAATCATAGTTTAAACTTGACCTCCAAATTTCAAATGAAAACATAGGAATGGAAAATAGAAAAGGAAAGAGAAGGGAAATGATATGAACTATAACAAAAAAAAATAGTATTAATGCAAATAGCAGAAAATATATCCTCAATAAAGTTGTGTATGATGTTTAGGAATTTGAAAAGTACAAACTAGAAATTTAAACTTAGTTTGAATCTTTGAATTTGGAAATAAAATAGAATTAAGAAAGAAAGAAAAAGAAAACCAGAGCCATGGGCCTAATCCCCACCTGCGTGGCCCATCATGTCGGCCTAGCTGCTGATCCCTCGCGCGCGTGCATCGCACTGGCGTGTGGGGTCCCCGCGTCATCCGGATTCCCTTCTGCTCACGGATGCTTGGTCACCGGTGCGTGGGCCCGGGATGCCAGGGGGGGAAAACTCCTCTTCCTCGTGCGGCACCAACTCTGCTGGGCGCCATTCTTCCGCCGCGATTCTCGCAGTTCGCGGCAACGATCCCCAACTTGATCGGTTGCGCAGCTCGTTCTCCCACCTCGGCGTAAGAATCGGACCGTAAGCACAACAGAATCCCAAGCTCAACCCGTGGTCGCCGCCGTAGATTCCTGTGGCCGAGTCTCCTTCTTCCCCAACGGCTTTTCCGCCATACGTGCTCCATGGGCTGAACGGACCTCCGGCGGCCACAGAACCGAACCCGGACCCTGGGGGGGATAAATACGGGCCTACCTCTCCGCTCTCCTCTCATCCCTTTAGCGCCACACATAAACATCAGGGCGCCGTCGCGGGAAACCATCGCCATCGCACCTCTGTCCCGGTGCCACTGCCGTTCGGGCCTCGATTTGGCGGGGGAAAGCACTAACCGCACGCGTGTGATCTAGCCATAGCTTCGTGTAGTGTGTGGACGGCTGTACACCGTCACAATTTCTCGCCAGTGGTGAAGCTGCACCGCCGTCCGCCTGGTGTCGTGGCCGGGTGGAATCACTCCGAGATTTCCGGTGAGAACCATATACACTGCTAAACCATGTCCCCAATTTCATGTTGCTCCATTTAATTTGAGTTTGGGGTTGTGGAACGCCGGATTGGGTTTCCTCCGGCCGGGTCGCCGTCGTGCTCGTGCCCCTGGGTGCTCCCGTGGCTTCGGCGTGGGGAGGAAGACGCACGGTCACCGTTGATCTGATCATCGGCGGCCCAGATTAGATCGACTAGGACACCGGTTCGGTGGATTTGATCTGACCGTAGAGTCTCGGATCGATGGCCCGGATCGGAGTAGGTACGCGCCGTTAGATGGCGATCTGGTGGCCAAGATTGGATACCGGTTCATAAAGGGTCCTAACTTAATCTAATCCGCAGAACTCTAATCGGACGGCTCACATGGCTAGATACCCCTTCGTTGATTCCGTTTTGTAAAAGAGACCCTGTACTTTCACAGAATCAACCCGCCGTCCACCGCGGGTTAAAGCTGTGTCTGGGACAATTTATATCGTAGCCCCTGATCTTCCTGGATTTAGGTGCTCAGCCCAGGAGATAGGAAAATCAGAAAAATAAATTTAGAAAATGATTTTAATGTGAAAATAAATGCTAGAAACTTGTATAATTCATAGTAAATTCATTTTAACCCCAAATTGAGTCATTCCAGTTGCAATAATTTTATTTTAATATTTTCTATCAACTAGTAACACTGTTTAGCCATGAAACTTGAAGCAAAATTTGTTCATTTGAATTAATCTGTTCTAGGTACTTGATAACTTCAGAAATTCATAACTTAAAATCTATAACTCCAAAATTAATGATTCCTGTTCCTATGATCTTATTTTAATATGTATATTAATAATGTGTATTTTGTTCTTATGTTTGGTGTAATGTTAATTTTGCCTATACCATGTTTGTTTGAATTGCTACGACTAGCAGTGAGGTCACGAGTCACCTAAGGATCATCCTGGTACCTGGAATCTCAAGTCCCAGGCAAGTTGTGCCCTTGATCACTTCTTTTTACCCAGCCATGTTCTAATTAATCATAATGATCTGCATAGGTTAATTTTGATGGGACCCAATAGGTTACCCTAGTTTGTCTATCTTTATACCTTGTTTACCACTGAACTTTTTGGGTAGTACTTGCTAGTGCTTTATGTGGTTGGGTATGAAGATACACTTTATTCATGATTATACTTTTATTATCAGTTGTTATTTACTATTCATGATAAGATCATTATGTTAATTGGAACATGGAGAACCACCCGGGAAAACAGTGCTACCACAAGGGAGGAATGGGACCCCTTGGCTGATTAATTAGGAAAGCTAGTGGAAGACTACCTTACCCGAAAGGGGCAAGGGCAGTAGGGGAGTGGTCAGTGTAGGGAGGCCCTCGGGAGGATTTTGCTGTGATGGCGGTCCTGCAAGGGATTCCTGCATTGGAACTTCCTATAAACTGTAGCGGGTTTTCGGAAACTAGTGGAACTTTGTAAAGGCCTCGTAGTGGATCCCTAGCCATTCACCTCGGTAGTGTCTAAGGGCCTTGCAAACCCTGGCGACATGGGATACACGACTTGTGGGTAAAGATGCGCAACCTCTGCAGAGTGTAAAACTAGTATACTAGCCGTGCTCACGGTCATGAGCGGCTCGGACCCTCACATGATTAAATTATGGAACTTAAACTCAATTTGTCATATGCATTGCATCGCAGGTGAAGTTGTTACTTTTGTTCTACTATTTAACTGGGTTGGTATTTACTTATACTTAGTAACTGCTAATAAAATTTTGACCAACTTTAAAAGCAATGCTCAGCTCTAACCATCTTCTTTGGTAAGCCTTACACTTCACGTGAGCTCCCACCTTTGGCGAGTTCATGCACATTATTCCCCACAACTTGTTGAGCGATGAACGTATGTGAGCTCACTCTTGCTGTCTCACACCCCCCACAGGTCAAGAACAGGTACCGCAGGATGAAGCGCATGGAGGATGCCGTGATGTGTTCGAGAGAGGTCTAGGCCGTCGTCTCCCAGTCAACTTTGGGTTGCTGGACCGTTGTCTCCTATTAATGTAACTATTTATTTTGTATAGAACTCCTGTTATATATAAAGATGTGACATTCGATCCTGTGCCATGATTCATCATATGTGTGAGACTTGGTCCCAGCACACCTGGTGATTATGTTCGCGCCCGGGTTTTGGACCCCTAAAATCCGGGTGTGACAATAAGATGTCAACTGACGTAATCAAGCCCAAAGACCCAAATTTCATAGAGATTCATCCTCGTTTGCGAGAGGGGAGATTTTGGCCCCACTTCAAGGATTGCATAGGAGCAATTGATGGTACTCACTTTCCAGCGTCTGTCTCGACCTCGGAGCAAGCCAAATATATTGGTCGCCACGGTTACGCATCACAGAATGTAATGGCCGTTTGTGACTTCGATATGAGGTTCACATTTGTTGTCACAGGTTGGCCAGGTTCAGTACATGACACTAGAGTATTACAAGATACTTTGATAACTTATGCGGACAGGTTCCCCCATCCACCGGAAGGTAAATAAGTATGTTGAACTTTTGTATCATACGATATTCATTTATGTCTTAAGTATTGAACTGTATAATTCTGTTTGTGCAGGTAAATACTATCTTGTGGATTCAGGTTATCCAAATAGAAAGGGGTACCTTGCACCTTATAAGGGTCAGAAGTATCACATTGCAGAATGGCAAAATGCGAGGCAACCTATTGGGAGCAAAGAAGTATTCAACTATGCACACTCGTCGCTATGCAATGTTATAGAGCGATCTTTTGGTGTGCTTAAAATGAAGTGGAGAATTCTGTTAAGTCTCCCTTCATTTTCGCTTAAGAAACAATCCAAGATAATTATTGCATGTATGACATTGCATAACTTCATTAGAGACAGTGCTCTACACGATAGAGACTTTGATGAACTAGGACCTAATAGCCTTGGTCATGATGTATTTGTAGGTGAGAGTAGTAGTAGCACATCTGATGAGTTAGACATGAGTGCATTTCGAGATGGAATTGCTAATGCATTAGTGTCGTAGTTAAATATGTAAATGTAACGGTAGTTATGTTGTAATGAACTCCACTGATTCTATGTAATGACCTTTTGTTGGTTCAGTGTTAATGTGTATAGTTTGTTCAAACAGAATATGCAATCTGAGAATCTGTGTATCCAAACACCTAGATTCTAACGAACAGCTTTTCTGCATAGCTGGCGAACCAAACACCTAAATTCTAACCACCAGCTTTTCCCAACAGCCAGCTTTTCCCCACAGCCAGCTTTTCAGAAAAGCTATCCAGAAAAAAGCCGAACCAAACACAGCCAATGATCTTCAGACGAAGGTCATGAAGGACATACCTTCGTCATAGCAGCATATATTAATGAAAGAAGAAGTATATGAAACATGAGAAATGACATGAATAACTATATGACATCGTTAATATACCTTTTTTTATATCATCCTTAATGAACATGAACAATGTTGAATTACATTTGTACCTTCGGCTTGACAGAAAGCAAAAATCCAAGCGTGACGCACGAGTGAATATAAGTCAGCGTGAATAGTACGGTGCTACTGTTCATCTATTTATAGGCACAGGACACAGCCTGTGTAAAATTACATTCGTGCCCCTCATGTTCACTGTTGACTTAAGGACAATCTATCGAGGGCTAAATAGCCTTTTCCTTTTTAAGTCGGTTCCTTTTCCTGCTGCTGAGCCGAAGCTTCCTTGCGCATAGCTTCGGAGCTGGTTCAACCTTCATTCGAACCATGCTTTTCATATTATGTACAGCTTCATTCCAAGTCCGAAGGTTCCTGTACATATATTACACTTGGGAAACATCGTTAATCATATTTTTGAGGACCTTCGGAAGACGAAGGCCCCCAATAGTAGCCCCTCGCAGTATTAATTTGTTATAACAACGAATTTAGACTGCGACGTGAACGAAGGCCTTAAGTCGAAGGTCCAAAAGAATACCTTCCCTTTGCTAGAATAGCAACAGTCAATGACAAACGGGGTCCACCCAGTTGCAAAGCACTGGGCGTATAAATATGAACCATAGCGGTAGCATCTAATACGCCACTTCTGCCATTTGCGTTATTTTCTCAAACTTTTAGCTCTTGCTCATTAGCTCTTGCCTGATTTTCGAGTTTTTAGAGCTTCGGTTTAAAGACACGTTTGCTCCAAATTTAAAAAGAAGAAGATGAGTGGAGAGAAGAAAATGACTGAAGAGAAGAAAACAATCGAGGAGACGAAGCTGTTTGAAGAGAAAAAAGCTATAGATCCTTTCATTGCTGGATTTGTTGAGTCCATGGCAAAAACAAATATAGAGAAGATTACTAAGGAGATCATGGAGGGTTTATCTGAAGATTCTGATGACAGTGATAGTTATGACGTAGAAAGTGGGGATGAAGATTCTAAGGATCGGCCATGGCGCCCAAGCCATACTATCTTCGGAAAATCGACTATCAAGCAGAGTCATATCGATGCCATGAGGGGGAGGTATTTTCGCGACATGTCTATTGTCAGAGTTGGAGGAGATAGTACTGCCCCTGCTCTGGAGGAAAACAAAGTTGTTATATACCGAAGCTTCTTGAAGGCAGGTCTATGGTTCCCGCTGAGCAAGTTTGTGGTTGAAGTGCTGAAGATATACCAGATCTTCCTTCATCAGATTACCCCCGAAGCTATAATTAGGATAGGAATTTTTGTCTGGGCTGTAAGGAGTCAGGGGCTAGAGCCAAGCGCGAAGTGCTTCTGCAGTATGCATGAGCTTTTATATGAGACGAAGGCTACTGGCAAAGAATAGTACCACAACAACTTCGGTTGTTATGGATTTATTGCTCGCCCCAATACAAGCCACCCAATGCCAACATTCCGGAAAAGGTGGCCCAGGGCCTGGATGGAGGAGTAGTTTTACGTTAAAAATGATTTAAAGGCAAGAGAAGACATCAAAGGAATCATTCAGCATCCCATCTGGTCTCGCTTCGGCCTCCAAAGGCCGAAGGTGGAAATTGATGGAAATGTTGAAGTATGTCAGAAGGCCTTCAGCACTGTGTGTGCCTTTATTAGCATGAGGGATTTGATTCAAGAGCATATAGCCTTCAGGGTATGGCCACTTGTGGAGAGCTGGGATATGCCGAAGGAGACCACCGCCGATTCCAGTGAGGATGGTCTGGTCCGTTTGAAGTATACCTTCAGGTTTAGGGAGAAGTTTGATGAGCCAGACGATGACTGGCTAAAGTGTATTGAAGCTACCAGTGATGAGTTACTCGGGGCATACTCCAATACCGAAGACAATGCTCTATCCACAGCTTTCGGGGGTCAGGGCAAGAAAAGATTGAACAGGGTATTTGTTGATATTGGCTTCGTATACCCTGATTACCATTACTCGTTACGAGGGCAAGAGAAAAAGAGAAAGACTGCCGCTTCGGCTATTGCAACTGAGCCGAAGGGCAAAAAGATGAAGGTTCTGACTCACCGGCCACGTTACATTGAACCGGCCGCGGTACCTAAATTCGGCGCGGGGACCTCTGCCGAAGCAAAGCGCGCTGCTCCGATTGCGCAGAGTACTGAAGAGCCGATTGTAGTGCCGAAGATGCCTACAATCGGGACAGCCGAAGCTAGAGATGACAAGGCTAAAGAGCCACAGGTGGAAAAGGTGATAAAAATGCCAGAAATCTTGAGCCCATCGACAGATGTAGCTTTGCCAAAGATGCAAAAAATTCCTGCCGCCGCTCCCAAAATGAGGAGGATGGCCAGCGTATTAGACGCTGTTATAGAGACTACGAAGGCCTTGAGCCATGCTCCTAAGAAAATTGTCAAAGCTATGAAAGTTTAGGCCGAAGCCGAAGCTGGTCCTTTAGTGCCCACCGAGACGGAGCCTGCCGCGCCTGAGGACAAAACGGCAGGGCAGATTGTACCAGAGAAGACCAAAGTTCCTGCTCCCAAAGCTCCGAACGAAGATGTTGACTACATTATTCGGCATGCTTCGGGGAAGAAATTATCCCAGGAAGAAATCTTGGAGGCTAGACACTATGCCCAAAGACTGAAATATCCAAAAGAGGCCTTAGTGTACAATGGTGCCAACGAAGATGATTTCCTGTACTGTCTCCCGGATAACAAAGAAATATCCGTGTGCTGGGAGATAGCTAGGAATATGGGATTTTCGAAACTGGAAGAAGGTCTTTCGGTTCTATCAAAAGATGAACTTGCTGATAGCCTCACGTATAATAGCATAAAGGTATAAAAGTTGACTTTGAAGTTAGAAACGACGTATTTTATTGTCATACTCAACTATTTCTTCTTTTACAGGGCTTAATCCTTAGTAATGCCTTGAGGGCACAAAAGAATGCTGAAGACGAGGGCTGTACCATAGCTCTCAACAACCTTCGTTCAGAGGTGATTGAGTTGAGAAAGGAAGGCTTGGAAAAAGATAAAATTTTGATTTCATTGGTGAACAAAGTAAAGGAGGACGAAGCTAATTACAAAGCTCAGGCCGAAGCCCAGAAAAATGAAATTGAAGACCTTCGGAGACAACTGGCCGAAACTAAGGAAAACTGCACACTTGCACAGGCTAATCAAGAAATCAGTGAATATTGGAAAAATAAACTAGAGAAAAATGTTGAAGAACTCCACGAATCCAAGGAAAGGTGCTTTGAGAAGTTCTTGGATTGCGTTAAAGAAATTTAAAACTAGCTTCGACAAAGTGGGTGCCTACTCTGCTGAAGAAAACTTCATACGAGGCGACCCCGAAGGCGTTGTTGAATGGATAAGTGGAGAAGCCGAAGCCTTCGAGGAAATTTTGAGTGATCGCGGGGACATTTGCGCATTTTCCGGTGCGCGGGGAATCTCATCTATTCTGGAGAAGGCCAGATGTGATCACGTTAAGGCCATAGTTTAGGCCGAAGCTGCCTTCTCCGTAGAAGATACGAAGGATCCTTCAGCCAAGGAAACTTTAGTTGGCAGGAAATTTTATAACAATGTCTGGGTGAACGGTGGCCGAGAGCTGGCCCACAAGATTATAAAAAAGAGTGAAAAATACACCCATGACGCTCGGGCAGAAGCAAAGCGAGCTGAAGAAGCTGCAGAACGCAAAAGGCATATAGGTACTGTTCCTTAATTATTTAGCTTCGGTACATGCTTTATAGCTTCGAACTAATCTGTTTACCTACTTCAGCTGAACTATCCCCGCCATCGGAGCCGTACGATCCCTTAGCTGATCCAGAGATGAAGAAATCATTGGACATCATAAACATGGCTGAATCTATTATCGACGAAGTCGTCAACAAATTACTGAACGAAGTTGCAGAAAAAGTCCTTAGAGAGGAATATGTTTTATTATAATAATCATTTTGAAAAGCTTGATGTATAGAACTAATAAAGGGAGATTAGACCTCTTTTGTAATAAAACTATGTAACATTTGATATATGTAACATTGAATCGAATATGTAAATTATTGTAATTTGTTTCTTTGCGATGCATGAAATTTACACACATACCGTTTTTGAGCCTTTGGCGAAAAAACACCTTCCCTTCTTTTCATGCTTTGTAAAGAAAGAGATCCCTTCTTATGACAAGCCTAATAAAACTGTATTTCCCGAAGCTTACTTCGTGCCTTAGCACATTCTCATTTTGACGAAGCATTTGCCGAAGATTGGCTTCGTATTCAATCCTTGTGCCGGTAATGCAATATGATGTATGATGTAATGCTATGCGAAATGATGTGATGATATGATGCAAAATGATGAGGATGCCGAAGACACACACCCACACTGGAACACACAAGCTCTACATCCCCTTAGGAACGACTTTTGAGCTTCTTCACCTTCTATTTCGGTGATATAAGTTCTGCATCCCCTTAGGAACGTCTTTTGAACTTTTTCGCCTTCTATTTCGGCGGTATAAGTTCTGCATCCCCTTAGGAACGACTTTTGAACTTCTTCGCCTTATATTTCGGCAGTATTTGGCTTTGCATTCCCTTTGGAATGACTTTTGAGCAGAAAACTTACGCTGTGCTCCCTTAGGAACGACTTTTTGTAGCTTCGTCAATTTAGGCTCTGCATTCCCTTAGGAACGACTTTTGAGCAAAAAACTTACGCTGCACTCCCTTAGGAACGACTTTTTATAGCTTCGTCAATTTAGGCTCTGCATTCACTTGGGAACGACTTTTGAGCTTTGGAATCTGCTTCGTTTTAAGAGTCGTTTCTCGAGCTTCGTAAATCTATGAAGAAGATATATTTCATTCTGGTATCTGCAGCTTTATTACAAGAAGTTGAAACTGAATTTTTCATTACTTATTCTTCATACAAAAAGGTAAAATGATATAAAAGACAAAAGTACTTCAAAAAGTAGGATATTCCTAAAAGGGAAATGTGCCCTTGGGCCATTTCTAGTATATTTTGGTGATTAAGTGCCCAACACGTATTGAGTGAGTAATCATGTGCCAAATGATGGATGAAGTGCAAATCAAAGCTAAGGTATGATTCTAGACTTAGTACATTGGTTTTTGTGTACTAATATATTTGTCTAAGTGCTGGAATCAGAGAAAAGAGAAGAAGAAAAGAACTTAGCTCGAAGCAGCCAAGACTCAGCTCAGTCTAGCACACCGGACTGTCCGGTGGTGCACCCGACAGTGTCCGGTGCGCCAGGCTGGCTTCAGGCGAACTGGCCACTCTTGGGAATTCGTCGGCGGCGTACGACTATAATTCACCGGACTGTCCAGTGGTGCACTGGACTGTCTGGTGAGCCAACTGCCGCCAGCGCAACAGTCGGCCGCCAAATCTGTGGCCGACGCGTGGCCCGCTTCAACGGTTGGCAGGAGGCACCGGACTGTCCGGTGTGCACCGGACCGTGTCTGGTGCGCCAACGGCTACATTTCTGCAATGGTCGGCTGTGCCATTTTAGGAAGGCGATCTGCATCGGACCATGAACAGTGCCTGTCCGGTGGTGCACCGGACTGTCCAGTGCGCCACTCGACAGAAGGCAAGAATTGCCTTCCCTGATTGCTTCCAACAGCTCCTAGCTGCCTTGGGGCTATAAAAGGGACCCTTAGGCGCATGGAGGAGTACACCAAGCATTCTTTGATCATCTCTAAGCACCAAGACTTCATTCTCGCGCATTTGATTCGTTGTGATAGTGACTTGAGCTCTATTTGAGTAGAGAACTCCTCGCATTGTGTTGTGAGCTCAAGTTGTGGCTTGTGTGCGTGTTTGTGCTCGTGTTTTGAGTCTTGTGTGTGTTGCTCTCCCCTCCCTTACTTCCGTGCTTCTTTGTGATCATCAATTGTAAGGGCGAGAGGCTCCAAGTTGTGGAGATTCCTCGCGAACGAGAGATAGTAAAAGAAAGGAAAACACCGTGGTATTCAAGTTGATCATTGGATCACTTGAAAGGGGTTGAGTGCAACCCTCGTCCATTGGGACGCCACAACGTGGAGTAGGCAAGTGTTATACTTGGCCGAACCATGAGATAACTCGCGTGTCTCTTGTGATTGTGTTTCTGTGTGATTACTATGATTCGCAAGAACTCGCTCAATAGTCACTGGGTTTTATCATTCTAACTCTTAACCAAGTTTTGTGGCTACAAGTATTTGATTTTTACAGGATCACCTATTCACCCCCCCCCCCCCCTCTAGGTGCTCTCAATTGGTATCAGAGCCGTTCTCTTCATAGGGACTAATCGCCCGAAGAGATGGATCCTAAGGGAAAGGGGATGGTGGTCAACGATAAGGAGAAGGAATCCATCTTCAACGAGCCAAGGGACGACAAACCTACTGACTCTGGCTCGAGTCATAAGAAGAAGGACGGGAAGAAGAAGAGGCGTATCAAGAAGATCGTCTACTACGACAGCGACGAGTCTTCTTCTTCCCAAAGAGACTACGACTACGACGAGAAAAAGAAACCGGTCAACTCAAACTTTTCTTTTGATTATTCTCGTATTCCATTTAACTCCAATGCTCATTTACTTTCAATTCCACTTGGGAAACCACCACACTTTGATGGAGAAGACTACCCATTTTGGAGTCACAAAATGCGTAGTCACCTAATCTCTCTCCATCCAAGTATTTGGGAGATTGTTGAAAACGGAATGCTTTTTGATAGTACTGACAACCCCATTTTCATTAATGAGCAAATCCATAAAAATGCACAAGCTACCACTATTTTATTAGCATCCTTGTGCAGGGACGAGTACAATAAGGTGAGCGGCTTGGACAACGCCAAGCAAATCTGGGACACCCTCAAGATCTCTCATGAGGGGAACGACGCCACCATGATCACCAAGATGGAGTTGGTGGAAGGCGAACTAGGAAGGTTCGTAATGATCAGGGGAGAGGAGCCAACGCAAACTTACAACAGGCTCAAGACCCTGGTCAACAAGATCAGGAGCTATGGAAGCACGAGATGGATGGACCACGACGTCGTCCAACTTATGCTCAGGTCCTTCACTGTTCTTGATCCTCATCTTGTGAATTCAATCCGTGAGAATCCTAGGTACACAAAGATGACGCCCGAGGAAATACTCAGAAAGTTTGTAAGCGGGCGTATGATGATCAAGGAGGCAAGATATGTTGATGAGGCATTGAATGGCCCAAATGCCTATCTACGAGCCTCAAACCGTTGCTCTAAAAGCAACAAGCAGCAGGGAGGCGCTACCTAGCAAGGTGGCGCAAGTTGAGGCGGCCGGGCTAAACGAGGATGAAATGTCCCTCATCATCAAGCGCTTCAAGACGGCGCTAAAAGGTCGCAAGGAGCATCCTAACAAGAGCAAGACGAAGGGAAAGCGCTCCTGCTTCAAGTGTGGTAAGACTGGTCACTTTATTGCTAACTGTCCTGATAATGACAGTGACCAGGGACAAGAAAAGAGCGGGAAGAGGGAGAAAAAGAAGTCCTACGAAAAGGCGAAGGGCAAGGCGCACCTTGGCAAGGAGTGGGATTCGGATTAGAAGTGAAAACATCTTCTTGCTTCTCTAACAATCTTCTTGCTTTAGAAGAGTACAAGGCATCACTAATGTGGTGTTCACATACTCCATTATTAGTGTGCAAAAATCTCTTGCTTTAGAAGTGAAAAGAAATGAAATGCTTTCTTCTGAACTATCTGCTTGTCATGAAACTGTGTCTAGCTTAAGGAGTATTAATGATGATCTAAATGCTAAGCTAGAAGTAGTTAATAAATCTAGTTCTTGTGTAGAGCATGTTGTTATCTGTAATAGATGTAAGGATTTTGATGTTGATGCATGTGTTGAGCACCTTACCTCTATTACAAAATTAAATGGTGAAGTGGCTAGTCTTAACGCCCAACTTAAGACCAGCAAAAATGACTTTGATAAACTAAAATTTGCAAGGGATGCCTACACTATTGGTAGACACCCCTCTATTAAGGATGGGCTTGGCTTTCGAAAGGAAGTCAAGAACTTAACAAGTCAAAAGGCTCCCATTTCCGCCAAGGAGAAAGGGAAGGCGCCTATGGCAAATAGTGCTCAAAAGAATCATGCTTTCATCTATAGTGATAGAAAATTTTCTAGAAACACTCATAGAAGTTATACTTATGATTCACATGCCATGATTGCTTCAAGTTCTTCTTTTGTGCATGGTAGAAATGTGCCTAGGAAAAATGTTGTTCATGTGCCTAGGAAAGTAAGTAATGAACCTTCTGCAATTTACCATGCTTGCAATGCCACTTCTGCAATTTATAGTAAGATTAAGAAAGTGATTGCTAGGAAGTTGGGGGCCAAGTGCAAGGGAGACAAGACTTGCATTTGGGTCCCAAAGACTATTATAACTAACCTTGTAGGACCCAATAAGAGTTGGGTACATAAAACCCAAGCCTAATTTGCCTTGTAGGTTTATGCATCCGGGGGCTCAAGCTGGATTATCGACAGCGGATGCACAAACCACATGACGGGGGAGAAGAAGATGTTCACCTCCTACGTCAAGAACAAGGATTCCCAAGATACAATCATATTTGGAGATGGGAATCAAGCTTGTCAAGCAGGTAAATAGGTGGGAAGTGCTCATCACAACAAGAATGTGATGACCACATCAAGACCTCTGGAGCTACTTCATATGGACCTCTTCGAACCCGTCGCCTACCTCAGCATCGGGGGAAGTAAGTATGGTCTTGTTGTTGTTGATGATTTTTCCTGCTTCACTTGGGTGTTCTTTTTGCAGGATAAAATAGAAACCCAAGGGACCCTCAAGCGCTTTCTAAGGCGAGCTCAAAATGAATTTGAGCTCAAGATGAAAAAGATTAGAAGCGACAACGGGTCCGAGTTCAAGAACCTTCAAGTGGAGGAGTACCTTGAGGAGGAAGGAATCAAGCACGAGTTCTCCGCTCCCTACACACCACAGCAAAACGGTATGGTAGAGAGGAAGAACAGGACGCTCATAGACATGGCGAAGACGATGCTTAGAGAATTCAAGACGCTCGAGCGGTTTTGGTCGGAAGCTGTGAACACAGCTTGCCACGCCATAAACCGGGTCTACCTTCATCGCCTCCTCAAGAAGACGTCGTATAAACTTCTAACCGGTAACAAACCCAACGTGTCTTATTTCCGTGTATTTGGGAGTAAATGTTACATTCTAGTGAAGAAAGGTAGGAATTCCAAATTTGCTCCCAAAGCTGTAGAAGGGTTTTTGCTAGGTTATGACTCAAATACAAAGGTGTATAGAGTCTTCAACAAATCATCGGGTTTGGTTGAAGTCTCTAGCGACGTTGTATTTGATGAAACTAATGGCTCTCCAAGAGAGCAAGTTGATCTTGATGATGTAGATGAAGATGATGTTCCAACGGACGCAATTCGCACCATGGCGATTGGAGATGTGCGACCACAGGAACACCAAGAGCAAGATCAACCTTCTTCCTCAACGATGGTGCATCCCCCAACTCAAGATGATGAACAGGTTCCTCAGGAGGAGACGTGTGATCAAGGGGGAGCACAAGATGTCCAAGTTATGGAGGAAGAAGCACCACAGGCCCCTACAACTCAAGTTCGAGCGACGATTCAAAGGAATCATCCCATCGACCAGATATTGGGTGATATAAGCAAGGGAGTAACCACTCGCTCTAGATTAGCTAATTTTTGTGAGGATTACTCTTTTGTCTCTTCTATTGTGCCTTTCAGGGTAGAAGAGGCCTTGCTAGATCCGGACTGGGTGTTGGCCGTGCAGGAAGAGCTCAACAACTTCAAACAAAATGAAGTTTGGACCCTAGTGCCACGTTTAAAGCAAAACATTGTGGGAACCAAGTGGGTGTTCCGCAACAAGCAAGACGAGCACGGAGTGGTGACAAGAAACAAGGCTCGACTTGTGGCAAAAGGTTATGCCCAAGTAGCAGGTTTGGACTTTGCGGAGACTTTTGCTCCTATGGCTAGGCTAGAGTCCATTCGCATTTTGTTAGCCTATGCCGCTCACCACTCTTTTAGGTTGTTCCAAATGGATGTGAAGAGCGCTTTCCTCAACGGGCCAATCAAGGAGGAGGTGTACGTGGAGCAACCCCCTGGCTTTGAGGATGAACGGTATCCCGACCACGTGTGTAAGCTCTCTAAGGCGCTCTATGGACTTAAGCAAGCCCCAAGAGCATGGTATGAATGCGTTAGTAATTGCTAATGCTTTCAAGGTTGGGAAAGCCGATCCAACTCTTTTCACTAAGACTTGTGATGGTGACCTATTTGTGTGCCAAATTTATGTCGATGACATAATATTTGGTTCTACTAACCAAAAGTCTTGTGAAGAGTTTAGCAGGGTGATGACTCAGAAATTTGAGATGTCTATGATGGGTGAGTTGAACTACTTCCTTGGATTCCAAGTGAAGCAACTCAAGGATGACACCTTCATCTCTCAAACGAAGTACACGCAAGACTTGCTCAAGCGGTTCGGGATGAAGGACGCCAAGCCCGCAAAGACTCCAATGGGAACCGACGGACATGTCGACCTGTAACACCCAAATGTGTACATCATATGATAAGAGGTTATTCCCTTGAATATTTTGTCTCTATTTAATGGAGTATGTGAACACCACATTTAAAAACAAGTAATTAATAAAAGACATACCACAAAATTTTGCATCATGCTGGTTTTTCACTCTTGTGTGCATTTTGTGATGATATAAAAATATGGTAAACAAAAAAATAATTATGTTAATACCCCAATGGGAAATTAAATCCTAAAAGAAATTCTAGAGTTCGAAAAGGAAGAAAAGAAATTCTAGAATTAAAACCAAAAAGAGAAAAGATACAAAAAAATAATATATATTCAAAATAGTACTGCTTATGGCTCAATATCATCTGAGAATATTTGGTCACAAGAGTTTGAATTAAAATTTGAATACAACTTGAATTTGAAAAGAGAGAGAAGAGGAAATAAAAAGAAAAGAAAAAAAGAAACAAACCTGTGCCTGGGCCGAATCCTTTCCCTGGCGGCCCAATGGAGGACTGCACCCGCGCGGCCCAATCCACCCTCGTTCCCTTTCTCTTTCGGCTATGGACACTTCCATGCGGGGCCCCATCGTCAGTCCTCTCGCCACAACAGATCACGTGATCCGCGCTATCTTGTGGCCGCGGGTGGTATTGGTGGACGGACATTGCGCCTGGCCGATTCACTCACCGACCGGTGGGCCCCGGGGGTTAGCTTCTTCTCCCTCGCGCGAAACGTGGATCGGCTTCAACCGAGCACCGCGATTTACCAGCCGCGGACTCCCCGTTTGGCACAACAAACCCATGGAAATCGGTCTTCCTCCGCCAACGCCGCCTCATCTGGACTCCATCACGGGGTTTATAAGGTTCAATCTACTCCTACAACCGTGCGGTAGCCGAGGGAGAGAGAAAACAAAATTGGAGTGCCGGGGAGGTGAACGTTTGGGTTCTCGACGTGCGTGGTGGCTGCGGTGTTTCCTGTACCGTGGGCGACGTCCTCTACGACATCAGGCTTGGGCGCCGGGACCCTGCCTCATAGGATCAGCGCTGCGCAGGCCGTCACCTGGGCGCTGGCTCCAGTCGCAGGTATGGCCGTATGGGCATGTCCCTATTTGTCGCTGCCTTTTTGCACTGCGCATGGGGATTGTCCGCATCCCTGATCCGTGCACTGGATCCGTTTGTCACCTGCTCGCCGCTTGCTTCCTAGCGCTTGCTGGCACTGCTCGGCTGTCCGAAGGAAGAAGATGACACGCAGTCCGTTGATCAGATGACCAACGGTTGTGATCAGGAGCGCGGCGCCGCCGTCCGTGCAACCGGGAGATAGGAGAGTGTACCAGTGCCGTTGATCTCTCAGGGAACGGTTTAGATTAGATCCGAGTAACGTTTCACGTTAAACCGATCTGGAGCGTTGATTGGAGATCGGGTGGTGGCTGAGCGTTCCGCGCTATTTAAAACCTTGGCCGTAGGATCCAAATCCAAGGGATCGCATTCCGTACTGGTTCACTTATGCCTAGATCTGATCTGGACCATAGATTTCTAATCGGGCGATCGTAATACCCCGATACCCCTTCGGCCGCCTAATATGCATAAGAGCCCCCGAATTTTCTAAAAACAAACCCGCGGTCCACCTGGGGGGTTTCCTGTGTCTTAGGTTCTTTTACGCCATAGCCCCTGCGCTTCCTAGTATTTGAGGCCCCGTCCAGAGCGTTGTAAAATCAAGAAAAATGAATTAGAAAATGAATTTTGATATAAAACAATTCATAGAATTTGTTTAATTCATAGTAAATGCATATGAACTCCAAATTAGACCATTCCAGTTCCTAAATTTTCATAAAATTATTGTCTATCCATTAGTGCCTCTGTTCTAACATGACAAACACATTAAAATTATTCTTTCACTTAATCTTGTATTAAATGCATAAAACCTTAGAAAATCCATAACTTAAAATATATAACTCCAATTTTGATGATTCCAGTTCCTGTGATCTTATTTTAATGTCTAGTTTATACTGTATATTCTATTTGCATGTTTGATGTGATGTTAATTTATGCTATGCCATGTATGTATTGTATTGATGCGAGTAGACGAGCAACCCACTGTGGAACCTGAGCTTCAACAAATTGAAGTAGCTGAGCAGGAGCTCGTTGAAGGCAAGTTGTGCCCTTGATCACTTCTTTTACCCATTCATGTTCTTATTGTTCATAATGATCTGCATAGGATAATTTTGCTGGGACCCAATAGGATACCCTAGATTTTGACTATCTTTATACCTTGTTTCACCACTGGTTTTACTACTAAAGTTTTGGGTAGTACATGCTATTGCTTTATGTGGATTTGGGTATAGAGATATTCATCACTCATTGTTATACTATTTATTGTTATCTGTTTTATTATTCCTTGTTCATGTTAAGATCATTATGTTAATGGGAACATGGAGAACCACCCGGGAAAACAGTGCTACCACAAGGGTTTAATGGGACGCCCTTGGCTGATTAACTAGGAAAGCTAGGGGAGGGCTACCTTACCCGAAAGGGGCAAGGGCAGTAGGGGAGTGGTCAGTGTAGGGAGGTCCCTGGTTGATTTTGCTGCGATGGCGGTCAGCCAGGAACCCTGCACTGGAGCTTCCTATAAACTGTAGCGGGTAGTCTGAAGCTAGTGGAACTTTGTAAAGGCCTCGTAGTGGTACCCTGCCTCGCTTCCTAGGTAGAGGTGTATGGAGTCTGATCAACTCCGTGGCAAATGGGTAACACGACTTGTGGGTAAAGATGCGCAACCTCTGCAGAGTGTAAAACTGGTATACTAGCCGTGCTCACGGTCATGAGCGGCTCGGACACTCACATGATTAAATTATGGAACTTAAACTTAATCTGTCATTTCATTGCATTTGGGATTATTTTATTATTACTTTTACTTATTATTACTATGGTTTGGTATTTACTTACACTTAGTAACTGCTAATAAAATCTTGACCAACTTATAAAAGCAATGCTCAGCTTCAGCCTTTATTTCATTGATCAGCCTTACACTTCATGAACTCCCACCTTTGGTGAGTTCATGTCACATTATTCCCCACGACTTGTTGAGCTATGAACGTATGTGAGCTCACTCTTGCTGTCTCACACCCCCCCACAGGAGAAGAGCAGGTGGTTCAGGAGGAGCCGCCTAACACTGAGGAGTTCGATCTGATCTAGGTGGCGTTTCTCAGTCGACATTGGCGCCGACGATCCTTAGTTTGTTTTACATTTATTCTTTTACTTTGTAATAAGTCTTCCGCTATGTAATAAATACTCTGATGTTTTATGACATTTATCTCTATACACTCTGTTATTATATATGTTGTCTTCTTTGGCGCATGTATGAGATGCACCCGGCTTTGTCCTTTAAAACCGGGTGTTACAGAAGTGGTATCAGAGGAAATGTTGACTGTAGGACGAAACTTAGATAGAAATGGATAAATCCCTTACCTACTTATCTTATTCTGATTCATTCTACACTTACCTTACTCTGATTCTTTCTATACTTATCTTGATCCTGTCTCATCTTCTACTGTTCTACTCTGATCATTCTTACCTTTTCTACTCTGAGACAAGGTGGATTTCACATCTTGGAATCCCTACCCCTATGACATTTTAAGAGATAGGAGGCCTAAGACCAAATCAAAACTATTTTCTATATTTAAAAATGTTGTTTGATTGTTCTGGTGGAAAATGTCTGATTTGCTTCTTTGAATGATTGAATTACTATAGATGGACATCTTAGCATGTACCACTATAAGGTATTGTATTAGCTTTAGTAGGTGACACACTAATCTACTTAGCTAATAAATCCCCCAAAGTAACATGATTCGTAATTACTGCCTTGTCTACTGCTCTCTCTTACCATATGTATCTAACTCAGATGGTCAATACCAGGAGGGGTGGTGGAATTGATTTGCCTCCTAATCAACACACTCGAAGGATATATAGACAACCTCAGCCACAGCCTGCAGAGATGAATCCTCCTAATCCTCCACCAGGCGGAGTTGACCCACTGGTTGCTGCTCAGATGGCGGTGATGCAGCAAATGGCGGACACTATGGCTGATATGCGTGCCCAGATGCAGCAAGAACGCCAAGAGATGCGTCAGGAAAGAGAAGATATACGCCAGGAGTTGCGCCAGGAGAGAGATGAGATACGCCAAGAAAGGAGGGCGCAACAACAGCAGCTGCAACAACAACTTCAACAACAGCAACAACAGCAACAAGTGCCATTGCCTCCACCACCACCACCAGTTCCACCTCGTGATAAGCACCGGGAGTTTATGAGTCATAAGCCACCTACATTCGCTAGCTCACCTGATCCACTGGACGCGGATGATTGGTTGAAGTCAATTGAGAAGATGCTCAACATTGCACAATGCACAGACCGGGAGAAGGTTTTATATGCTTCTGGACGTCTGACTGGTCCTGCTGCTGACTGGTGGGATTCTTATACTGTTGCCCATGATGCTGCTGATACTATTACCTGGGCAGAGTTCAGTACGCAGTTCAGGAACTACCATATTCCAGCTGGGATGATAAAGATCAAGAAGAAGGAGTTTCTGGCATTGAAGCAAGGCAACATGTCGGTCAGCGAGTACAGAGACAAATTTATTCAGCTGTCAAGATATGCTCCGGAGGAAGTTGCTGAGGATGAAAGGAAGCAGGAGCACTTTATTGAAGGACTTAATGGACCCTTGCAGTATGCACTGGTTGCACACACCTTTCCATCATTTCAGAGGCTACTGGATAAGGCTCTTGCTATTGAACACAAGCGTGTTCAACTGGGTGATTTGAAGAGGAAGGCTATCTCACAGGGACAGGGTAGCAGCAGCGTTCGTCCTCGTTACAGTTCACCATAGGGTACACCGACTCGACCAGGAGGACCACGCCCAGTTCAACAATCACCATTGAGGACTCCACCTCCTCGACAGGCTACTCCCACTGGCACCCCGACGAAGTTTGCGGGACAGAGTCCAGGCACTACGTGCTTCAAGTGTGGGAAGACTTGTCATTATGCAAATGTCTGCCCACAGAGGATTGCTACTACTCCAGTTCAGAACAAGCAACAGACCCCTGGCAAGGGATATCCTATAGCCAGGGTGAATCAAGTCAGCGTTGATGATACTCCTGATGGTGGGGACCTCGTAATTGGTATGTTTTATGTTAATGCAATTCCTGCAACAATATTATTTGATTCGGGTGCTACACATTCATTCATGTCTGCTCGTTATGCCAACACAAATGAAATACCACTGCTAAATATGAGAAAACCCCTGATAGTAATTACACCTAAAGGGCCGGTTGAGGCGAATCAAATGACACGTAGATTGACATTAACCATTATGGGTAGAGAATTTGGAGCTACTGCTATAATATTAGAGTCAAGCAGTATAGATCTGATCCTTGGTATGTCGTGGCTAAGAAAGGCAAAGGCCGTTATAGCATGTGGTAGAGGTACCATAGAACTCACTACCACTAAAGGAGAAAGATTTCAAGTTAATATTGCAGTAACCTCCTCATCCATGCGTGCAATGTTCTTTATGCCGGAGGAGTTTGTTGGTGACAACATCCGGGTGGTTAGAGATTTTCCGGATGTCTTTCCAGAGGAGTTACCAGGGATGCCACCTGATAGAGAAGTTGAGTTTGTTATTGATCTCTTACCTGGAACCGCCCCTATTTCTAAACGGCCATATAGAATGTCCGTAGAAGAGTTGAAGGAACTTAAGAAGCAGTTGACGGAGTTACAAGAGGCTGGTTACATTCGTCCAAGTTCCTCACCTTGGGGAGCGCCGGTTTTATTTGTGCAGAAGAAGGATGGATCACAAAGAATGTGTGTGGATTATAGATCTCTTAATGATGTTACGGTGAAGAACAAGTATCCATTGCCCCGTATTGAGGATTTGTTTGATCAAATGAGAGGAGCAAGAGTATTTTCGAAGATCGATCTCCGATCGGGATACCATCAGATGAGGATTAGACCATCGGATATTCCCAAGACGGCTTTCTCGACTCGATATGGATTATATGAGTTTACTGTTATGTCGTTTGGATTGACCAATGCACCGGCATATTTCATGAATTTGATGAATAAGGTGTTTATGGAGTATTTGGACAGATTCGTCGTGGTGTTCATCGACGATATTCTTATCTATTCTAGGAATGAAAGTGATCATGAACAACATCTGAGGTTGGTGCTACAGAAGTTGCGAGATAATCAACTCTACGCTAAGTTCAGCAAGTGCGAGTTTTGGATTGACAAGGTGCCATTCCTTGGTCATATTATTTCTAATGGAGGAATAGCAGTGGATCCTGCTAAAGTGAAGGAGATAATGGAGTGGAGAGTGCCCACTACAGTTACGGAGATTCGGAGTTTCTTGGGACTCGCAGGATATTATCGAAGATTTATTGAAGGGTTCTCTAAGATTGCTAAGCCCATGACATCGCTTTTGGAGAAAGGAAGAGAATTCAAGTGGGATGAGAAATGCCAAGAGAGTTTTGATCAATTGAAGGAGAGATTGATGTCACCTCCAGTATTGATTATGCCAGATCTGCAGAAGGGATTTGACATTTACTGTGATGCATGTGGCCAAGGACTTGGATGTGTGCTTATGCAAGAAGGTCATGTGATTGCCTATGCATCTCGTCAGTTGAGGAAGCATGAATTGAACTACCCCACCCATGACTTAGAGCTGGCAGCCGTTGTGCATGCACTTAAGATTTGGAGACACTACATTATGGGAACTAAGTGCCAAGTATATACGGATCATAAGAGTTTGAAGTATATATTCACTCAGAAGGATCTCAACCTTAGGCAACGCCGTTGGTTGGAGCTCATTAAGGATTATGATTTGGAGATTCACTATCACCCGAGCAAGGCAAATTTGGTTGCTGATGCCTTGAGTCGAAAGGAGCATGTCCACTCCGCCTTCGTTGTCCAGCTACCCGACGAATTAGCAAAAGATTTTGAGAAGCTCAACCTGGGAATTGTTACTCACACTGAAGGAGTTACCATTGACTTGGAACCTACCTTGGAGCAAGAGATTCGTAAAGGTCAGGTTGGTGATGTTAAGATTCAAGAGATTAAAGATCTGATTACGGAAGGTCGAGTTCCGGAATTCACGGAGGATGAGCAAGGTACCATATGGTTCAAAGATCGGATATGTGTTCCAGAGATCGATAGCCTCCGTGAGTCTATATTGAAAGAAGCTCATGATTCTGATTACTCCATCCACCCTGGAAGCACTAAGATGTATCAAGATTTGAAGCAAAAGTATTGGTGGTATGGACTGAAAAGAGATGTTGCTGCACATGTGGCTAAATGTGATGTGTGTCAAAGAGTCAAGGCCGAACATCAAAGACCCGCTGGATTATTGCACCCATTGAAGATACCTGAGTGGAAATGGGAAGAAATTGGTATGGATTTTATTGTTGGACTACCCCGCACTCCAGCAGGATATGACTCTATTTGGGTAATTGTGGACAGATTGACAAAAGTGGCTCATTTCATACCGGTGAGGACTAATTATACGGGAGCCAAGCTAGCAGAATTGTATATGACTCGGATAGTTTGTCTACATGGAGTGCCTAAGAAGATCGTGTCTGATCGAGGATCACAGTTTACTTCTCGATTTTGGAAGAGGTTGCATGAGAGTTTGGATACAAAGTTGAATTTTAGTTCAGCCTACCATCCCCAGACTGATGGACAGACAGAGAGAACTAATCAGGTCCTGGAGGATATGTTAAGAGCTTGTGCTCTTAAACATGGTGGCAGTTGGGAGAAGAGCTTACCATATGCTGAGTTTTCTTATAATAATAGCTACCAGGCCAGTTTGAAGATGTCACCATTTGAAGCTTTGTATGGCAGGAAATGCAGGACTCCCCTGTATTGGGATCAAACTGGAGAAAGACAGTTCTTTGGGCCTGAGCTTATTCAAGAGGCAGAAGAGCAAGTTCGGATGATAAGAGAAAATTTGAGAATTGCACAATCCAGGCAAAAGAGCTATGCTGATAATAGGAGAAGATTACTGGAGTTTAAGGAGGGTGATCATGTCTACTTGAAGGTGTCACCACTCCGGGGTATGAGGAGATTTAAAGTTAAAGGAAAGTTGTCCCCTCGCTTCATTGGACCTTTCTTAATCTTAAAGCGAGTGGGTGAAGTTGCATATCAACTGGAGTTACCCGATCACCTATCAGATGTACATAATGTATTTCATGTGTCTCAGCTAAAGAAGTGCCTCAGGGTACCTGAGGAGCAGCTACCAATGGAAGACCTTAGTGTTCAAGATGACCTGACTTATGCTGAGTACCCAATCAAGATTTTGGATACTTTGACTCGAGTTACGAGGAATAAGGTTATAAAGATGTGTAAGGTACAATGGAGTCACCATGGTGAAGATGAAGCCACTTGGGAAAGGGAAGAAGAACTTCGCATAGATTTTCCCCATCTTTTCCCTAGATCTTCTTAAATCTCGAGGACGAGATTCTTTTTAAGGGGGGTAGGATTTGTAACACCCAAATGTGTACATCATATGATAAGAGGTTATTCCCTTGAATATTTTGTCTCTATTTAATGGAGTATGTGAACACCACATTTAAAAACAAGTAATTAATAAAAGACATACCACAAAATTTTGCATCATGCTGGTTTTTCACTCTTGTGTGCATTTTGTGATGATATAAAAATATGGTAAACAAAAAAATAATTATGTTAATACCCCAATGGGAAATTAAATCCTAAAAGAAATTCTAGAGTTCAAAAAGGAAGAAAAGAAATTCTAGAATTAAAACCAAAAAGAGAAAAGATACAAAAAAAATAATATATATTCAAAATAGTACTGCTTATGGCTCAATATCATCTGAGAATATTTGGTCACAAGAGTTTGAATTAAAATTTGAATACAACTTGAATTTGAAAAGAGAGAGAAGAGGAAATAAAAAGAAAAGAAAAAAAAAGAAACAAACCTGTGCCTGGGCCGAATCCTTTCCCTGGCGGCCCAATGGAGGACTGCACCCGCGCGGCCCAATCCACCCTCGTTCCCTTTCTCTTTCGGCTGTGGACACTTCCATGCGGGGCCCCATCGTCAGTCCTCTCGCCACAACAGATCACGTGATCCGCGCTATCTTGTGGCCGCGGGTGGTATTGGTGGACGGACATTGCGCCTGGCCGATTCACTCACCGACCGGTGGGCCCCGGGGGTTAGCTTCTTCTCCCTCGCGCGAAACGCGGATCGGCTTCAACCGAGCACCGCGATTTACCAGCCGCGGACTCCCCGTTTGGCACAACAAACCCATGGAAATCGGTCTTCCTCCGCCAACGCCGCCTCATCTGGACTCCATCACGGGGTTTATAAGGTTCAATCTACTCCTACAACCGTGCGGTAGCCGAGGGAGAGAGAAAACAAAATTGGAGTGCCGGGGAGGTGAACGTTTGGGTTCTCGACGTGCGTGGTGGCTGCGGTGTTTCCTGTACCGTGGGCGACGTCCTCTACGACATCAGGCTTGGGCGCCGGGACCCTGCCTCATAGGATCAGCGCTGCGCAGGCCGTCACCTGGGCGCTGGCTCCAGTCGCAGGTATGGCCGTATGGGCATGTCCCTATTTGTCGCTGCCTTTTTGCACTGCGCATGGGGATTGTCCGCATCCCTGATCCGTGCACTGGATCCGTTTGTCACCTGCTCGCCGCTTGCTTCCTAGCGCTTGCTGGCACTGCTCGGCTGTCCGAAGGAAGAAGATGACACGCAGTCCGTTGATCAGATGACCAACGGTTGTGATCAGGAGCGCGGCGCCGCCGTCCGTGCAACCGGGAGATAGGAGAGTGTACCAGTGCCGTTGATCTCTCAGGGAACGGTTTAGATTAGATCCGAGTAACGTTTCACGTTAAACCGATCTGGAGCGTTGATTGGAGATCGGGTGGTGGCTGAGCGTTCCGCGCTATTTAAAACCTTGGCCGTAGGATCCAAATCCAAGGGATCGCATTCCGTACTGGTTCACTTATGCCTAGATCTGATCTGGACCATAGATTTCTAATCGGGCGATCGTAATACCCCGATACCCCTTCGGCCGCCTAATATGCATAAGAGCCCCCGGATTTTCTAAAAACAAACCCGCGGTCCACCTGGGGGGTTTCCTGTGTCTTAGGTTCTTTTACGCCATAGCCCCTGCGCTTCCTAGTATTTGAGGCCCCGTCCAGAGCGTTGTAAAATCAAGAAAAATGAATTAGAAAATGAATTTTGATATAAAACAATTCATAGAATTTGTTTAATTCATAGTAAATGCATATGAACTCCAAATTAGACCATTCCAGTTCCTAAATTTTCATAAAATTATTGTCTATCCATTAGTGCCTCTGTTCTAACATGACAAACACATTAAAATTATTCTTTCACTTAATCTTGTATTAAATGCATAAAACCTTAGAAAATCCATAACTTAAAATATATAACTCCAATTTTGATGATTCCAGTTCCTGTGATCTTATTTTAATGTCTAGTTTATTACTGTATATTCTATTTGCATGTTTGATGTGATGTTAATTTATGCTATGCCATGTATGTATTGTATTGATGCGAGTAGACGAGCAACCCACTGTGGAACCTGAGCTTCAACAAATTGAAGTAGCTGAGCAGGAGCTCGTTGAAGGCAAGTTGTGCCCTTGATCACTTATTTTACCCATTCATGTTCTTATTGTTCATAATGATCTGCATAGGATAATTTTGCTGGGACCCAATAGGATACCCTAGATTTTGACTATCTTTATACCTTGTTTCACCACTGGTTTTACTACTAAAGTTTTGGGTAGTACATGCTATTGCTTTATGTGGATTTGGGTATAGAGATATTCATCACTCATTGTTATACTATTTATTGTTATCTGTTTTATTATTCCTTGTTCATGTTAAGATCATTATGTTAATGGGAACATGGAGAACCACCCGGAAAAACAGTGCTACCACAAGGGTTTAATGGGACGCCCTTGGCTGATTAACTAGGAAAGCTAGGGGAGGGCTACCTTACCCGAAAGGGGCAAGGGCAGTAGGGGAGTGGTCAGTGTAGGGAGGTCCCTGGTTGATTTTGCTGCGATGGCGGTCAGCCAGGAACCCTGCACTGGAGCTTCCTATAAACTGTAGCGGGTAGTCTGAAGCTAGTGGAACTTTGTAAAGGCCTCGTAGTGGTACCCTGCCTCGCTTCCTAGGTAGAGGTGTATGGAGTCTGATCAACTCCGTGGCAAATGGGTAACACGACTTGTGGGTAAAGATGCGCAACCTCTGCAGAGTGTAAAACTGGTATACTAGCCGTGCTCACGGTCATGAGCGGCTCGGACACTCACATGATTAAATTATGGAACTTAAACTTAATCTGTCATTTCATTGCATTTGGGATTATTTTATTATTACTTTTACTTATTATTACTATGGTTTGGTATTTACTTACACTTAGTAACTGCTAATAAAATCTTGACCAACTTATAAAAGCAATGCTCAGCTTCAGCCTTTATTTCATTGATCAGCCTTACACTTCATGAACTCCCACCTTTGGTGAGTTCATGTCACATTATTCCCCACGACTTGTTGAGCTATGAACGTATGTGAGCTCACTCTTGCTGTCTCACACCCCCCCACAGGAGAAGAGCAGGTGGTTCAGGAGGAGCCGCCTAACACTGAGGAGTTCGATCTGATCTAGGTGGCGTTTCTCAGTCGACATTGGCGCCGACGATCCTTAGTTTGTTTTACATTTATTCTTTTACTTTGTAATAAGTCTTCCGCTATGTAATAAATACTCTGATGTTTTATGACATTTATCTCTATACACTCTGTTATTATATATGTTGTCTTCTTTGGCGCATGTATGAGATGCACCCGGCTTTGTCCTTTAAAACCGGGTGTTACACGACCTCAACAAAGGAGGTAAGTCCATTGATCAAAAGGCATACTGGTCTATGATAGGGTCTTTACTTTATTTATGTGCTAGTAGACCGGATATTATTCTAAGCGTATGCATGTGTGCTAGATTTCAATCCGACCCAAGGGAGTATCACCTTGTGGCCGTTAAGCAAATTCTTAGATATTTAGTTGCTACGCCTTGCTTCGGGATCTAGTATCCAAAGGGGTCTACCTTTGACTTGATTTGATACTCAGACTCCGACTATGCTAGATGTAAGGTTGATAGGAAGAGTACATCAAGGATGTGCCAATTCCTAGGAAGGTCCCTGGTGTCTTGGAGTTCTAAGAAACAAACTTCCGTTGCCCTATCCACCGTTGAGGCCAAGTATGTTGCCGCAGGACAGTGTTGCACGCAACTACTTTGGATGAGACAAACCCTTCGTGACTTTGGCTACAATCTGAGCAAAGTCCCACTCCTATGTGATAATGAGAGTGCAATCCGCATGGCGGACAATCCTGTTGAACACAGCCGCACAAAGCACATAGACATCCGGGATCACTTTTTGAGAGACCACCAGCAAAAGGGAGATATCGAAGGGTTTTATGTTAGCACCAAGAACCAGTTAGCCGATATCTTTACCAAGCGTTTAGATGAGAAGACCTTTTGCAGGCTGCGTAGTGAGCTAAATGTCTTAGATTCGCGTAACTTAGATTGATCTATAGCATACATGTGTTTTATGTCTTTGATCATGTTCCTTTATGCATTTTATTGCTTATTTATGGTGCTCAAGTTGTGCAAGGGATCCCCGGACCTCACAAGTCCATGTGTGAATGATGCACATATTTAGGGGGACAAATGCTACAACTTGACCCTTTGAGACTAACCGTGTGCTTGAGTTTCCTTATTTTAGTCTCAAAGGTGGATTGAAAGGGAAAGGTGAACTTGGACCATGCAAGACTTCCACTGCACTCCGATGAGAGGGTAATTTACTCCAAGTTCATCTCCATGCTCTTATTGCCTTTTTACTCTTAATTGACGATTTTGGTGAGGCAATGGGGTTTAAGGGCCAATAATGATCCCGTTTTGGTGCTTAATGCCAAAGGGGGAGAAATTAAGGCCAAAGCAAATGGATCAGCTACCACTTGAGAACATTGAAAATAGTAGATCATCTACCACTTGAGAACTTTGAAAATAGTAGAGTTAGCACTTTTGATTTGTCAAAATACTCTTATTGTCAAAATTTGGTCTCTTATGGGGAGAATTTATGATTATGGGAAAAGGGGGAGTTTTTGGATCTTGACCATTTTCTCTCTTGGATTATCTCTCTTTATGACCAAACAAGTGAGTTTGGCTTAGAGATAGGAAAATGAATTTAATTTGCAAAAACAAACCAAGTGGTGGCAAAGAACGATCCAAATATGTCAAATCTTGTAAAAGACAATTTTTGTTCTCAATTGCATTGATGTTGCACTTCTATTTGTTGCTTTTTGATGTGTTGGCATAAATCACCAAAAAGGGGGAGATTGAAAGGGAAATGTGCCCTTGGGCCATTTCTAGTATATTTTGGTGATTAAGTGCCCAACACGTATTGAGTGAGTAATCATGTGCCAAATGATGGATGAAGTGCAAATCAAAGCTAAGGTATGATTCTAGACTTAGTACATTGGTTTTTGTGTACTAATATATTTGTCTAAGTGCTGGAATCAGAGAAAAGAGAAGAAGAAAAGAACTTAGCTTGAAGCAGCCAAGACTCAGCTCAGTCTGGCACACCGGACTGTCCGGTGGTGCACCGGACAGTGTCCGGTGCGCCAGGCTTGCTTCAGGCGAACTGGCCACTCTTGGGAATTCGTCGGCGACGTACGGCTATAATTCACCGGACTGTCCGGTGGTGCACCGGACTGTCCAGTGAGCCAACTGCCGCCAGCGCAACGGTCGGCCGCCAAATCCGCGGGCGACGCGTGGCCCGCTCCAACGGTCGGCAGGAGGCACCGGACTGTCTGGTGTGCACCGGACAGTGTCCGGTGCGCCAACGGCTACATTTCTGCAACGGTCGGCTGTGCCATTTTAGGAAGGCGATCTGCACCGGACCATGAATAGTGCCTGTCCGGTGGTGCACCAGATTGTCCGGTGCGCCACCCGACAGAAAGCAAGAATTGCCTTCCCTGATTGCTTCCAATGGCTCCTAGCTGCCTTGGGGCTATAAAAGGGACCCCTAGGCGCATGGAGGAGTACACCAAGCATTCTTTGATCATCTCTAAGCACCAAGACTTCATTCTCGCGCATTTGATTCGTTGTGATAGTGACTTGAGCTCTATTTGAGTAGAGAACTCCTCGCATTGTGTTGTGAGCTCAAGTTGTGGCTTGTGTGCGTGTTTGTGCTCGTGTTTTAAGTCTTGTGTGTGTTGCTCTCCCCTCCCTTACTTCCGTGCTTCTTTGTGATCATCAATTGTAAGGGCGAGAGGCTCCAAGTTGTGGGGATTCCTCGCGAACGGGAGATAGTAGAAGAAAGGAAAACACCGTGGTATTCAAGTTGATCATTGGATCACTTGAAAGGGGTTGAGTGCAACCCTCGTCCATTGGGACGCCACAACGTGGAGTAGGCAAGTGTTATACTTGGCCGAACCACGGGATAACTCGCGTGTCTCTTGTGATTGTGTTTCTGTGTGATTACTGTGATTCACAAGAACTCGCTCAATAGTCACTGGTTTTTATCATTCTAACTCTTAACCAAGTTTTGTGGCTACAAGTATTTGATTTTTACAGGATCGCCTATTCACCCCCCTCCCTCTAGGTGCTCTCAATTCCTCAATAAATGTGCTTTGATTCTGGTATAGTGCTGTTGACTGTATGAGCTTCGGACTCCTCCCTGAAGTCACGTTGCTGTTGGGGGTGTTGGTGCCCTTCTGGCTGCTGGCTTCAGGTGTAAGTAGGTTGCACTGGTGGTGGTGGCGGTGGAAGCTGAGGCTAGGAAGCTTGCGAATGGCTTGCCAAAGCGACAGAAGCTACAGGTTGATTGCCCACATATTCTGGTATGTAGGGAGAGTGGCACGAAGCAGTATGTAAGATCTGCTTCGGCTGATTCTACCGGGCTTCTGCTTCGGTGATCTCTTTTTGCTTTTGAATGGTAATCTAGTATGTTCTTATCGTGTGGCCCTTGTCTTCACCACAGAATAAGCAATAGATTTTTTCTAGGATGATCCCCATATCTACCTCTGAAGCCCCTACCGCCTCGGCCCCTTTGAGCTGGTGGTCTGAAGGAGCTTTGCTGCTGTCCTGAAGACTGGGAGTTGTGCTGTGTCCTCTGAAACTGGCCTCCTTTGTCATTGTTCTGACTGGAGCTATGGATTGATCTAATATGCCTAGGGTGGATTCTTCCTTCGAAGCCCCTAGTCATCTCAGAAAATCTATAAGCTTCTTCCCTTCTTTGGCGGAAGTCATTGTCGGCCCGGATGTACTCATCGATTTTCTGAAGCAACTTCTCCAGAGTCTGGGGGGGTTTGGCAAAGTATTGAGCCGTAGGCTCCGGCCAAAGACCCTTGATCATGGCATCAATGACGATTTCATTGGGCACCGTAGGCGCTTGTGCTCTAAGGCGCAAGAACCTTCGGACATATGCCTGAAGGTACTCCTCATGGTCTTGAGTGCACTAGAACAAAGCCTGAGCAGTGACTGGCTTCGTCTAAAACCCTTGAATGCTAGTGACCAGCATGTCCTTAAGCTTCTGCCATGACGTGATTGTCCCTGGCCGGAGAGAAGAGTACCATGTACGAGCCACACTTCAGACTGCCATGATGAAGGACTTCGCCATGACTGCGGTATTGCCCCCGTACGAAGATATAGTTGCTTCGTAACTCATCAGGAACTGCTTCGGATCAGAGTGCCCATCATACATGGGGAGCTGAGGTGGCTTTTATGATGGGGTCCATGGGGTTGCCTGCAGTTCTGCTAATAGAGGAGAAGCATCATCAAAAGCAAAATTTCCATGATGGAAATCATCATACCAATCATCATCATTGTCGGAATTGTCTTGACGAAGCTCTCTTTGTGGAGGTCTTCGGTTCTGGTCATCTTGAGTGAGATGATGTATTTCTTCTGCAGCTTCATCGATCTTCTTCTGTAGATCTGAAAGACGAAGCATCTTCTCTCTCTTCCTTTCGAACTGTTGATGGATAGCTTCGAGATCCCTTATCTCTTGGTCTAGCTCCTCCTCCTAGGGTGTCGAACTTGTGGCCTTCCTCTTTTGAGTTCGAGCTTCGCGCAATGTGTCCTAGTTGACATTGAGTGGCTGTAGTGCAGCCCCTAGCCCTGAAGAAGTTTTCTTCGATGGCATGACGAAGGTCACAGCTTGCCGAAGGTGGTCGATTGAGTTCACCGGAGGTGGGTGCCAATGTTGGGGACTTGTTCTCAAATGCTATGAATTAAGAACAAGGCAACACAAAATATTAATGGTTAAGGTCCTTCGTCCTTCGAAGCATTATCTCCCTTAGGATATAATGATCTTCAGACGAAGGTCATGAAGGACATACCTTCATCATAGCAGCATAAATTAATGAAAGAAGAAGCATATGAAACATGAGAAATGACATGAATAACCATATGACATCGTTAATATATCTTTTTTTTATCATCCTTAATGAACATGAACAATGTTGAATTACATTTGTACCTTCGGCTTGATAGAAAGCAAAAATCCAAGCGTGACGCACGAGTGAATACAAGTCAGCATGAACAGTACGATGCTACTGTTCATCTATTTATAGGCACAAGACACAACCTGTGTAAAATTACATTCATGCCCCTCATGTTCACTGTTGACTTAAGGACAATCTATCGAGGGCTAAATAGCCTTTTCCTCTTTAAGTCGGTTCCTTTTCCTGCTGCTGAGCCGAAGCTTCCTTGCGCATAGCTTCGGAGCTGGCTCAACCTTCGTTCCAACCATGCTATTCATATTATGTATAGCTTCATTCTGAGTCCAAAGGTTCCTGTACATATATTACACTTGGGAAACATCGTTAATCATGTTTTTGAGGACCTTCGGAAGACAAAGGCCCCCAATAGGAATTAAGAATGAGTTCTCTTCAACCTACACACCATAGCAAAATGGTGAGAGAGAATAAAACTCTTATGGATATGGCGAGGATCGTGCTTGAGGAGTACAAGATTTCAGATCGGTGTTGGGTGGAGGCAATCAACACAGCTTGTTAGGCCATCAACTGACTCTAACTTCATCAAATCCTCAAGAAGGCATCCTACGAAATCCTCACCGGTAAAAAGCTCAATGTTTCATACTTTAGAGTCTTTAGGAGTAAATGATTAATTCTTGTCAAAAGAGGTAGAAATTCTAAATTTTATGCTAATGCAGTAGAAGGCTTTTTACTTGGTCATGACTCAAACACAAGGGCATACCGAGTATTCAACAAGTCCACTAGATTAGATGAAGTTTCGTGTGACGTTGCGTTTGATGAGACTAATGGCTCTCAAGTAGAACAAGTTTATGTTGATGAGCTAGATGACGAGGAGGCCCCATGCACCGTGCTAAGGAACATGTCAACCTTCATCCTCCATTCAAGCATCTCCTCCAACTTCGGATGAAGAGCAAGCTCAAGGTGATGGTGATCAAGTTCAATACAATGAGCAAGGTCAAGATGGTGGCATGGATCAAGGGGATATGAAGAAGAAGAGCAAGAGGAGGAGGATGAACGGGAAATTTAGGCTCAAAGACTACCACACCTAAGAGTCCATCAAGCAATTCAAATATACCATCTTGTCGACTCAATTCTCGGTGATATCCAAAAGGGGTAACCACTCGCTCTTGAATTGCTAATTTCTACAAAAAAATTACTCTTTTGTGTCTTCTATTGAGCCTTTGATGATTGAAGATGTACTTAGAAATCTAGACTGGGTGGTAGCAATGCAAGAGGAGCTCAACAATTTTAAGAAGAATGAGGTTTGTCACTTAGTTCCACGTCCTAACCAAAATGTTGCAGGAACCAAATGGGTCTTCCGCAACAAATAGGATGAGCATGATGTGGTGACAAGGAACAATGCTCGACTTGTGGCCAAGGGGTACTAACAAGTTAAAGGTTTGGATTTCGATGAAACCTTTGCAGTTGTAGCTAGACTTGAGTCCATTCGCATACTATTAGCCTATGCTACTTACCATGATTTCAAATGTTTCAAATGAATGTGAAAAATGCCTTCATCCATAGTCCTACCAAGGAAGAGGTGTATGTTGAGCAACCTCTAGCCATTGAAGACAATGAGTATCCTTCTCATGTTTACAAGCTCTCAAAGGTGTTATAAGGCCTTAAGCAAGCACCAAGAGCATGGTATGAATGCCTGCGAGACTTTCTCATTGCTAATGGCTTCAAAGTTGGTAAAGCAAATCCTACTCTCTTCACCAAAACCATAGATAAAGATTTGTTTGTATACTAGATTTATGTTCATGATATTATCTTTGGGTCTACTAACAAATCATCTTGTGAAGACTTTAGTTGAATCATGATACAAAAGTTTGAGATGTCATGATGCGGGAGTTGAAGTGCTTTCTTGGATTCCAAATAAAAAAACTCTAGGAGAGCACCTTCATCAGCCAAACAAAGTATACTCAAGATATTATGAAGAAGTTTGCTATGAAGGATGCCAAGCCCATCAAGACTCCTATGGGGACAAATGGGCATCTTGACCTCAACACAGGAGGTAACTCTGTAGATTAAAAGGTATACTAGTTTATAATAGGTTCACTTCTGTACTTATGTGCTTCTAGACCGGATATTACGCTTTCTGTATGTATATGTGCAAGATTTCAAGTCGACCCTAAGGAATGCCACCTAAGGGCCGTGAAAAGAATCTTGAGATATTTAGTTCATACTCCTAACTTTGGGCTTTGATACCCCAAGGTTTCAAACTTTGATCTCATTAGGTATTAATATGTCGATTATGCCAGATGTAAGAAAGAGTACATCAGGGACTTATCAGTTTCTGGGAAGATCCCTGGTGTCGGGGCTTCAAAGAAATGAAACTCAGTTGCTTTATCCACTTCCGAGGACAAGTATATTGTTGTAGGACATTGTTGTGCACAATTACTCTGCATGAGGAAAACACTTAGAGACTATAGCTACAAATTAGGCAAAGTCCCTCTCCTATGTGATAATGAGAGTACAGTCCGCATGGCAGATAATCCTGTTGACCATGGTCATGCTAAGCACATGGACATCCGGTACCACTTCTTGAAAGATCACTCCCAAAGTGGAGGTATCATAATTGACCATTTTAGCACCCACAAACAGTTAATCAATATCTTCACCAAGCCCCTGGATGAAAAGATATTTTGTGAGATTAGGAGTGAACTAAATGTACTTGATTCTCAGAACCTAGATTGCAATATTGCACACATTGCTTAACCACTATACCTTTGATCATGTTTATATCTTTCATTTGGTTCAAATGATGTCACACCCGTTTTTAGAAGGAAAACCGAATGCGAACCATGTACGTGCCAGGATCAGCAATTCACGTACACAGCAGTTACATAACTGGAAATCATCACACAGTGCTCAAATAATAACATAAAAGGGAAATAATAGTCGATTACATCGTATGTCTGAGACATCCACATAGTCTTTACAATAATCAAAGTGCGGAAAAGAAACGTAGATACACGCGGCCTTCACAGGCAGCCGACTGGGGGTTGCCGCTAACCCACGCCTAGAACTCGTCGTAATCTTGGAACTCCTAGAAGTCTCCTTCCATGGCTTCATCTTCTCCTGAGCAGTGGTTGCAATGTGGACAACCTGGGGGAAGGGGGGGTTTGGTGTGTAGAGCAAGGGTGAGTACACATCAACATACCCAGCAAGTATCATGTTTGGCTGTAGTGGACTAGCTTTATGTGGGGGTAAGTCAAGCAGTTGCTTTTAATTGGTCAGATTATTACTACTAGTAGAGTAAGCCAAGTTTTAAAATTAACCCACGTTATTAACCCCAAACGTACCCTTTCCAAATGGAAAGAATATCACTTACCATTACCATAATCAATACCAAAACCATCATTCTCATTGCCACCTGTAATCCGAACATCTCTAATCAAGTACCACTAATCACTGGAGCTCCCTTGGTTGCTCATAACCGTGAGCACGACTGATATATCAATTTTCAAACACTCTACAGAGGTTGCGCACTTTACCCACAAGCCGTGATTTCCCTTTCTGCCCGGAGATCATGACTCTCCATTGATCACTACCAAGGTGACCCAGTAGGGTATCACTACGTAGCCTTTACAAAGATTCCCCGGGGTTGTAGCCGCCCATTAGGTTTCCTAAATGTACCGCACTCCTCCCCAAGGGGTAAACCAACCTTGGCGGAGCGAGCCGCATACACCGAGCCCCATTGACGGCACGACGGCTAAGCGAACTACACCCCGATTCCTCTAATTACTCAGCTAAGGGCGTCCCACTCCACCCTTATGGTTGCACTGTTTTCTCGGGCGGTCATCCAACGAACAGGTCCTTACGGAGAGGCACTCAAGAAACCGCTCGAGCCCCCTTAAATGCCACAAGCATAATATCATAAATAAGAGGGAAAACAGCGTATCATAGATAATTCTCATCATGTTCATTGATTAATGTTAAGCAATAGCATAAAGCTAACCAATAATAATCCAACCCAAATAGGTAAACAAGGACATGGATAACAAAAGCTAGTCAATCCTTAGGTACAACTGTGTAATTGCGGGAAGTGAATTATAGAATGTATAGGACAGAGATAGGTCAAGGGACACTTGCCTCCACCAACCAGCTGCTGCTCAGGGACTTCTCCTACGAGTTCATTAGGCTCTTCAACCAGATCATTCTCTATACGAGCGCAAACATACATATATCCACACATTTAATACAAAAGAACTGTACACCATACAATAGAATGCAGTAAATAAACAGACGTTCCATGCGAGGCTCGCAACTATGGTTAAGAGGGGGAAAGAGGAAAAGACAGTCAAGAAATGATCACGTTACATTATTATAAATTAAACCACTCGCTTAATAGAAGGGCATTAATTTGGACACTATGTTTAGCATAAAGTAAAGTCATGTTTAATCATTATAGGCAGATGAAGATAAATTAAAAGGATCGTCGCGCGGCGAGACGTGCGACATAACACTTTAAATTGAATTAAGAAATCAACGACTCGTCGCGCGACAGAGCGCACAACGAGACGCTTGCATTAATTATAAAGAGACGTTAAGCGTTGCGTGATAAAACGCACGACGACATACGTCATCCGAACTGAATTTAAAGTGGAACGTCGTACGACTGGACGCGCGACGTCACACATTAAACAACCTGAAATTAAAATGGATCGTCGCGCGACGAAGCGCGCGACGCAGCACATTAGTAGAATCTGAAATTAAACAAATTCGTCGCGCGACGAAGCACGCGACGCAGCACGCTAACTAAATGGAGTTTGAAATTAATTAAAAACCAAGAATAAATCACCGCGCGCGGGGGCTGCGCACGCGGGAACGCGTTGGGGTAAACGGGGAAGCGCGAGGCCGTGCCGAGGCTACGCGAGCCGCGCCGGGGTCCATGCTGCCGAGGGCAGGGGCCGCGCACCAGGGCCGGGACTGCCGTGCGCAGGGGGCCGAGGGGCCGCACGCGAGGGGGCCAGGGAGCCGCGCCGCCGGGGGCTGGGACGCCGCGCGCAAGGGGGCCGGAGGCCACGCGCAGGTGGCTGGGCCGCGCCGCCGGGAGCCGGGGCCGCGCATAGGGGGCCGCGCCGAGGGGCCGGGACCGCGCGCAGGGAGCCGGGCCGCCTCGGGGAGGGAGCAGGGGCTGGCGGGGCCGAGCCGCCGCGGGGGAGGGAGGGGCAGGGGCGGGCCGCGCCACCGCAGGGGAGGGAGCAGGGGCGAGGCCGCGCCGCCGCGGGGAGGGAGCAGGGGCGGGGCCGCGCCGCCACGGGGGAGGGAGGGGCAGGGGCGGGCCGCGCCACCGCGAGGGAGGGAGCAGGGGCAGGGCCGCGCCGCCGTGGGGGGGGAGGGGCACTGGTGGGCCGCGCCGCCGGGGCCGAAGGCCGCCGTGCCGGGGCCGCAGGGGGCCGCGCGCGAGGGCTGCAGGGCACGCGCGTAGGGGAGAGGAAGGGGAGGGAGAGGAAGAGGGAGAGAGAGGAGAAGGGAGGGGAGGGGAGCTCACCTCGAGGATCCAACTCCGGCGATCACCGTCTCCAAAACCTAGGGCACCAGGGGCGCACAGGCCGAACCGGGTTGGACCGGGCTGGGCTGGGCCACACCGCGGATCGAAACCCATGGCACGCACAACCACTAAACAGAGTCCAATCGCGAACTGAAATCTGAAACAGAATGAGACGAACACGTGACATCAGACAAAGAAATGCGTTTCGGCATGATGCAACACCCATGACACTTAGGTTTTGTTTATACATGACACGGACACCTGCCACTATACTGGTTTGAAATTGGGAAGAAGGAGCGAAATGGGAAGAGAAAAGAGAGTAACGCCCGAATTTGGTGAGTGAAAAGAAGAAAAAAAATTCTACCCCCAAATTCAGGGCGTTACAAACCTATCCCCCTTAAAAGAATCTCGCCCTTGAGATTCAAGGTTGGCTAGCAAAGAGCTCAGGGTATTTAGCCATCAGATCATCTTCACGCTCCTAGGTTGCTTCTTCCTCAGAGTGGTGACTCCATCTGACTTTGCACATTCTGATGGTCTTCCTTCGGGTGACTCTGTCTGCAGTCTCAAGGATTTGCGTTGGCTTCTCAATGTAGGTCAAGTCCTCCTGGACTTCAAGGCCTTCCACTGGCAACTGCTCTTCTGGCACTTGCAGACACTTCTTCAACTGAGACACATGGAAGACATCATGCACAGCAGACAAACCCCTCTGGCAAATTGAGCTGATAGGCCACTTCTCCACGCCTTGCGAGAATCTGATACGGACCAATGTAGCGGGGTGCTAGCTTGCCTTTGACTCCGAATCTTCTGACTCCTCTGATCGGCGAAACCTTCAAATATACAAAGTCACCGACTTCGAAACTCAGATCTCTTCTTCTTGTGTCTGCATAGCTTCGCTGCCTTGATTGTGCTATCTTCAGATTCTCTCGGACCATCTTGATGCTCTCTTCCACTTCAAGTAGAATGTCTGGCCCAAACACTTGCTTTTCCCCAGGCTGATCCCACTGCAACGGAGTTCTACAACTTCTTCCATAAAGTGCTTGAAATGGTGACATCTTCAAGCTACTCTGGTAACTGTTGTTATAGGAGAACTCTGCATAAGGCAACCTCTTGTCCCATCCGGACTGATCTTGCAACGCACAGGCTCTCAACATGTCTTCAAGGATCTGATTAGTTCTTTCGGTCTGACCATCTGTCTGCGGATGATAGGTTGAACTGAAATTTAGATGTGTGCCCAAGGCTTCATGCAGCTGCTGCCAGAAATGAGAGGTGAACTGCGTTCCTCTGTCTGACACTATCTTCTTTGGCACACCATGAAGACAAACGATCCGAGACATGTACAATTCTGCCAATACTGCGCTGCTGTAGTTGGTCTTGACTGGTATGAAGTGGGCTGACTTGGTTAAGCGGTCCACTACTACCCAAATGGAATCGTAGCCGGCTCGAGTGCGAGGCAATCCGACTATGAAATCCATACTGATTTCATCCCATTTCCACTGAGGGATTTGCAATGGATGCAACAATCCAGCTGGCCTTTGATGCTCTGCCTCGATCCGTCGACAACTATCACACATAGCCACATGCTCTGCGATTTCCCTCTTCATTCCGTACCACCAGAATTTCTTCTTCAGATCCTGATACATCTTCTCACTTCCAGGGTGTATAGAATAAGTTGTCTCATGAGCTTACTTGAGGATCAATTCTCGAATAGACTGGACATTGGGAACACACAAGCGGTCCTTGAACCATATCACACCTTCTGCATCTTCCCGAAAATCTTTGCCTTTGCCTTCCAGAATCAGTCGCCGGATTTCACTGATCTTCTCATCATTCCTCTGCGCTTCTTTGATTTCCCGCTCTAGGGTAGGTTCCAATTCAATTGTGACTCCTCGCATGTTATTCAGAAATTCGAGACTCAACCTGTCAAACTCTTTGGCCAACTCATAAGGCATCGGACGAGCGACCATTAGATTGACTTGACTCTTCCTACTCAAAGCATCTGCCACCACGTTCGCTTTGCCTGGATGGTAATGAATCTCCAATTCATATTCTTTGATCAACTCTAACCATCTTCGTTGCCTCATATTCAACTCTGACTGAGTGAATATGTACTTCAGACTCTTGTGGTCTGTGTAAACATCACATTTCTGCCCATACAGGTAGTGCCTCCATGTCTTCAGTGCGTGAACCATTGCTGCCAACTCTAGGTCATGGATTGGGTAATTCTTCTCATGAACTTTCAGCTGTCGGGATGAGTAAGCCACAACTCTTCCCTCTTGCATCAACACACATCCCAAACCTATGTAACAAGCATCGCAATACACCGAGAAGGGCTTGTGCACATCAGGCAAGACTAAGACAGGCGTTGTAGTCAACTTCTCTTTCAGCACTTCGAAGGCCTCTTGACATTTCTGGGTCCACTTGAACTCAACCTTGTTGCCTAGCAAAGCTGTCATTGGTTTCGTAATCTTCGAGAACCCTTCGATGAATCGCCGATAGTATCCGGCCATTCTAATAAAGCTCTTGATTCCTCGAGCATCTGTTGGCGCTTTCCAGTTCAGAATGTCTACCACTTTCTTCGGATCCATAGTCAATCCTTCTTTGTTGATTATGTGACCCAAGAACAGGACTTCACTGATCCAGAACTCGCACTTGCTCAACTTTGCATACAACTGATGCTCTCGCAATCTCTGTAGAACCATCCTCAAATGATCTGCGTGCTCTTCTTTGCTTTGAGAATATATCAGAATATCATCAATAAATACCACCACAAACTTATCAAGATAATCCATGAATACACTGTTCATCAAATTCATGAACAAGGCTGGTGCATTTGTTAGACCGAAAGACATCACAGTGAACTCATACAACCCATACTTGGTAATGAATGCCGTCTTCAGAATGTCTGAAGGTCGAATCGTGAGCTGGTGATAACCTGACCTCAGATCTATCTTAGAGAACACACTGGCTCCTCTCAACTGGTCGAACAGATCTTCTATTCTGGGCAAAGGGTACTTGTTCTTGATGGTGACCTCATTCAGAGCTCGATAGTCGATACACATCCTTTTGGTGCCATCTTTCTTCTCCACAAATAGGACAGGGGCGGCCCAAGGCGAGGTGCTTGGCCGGATGTAGCCTTTCTCTGATAGCTCATCAATCTGCTTCTTGAGTTCAACCAATTCAGGTCCAGATATTCTGTAAGCTCTCTTAAAGATGGGGGCCGTTCTAGGAAGAAGCTCTATGGCAAACTCAACTTTTTGCTCAAGTGGCATGCCTGGTAAGTCCTTTGGAAGCACATCTGGGAACTCGGACACAACCTTGATAATCTCAAGTGGATCTGCTTCACTGCTATCAACAGCCATCTGATAACAACTTCCTTTCTTTGGCTCAGGCAGAACTAACTCGGTCACCACTTCCTCTCCTAGTGGGGACATCAACTTGATTGTCCTCTTATCACAACTGATAACTGCCTGATACTTATCTAGTTAGTTCATCCCTAGCATGACATCTATTCCCTTAGTACCCATTACTATAAGATTAGCGGGAAACGCTATCCCCCTTATTTCCACTCTTACATTCAAGCAAATGCTATCGGCTCGAATTCTACCACCGGCTGAGTCAATTTGAATGGGGGTTGACATGGTAGTTACTGGAAGATTATGTGCTTCTACCCATGATGCAGTAATGAAAGAATGCGTTGCTCCAGTATCAAATAACACTTCTGCAATATAGGAATCGACTGGAAACATACCTACTATCATGCCGGGGTTCTCCTGAACTGCTTCAGCCTCCAAGTGGTTCAGTCTCCCATGATTATAGCGTGGCTGAGAGCGGTTGCCTACACCAGGCTGAGACACATTCTGCTTTGCTAGAGCATTGGGGCCTGACTGCTGCTCGGCTGCCTTCTTCGGACATTGCATCACCCAATGGCCTTGCTCTCCACAGTGGAAACATGCCCTGCTTCTACCCTGAGCTGGTGCTGCTTGACTGTTCTGCTGGTTTGCTGGGGTAGGAAGACGAAGTGTCTGCTGATTCTGCCTCTGAAACTGACCTTCTCCTGACTGATTGTTCTGGCAATTCTGATGCTGATGCTGAGGATACTGCCTCTAAAACTGCTGCTGCTGAGGTGGACGCTGGTTCTGCCTGAACTGCTGAGGTTGATTGCCTGAGAAACGAGGGCGATTGCTGCTTCCAGGCTGGGGTCCTCTGATCCTGCGCTTGCTGTTGGGGACTTGTTCTCAAATGCTATGAATTAAGAACAAGGCAACATAAAAATGTTAAATATTAATGCCCTTCGTCCGCTGAAGCATTATCTCCCTAAGGATTTAATGAACTTCGGACGAAGGTCGCGGGTAAAGTATCACGAAGGTCATACCTTCGTAACTAGACTTATACAACAATGTAAAATAAAGTATAAAATGTAAAACATATGTCAGGAACAGATAACATTATTCATATATCTCATTATATGGATCTGAATATTAAAACATAATATTTAGGTACATTTATACCTTTTCCTTGACGGAAAACAATAACTCCAGTGTGATGCGTCAGCAATTACAAGATTGTGTGAACAGTATAGGGGTACTGTTCATCTATTTATAGGCACAGAACGCAGCCTATGTGAAATTACATTTATGCCCTTTATAACCAATTACAATACTGACACAAAACATCATGGGTCTTTGAGTCATTTCATCTTTAAGTCGGTTCGCCCCCTTCGTCTTGAGATTTGTCACTGTGCCGAAGCTCTACCGGTGATAACTTCGGCGCTGCTTCTGAAAGGATCTGCCGAAGGTGTTTTCCTCTTTTAGGATCTTCAGCTACGAAGCATACCCCCAACAGTAGCCCTTCGCGGTGCTAGATCGTTTTTCGTGACGAGCTTGATCCGTGAAAAAGTCTTCTAGGCTTCAGGATGCCGAAGATCCAAAAAACACCTTCCCTGAGCTCGTTGACGAGAAACGATTAAAATAATCCGCGCGCGAGGTGGCCCCATCTTGCAGCAGTTGCGCGCGCCCTGGCGATTCACCTTCCCGGACTTTGTGGCCCACCGTTCAATGAGTGTGGGTGGCTATTTTTCCGGTGCGGAAGACCTTGACGTTCACCTTCCCACCTGTGGCACTATATAAACAGACGGGTAGGTGTGAAGTTACCACAACATTCATTGCTATTGTGTTGTTGTGCTGCCAAAAATTTAACCATAGCCGAAGCTTGATCATCGTGCTCAAACGAAGCACCGCTTTCGATTCTGCTTCATCACAAGAGGAAGAACTTCGGAGAAATCGAGAAAGTCAACAACTTTAAAAAATTTCAAAAAAATCATAATCAGATGGCAAGAGTGCGTTCTACTGCTAGGCTTGACCGTGAGGGAGATGAGACTGAAGCTACTGAAACTGTTCCAATTTCCGAAGCAATGAAGCGGTCTAGGCTGGCAACATCAAAGGATATACCTGCCGCCGAAGCAGAACGGGCTGATGCTGAAGAAACTGATTCCGAAGATGATTACAGCAGTGCAGTGCCGAGCAAACCTAGCCACCTGGACTTCAAAAAGTCCACCATCTCCGAAGCTGATCTTCCTAAGTTGGTGAAGTTGGGCTATTTTAGTGAAGCAAAGAAGGAGTTGATTCGTTTTGGTGGAAAAGAAACCATCCCGAAGCCGGGAAAGAATGAAGTAGTGGTTTTCAAAAGTCTTTTTAAAGCTGGTTTAAGATTCCCTTTGAACAAGATGATTGCTGATGTACTGAAGAAATTTGGGATCTACCTTCATCAGCTAACCCCTAACGCTATCGTTAGGCTAAATGTTTATATCTGGGCTCTCCGAAGCCAGAGGGTGGAACCATTCGCTGAAGGTTTCTGCCGAGTGCACGAACTGCACTACCAGACCAAGGCTAGAGGAGATGGTCTTCATGAAAATTTTGGCTGCTACAACTTTGCTTACCGCAAGACTATAAAGTTTCCAGTGATCAGTTACCGAAGCAAATGGCCAGCTGGATGGAAATCTGAGTGGTTCTACGTCAGAGTTGACGAAGATGAAGATAAGTTGGTCCAGAGTCCATTAGAATTGATCTTCGGAGAGACCCGACCCCCGTGCAACATGTTACCAGGGGGTCCAACTCAAATTGCTCTAGCTGAATTTAGAGTGATTGCAGATCATATTGGCACTAGGGACTTGGTGCAGGAATTTCTGGCCTTTAGAGTATTCCCGACTTTGAAGGAGTGGGAAATGCCAAAGCTAGAGGGGGAAAAGAAGAAAGGGGAACTTGTTCGGTTGCCCTACCATTATAAATTCAAGAAACTTTTCAAAGTGTCTTGTCAAGAGTGGCTGGACGCAATCGAAGTAATGTGTAATGAAATACTCGGAAATTATTCTAAAAAAGAAGACCAATTGATGACTGCAGCCTTCGGCACCCGTCCGAAGCGAAGGCTAAACCGTGTAATGGATGCCCTAGGTTTTGAATATCCTGACTACGAGCGGCTAGATAAGGGTGCTGAAGGCCAAAAGAGAAAAAGAGTAGCTGATGTTCTGAACAAAGACGATGAAGAACAACCAAAAAAGAAAAAGCCAGATTCTGAGCCGAAAACAGGTGTTTCGAAGAAGAGAAAAGCTTCGACTCCGAAGCAAAAAGCGATTGACGAAGAAGAAGGAACTCCTGCAACACCCTCTACTACTGAAGTAGAGGAAATTTTAAAGGTAATGACTTAATCTTTGCCTGTCAAGCTAAGTCCACTGGGGCCACAACTGACGAAGCTTTTTCAAAAGGAAAAGGAGCCCGCGAAATCGAAGAAAGCAGCTAAAGCAAAAAAGCAAAGAATCATCACAGTGACAGAAGTCATTGAAAAGACACCACCAGGAGCTTCAGCTCTGAAGGCGCCAGCTGCTAAAAGTTTGACAGCTACTGAAGCTGCACTTTCGGAGGCCACAGATGCCGAAGCTACTAGAGCCGAAGATATTAATTTAGAAAACATGGTTGCTGATATAGATAAAATTTTGCTAGACATGGCCGCAGAAGAAGCTGCTGGAGCCATCGAAGAAGCTTCGGCCCCAGAACCCGAGAAAAAGAAAGAAATTGCCGAAGAAACATCGGAAGATGAAATTTTCAATTTTCAAAACTTGATTGGGCAAGAACTGACGAAAGCCAAAAAGAAGAACTAAAAGAGTATGCCATATCTTGCGGCTATCGGCCAGGGGCAGTTCTCTTCGGGGGTGTTGATGATGAGAAGCTAGGCTGCATCCAGGATCAGGCCGGAGCGAAGGTAATCGGTACTCTATCAAAGAGTATCGGTTTTCCGAAGCTCGAAGCCGATATTAGCCGCTACCGACGACAGCACATCATCGGTAGTTTGTTTTATTCCAATTTCAAGGTAAACAATTTCTCTCTAACTTTTTATTTTTCATAACAAAAATGTTTTCTAACAAAGGTTGTTCGTGTACAGAGTATGCTACTGAGCAAAGCTTTGAAGATGCAACAGGATTTAGAAGATAAAAAGCACGAGGTTATAATTGAAAACTTAGAAAGCAAAATAAAAGAACAATTAGTTGCTTTTGAGAAGAAAGAGTTCGAACTCCAGACAACTGAAGGCTTATTAGCAGAAGCCGAAGCTAAAATAACAGAACTGAATATGAAGCTTCTCTGCCAATCAGAAAGTTTCGAACAGGAAAAGCTGAAGCTTAATGAAAAACTTGAGGCCAAAGTCCAGAAGGGTTTAGATTTGAAAAAATCATTGATAAGCCTTCAAAACAAATGTTTGGAATTCAGCAATCAATGTGTTCAACGGCTGAAGAAGGTATTTTATTTGGTCGGGGCCAGCAGTGAAAAATTTACTCCTTCAGCTGAAGATCTACCAGGAGCCTTCAAACACATCGAAGGTGAGATTGATGACCTCGATGATGTTATTGCTGGACACGGTGACTTCTGTGCCCTGGTAGCTTCTCGGGGCACCGCTGCTGCGTTCCTGAAATCTGGGTGTGAGCACGGAAAAATTATCAATAGACCCAATTTCAGCCTATCACCAGCAGTTCTGGATGATATTCCCAGTCTCGCCCGAAGCATTACGAATAAATTTATAAAGGTGGTATGGACAAAGGGTGGGCGAGAGAAAGCTGGTGACGAAGCTCGGAGTCATCTTAAGCCGGTAGCAAAATCATACCTTCATGCTTACCTCTTCCTTCGAAATTGAATTTTGCTTATAATACTTTAATTCATGTAGGATGATGAAGCCGAAACCAAAGCTTGAAGAGTAAGAAGATGACGCCGAAGCTTTTACTGGATGACAATGCTGAAGCTGAAGCTTAATGAATATTGATGAAGCTTAGATGAATGACTGTAGAAGAGATTCTAAAAACTTTCTGTAATAACTTTTACAAATGTAATTAAATTGTATTCTGTGAACTATGTCCATACCTTGTAATATATTCTTACCTTTCCGTCAATGTATGAAGTGCTTTGGTGTGGACGAAATTATCATTTTTGAGCCGAAGGCGAAAAAACACCTTCCCTTCTTTTCGTACGCAGCGAAGCAAAAAAACTGCTTCTTTTTCCTCTTTTGCCGAAGCATGGTCTTTAGAGGCAAAGCGATTGCTTGTGTTATGATGATAATGATCCTACGTATGTCTAAATGAATGTTTATGAATGCAAATGCTATGATGTGATGTATCGTGCAAATGAATGTCCAAACACATATCCGAAGCCATAACGATAGTCTCCGTTCCCTTAGGAATAGACACAGTCTCTTTGCCGTTTATTTTTCAGCTTCACCGTTTACTTTTCGGTGTATCAGCGCTGACTTTTCGCTGTAAGCCTCCCTTAGGAGCTTCTTCGCCTTTTACTTCGGCGGAATCAGCGTTTATTTTTCGCTATAAGCCTCCCTTAGGAGCTTCTTCGCCTTTTACTTCGGCAGAATCAGCGTTTATTTTTCGCTGTAAGCCTCCCTTAGGAGCTTTTTCGCCTTTTACTTCGGCGGAATCAGCGTTTATTTTTCGCTGTAAGCTCTGCATTCCCTTAGGAACGACTTTTGAGCAGAAAACTTACGCTGTGCCCCCTTAGGAACGGCTTTTTTTGTAGCTTCATCATGCTCTGCATCCCCTTAGGGACGTCTTTTGAGCTTCTCCCTGTTTTCTTTTCTTTTTTCTTTGCACTCGATGGTGCGTGCTCAGATTTTACATTTACATCTTTGGGGGATATTGCTCTTATAGAGCTGAAATAAGAAAAAGAGAAATTACATGCTATGGCCCCATTAAAAACCTTTCTCCCCCTTTAGAAAGGAAAAGAGTGCCATAGGAAAGAACAGAAAAAATTACATCAAGCTAGACATAATATCGCCGAAGCTCATCCACATTCCATGATCTAGGAATGTCTTTGCCTTCCATATCCTTCAATCTATAAGAACCGGGTCTTGATGAAGATACTACCAGAAAAGGTCCTTCCCATTTCAGCTGTAGCTTGCCTATTGTATCTGGGTTGGCCACTCTCCGAAGCACCAAATGTCCTGGCTTGATGTTCTTTAGCCGAACCTTTCTATCACGCCATTTTATTGTTTCGGCTTGATATTTATTGATGTTTTCCACAGCCTGAAGCATGATCCCTTCTATAGCATCTTTCTCCACTGAGTAATCAGCTTCGTCCTCCTGCTTTTGCTTCTATTGGAGTTATTGCTTCGTCACCAAATAATAACTTAGATGGTGTAAAGCCTGTTGACCTTGATGCTGTTGTATTGTGGCTCCACACCACTTTAATTAATTCATCTGGCCATTTTCCTCTGGGCTGATTGAATATTAATTTCATTATTCCCATCATTATGATGCCGTTAGCTCTTTCGACAAGTCCATTTGACTCTGGATGCCTAACCGATGCAAAATGGATCTTCGTGCCAATTTGTCCACAGAACTCTTTAAAAGCTTCGGCATCAAACTGTGTTCCACTATCCACAGTAATGGCCTTCGGCACTCCGAAGCGACAAACAATATTCTGCCAAAAAAATTTCTGAATGGTAACCGAAGTTATTGTGGCTAAAGGCTTCGCCTCAATCCACTTAGAAAAATATTCTACTGCCACCACAACATATTTTAAATTTCCTTGTGCTGGTGGTAGCGGGCCTAACAAATCAAGGCCCCACCTTTGCAATGGCCAAGTGGGCTGTATTAACTGAGTCATAGACAAAGGTTGTTTTTGATCTCTTGCGCATTTCAGACAGCCTTCGCATTTTTGAACTAATTCTGCTGCATCCGAAGCTGCCTTCGGCCAATAAAATCCTTGACGAAAAACTTTTCCCAACAAGGGCCTAGATCCAATGTGAGATCCACACAGGCCTGCGTGTATTTCCTTCATCAATTCTATACCTTCAGCTCTGGATAAACATTTGAGCAATGGAGAACATACTCCATGCTTGTATAGCTCCCCTTCTATTATGACATATGGTCGGGCTCTTGCCTCTATTCTCTTATTATAAGCTTCATCTTCTGAAAGGAAATTACCCTGGAGGAAAGACATAATCTCAGTTCTCCAATCTTCACTATGAACAGGAGATATATTGAGCACTGCTCTTTCAAGAAGTTCCACCGAAGGTGCTTTTATTGTTTCAAAAAATACTTCCGAAGGTAAGGGCAGCCCCTGTGCCACTGACTTGGCTAGCAAATCAGCATGTTTATTTTCTCCTCGAGGAATATTCTTGACAGAAAACCCTTCGAAGGAAGCTTCAATCCTTCGGACTGTGTCCAAGTATTTCTCAAGCTTCGGGTCTCTAGCTTTACAACTCTTGTCAACATGACCAGAAATAACTTGGGAATCGGTTTTAAGAACCGTCCTTCTAATGCCCATTGCCTTTAACTTCCGAAGCCCCAAAAGCAAAGCTTCGTACTCAGCAATATTATTTGTGCAGCTAAAATCAAGTTTTACTGCGTAACAAGTTCTAACTTTGGAAGGTGCAACTAACACAGCAGCTGCTCCTGCCCCAAAGGTTCCCTAAGAACTGTCGCAGAATACTGTCTAAGCTTCGGCATCTTTAGTTGTTTCTTCTCCCTGAGCCCCTGGCGTCCAATCAGCGATGAAGTCTGCTAACGCCTGGGACTGTATTGAGGATCTATGCACATAATCAATGCTGAACTCGTTGAGTTCCGCAGCCCACTTTCCAATTCTTCCAGTAGCTTCTCTATTTCTCATGATGTCCTTCAAAGGTTGTGACGAAGGAACAATTATATGATATGCATGAAAGTAATGTCGAAGCTTCCTGGAGGCCATTAAGACAGCATATAACACCTTCTTCAATTCTGTATAGTTCTTCTTTGATAGACTGAGGACTTCGAAGACGAAGTATATCGGGGCTTGCCTTTTGGTTTGTCCCTCAAGCTTTTCTTGGACAAGTGCCGCACTCACTGCTGAGTGCGAAGCTGCCACATACAACAACAGAGGAGGCCCTGGCGCTGGTGGAGTTAGCGTCGTTAGATCTATCAGATACTGCTTCAGCTCTTCGAAGGCTTTCTGCTGAGCTGATCCCCATTGAAAGACTTCGGCTGACTTCAACACTTCAAAGAATGGTAAATTTCTCTCTGCTGATCTAGATATGAATCGATTCAAAGATGCCAGTCTTCCTGTCAGCCGTTGAGCCCCCTTCTTTGTGCTTGGTGGCTCCATCCGAAGAATAGCTTCGATTTTATTTGGATTAGCTTCGATTCCTTTTGTTGAAACCAGACAACCAAGAAATTTCCCCTTCTTCCCTCCGAAGACACACTTCTCTGGATTCAGCTTCAGACCAGCTTGTCTAAAATTAGTGAATGTCTCCTGCAGATCAGCAATGTGATTTTCTTACTTCGTGCTTTTTACTATAATATCATCAACATAGGTTAGCACATTTCTGCCTATCTGAGAATGAAGAACCTTTGCTGTCATTCTATTGAAGCTTCCTCCAGCATTCTTGAGCCCCTCAGGCATCCGAAGATAACAATATGTTCCACTAGGGGTTATGAAGCTGGTTTTTGGCTCATCCTCTTTCTTCATCCAAATTTGATGATAGCCTGAATAACAATCTAGCATAATCATAAGCTCTGACGAAGCTGCTGCGTCTACTAGAGAATCTATCCTTGGTAATGGAAACTCATCCTTCGGACAAGCCTTGTTGAAATCAGTAAAATCAATACACATCCTCCATTTTCCATTGGCCTTCTTCACCATAACTGTGTTGGCTAGCCATTCTGGGTATTTCACTTCTCTGATGACTCCAGCGCTAAGAAGTCTTTTCACTTCATTCCGAGCACCTTCGGCTTTGTCATCAGACATTTTCCGAAGCCTCTGCTTTCTGGGTCTGAAGGATGGATCAACATTGAGCGAGTGTTCAATGACATCCCTGTTAACACCACAGAGATCATTGGCTGACCATGCAAAGACATCTTTGTTGTTGAACAGAAACCTTATCAGGGTTTTCTCCTGTCCTTTAGACAATTGAGATCCTAGCAGCACCTTCTGCTCTGTGATATCTTCACATAAAAGCATGGGCTTCGGCTGATCGGCCGAAGCAGCCTTCTCCCTTCTGTACTTGTACTGCTCACAAGCGTCAGCTCCATCTATATTATGGATTGCCTTTGAATCTGTCCAGTTCCCTTCAGCCTTTCTGGCAGCTTCCTGACTTCCATGAATAGCAATAGGTCCTTGATCCGAAGGTATCTTCATGCAAAGATATGCTGGATGAAGAATTGCTTCGAAAGCATTGAGTGTTCCACGACCAATGATTGCATTGTAGGGGTACTCCATGTCAACAATATCAAACACAAATTGCTCAGTTCTGGTGTTATTAACAAATCCGAAGGTCACTGGCATCGTGATCTTGCTAAGTGCTACAATCTGTCTTCCTCCGAAGCCGCAGAGAGGGTGTGTAGCATCATGAATCTTATCTTCTGTCTCTTGCATTTGTCTGAAGGCCTTAGCAAATATAATATCCGCTGCACTGCCTATATCAACCAGAACATTGTGGACCAGAAACCCTTTGATAACACAAGAAATAACCATAGCATCATTGTGAGGGTAATCCTTGAGCTGAAGGTCCTCTTGGGAGAAGGTGATTGGGATATGAGACCATCTTGACTTGATGAAGGGTCCCTGCACCCCGACATGTTGTACCCTTCTCTGTGCCTCCTTCTGCTTCTTATTGGCCGGTTCTGAGCACGATCCGCCTATTATCGGGAGCACCAGCTTTGTAGCCAAAGCAGCTCCAGCTTGGTTGTTGAATGAAGCCATTAGCTCAGAAAGTGGAAGTGAGTTCACCGACGGTGGGCACCAATGTTGGGGACTTGTTCTCAAATGCTATGAATTAAGAACAAGGCAACATAAAAATGTTAAATGTTAATGCCCTTCGTCCGCTGAAGCATTATCTCCCCAAGGATTTAATGAACTTCGGACGAAGGTCGCGGGTAAAGTATCACGAAGGTCATACCTTCGTAACTAGACTTATACAACAATGTAAAATAAAGTATAAAATGTAAAATATATGTCAGTAACAGATAACATTATTCATATATCTCATTATATGGATCTGAATATTAAAACATAATATTTAGGTACATTTATACCTTTTCCTTGACGACAAACAATAACTCCAGTGTGATGCGTCAGCAATTACAAGATTGCGTGAAATGTATAGGGGTACTGTTCATCTATTTATAGGCACAGGACGCAGCCTATGTGAAATTACATTTATGCCCTTTATAACCAATTACAATACTGACAAAACGTCATGGGTCTTTGAGTCATTTCATCTTTAAGTCGGTTCGCCCCCTTTGTCTTGAGATTTGTCACTGTGCCGAAGCTCTACCGGTGATAACTTCGGCGCTGCTTCTGAAAGGATCTGCCGAAGGTTTTTTTCTCTTTTAGGATCTTCGACTATGAAGCATACCCCCAACACTTGTGATCCTCCATCTCTTTGTGCTTCCTCTCTGTCATGATTGCTCTGTCAATCAGGTGCTGGAATGTCGGGAAGGTATGATTCATTAGCTGATACTGCAGAGGGTCGACCAAGCCTCTCAGGAAACGATACTATCTCTTGGCGTCGGTGTTGACAACCTCGGGAGCATAGCGAGACAGCTGCAGAAACCTGTCTCGATACTCACTGACAGACAATGACCCTTGCTTGAGTGCTAGGAACTCCTCCTTCTTCACTGTCATCAGGCCTGCAGGAACATGGTACTGACGAAAGCTACCTCTGAACTCTTCCCAAGTGATGGTGTCGGGGTTGGCATGGGTGGCGAGATAAGACTCCCACCAGGACTGAGCTGCTCCTCTCAACAGACAGGGACTATACAGAACTTTCTCCCTGTCGTCACACTGAGCGGTATGTAACTCTCGCTCCACAGTGCGCAGCCAGTCTTCAGCATCCATGGGGTCAGAAGAATGAACAAACGTTGGGGGATGACCTCTCATGAATTCAGCACGCTTGTCCCTAGGCATCTGAGGCATCTGAGGCTGAGGTGGTGGCTACTGCTGCTGCTGCTGAATGGCGGCTAGAGTCTGACCGATGGCTTGAACTGCCTGAGTTTGCATCAGGAACATCTGCTCGGTGGACATCGAGGGTGGGGGCGGCAGCTGCTGTTGCTGGGGTACCTCGTCCTGCTGAGCTGCTTGCTCCTGCTGAGCACGCCTTCCTCCTCTCTGCCTGTTTTCTAACATCTGCAGAATGCAACCACACATCAGAACTGATCTTGCAAATCTTGCAGCATAAGAAAAGAGTATAGAATTCTCCACAACACTGAACAGATGAGCATCTTCACTGATCTCCAATATAGACCAACACAGCTTCTCAGATAAATAGGAAGGTGGAATGAAAGGCTTCCCAACTAGATAACTAACTTCATTAACATATAACAGGTAAACCAAAATGCAGGGGATACCCACACTCTGGTGACAGTCATCACAAAGATCCAAATCCAACATAGTTCATCATGACAAACATAAATGCACAGGATAAGCAAACTACCCTGTCTAACTAAGACTGACTGTTGGGGGCCTTTGGCTCCCGAAGGTCCTCAAAAGCATAATTTGACAATATTTTCCAAGTGTAATATGTGAACAGGCACCTTCGGAACAGGCACCTTCGGAGTCAGGTCGCGAATATACAAGAGCATGGTTAAGACGAAGCTTGACTGGAATGAAAAACGATCATGACGAAGGATAAGACGATCACGAAGCTATGTGCAGAAAGACTTCGGCACAATAACAGAAAAGAGGAACCGACTTAAAGATGAAAAGCCAAATTGGACCTCGAAGAATTACTGTAGTTATTGATAAATGTAAAGGGCATCAATGTAATTTTACACGGGCTGCGTCCCGTGCCTATAAATAGGTGAACAGTACTCCTGTACTGTTCACGCTGATTTGGCATACGCTTTTTCGCATCACGTTTGTACCTTTACTTTACATCTATCTGAAGGTACATTTGTAATTCGTTTTTATAAATTTAATAATGGAAATATATCGATGATAATGCTGGTATTATTACTCGCACATTATATATAGATATATATGGTTGCTTTGTTTAACCGTTTATCAACCTAACGAAGGTCTTTTCTTTCGTAACCTTCGTCCGAGATTCATTATACCCGAAGGGATATACTGTTTCTAAGGACGAAGGAGTTCGACATTTAACACTTTTATGTTGTCTTGTTCTTAATTCATAGCATTTGAGAACAAGCCCCCAACATTGGCGCCCACCTCCGGTGAACTCACTTCCACTTTTTGGGTTTTGAAAACCTTCGGCAAGCGTCACCTTCGTCATGCCGCCGAAAAAAGCTTCAACGACAGGGGCTGCCACTCTGCAGCCGCTGGACCCCAATCAGGATGTCGTCTCTCTTAGGGAGGCCCGAAGCCAAAAGAGGAAGGCCATCAGTCCAATGCCTCCGGAAGACGACTTGGACCAAGAAATACAAAAAATGGAGATGCTCCATCAATAGGTTCAACGGAAGAAGGAGAAGATGGCTCGTCTAGCTGATCTTCAAAAGCAGATAGATGAAGCCTCTGAAGAGCTTCGACATCTCGCTCAAGATGACCAGAATCAAAGGCCCCCGCGCAGAGAGCTTCATCAAGAGGGTTTCTACAACGAGGATGACTGGTATGAAGATTTCCATCATGGAAATTTTGCTTTTGATGACACTTCTCCTCTGTCAATAGAACTGCAGGCTACACCTTGGCCACAGTCTTATAAGCCACCTCAGCTCCCTATGTATGACGGTCATTCAGACCCGAAGCAGTTCTTGATGAGTTATGAGGCAACTATATCTTCGTATGGTGGCAACACAGCGGTCATGGAAAAGTCCTTCGTCATGGCTGTCAGGAGCGTTGCACAAACCTGGTACTCCTCCCTTAGGCCAGGAACAATCACCTCATGGCAAAAGCTGAAGGATATGTTGATAACCAGCTTCCAAGGTTTTCAGACGAAGCCAGTCACTGCTCAAGCTTTATTCCAGTGCACCCAGGATCACTAAGAGTACCTTCAGGCATATGTCCGAAGGTTTCTACGTCTGAGGGCACAGGCACCAACAGTGCCCAATGAAATTGTCATTGAGGCCATGATTAAGGGGCTTCGGCCAGGACCTTCAGCTCAGTACTTTGCCAGGAAACCTCCTCAAACTTTGGAGAAGCTGCTCCAGAAGATGGACGAGTATATTCGAGCTGACAATGATTTTCGCCAAAGAAGGGAGGAAGCTCTCAGGTTTTCTGAAATGACCAGGGGCTTCGGAGGAAGGTTTTATCCGAGGCATGTCAGGTCAATTCACAATTATACTCAAAATGATGACAAAGGGAGTCAGCAGCAAAGGTCACAGTATTCCTCGCAAGCTTCGGGGCAACAGCAAGCTTCGGGGCAACAACAAAGCTCTTTTCGGCCGCAAGCGCCAAGAGGCAGAGGCGCCAGGGGCTTCGAGGGAAGATTTGGAGATCAACCAAGAAAAATTTACTGCTTATTCTGCGGTGAAGGCAAGGGCCATACTACCAGAATGTGTCATGTTACCATTCAAAAGCAAAAGGAGCTAGCAGAGGCTGCAGCACAACAGAGCCAGCCGAAGCAGGTTATGCATACTGCTTCGTATCATTCGCCTTATATTCCAGAATATGTAGGCAATCACCCTGCAGCCTCTGTTGCTTCGGCAAGCCAACCCCAAGCTTCCTGGCAACAGCTTCCACCGCCACCACCAATACAACGAGCTCCGCAGCCAGAAGGGAGCCAGCACTCTCACCCCCAGAGGGACTTTAGAGAAGAATCCGAAGCTCGCACAGTCAATAGCACTGTGCCAGAGTCGAAGCACATTTACTGACAAAATATCCTACTCCCACAGCAATTTTTATGCTTTCACGTTCAGTTTTATTTTCTTCGCAGTAAAGAACAATTATGGGGAGTTTAAGTGTTTTTTATTGTTTCTCAAATCCTTGTAACAGTTTACGGTATTATCAAAATGAAAATATATCTCCTCCAAAGGCTTGAGTTACCGAAGCACAAGAATTTATGGAGGCACGGAGAACCTTCGGATTATCGAAAACTTGTTCTAAGGAATGAGCCGTAACTTTTTTGAAATAATAAAAAGTCGTTCCTAAGGGAGCGCAGTGTAAGTTTTCTGCTCGAAAGTCGTTCCAAAGGGAATGCAGAGCTTACAGCGAAAAATAAACGCTGATTCCGCTGAAAGTAAAAGGCGAAGAAGCTCCTAAGGGAGGCTTACAGCGAAAAACAAACGCTGATTCCGCTGAAAGTAAAAAGCGAAGAAGCTCCTAAGGGAGGCTTACAGCGAAAAGTCAACGCTGAGATAAAAAGATTGTGTGCTCTATGGCAGGGATATGTGTATTTTCAGCATAAAAATCGTTTTGCATAACATAACATCATTACATCATTTTGCATAACATAAGCATCATCCATCATTTTGCATGGAGAACAGGAAGGGGACACAGCATTGATCTTCGAAGAATGTTTTGAAAAAGAGAAAATCGTGCCAAGGCACAAGTTAAATTGAGAAGAAGTGTAGCTTCATTTGAGAGGCAACATAAGACTTTTTTATGGATTCAAAGAATGTTTTCATGAAGTTCAGAGATTCTTCATCAAAGAAATATGGCAACTCTTGTGACACATAAAAATCTTCTTTACGAAGCATGAAAAGAAGGGAAGGTGTTTTTTCGCCGAAGGCTCAAAAAGCGGTATGTATGAAAAAATTTCATGCATCGTAAAGAATTGAACCGTAAATAGATTATATATTACATTCAAAGTTACAAAGTTTTAAATTTGTCATGTTCCAAGCATTTTTACAATAGCATTTAATCTTCCCTAAGAACTACTTCTGCAGCTTCGTTTAGCAGCTGATTGACAACTTCGTCCATGATGGCTTCGGCCATTTGTCTAATTTCGTCGTCTCCCTTCGGGGGAGGGTCCGCAGATGCCTCAGCGGGTTCTGAGGGAGGAGAGGACACGGCTATATTACTATTACAAACTACGAATAAAGTTCAAAATCAAGAATTACAACAAAAGAAAAATCACTAATTAATACCTATTTGCCCTTTGAGCCCTGTGTTTTTTCAGCAGCTCTCGCTACCTCCCTGGCATCATGGATGCCTTTTTCACTTCTCTGAATGATCTCTTGAGCCATTTTTCGGCCGCCATTGTCCCAAATGTCAGTGAAAAATTTTCCACCAACCTGGCTTGCTTCGGCTGAAGGGTCTGTGATATCTTCAGAGGATAAAGTAGCTTCAGACTGCGCCAAAGATTTCACATGCTCGCACCCTTTCTTCTCTAAAATGGTAACAATTCCCCTGGCGCCCGAAAAAGCACAAATGTCCCCGCGACTATTCAAGATTTCGTCGAAGGCATCAGCTTCGCGACTAATCCATTCAATCGGGCCTTCTGGATTTCCTCTTGTGAAATTTTCTTCACTTGAGAACGCGCCAACGCTGGCGAAGCTGGATTTTATTATCTTAACACATTCTATGGATTTATCGTAGCACCTCTTCTTCGAAGCACGAAGCTCTTTAACATTTACTTCCAAATGATCTGCCCATTGATCGCTTAATTCTCGTCTTGTTTCTTCAAGAATGCGTTCTTCTTTGGCTCAGGCTAGTTGTTTACGAAGATCTTCGATTTCACGCTTCTGAGCTTCGGCTTGAGTTTTAGAGTTAGCTTCGTCTTCCTTCATTTTTTCCACTAATGTAAGCAGAACTCTATCCTTCTCCAAGGCTTCGTTTCTTAGCCTGATAACCTCTGTTCGAAGGTTGTTGAGAGCAATGGTGCAGCTCTCATCTTCGGCATTCTTCTGAGCCCTTAAGGCATTGCTGAGTATTAAGCCCTATTCAAAAGAATGAATGAGTTAACATAAGAGCAAAAAACTAATTCAAAATTCATAAACTTCAAAATTCACAATTTTTGTACCTTCAGACTATTGTATGCCAGGCTATCCGCAAGATCGTCCTTCGTCATGGCGCAAAGGCCAGCTTCGAGTTTCGGGAACCCCATGCTTCTAGCCATCTCCCGGCACACGGATAATTCTTTATTGTCTGGGAGACAGTACAGAAAATCATCTTCGTTTGTCCCATTGAACACTACGGCCCCCCTCAGATACTTCAGTTCTCGGGCATAGTGATTGGCTTCAAAAATCTCTTCTTCAGATAGTTTCTTCCCCGAAGCATGTCGCACAATATAATCATGTATTTTGGAAGATGCTTCGGGGGTGGCAGTGCCAATTTCCTCAGTCAGAATCGGCTCTGTTATTTTTGCTTTTTCAGTTTCTAAACTTGCCTTTGACATTTTTTCGACCTCCAAAGGTTGTATCTTGGTGGATTCCGAAGGCCCAGCTTCAGTTTCAAATTGCTGCTTCGAAGTTTCAGCAGCAAAGGCTTCAGTAGACACTTCAACAGTTTTCTTTGGAGTTGTGCTTGAAGATTTAATTGTCTCCAGAACATCTAGCACATTAACCATCCTTTTTCTATTCGGGGTCGTTGCTGGCCCCTTCTGGCTTTTAGCTGCCTCAACTTTTGATGAAGGACTTAAAACATCTAGTGTTTTTCTTTCTTCAGTTCTCTCTTCTCCTATTTTTTCTATTGCTGGTGCTTTGGCCATTTCTTCGGATTTTGGCGCTGTAGTTGGTTCTCTGGCTTCGGGCAATATGGCCGAAGAGGCCTCGCCAATAAACTCGGGCACTATGGCCGGCTCAATACAGCGTGGAGGATGTGTGAACACTTTTACTTTCTTCCTCTTTGGTGCTGGCTCCCCGGGAGCAGCCGAAGCAGTGTCCTTTGCAGGAGAAGTATTTTTTCTCTTTTGACCTCGCGTTGGATAATAGTAGTCGGGATAGATAAACCCAATTGCATCAAATACTCGATTGAGTCTCTTCTTCTTTCGGCCTCCGAAAGCCGCTGATAATGCAGTGTTTTCAGCCTTTGAGTATGCCCCAAGCAATTCATCACTTACATTTTCAATGCTTTTCAGCCAATCATCATCCGGTTCAACAAACTTATCTCCGTACTTGAATGTATATTTCAGCCTGATTAGTCCACCCTCGTCAGTTTCTTTAACGGTCTCCTTCGGCATTTCCCAGTTATCTGCAAGTGGCCACACTCTGAAGGCAATGTGCTCTTGCATTAAATCCCTGGTCCCAATAAAAGAACAGACTACGCCGAAGGCCCTCTGACATTCTTCAGCTGCTTCGTCCATTTCTACCTTTGGTTTCCGGAGTCCGAAGCGCTGCCAGATAAGGCGCATGATGATATCTTTGATATCTTCCCGAACCTTCAAATCGTTCTTCACATAGAACCATTCCTTCATCCATTCCCCGGGCCATCTCTTCCGAAAGGTTGGCACGGGACAGCTTGACCTAGAGCGGGCACCGAAGCTATAGCAACCAAAATTATTATGATATTGCTCCTTACCCCAGGGTTTCGTCTCATATACTAGCTCGTGTATATTGAAAAAGCTTTTTGCACTTGGCTCCAGGCCCTGGCTCCTCACGGCCCAGACGAAGATTCCCAATCTTATCACTGCCTCAGGTGTAAGTTGATGAAGGTAAATTTGATATATTTTCAGAACTTCTACCACAAACCTGCTTAGAGGGAATCGTAGCCCAGCCTTTAAAAAGCTTCGGAAGATCATGACTTCATTATCTTCGGGGGTCGGCGTAGTTTTTTCTCCGTCATCTGCCCTCACGATGGATATATCTCGGAAATATCTCCCCCTCATATTTTCAAGGTGACTCTGCTTCATAGTTGATTTTCCGAAGTTTGAGTGACTAGGCCACCACGGGCGATCTTCGGAGTCCTCTCCACCACTATCCACATCATAACTATCACTGTCGCCATTATCTTCAGATAAACCCTCCAAAGTTTCCTTGACAATCTTTTCCGTATTGGTCTTCGACATTGACTCAAGAAAACCCAGGTGGATTTCCTCCGAAAGGCTTAGCTTCGAAGCACCAGCAACTATCTTTTCCTCAGACATTTTCGCGAATGCTGGCAAACCAGACTTGAAACCGAAGCTTAAAAATTTAAGACCGAGCAAATGCTGTCGCGCGCAGGCTAAAAGCTGGGTGAGTAAAAAGCAGGTGGCAAAAGGGCGTGCCAAATAAACTCATGGTGAGCTTGTATTTATACACCCAGTATGTCGAAAACTGGAGGGCCCCGCTTGTCAATGACTGTTGCTATTCTAGCAAAAGGAAGGTGTTTTTTCGGACCTTCGGCTTAAAGCCTTCGTCCATGTCGCAATATGAATTTATCTTTACAATAAATTGATATTGCGAGGGGCTACTGTTGGGGGCCTTCGGCTCCCGAAGGTCCTCAAAAGCATAATTTGACAATATTTTCCAAGTGTAATATGTGAACAGGCACCTTCGGAACAGGCACCTTCGGAGTCAGGTCGCGAATATACAAGAGCATGGTTAAGACGAAGCTTGACTGGAATGAAAAACGATCATGACGAAGGATAAGACGATCACGAAGCTATGTGCAGAAAGACTTCGGCACAATAACAGAAAAGAGGAACCGACTTAAAGATGAAAATCCAAATTGGACCTCGAAGAATTACTGTAGTTATTGATAAATGTAAAGGGCATCAATGTAATTTTACACGGGCTACGTCCCGTGCCTATAAATAGGTGAACAGTACTCCTGTACTGTTCACGCTGACTTGGCATATGCTTTTTCGCATCACGTTTGTACCTTTACTTTACATCTATCTGAAGGTACATTTGTAATTCGTTTTTATAAATTTAATAATGGAAATATATCGATGATAATGCTGGTATTATTACTCGCACATTATATATAGATATATATGGTTGCTTTGTTTAACCGTTTATCAACCTAACGAAGGTCTTTTCTTTCGTAACCTTCGTCCGAGATTCATTATACCCGAAGGGATATACTGTTTCTAAGGACGAAGGAGTTCGACATTTAACACTTTTATGTTGTCTTGTTCTTAATTCATAGCATTTGAGAACAAGCCCCCAACACTGACTAAGAGCAAGACTAACGCTAAGACTATAGCTTCTATGCATATATTTTTGTATTAATTACAAGATCCGACTCTGACGATCTATGGTTCTAAATTTATCTTGGTCTTGCAGTCGGGGTTGCCATAAGACTGATGTCCACGTTGAGGTGAGCAGTACGGGTGCTGAGTCCCGACGGGAGCGGGGGAACCATCATCCAGGTGACGATGCTCCGCGTGCTCAGCCCGCAACTGGGCGATCTCAGCACGAGCCCTACTCAGCTCGTCTAGCGCATGGTCCAGCTCCGTGTTTAGCACGGCGGCTAGGTTGACTGTGCTGCTCAACCTAGGATTGTCCTTGCTAACTGGTGAGACAATCACGCCTCCTGTGCTGCCGAGCAGTAGTGCGAAAGCGCACGCCGTGCGGCATCTTGCATGGCCGCCTCAGCTGAGTCCCGCTCAGAGATGGAATAGTGCTCTGAGCAGACCTCAACACCCCAGAGACTGTTCTCCGGACGGTGCACCAAGCAGGTCGCCTCCCAGCAGTCCGGGTAGACCCCGCGACTGTGCTGGAAGACCACACAGCGATACTCGATAGACCAGGTACGTCAGTCAAGTGCCCAACGTAGCAGGGTGTCGAGCGCATCGTGGAAGTGACACCCGCGAGCAGCGTCATGAGTGATGGGTCGAGCAACCCATCCTTCCGGCTCCTAGTCAGCAGAAAAGTCGGTGTCGTGGCTCGAGCTGCTGTCGCCACCTCTGTCGTCGGGGTCTCCTCCAGCAGCTACTCTAGTGGCTGGGGCGCTCAGTGGTGGTGCAGGGGGCGCCTCCAGGGGAAGCACGGGGGAGCAGCTCCTCACAGACTCTATCTCCTGCTAGAGCGAGAAAGAAGAGCCCTGCTGCTCCTGTCGTCAACGCTCCTGCTCCTCATGCAGGCGGTGGTGCAGCCTCTCCAAGTGGCTGGACTGACCGGTCACTGGACGGCGAAGAGGACGCTCCGCAAGACGGGAGGGTAAGAAGGGGATGACAGACTTCCATGCAGTGTGTCTAAGATGAGCCATCTATAAAAGACACCGCAAGCATAAGAGTGAGAACAGAACTAGTATGACCAGCAAGTAATAAACCATAAATAAATGAGGAATTAGAATAAACAAAAAGACTTTTTAGCAAGGTGTAATATATAGTAGAACATAGGTTTGGTCGATATGACCAACTTTTGAAGGGGTACCAAAGTCAAGGCAGGGACAGAGGTCTATAATCCTTAGAACGACCATTCTACTCTAGGTTAGCGGTCCTACAGTCAGCATGGCTTTGATACCACCTATGTCACACCCGGTTTTAGAAGGCAAACCGAATGCGAACCATGTACGTGCCAGGATCAGCAATTCACGTACACAGCAGTTACATAACTGGAAATCATCACATAGTGCTCAAATAATAACATAAAAGGGAAATAACAGTCGATTACATCGTATGTCTGAGACATCCACATAGTCTTTACAATAATCAAAGTGCGGAAAAGAAACATAGATACACGCGGCCTTCACAGGCAGCCGACTGGGGGTTGCCGCTAACCCACGCCTAGAACTTGTCGTAATCTTGGAACTCCTGGAAGTCTCCTTCCATGGCTTCATCTTTTCCTGAGCAGTGGTTGCAATGCGGACAACCTGGGGGAAGGGGGGGTTTGGTGTGTAGAGCAAGGGTGAGTACACATAAACATACCCAACAAGTATCATGTTTGGCTGTAGTGGACTAGCTTTATGTGGGGGTAAGTCAAGCAGTTGCTTTTAATTGGTCACGTTATTATTACTAGTAGAGTAAGCCAAGTTTTAGAATTAACCCACGTTATTAACCCCAAACGTACCCTTTCCAAATGGAAAGAATACCACTTACCATTACCATAATCAATACCAAAACCATCATTCTCATTGCCACCTGTAATCCGAACATCTCTGATCAAGTACCACTAATCACTAGAGCTCCCTTGGCCGCTCATAACCGTGAGCACGGCTGATATATCAGTTTTCAAACACTCTACAGAGGTTGCGCACTTTACCCACAAGCCGTGATTTCTCTTTCTGCCCGGAGATCATGACTCTCCATTGATCACTACCAAGGTGACCCAGCGGGGTATCACTACGTAGCCTTTACAAAGATTCCCCGGGGCTATAGCCGCCCGTTAGGTTTCCTAAATGTACCCACTCCTCCCCAAGGGGTAAACAAACCTTGGCGGAGTGAGCCGCATACACCGAGCCCCATTGACGGCACGACGGCTAAGCGAACTACACTCCGGTTCCTCTAATTACTCAGCTAAGGGCGTCCCACTCCACCCTCATGGTTGCACTGTTTTCCCGGGCGGTCATCCAACGAACAGGTCCTTACGGAGAGGCACTCGAGAAACTGCTCGAGCCCCCTTAAATGCCACAAGCATAATATCATAAATAAGAGGGAAAACAGCGTATCATAGATAATTCTCATCATGTTCATTGATTAATGTTAAGCAATAGCATAAAGCTAACCAATAATAATCCAACCCAAATAGGTAAACAAGGACATGGATAACAAAAGCTAGTCAATCCTTAGGTACAACTGTGTAATTGCGAGAAGTGAATTATAGAATGTATAGGACAGAGATAGGTCAAGGGACACTTGCCTCCACCAACCAGCTGCTGCTTAGGGACTTCTCCTACGAGTTCCTCAGGCTCTTCAACCAGATCGTTCTCTATACGAGCGCAAACATACATACATCCACACATTTAATACAAAAGAACAGTACACCATACAATAGAATGCAGTAAATAAACAGACGTTCCACGTGATGCTCGCAACTATGGTTAAGAGGGGGAAAGAGGAAAAGACAGTCGAGAAACGATCACGTTACATTATTATAAATTAAACCACTCGCTTAAAATAAGGGCATTAATTTGGACACTACGTTTAGCATAAAGTAAAGTCATGTTTAATCATTATAAGCAGATGAAGATAAATTAAAAGGATCATCGCGCGGCGAGACGTGCGACATAACACTTTAAATTGAATTAAGAAATCAACAACTCGTCGCGCGACAGAGCGCACAACGAGACGCTTGCATTAATTATAAAGAGACATTAAGCGTCGCGTGACGAAACGCACGATGGCATACGTCATCCGAACTGAATTTAAAGTGGAACGTTGCACGACTGGACGCGTGACGTCACACATTAAACAACCTGAAATTAAAATGGATCGTCGCGCGACAAAGCGCGCGACGCAGCATGCTAACTAAACGGAGTTTGAAATTAATTAAAAACCAAGAATAAATCACCGTGCGAGGGGGCTGTGCATGTGGGAACGCGTTGGGGTAAACGGGGAAGCGCGAGGCCGCGCCGAGGCTACGCGAGCCACGCTGGGGTCCATGCTGCTGAGGGCAGGGGACGCGCACCGGGGCCTGGACCGCCGCGTGCAGGGGGCCGAGGGGCCGCACGCGAGGGGGCCAGGGAGCCGCGCCGCCGGGGGCTGGGACGCCGTGCGTAAGGGGGCCGGAGGCCGCGCGCAGGGGGCCGGGCCGCGCCGCGCCGCCGGGAGCCGGGGCCACACACAGGGGGCCGCGCCGAAGGGCCGAGGACCACGCGCCGGGCCCGGGACCGCGCGCAGGGGGCCGGGCCACCGTGGGGAGGGAGCAGGGGCGGGCGGGGCCGCGCCGCCGCGGGGGAGGGAGGGGCAGGGGTGGGCCGCGCCGCCGCGGGGGAGGGAGCAGGGGCGGGGACGCGCCGCCGCGGGGAGGGAGCAGGGGCGGGGCCACGCAGCCACGGGGGAGGGAGCAGGGGCGAGGCTGCGCCGCCGTGGGGGAGGGAGGGGCAGTGGCGGGCCGCGCCACTGGGGCCGAAGGCCGCCGCGCCGGGGCCACAGGGGGCCGCAGGGGGCCACGCGCGAGGGCTGCAGGGCGCGCGCGCATGGGAGAGGAAGGGGAGGGAGAGGAAGAGGGAGAGAGAGGAGAAGGGAGGGGAGGAGAGCTCACCTCGGGGATCCAACTCCGGCGATCACCGTCTCCAAAACCTAGGGCACCACGGGAGAGAGAGAGAGAGATGGGAGAGGGAGAGGGAGGTTACTGCGCGGGAGAAATCAAATGAGCCAAATGGATCTAGGGAAGGGGGGCGTGCATGGGGTGGGCAGGGGCGCCAGGGGCACGCATGCCGGACCGGGCCGGACCGGGCCAGGCTGGGCCACACCGCAGATCGAAACCCACGGCACGCACGACCACTAAATGGAGTCCAATCGTGAACCGAAATCCAAAACGGAATGAGACGAACACGTGACATCAGACAAAGAAATGAGTTTCGGCATGATGCAACACCCATGACACTTAGGTTTTGTTTATACACGACACGGACACCTGCCACTATACTGGTTTGAAATTGGGAAGAAGGAGCGAAACGGGAAGAGAAAAGAGAGTAACGCCCGAATTTGGTGAGTGAAAAGAAGAAAAAAATTCTACCCCCAAATTCAGGGCGTTACAAATGAATATCTCTTATTCTTCTTATACCAAAGCTAAGACTAATGTGCTTCCAAGTTTACTAGACGAATGCCCGTGCGTTGCAACGGGAACATATAATAACATGATAACTTATATACAAAATGTGTCTTATATTGTTATAAGAAAATGTTTCATAATCCATTTGTAATCCTGGTCATACATAAATTTTGTTATTTTAATTTAGCTATTTCACTACTACATTGCAACCATCAGTATCATGCAGACTTCAATATATGCCACGATTTGTATGGTCTTATCATTGAAGAGCACGTGCCACACCTGCCGGTACAAGTTCCCTCGTACATTGTCAGTCATCAGGTACGCACCACCATACATGCTTGCTTAAACAAAAAAGGCAAGTGTATGTGTTTGCGAAGGGAATTAAAGGCAGGCCGGCACAAAAGCTACCCCGACGATGGCGAGTGGTCATTGCTGTCGGTCCTCCTCTGCATCACCTCTGGCATCAAGATGATGCCACAGTCCTTGATATAGTAGTCGTCGAACGTGCACGACATGGTGAGTACTGATGACTCTTGGCTGGGCTGTCAAACGAAGTGCACCCCAGGCTCATCAGCGAGGTAGTACACCTAGCCATTGCACAACTGAATGTGCTACTCCTCTACATACATCTTGTTCGAGGACACTCACACAATGTCAGCAACGGCCATCGTCCCAACGCACAAGAATTCATGGCCAGTCAGTAGCGACTTACGTGGCAGGTTGAGCTTCAGGTGGATGATGAGCTAGACGGCGTGACTATGTCGTTGGATGCGGTGCCTAGAACAACCCGAGAGTCGTCGGCGTTGGCGATGACCGTGAGGTCCCCCTGTTTGAAGATGGATAGCGCGGTGCAGCCGCTCTGGACCGTGTCCAAGCGGTGGCTGCGCCGGAGCTTGCCGAACACAGTGGCACATGCGGCCATGTAGGACTGCTTCTAGAGGTCGAACTAGCAGTCGCCAAGCTTCTTCTCGTCATCGATGATCAACGCCAACACGAGCGCCTCCTGCCAGTGGTGTTTGTTCGGGGTTTCCATGTAAGAAACATGGATTCATCTTTGTCGTTGGTTTATGAAAATGACTCACAAGTCAGATCCATGGAAAAAATATTACGGAGAGTAAATGTCACACATATAAAAAGGAATTTAAGTTAAAAACATTATTCAAACAAAAGAAATTGCATGCAAGGATCTTCTTTAAATACTACTCCCTCCATTCAAAAATATAATTCAAGAATCTCGTTGATAATTATCTACTACTACACATTGTGCAAGGGTAGCAGGTGGGCTTTGGGAGAGATGTAGAAGATTTTTTTACTGTAACAGATATTGACATAAACACACATGTGGTGTAGTGGTAGCTATGAGCACATTTGCTTGAGGGGTCATGGGTTTGAATCCCATTGGGGCCACATTTGTGTTTTTTAATTTAATTTTAGCTAGGCGTGGGATGCACGTGGTAATGGGAATGAGCTTTGCGGGGAGGGGAGAATGAGAAAGACAATGCGGGGAGGGGGAATGGAAATGACAGAACACAGAATGGTAGCCGGGAATGGGAATGGGCTTTGCGGGGAGGTGGAATGAGAAAGACAGTGTGGGGGAGGGGGAATGGGAATGGCAGAACACAGAATGGCAGCCTACCCTTTACTGCCTTAATAAATAGTAGAGAATTATGTACTTAGTCTTAGATTGAAAGAGAAATAGAGTTGTAGGCAAATGGAATGCTTCCACTGTATATTCGTTTTGTATCAACACTCTTTGCCCCAACTCATGCACTTAAATTCATATCTGTGTCGTAAAGGCCTCTCGATTTCTTTATTTTTGGTGCTCAATGCCAAAAGGGGGGCAAATTACTAGCTAAAGCAAAAGGACTGCCACCACCCTGTTTTTTCAAAACTTTTAAATCTTCAAAATTGGTACTCCTTCATTTGTGAAACCCTCTTGACAACTAAGAGGAGCAAAAAATATGCCAAAGAGAGATAAAAAAACATGTTATTTAGGGGGAGCATTTATTTATCCAAAGGGAAAATCATTTGAAAAGGGGGGACAATTCTTCAAAACTTAGAAATGCTTTGAAAATTCGAAATTTTATACCTTAGGCCAAAAGAAAAATGACTTTGAAAAAGATTTTATCAAAAGTTTGCAAAAATCAATGCAAGTGGTGCAAATGTGATCCAAAATGTTAATCTTAAAAAAACTCCCATATTCACTTAGAACTACTTCCATTTCAGTAGCCTATGAACACTTGACCAAATTGCAAACTAGTTACATTTTCATACTTCATATCTGTTTCAGTATGTGATGTCATCAATCACTAAAAATGGGGAGATTGAAAGGGAAATGGCCTCAAACTATTTCCTATATTGACTTTGGTGCTTGATGACCATCACAACCTTGTGGACTAACTAGTTTGCCTAGTCCATTCACAAGTTCATAAGCTCAATAGTTCAGTTTCTAAGTTAGAATTAGCTCAACTTCAACCATAATGGGGTAAAACCGTGAGTAGATGAACTATGTCTAGTTCTATACTTTGGATAAGTCCTAAAAACCCTAGGAACATATTTGATATACTTATAGATGTTGGAGAGCTCATATTCATGAAGTCACTCTTTTGGAGCTAATTTGAGCCAAAACAGGAATATGAGTTCGAGAGAGTAAAATGTCCAACATCCATGACTTAGACTAGTTGGATTGGCTCAACATATGTTTGTCTAAGTCATAGGAACATCCTCAAGACCAGTCAAAATCAGTTGAAGAAGATTTGGACAAAAATACAAGATTTGGTCTCCTGTCTAACGGACCGGATCGATCTGGTGGTGCACCGGACCGTGTGCGCAGGGAGGCCTAGACTAAACCTTTCTCAATTGGCGCGTCGAACGGTACTATGGCTATTCAGACCGGTTATGCAGAGAGGATGTAAAATAGGACTTTAGAGGCTGGTTCACCGGACTTTCTAACAATGTTCAATGATCAACTCCGTTCCAACAGCTATGATGACAAGGCAGGGTCCGGAGGTCACCGGACATTTACTGTTCACAGTCCGTTGCCCCTAACAGGTCAGAACGGTCATCTGCTCCAAGTTAGGATAGACGGCCCGGTGGTGCATGACCCAGTACTGTGCACGGTTCGGTGCACACGCAGAAAGTGCTTTTCAGCACATTCAATTCCAATGGCAATATGGGTGGTTGAGGGCTATACATGCCCCCTAACTAGCACATTGAAGAGTTAAGAGTTACACCAAACAACCATATATCAAGTGCAACAACTCCTACATATTCAAAGCCACACAAGTGAGCATTTGATCGATTTTAGTGGAGAAACACTCAGTGCTTGTGTTCTTGATTGTCGCAATCTCTTGTGCTCTTGATTTTGGTTTTCATTCTCCCCCCATTGTCACAAGTTGTAAACCTGAGCAAGAGACTTTGTTTCTTTGTGTGGAGGTTCTTCTAGGACTTCATGTCCTCGAGAAGAGAAGAAAACTCAACCAGCCTCCATGACCGTTTGAGAAAGGGAAAGGGTTGAAAGAGGCCCATCCTAAGTGGACTCCTTAATGAGGAGTAGGTTCTTCAGAACCAATCCTCGAGAAACAAATCGTCGTGTTCCTTGCGCTTGAAAATTTACTTGCGATTTGCTTCTTCCTCTCCCCTCTATCTTGTTCTCTTGCTTGTGATTGATTCCATATCAATTTGAGTTACACCCAAGTAATTCCACAATCATTAGTGCAACTCTAAGCAAGAAGAACACATCTCGCTCACTCTGATTATTCTTATTCTCATTCTAATGCTAACCTGAGGTTTGAAGTTGTGCTTAAAGTTGTTAATTTCATATTTCGCCTATTCACCCCCTCTATGTGACTTCCACACATGCTACCCTGACCAAGTGGCATGAAACACTAGTCAAATGAGATAAAGCTCTCGTCTATCACATTTATTACAAAGGGTGATATTATGGTCAAAAACGACACTATTTCCATGCCTAAGGCCATTGGTGTACCCGCGAACACTATTCTGTGCGTGTGGGTACAACAATCACTATAACCACACATAGGGTTGTAGGCTTACCCTTAGGCATTATAAATGGACATGCAATTACATAGATACCAACTACATGGTACTTAGTGGTATGGACTTCTATGCTAGCCACTATAGCATAATATGCTAACCATTATGGCATGATTGAGGTGTGAATCACGTACAAATAAGCAAGATAATATAGGAGTAGTTGGGCTTCTGTTGGATGGGGCATGTCATCCTTGCTAGGATATAACTCTTTGCTCCCTTGTCCTATAAAAGAATGAATGGCAACATATAAGGGAATTTTTGTGAGCTTTTTTATGGCTTCTAGGAGCTTTAGGTTTTTCTCCTATCTAGGCTTGTACTACTTTTGGATTTAGGCTTCTTAGCTTTCCACACTTCTAGGCTCAATAACATTAGAGCTTATAAGCTTTGTCCACACTTACATCTATACATCCACCATACATAGGACATAGGGAATTAGGAACATTGGAGCCTATAAGCTTTATCCACATTTGCATATGTACATCTGTCGGTGTTTAGTGTCCGACTGCACACCTAGGGTTACCCTTGAGGTGCTTTTGGGTAGGACGGTGTTGTTGATTGTAGCTCAATGGTTCGTGCCAGGAGCATGAGAGAGAAAGACAGGCGATTTTATACAACAGGTTCGGGCCGCTTAGAGAGGCGTAATGCCCTACTTCCTAGGGTGGATCTGTATGTGGTGTGTTACAAGTAGTGTCTCCTGAATGGAGAGAGGCTAACTGAGATCGACGAAAATGATGGGTTCCCCCTGGGCCTTATATACTCGATCGTTGGGTACTCCTTACGTACATGATAATCACATATCTCCTAACTAATAGTGAACCGACTGAACCAATCTCCTAAAAATCCCGTTGACTTATCTTTAATCCACCTCGACATTCGAGGGTGCCAGGCGCGGGAAAGTCGGACGACTTCTCGGGATAATGCATGATTCGACGGACCGTCTGGGCTCGAGTCCATCGTTTTCTCGGATCGACCAATTCCGCCAGTAGTCTTCGCCCGGCCCACGAAGAGATGGCCTTACGGGGTAACTGGCCTGAGGCCCCGCGCAAGGATCTTTTGCCTTCTAGTGGACCCAGGGGATATCTATCCCCCATAAGCCCCCAATCTTTGAGTTGATTTTGAAATAATCAGCCCAAAGATTCTTGGTCCAGCCTATGGGTTTGTTGTATGGCCTAATTTCTGTTCTACTATTGGGTGCACCGAAGGTGCACCCATTAGGTGTAGCCCCCGAGCTTTGAGTGGATTTTAGTAATAATCCATTCAAAGGTCTTCATATTATGCTTTTGAAATCAGCATTTTGTCTTTAATATACTGTAGATCTTACCCAATGGGTGTAGCCCTCGAGCTTTGAGAGGATTTTAGAAATAATCCATTCAAAGGTCTTCATCTTATGCTTTTGAAATGAGCATTTTGTCTTTAATATACTGTAGATCTATTGGGTGCACCGAAGGTGCACCCAATGGGTGTAGCCCCCGAGCTTTGAGTGGATTTTAGAAATAATCCATTCAAAGGTCTTCATCTTATGCTTTTGAAATCAGCATTTTGTGAATAACTAGGCAATGCCATCTGTCCATGCCTTGTTAGGTCTGAAATCAATTTGATTGGTGACAGATTGGACGTCTGGCTAGTTGAGGCAGATGGCCCTCAATTGGACATCACCCTGCTCTGTGCTTCAATGCTTCTGTTGATTTGACTTACGCTTCAGTAACCACATTTGGACTTCCTCCCTTCTTAGCCGATCTCCTCATTTTGTCATGGTATATTCATTGCGTATATTTTGTGGATATCACTGCTTCTGAAAATCTTTGAAAATTTCAGGCGACACACCCAATGGGTGTGCCCAAGGGGTGGCTTGGTGTGCAGAGTGTTTATCGCGTTGTCTTAGAGAAGTAACTTGATGTGACGGAGAGGTGTAATCATTTGCTTGAGCAGTTGACTTAGGTTCAACCAGTGCCGTGTTAAGCGAAATGACGCCAGTTGCCTGACTTCTTTTCAAGCGGCTTGAATTGCTTATTGAATTCTTATGACTGTTCGGCGAGCGGGGTAGGAAGTGGACGGTCACCCTCGGCTTATTTAAATAGCACGTTTATCCTGGTTGTTTTCTTCACTTGTTCTTGAATCACTTGCTTTCTTCTTCTTCTTCACTCCCTCACTTTCCACTCGACCATGGGCAGGGGTAGGAGGGGCAGAGGATGGCCTCACCGTGCCGACGGCAAATGCAAGCGTGCCCCGAGTCCTCCTTCAGAGGACATTGGTGACTCAGAATACTCGGAAGAGGCCTCCTCCGAGTATGACCGATCGCCTACTCCCGCCTCTCCAGTGGTGTCGTCCAAGGATTCGGAAGACTCCATGGGACTGTCCACCGTGACCCATGCATACTGGCGCTCCATCGAGCGCGTCGGGCTCGGTGGATTGGATGACTCGGAGGAGGTCTCCTCGAAAGAGGTGGACTCCTCTGACTCTTCCGAGGAGTGGAGTGGCAGCGACGGTGATAGTGACGAGGACGACGGCAGCGGCGGCGACGACGACGGCGAGGGTGGTGGCGGTGGCGAGGGCGATGGCAAGGGCAGCAAGGGCGACGGTGATGGCGACGGTGACGGCAGCAAGGGCGACGGTGACGGCAGCAAGGGCAACGGCGGCAAGGGCGGCAGCGTCAAAGGCGACGACGGCAAGGGCGACGGTGGCATGGGCGACGGCGTCAAGGCCAGTGGCATAATGCTGCTGGTTTAAATGTTAGTATTGATAGCAGTAGTAGTAGTAGTAAGTAGTAGTGGATTAGAGTAGTATTAGTATAGCGTACTGTAAATAGTAGAGTAGTGTAATGTAATGTAATATAGTGACCAGGAGTGGAAGAGGCCGACTCCTAATGAGTCGGCTTCAAGTTTGTGATGAACTCCCCTTTAAGAATAAAGAATGCAGTTATTTCACTTAACCACTATTGCATGATTTTTGTTTGTGAGCTTGAAGGTTTGCCGCTAGTTTGGAGGTAATGCCCAAGTGGTAATTGTGATCCTTGCTTTTCCAAGTTATGATCTGTCATTCTTTGCGCCTGACTTATGGAGCCAACTTATACTTATGCCAACGTGTCTTCTTGAGTTCCAAACCCTAAATCCTACTTTTCTCCTCTACCGCTTCTTTATTCTCTGAGTTCACAAGCTTGCCCACTCCGCCCGAGAGATTGCAATGGCTCCCAAGAGGAAGAAACAGAGTGCTTCTGTTCCAATCATTCTGCCCATTGATCCTACTAGCTAGCTTCCATTTGCCGGTAACCACATGTCTGTAATTTCTGAGTCCGATCTCTTTCATCTTTTGGAAACTAGGGTTTTGCCGCTGAAAGAGCTGTGTTCTTGGCGAATCTAGCGCGGGGTGATGATTCCGACAGAGGACACCCACGAAGCCATCTTCTTTGTGCCTTTCCTCATTCGAGGGCTTGCCCTGCCCATTTCTCCTTTCTTCCGAGGCCTCCTTGATTTCTACAATTTGAATCTTACACATTTAAATCTCAACTCTATTCTTCAAAATGCCATTTTCGTGCACCTTTGCGAGGCATTTCTTGGAATTCTTCCCCATTTTGGGCTCTAGAGATATCTTTACAATTATCGGCCCGGTATGGCTGGAGGACAGCATCAACTTGTCGGTGGTGCTAGCTTTGAGCTTCGCTGGGGGAGGAAAGTATAGTACCTTGACATCCCCCTCAAGGACAGCATTAAAGGATGGCGCCTCGAGTGGTTCACCATGGAGAACCACAACAAGTCCCTCCCTCCTCGATCAGGGAGGCAGCCCGACGTCCGCACGCCCAGCTGGATAGAGTCCCCCACCAGTTCAGAGGTAGCTGAATCCAGGGTGCTGCTTGCTGAGATTTGCTCGTTGAAAGATAGAGGCCTGACTGCTGAAGCTATGGTTGCTGACTTCATTTTCAAGAACATCTAGCCTCTGAAAGACAGAGTCTACCCTACTTATCTGTACACCGAGGTCAACGACCCTACCCGAATTAACAACAGACAAATTCATAATGAGGAGCAGTTGAGCCGACTTGATTTGATGCTAAGGGGCAGGGTTTCAAATGTTGATGCCCCCTTGTCTTATTCTGCCTAGAATCTGCCTCCGCAGAGTCCTTTTTCGATTTCGTTTCCAATCCTCCTGTTCGAGATGGCAGTCTGGGCCATAGAGTGCGACCCTCCTTAGAAGACATTGAGGCTTTCATTGCTCCCTTCCAAATCTTCCCAAGACTGAGAAGCAGATCCACTTTGAGATGCCGACCAATACTGATGATGCTGAGATGAACGTTGTTCTTAGCATGCTAGCTGGGGAATCACCCGACTCTACCCGCACTGAGCTGATGGCGGTTGCGATTGGGCAGGATCTTGGTGAAGACGGGGAAATTCAGAAACCTGAAGGTGCTCGTTGCAAGCGATCATGCCGAGTGAACCATCCGGTTGTGCCTAACAAGGGGAAAAAGAAGAAAAGATGACTCCGGTGGTTATCATGCTTGGAGCAAGATGCTGGCCCCTCCACATTATTCCTCGACGATGGCCTAGTGAGCACCATCCTCGAGGACAATGTCAGAGGTGACAATGTTTGGGTTGCCGGTGGTATGCTTGATGAGGATGAGGAGGAGGAAGAAGTTCCGTTAATCCGCAAGAATAGTCGTCGCAACAAGGGCAGTGACATTCCGATGCAGGCCTTATCTGCACTTGTTAGCCTTCAGGGGTTGTCGATATCTGATTTTGACCAGGCATTGGAAGAGATCATCCCCGAGAACCTTTTATTAGAGCCTCCTGAAGCTGACAATCCCATCATCTGTTCAGAGGTTCCAGATGATGTTCTTCTATCGCGTGATCCTGTTGGGCAAGAAGTAACCTGGATAGTCTCTCATGCTTCGTCGACCTTGGAGGGCTATCTAGCTTGTGAAGACGCATCGGCCCTCAATGCCGCTGATCCGAGTCACCCGGTTCCTCTGAATATGGCTAAGGGATCTTCAGCCTTAGAAGTGGCTGCTACGGAGGGCCCAGCCCCCGAGGGTGGTGCTTGGAGCGACCTAGCCCCCGAGGGTATCAGGGCAGGTTCCTCTTCTGCTGCCTCCATGGACGTCCATGCTGGATTGCCGCCAGTCCAATCTGAGGAGCCCAAAGTGACACGCCTATCAGCTGCTCTCGCTGGTCTGGTCACTTTAGAGGCCAGTGACCCAGACGCCAGGAGTCTGCCGCCTGCTGACGAGGCTAAAGTTTCTCCAAGTCGTGCCTTCGATATCGTTCCTACTGACATCCCCTCATCAAGCAATGCACCAATTCTTCCTGCTTTGGGTCTTCCTTTGATCCTCTCTAATCTTTAGGTGAATCAACTTTTGTTTTTTACCGTTCATGCTAGCAAATTGTATTTCTTGCTTATTTTTTCATAATCACAGGATGTTCTTGATTTTGTATCTGCCTAACTGAAATCATGTGATGTTCCTGTCCCCGACTAAGTTTCATCCTTGATGCGGTGGAACCCTTTACTTCTTCAAAAACAGATAGAAGATCTAAAGGCGTCAAACCTTGGTTAGTGAGCTCATAGTTTCATTTTTTATTTCCATTGCCCTACTTGTCTTATATATTGTGCTTTTCTTTGCTTCTTTATCAGATTTGGCTCAGTGATGCTCTGATACTGAAGAGAAGTATACCCAGAGTCAGGCCGACTTGAGCCAAACCTCTGCTTTCTTGGACAGTGCTCGCGCTTTAAATTCTTCTCTAAATGCACAGCTTGATTCCGAGAAGATGGTTTATGAGGTAAACTCTCTTGATTGCTTCTGTTTTGCTTCCCTTGCTTCAATGCTCAGTGTTATTATTACTCTGCAGGAGGAAAAACAATCACTCGTTGCTTCTCGCGATAATCTGGATAGGCTATACCGTGACGCCAGCACTTCCTTGACCATTCTTGAAAGGAGCCACCATTTTACCATGTTGGACTTGGACCATCATCGTGACGAACTAAGGGCATCTCAGGATGAAGTGTCCCGACTTGGTAAGTTGTTGTCTACCAAAGATTCTGTCATCAAGGAGTTGTGCACTTCCAAGAAGCTTGTTACACAGGAGCTAGAGGTCGCCCGCCTCACTAGCAAGGCCTTGGAGGATGACCGCGTCGTTATGAAGGCGATGTGCGACAAGGCCATGGATAAGGTTGTTCGCGCCGGGCGGATCCTGATGAGGAGGCCTGGCGTCGTGGTGCCTTAAGACATTGTCATTGATGTTGTTATCGCGCCTGATGTCACGAGTCGACCATCTTCATTCGCTGCTCCTGCAACCGATGCTCCCTGCAAGAATGTTCCAGCGTAATGATTTGCCTGAAAAACACTTGTTCATTGAGTTAGCACTTTTTAGAGAAAAAGTGTAGCGTGAGTTCTATGCGCATGTAATTGTTATGTTTGAACTGATTGTTCCATCAGCAGGGTGCTAGAAACACCCCTGACACTGTAAGCGAGATATTTCTCTTCGAAACGCCTCCCGATTTGAGTTACCTGTTTTGTTACTAGGGTATGGTGGTCACCCTAACCTGTGTACGCATGAGCATGTCGCACCGACTTAAGGCGTTTCCGACTTAAGCCGATTGCTCAGTTAGTAGGGCATAGTGATCACCATGAGTCGTGTAAGCGTGAGCATGTCGCACCGACTTAAGTCGATTGCTCCGTTAGTAGGGCATAGTGATCACCCTGAGTCGTGTAAGCGTGAGCATGTCGCACCGACTTAAGGCGTTTCCGACTTAAGTCGATTGCTCCGTTAGTAGGGCATAGTGATCACCCTGAGTTGTGTAATCGTGAGCATGTCACACCGACTTAAGGCATTTCTGAAAGTTGCCTAGAGGGGGTGAATAGGCGGAATCTAAAAATTATAAACTTAAAGTACAACTACAAGCCGAGGTTAGCGTTAGAAATAAAACCGAGTCCGAAAGAGAGGGTGAAAAACAAATCAAAAGCAAATGAAGCGGATGACACGGTGATTTGTTTTACCGAGGTTCGGTTCTTGAAAACCTACTCCCCATTGAGGTGGTCACAAAGATCGGGTCTCTTTCAACCCTTTCCCTCTCTCAAACGGTCACTTAGACCGAGTGAGCTTTCTCCTTAATCAACCTGGTCACTTAGACCCTTACAAGGACCACCACAACTTGGTGTTTCTTGCTTTGATTACAAATGTCTTGAGAACAAGAATGAGGAGGAAGAAAGCCAACCAAGCAACAAGAGCAACAAGAAAACACAAGCGATCCTCTCACAAGTCCTAGAGCACTAGAATTGATTTTGTGGACTTTGATTGGATCGGAGGCTTTGATTTGTGTCTTGGAGTGTTGCACTTTGCTCTTGTAATGAATGCACTATTGTGAATGCTTGGATAGATGGAGTGGAGGTGGTTGGGGGTATTTATAGCCCCAACCACCAATTCAACCGTTGGGGAGGCTGTCTGTCGATGGGCGCACCGGACAGTCCGGTGCGCCATCGGACACTATCGGGTGCGCCAGCCACGTCACCCAACCGTTAGGGTTCTGACGGTTTCGACCGTTGGATCTCTGTCTTCATGGGGCACCGGACAGTCCGGTGCCACACTGGACAAGCACTGTTCACAGTCCGGTGTGCCTCTGGCACCTGCTCTGACTTCTGTCACGAACTGTAGCTCTGTCAGGGCACTGCGCAGTCGACCGTTGCGCTGATAGCTATTGCTCCGCTTGGTTCACCGGATAGTCCGGTGCTACACTAGACAGTCTGGTGAATTATAGCGGAGTGCGCCTGGACAAACCCGAAGCTGAGGAGTTCAGATTGTACGGTCCCTGGTGCACCGGACACTGTCCGGTGGCACACCGGACAGTCTGGTGTGCCAGACCAGGGCACACTTTGGTTTCTCTTGCTCCTTTCTTTTTGAACCCTAACTTGATCTTTTTTATTGGTTTGTGTTGAACCTTTAGCACCTGTAGAATGTATATTCTAAAGCAAACTAGTTAGTCCAATTATTTGTGTTGGGCAATTCAACCACCAAAATCATTTAGGAAAAGGTTTGACCCTATTTCTCTTTCAATCTCCCCCTTTTTGGTGATTGATGCCAACACAAACCAAAGCAAATATATAAGTGCAGAATTGAACTAGTTTGCATAATTGTAAGTGCATAGGTTGCTTAGAATTAAACCAATTTATAATTTCAATGGATATGCATGGTTGCTTTCTTTTTATTTAACATTTCGAACCACGCTTGCGCCACTTGTTTTGTTTTGCAAATTCTTTTCAAAATTCTTTTTGCAAATAGTCAAAGGCATATGAATAAGATTGTAAGAAGCATTTTCATGATTTGAAATTTCTCCCCCTGTTTCAAATGCTTTTCCTTTGACTAAACAAAACTCCCCCTGAATTGGAATTCTCCTCTTAGTTTTCAAGAGGGTTTTGATAGATATCATTTGAAAATAACACATACCAATTTGAAATTTATCAATAAAAATTTTTGAAACACAATTTAAAAACTAGGTGGTGGTGCGGTCCTTTTGCTTTGGGCTAATACTCTCTCCCCCTTTGGCATGAATCGCCAAAAACGAAGACATTTGAGAGCCCTTTACTTTCTCCCCCATTGGTACAAGTAAATATGAGTGGAAAGATTATACCAATGTGAAGTTTGGTGGAGTAACGACGAAGGGTAGATAATACGGTAGAGTGGAGTGGAAGCCTTCTCTTCGTCGAGTACTCCATTTCCCTTTCAATCTATGACTAGCTTAAGGACATACTTAAAAGACACATTAGTCATAGCAAAAGAAAGAGATATGATCAAAGGTATATAAATGAGCAATGTGTGCAATGTTTCAATCAAAATTCCGAGAATCAAGTATATTTAGCTCATTCCTAAGTTTGCAAAAGGTTTTCTCATCTAAAGGCTTGGTAAAGATATTGGCTAATTGATCTTTGGTGTTAATATAGGCTATCTCGATATCCCCCTTTGTTGGTGATCTCTCAGAAAGTGATGCCGAATGTCTATGTGCTTAGTATGGCTATGATCAACGGGATTATCCGCTATACGGATTGCACTCTCATTGTCACATAGGAGCGGGACTTTGCTCAATTTGTAGCCATAGTCCCTGAGGGTTTGCCTCATCTAAAGTAATTGCGCACAACAATGGCATGCGGCAATATACTCGGCTTCGGTGGTTGATAGGGCTACTGAATTTTGTTTCTTTGAAGCCCAAGACACCAGGGATCTTCCTAGAAGCTGACAAGTCCCTGATGTGCTCTTCCTATCAATTTTACACCCTGCCCAATCGGCATCGGAATATCCTATCAAATCAAAGGTTGATCCCCTAGGGTACCAAAGCCCAAACTTAGGAGTATAAACTAAATATCTCATGATTCGCTTCATGGCCCTAAGGTGAACTTCCTTAGGGTCGGCTTGGAACCTTGCACACATGCATACTGAAAGCATAATGTCCGGTCGAGATGCACATAAATAGAGTAAAGATCCTATCATCGACCGATATACCTTTTGATCTACGGATTTACCTCCCATGTTGAGGTCGAGATGCCCATTGGTTCCCATGGGTGTCTTGATGGGTTTGGCATCCTTCATTCCAAACTTTGTAAGAATGTCTTGAGTATACTTGGTTTGGCTGATGAAGGTGCCCTTTTGGAGTTGCTTGATTTGGAATCCTAGAAAATATCTCAACTCCCCCATCATAGACATCTCGAATTTATGTACCATGATCCTACAAAACTCTTCACAAGTAGATTTGTTAGTAGACCCAAATATAATATCATCAACATAAATTTGGCATACGAACAAATCATTTGCAATAGTTTTAGTAAAGAGAGTAGGATCGGCTTTACCGACTTTGAAGCCATTAGTGATAAGAAAGTCTCATAGGCATTTATACCATGCTCTTGGGGCTTGCTTGAGCCCATAAAGCACCTTTGAGAGCTTATAAACATAGTCAGGGTACTCACTATCTTCAAAGCCGGGAGGTTGCTCAACTTAGACCTCTTCCTTGATTGGTCCATTGAGGAAGGCACTCTTCACGTCCATTTGATAAAGCTTGAAGCCATGGTAAGTAGCAAGGGCAAGTAATATGCGAATTGACTCAAGCCTAGATACAGGTGCATAAGTTTCACTAAAGTCCAAACCTTTGACTTGTGAATAACCTTTGGCGACAAGTCGGGCTTTGTTCCTTATCACCACACCATGCTCGTCTTGCTTGTTGCGGAATACCCATTTGGTACCTACAACATTTTGATTAGGATGTGGAACCAAATGCCATACCTCATTTCTCAAGAAGTTGTTGAGCTCCTCTTGCATTGCCAGCACCCAATCCAAATCTCTTAGTGCATCATCAATCCTATAAGGCTCAATAGAGGAAACAAAAGAGTAATGTTCACAAAAATGTGCGACTCGAGATCGAGTAGTTACCCCCTTATGGATATCACCAAAAATGGAGTTCACGGGGTGATCACTTTGAATCGCCTGGTGGACTCTTGGGTGTGGTGGTCTTTAACCCTGAATTTCTTGCTCATCTTCCTTGTCTTTATCATCATCTCCCCCTTGATCCTTGTCCTCCTCTTGAGGTGGCTCATCTTCTTTATCTTCTTCTTCATCACCTTGAGCCTACTCCTCATCTTGGGTTGGTGGAGATGCTTGATTGGAAGATGACGGTTGATCTTGTGCTTGTGGAGGCTCTTCGGATTCCTTAGGACACACCTCCCCAATGGACATGTTCCTTAGCGCGACGCACGGAGCCTCTTCATCATCTAGCTCATCAAGATCAACTTGCTCTACTTGAGAGCCATTAGTCTCATCAAACACAATGTCACAAGAAACTTCAACTAGTCCAGTGGACTTGTTAAAGACTCTGTATGCCCTTGTGTTTGAATCATATCCTAGTAAAAAGCCTTCTATAGCCTTAGGAGCAAATTTGGATTTTCTACCTCTTTTAACAAGAATAAAACATTTGCTACCAAAGACTCTAAAATATGAAACATTGGGCTTTTTACCAGTGAGGAGTTCATATGATGTATTCTTGAGGATTCGGTGTAGGTAGAGCCGGTTGATGGAGTAGCTGGCGGTGTTAATCGCCTCGACCCAAAACCGGTCCGGAGTCTTGTACTCATCAAGCATGGTTCTTGCCATGTCCAGTAAAGATCTATTCTTCCTCTCCACTACACTATTTTGTTGAGGTGTGTAGGGAGAAGAGAACTCATGCTTGATGCCCTCCTCCTCAAGGAAGCCTTCATTTTGTGAATTCTTGAACTCCGTCCCATTGTCGCTTCTTATTTTCTTGATCCTCAATCCGAACTCATTTTGAGCTCGTCTCAAGAATCCCTTTAAGGTCTCTTGGGTTTATGATTTATCCTGTAAAAAGAATACCCAAGTGAAGCGAGAATAATCATCCACAATCACAAGACAATACTCACTCCCGCCGATGCTTATGTTAGCTATCGGGCCGAATAAATCCATGTGGAGTAGCTCGAGCGGCCTATCGGTCGTCATGATGTTCTTGTGTGGATGATGGTTGCCAACTTGCTTCCCTGCTTGACATGTGCTACAAACCCTGTCTTTCTCAAAATGAACATTTGTTAGTCCCAAAATGTGTTCTCCCTTTAGAAGCTTGTGAAGATTCTTCATTCCAACGTGGGCTAGTCGGCGATGCCAGAGCCAACCCATATTAGTCTTAGCGATTAAGCAAGTATCGAGTTCAGCTCTATTAAAATCAACTAAGTATAGCTGACCCTCTAACACTCCCTTAAATGCTACTGAATCATCACTTCTTCTAAAGATAGTAACACCTATATCTGTAAAAAGACAGTTGTAGCCCATATTGCATAATTGAGATACAGAAAGCAAATTGTAATCTAATGAATCTACAAGAAAAAAATTGGAAATAGAGTGGTCAGGTGATATAGCAATTTTACCAAGTCCTTTGACCAAACCTTGATTTCCATCCCCGAATGTGATAGCTCTTTGGGGATCTTGGTTTTTCTCGTAGGAGGAGAACATCCTTTTCTCCGCTGTCATGTGGTTTGTGCACCCGCTATCAATTATCCAGCTTGAGCCCCGGATGCATAAACCTGCAAAACAGTTTTAGGCCTTGTTCTTAGGTACCCAAACAGTCTTGGGTCCTTTGACATTAGAAACAAACACCTTGGGCACCCAAACACAAGTCTTTGAGCCCTTGTGTTTGGCCCCAACATATTTGGCAACTACCTTGCCTGATTTGTTAGTTAAAACATAAGAAGCATCAAAAGTCTTAAATGAAATATTAGGCTCATTTGATGCAGTAGGAGATTTCTTTTTAGGCAATTTAACATGGGTTGATTGCCTAGAGCTAGAAGCCTCATTCTTATACATAAAAGCATGATGAGAACTAGAATGAGATTTCCTAGCATGAATTCTCCTAATCTTATGTTCGGGATAACCAGCAGGATATAAAATATAGCCCTTGTTATCCTGAACCATGGGAGCTTTGCCCTTAACAAAGTTAGACAGTTTCTTAGGGGCATTAAGCTTGACATTGCCTCCCTGTTGGAAGCCAACGCCATCCTTAATGACAAGGCGTCTCCCATTATAGAGCATGCTTCTAGCAAATTTAAATTTTTCATTCTCTAGTTCATGCTCGGCAATTTTTGCATCTAGTTTAGCTATATGATCATTTTGTTGTTTAATCATAGCAATGTGATCATGAATAGCATCAATATTAACATCTCTACATCTAGTACAAATAGAAACATGATCAACCTTAGATGTAGATGGTTTGCAAACATTTAATGCATCAATCTTAGCATGTAACATGGTATTTTTATTTCTAAGATTGGAAATGACATCATTGCAAACATTCAAATCTTTAGCCTTAGAAATTAAACTAGCATTCTCAGTTTTAAGGCTAGAAATTGATTCATTCAATTTATCAATCTTAGCAATTAAACTAGCATTTTCATTCTTAAGATTGACAATTGAAACATCACAAGCATTTAACTTCTCAACCTTAGCAATAAAACTAGCATTCTCAGTTCTAAGGTTGGAGATGGTGTCATGGCAAATGCTAAGCTCATTAGTCAATTTTTCATATTTCTCTATTTACTGAGCATAAGCATTCTTTATCTTAACATGCTTTTTAATTTCCTTAATATGGAATTCCTCTGGGCTATCCAAGAGTTCATCCTTCTCATGAATGGCTCCTATCAATTCATTCAATTTTTCTTTCTGTTGCATGTTAAGGTTAGCAAAAAGACTAAACAAGTTTTCTTCATCATCACTAGAACTACCCTCATCACTAGATGTAGTATACTTGGGGTGGTTCTAGCTTGTACCTTCTTTTTCTTGCCGTCCTTTGCCATGAAGCATTTGTGGCCGACGTTGGGGAAGAAAAGTCCCTTGTTGACGGCGATGTTGGCGGCGTCCTCGTCGGAGGAGGAGTTGGTGGAGCTCATGTCGGAGTCCCATTCCCAACATACATGGGCATCACCGCCCTTCTTCTTGTAGTATTTCTTCTTTTCCTTTCTCTTTCCCTTCTTGTCGTCGCCCCTGTCACTATCACTAGACATAGGACATTTAGCAATAAAATGACCGGGCTTACCACACTTGTAGCACACCCTTTTGGAATGGGGCTTGTAGTCCTTCCCCTTCCTTTGTTTGAGGATTTGGCGAAAGCTTTTGATGATTAGTGCCATTTCCTCGTTGTCAAGCTTGGAGGCATCAATTGGAATCCTACTTGGTGTGGATTCCTTCTTTTCTTCCTCCGTCGCCTTGAATGCGACGGGTTGCACCTCGGGTGTGGAGGTGCCGCCTTGCTCCAAGTTGATGATTTGTTTGGAGCCTTTGATCATCAATTCAAAGGTCACAACCTTTCCTATAACTTCCTCGGAAGACATTAACTTATATCGAGGATCACCATGAATTAATTGAACTTGAGTGGGATTACAAAAAACAAGTGATCTAAGAATAACCTTAACCATTTTATGGTCATCCCACTTGGTGCTCCCGAGGTTGCGCACTTGGTTGACCAAGGTCTTCAGCCGGTTGTACATCGCTTGTGGCTTCTCTCCTTGGTTAAGGACGAATCGATCAAGCTCCCCCTCAATCGTCTCCCATTTGGTGATCTTGGTCACCTCATCTCCTTCATGTGTGGTCTTCAAGACGTCCCAAATTTCTTTGGCACTTTTTAGCCCTTGCACCTTATTATACTCCTCTCGACATAGAGAGGCGAGGAGTATAGTGGTGGCTTGGGAGTCAAAGTGCCGGATTTGGGCAACCTCGTCTGCATCATAATCTTCATCCCCTATGGATGGTACCTACGCTCCAAACTCAACAATATCCCATATGCTTGCGTGGAGTGAGGTTAGGTGATGCCTCATCATATCACTCCACATACTATAATCTTCACCATCAAAAACCGGTGGTTTGCCTAATGGGACGGAAAGTAAAGGAGTGCATTTAGAAATGCGAGGGTAGCATAGGGGGATCTTACTAAACTTCTTACGCTCATGGCGCTTAGAAGTGACGGACGGCGCATCGGAGCCAGATGTGGATGGCGACGAAGAATCGGTCTCGTAGTAGACCACCTTCTTCTTCTTCTTTTTCTTGTCGCCGCTCCGATGCGACTTGACATGTGAAGGGGATCCCTTCATTTTGTTGCCAGACTCCCCCGATGGAGCCTTCCCGTGGCTTGTAGGTTTTTCACCGCCGGTCACGATCTCCTTCTTGGCGTGATCTCCCGACATCACTTCGAGCGGTTAGGCTCTAATGAAGTACCAGCTTTGATACCAATTGAAAGTCGCCTAGAGGGGGTGAATAGGCAGAATCTAAAAATTATAAACTTAAAGTACAACTACAAGCCGGGGTTAGCGTTAGAAATAAAACTGAGTCCGAAAGAGAGGGTGAAAACAAATCAAAAGCAAATGAAGCGGATGACACGGTGATTTGTTTTACCGAGGTTTGGTTCTTGAAAACCTACTCCCCGTTGATGTGGTCGCAAAGACCGGGTCTCTTTCAACCCCTTCCCTCTCTCAAACGGTCACTTAGACTGAGTGAGCTTTCTCCTTAATCAACCGAGTCACTTAGACCCTTACAAGGACCACCACAACTTGGTGTTTCTTGCTTTGATTACAAATGTCTTGAGAACAAGAATGAGGAGGAAGAAAGCCAACCAAGAAACAAGAGCAACAAGAAAACACAAGTGATCCTCTCACAAGTCCTAGAGCACTAGAATTGATTTTGTGAACTTTGTTTGGATCAGAGGCTTTGATTTGTGTCTTGGAGTGTTGCACTTTGCTCTTGTATTGAATGCACTGTTGTGAATGCTTGGATGGATGGAGTGGAGGTGGTTGGGGGTATTTATAGCCCCAACCACCAATTCAACTGTTGGGGAGGTTGTCTGTCGATGGGCGCACCGGACAGTCCGGTGCGCCACCGGACACTGTCTGGTGCGCCAGCCACGTCACCCAACCGTTAGGGTTCTGACGGTTTCGACCGTTGGAGCTCTGTCTTCATGGGGCACTGGATAGTCTGGTGCCGCACCGGACAAGCATTGTTCACTGTCCGATGCGCCTCTGGCGCCTACTCTGACTTCTATCGTGAACTGTAGCTCTGTCAGGGCACTGTGCAGTCGACCGTTGCGCTGATAGCCGTTGTTCCGCTTGGTGCATCGGACAGTCCAGTGAATTATAGCGGAGTTCGCCTGGAGAAACCCGAAGCTGAGGAGTTCAGACTATACGGTCCCTGGTGCAACGGACACTGTCCGGTGGCACACCAGACAGTCTGGTGCGCCAGACCAGGGCACACTTCGGTTTCTCTTGCTCCTTTCTTTTTGAACCCTAACTTGATCTTTTTTATTGGTTTGTGTTGAACCTTTAGCACCTGTAGAATGTATATTCTAGAGCAAACTAGTTAGTCCAATTATTTGTGTTGGGCAATTCAACCACCAAAATCATTTAGGAAAAGGTTTGACCCTATTTCCCTTTCAATTTCCGACTTAAGTCGATTGCTCCGTTAGTAGAGCATAGTGATCACCCTGAGTTGTGTAAGCATGAGCATGTCGCACCGACTTAAGGTGTTTCTGACTTTAGCCGATTGCCCCGTTAGTGGGTGTTGGGGACTTGTTCTCAAATGCTATGAATTAAGAACAAGGCAACACAAAAAAGAAATTAATGGTTAATGGCCTTCGTCCTTCGAAGCATTATTTCCCTTAGGATATAATGATCTTCGGACGAAGGTCATGAAGGACATACCTTCATCACCACAGTTAATATTGATAAAAGAAGTATATAAAACATGAGAAATAACATGAATAATCATATAACATCATTTATATCCTTTTTATATAGTCATGAATGAATAACAATATTAAATTACATTTGTACCTTCGGCTTGACAGAAGGCAAAGATACGAGTGTGATGCACGAGCGAATACAAGTCAGCGTGAACAGTACAGGGGTATTGTTCACCTATTTATAGGCACAGGACGTAGCCCGGTTAAAATTACATTTATGTCCTCTACAACTAGTTACAATCATGACACAAATTACCATGGGTCGATTGGTCTTTTCCTCTTTAAGTTGGTGCAACCCTTCGTATCAAGGCATGTTGCTATGTCGAAGTTCCCTGGAAGGTAGTTTCGGTGTGTACCTTCGTGCTATGCTTGCTTCTATGTTGATCTTTCGAAGGTGCTTCTTCTCAAAGGACCTTCAGCGACGAAGAAGACCCCCAACAGTAGCCCCTTCGTGGTGCTAGATCATTTTTCGTAACAAGCTTGATCCGTGAAAATATCTCCAAAGCTTCAGAATGCCGAAGGTCCGAAAAACACCTTCTCTGAGCTCGTTGTCGAGAAACGATTAAAATATTCAGCGGGTACGCACGGTATGGATTCTCCTCCCAAGCGCCGGGTGGTCCACCATTCAGCGGGTGCGAGTTACTGTTCAGTGGGTGCGGGCAACTTGGCGACTCACCTTCCCACCTGCAGCACTATATAAACATATGGGTAGGTGTGAAGTTACCACAGTATTCATTGCCATTGCACTGTTGTGCTGTTGAAAATTTTAACCATAGCCGAAGCTTTTTCACTCCATTTTTAGCAAGCCATCGTTCTAGATTAGCTTCGGCAAAAGAGGGAGCTTCATCAAAAAACTGTAAAAAACATCAACTTCGTAAGAACTGCAAGAAATTCAACATCAGATGGCCAGTACGCTCAACTGCGAGGGTGACCCGCGACGGAGAGGAGGCCGAAGCAATCGAGACTGCTCCGATCTCCAAAGTGATGAGACAATCGGGACTAGTTGTGACAGAGGGAGCCATTAAAGAAGGTGCACCTGCTGCCGAAACTAAACAAGATGTTGAGGAAGAAATCGCTGATGAAGAAGAGGATTATAGTATTCTGATCCCATCAAAACCCAGCCACTTAGATTTTGAAAAATCTGCTGTTTCTAAAGCTGATATGCCCATGAGGATGAAGCTGGGCTACTTCAGAGAAGCTGAGAAGAAGCTGATTCATTTTGTTAGGGAAGAAACCACTCCGGCATCGAAAGATGATGAAGTGGTTGTTTTCAAAAGTTTTTTCAGAGCAGGATTACGGTTTCCGCTGAACGAGATAATTGGAGAAATTTTGGATAATTATGAAATATTTCTTCATCAGCTGACCCCTAACGTCATCGTTAGGCTCAGTATTTTCATCTGGGCCCTCCGAAGCCAGGGGATGGACCCAAATGCCGAAGCTTTTTGCCGAGTGCGTGAGCTACATTACCAGACAAAGGCCAGAGAGGACGGGCTCCACGAAAATTTTGGCTGTTATAACTTCGCGTATCATAAAGATACGAAGGCCCCGGTCCTGAGCTATCGGACCAAATGGCCAACTAGCTAGAAAAGTGAATGGTTTTATATCAAGGCTGACGAGAAGAAGAGGGAGAAGCTGAAGACGCTGGTCATGAGCCCACTAAGCCTAAGCTTCGGGATGACCAGACCCATGTGCAACATGAAACCAGGGTTACCATGCCAGCTAGCTGTAATAGAATTTAGAGTGGTGGCTAAACATGTCAGCAACAGGGATGTAGTGCAAGAATACTTGGCGAACAGGGTATCTCCAACATTGAATGAATGGAGCATGCCGAAGCTGAAAGGAACAAAGAAGAAGGGTGAACTCGTTCGATTGCCCTATCATTTCAAGTTTGAGAAACAATTCAAAGAGCCCTACCAGGAATGGCTAGAAATGATTGAGACTATGTGCAACGAAATTCTAGGCAATTATACGAAAAAAGGAGATCAACTGATGATTGCAGCCTTCGGCACCCGAACAAAACGAAGGTTGAATCGGGTAATGGATGCTTTAAACTTTGAATACCCTGATTATGAATGACTAAACAAGGGTGCCGAAGGACCAAAGAGAAAGAGGGTTGTCAGTGTTATGAGCAGACAAGCTGCTAGGATGGTAAAGGAGGACGAAAAGGCTCTGAAAAAGAGAAAACCCAGTCCTGAGACGAAGGTGGCTACTTCGAAGAAAAGAAAAACTGCAACTCCAGAGCCGAAGATGGTTGAGATAGAAGAGGGAGCTCCTTCGACACCTTCTGCTGCTGAAGTAGAAGAAATTTTAAAGATAATGACCGAATCCCTACCTATCAAGCTGCTAAGTCCACTGGGGCCGCAACTGACGAAGCTTTTACAGAAGAAGGACAAGCCTTCGGCAGCGAAGAAGGCGGTCGGGCCAAAAAAGCGAAGGATTGTCACTGTTATGCAAGCTATTGAGGAAACGTCACCGCCGGCCTCAGCATCAAAAATAACACCAGCTACCGAAGCTGCTACTTCTGCCGAAGCTGCAACTACCGAAGCTACCACTCTAGAGAGTACTTTATCTAGTATCAATAAAATGCTTTTGGATTTTGCCGCGGAGGAAGCTGCCGTAGCTACAGAAGGAGTCCTGGCTGCAGAGAAGACTGCTGCAGTTATAGAAGAAGGCACGGCCGCAGTGCTTGGAAAAGGAAAAGAAATTGCCGAAGATACTTCGGAAAATCAAGGCTTCTGCTTTCAAAATTTGATTGGTCAAGAATTATCTAAGGCTGAAAAGGAGGAGCTGCAGGAGTATGATGTATCCTGTGGCTACCAGCCAGGAGCCTTGCTCTTCGGCGGAATTAATGAAGAAGCCTTAGGATGTATTCGAGATCGAACTGGGGCGAGGATTATTAGCACTCTGTCGAAGAGTGTTGTTTTCCTAAGCTTGAAGCTGACATCAGCAGCTACCAACGACAGCATATCGTCGGCAGCTTATTCTATTCTAATTTTAAGGTAAAGTTCTTTCCTCAACTTTTTATTGTTTTACGATGAAGCAAAGATTTCTAATGAAGGTTATTTTGTACAGAGTATGCTACTAAGTAAAGCCTTGAGGATGCAACAGGACCTCGAAGATAAGAAAATGAGGTTATAATTGAAGGCTTGGAAAGTAAAATCAAAGATCATGAAGCTGCTCTTGAAAAGAAAGATTTTGTTCTTTAAACAATGGAGGGTTCACTGGCAGAAGCCCAAGCCGAAATTGCCAGATTAAACAGTGAACTCCTCCTAAAGTCCGAAAGCTTCGAGCAAGAGAGGAAGAATTTTAACATGAAGCTTGAAGCCGAAGTTGAAAAAAGTTTGAATTTGCGGAAATCCTTGAAAGAGCTTCAGGATAAATGCTTAAACTTTGGCAACTGATGCGTGCAATGGCTGAAACAGGTTTTCAACTCAGTTGGTCCTAGTTTTGAAAAAATTGAACCTTCGGCTGAAGACCTGCCAAGCACCTTTGAACATATTGAGGGCGAAGTTGAGGCGCTTGACGAAGTTATAGCTGGGCATGGTGACTTCTGTGCCCTACTAGCTTCTCGTGGCATAGTTGTAGCTTTCATGAAGACTGGTTGCACGCACGGGAAGATCGTAAACAGGCCAAACTTCGGCTTATCACCAGCAGACTTGACTGACATCCCAAGCCTAGCCCGAAGCATTGGAAATAGATTTATAACGCAAATTTGGACGAAGGGTGGGCGAAACTTAGCTGCTGACGAAGCTCGAAGTCATCGCAAACAGGTATTAAACTTGTACATGTTGCTTACCTTCCCCTGAGATTTCTATTTACCTTACACCGCTTTGTTATATATAGGATGTCGAAGCCGAAAGTCAATGATTCGAAGCTTGATGGATACTGATGAAGCCGCTGCAAAAAAGCTCTAGAGAAATTTGAATTATGTTTGTAAAAGATGTTGTAATTTAGGAATGAAAAGACTACTCTGTAAATTTGTCCATACCTTGTAATATATTTTTACCTTTTTCATCCGTGTGTGAATTGCTTTGATGTGGATGAAACTTGTATATTTTGAGTCGAGGGCGAAAAACACCTTTCCTTCTTTTCGTACACAACGAAGCATATCTTTGCCTCTTTATACTCATCGAAGCCTTGTCGTCAAAGTCGAAGCATCTGTTTGTACTCTATGTTAAGATGATGATGATCTTATGAATGCCTAAATGAATGTGTATGAATGCAATGAATGATGTGATGAAATGTGCAAATGAATGTCTAGACACACGCATACGAAGCCACATCCGAACTCTGCATCTCCTTAGAAACATCTTTTCAGTCTTAAGCTCTGCATCCCCTTAGGAACGTCTTTTGAGCTTCTTCACCGTTTCTTTTTCGGTGTTCACCGTTTATTTTTTGGTGTAAGTTCTACATCCCCTTAGGAACGACTTTGGAACTTCTTTTCCTTTTATTTCGGCGGTATAAGTTCTGCATCCCCTTAGAAACGTCTTTTGAACTTCTTCGCCTTCTATTTCGGTGGTATTTGGCTCTGCATTCCCTTAGGAACGACTTTTGAGCAGAAAACTTACGCTGCGATCCCTAAGGAACGACTTTTTGTAGCTTCGTCGTGCTCTGCATCCCCTTGGGGACGACTTTTGAGCTTCTCCCTGCTTTTTTTTCTCTGCACTCGATGGTGCATGCTCATATTTTACATTTTACATTCTTTTGGGGAATTTGGCTTTCGTGGAGCTAAATAAGAAGGAAAAAATTACAAGTTATAGCCCCATTAAAAACCTAAGAAGGAAAAAATTACAAGCCATGGCCCCATTAAAAACCTTTCTCCCCCTTTGGAAAGGAAAAGGGTGCCATAGAAAAAATGAAAACATATTACATCAAATTACACATAATATCACCGAAGCTCATCCGCATTCCAAGTCTAGGAATGTCATTGTCGTCCATGTCCTTCAATATGTAAGAACCGGGCCTCGACAAAGATACCACGAGAAAAGGTCCTTCCCACTTCAGTTGCAATTTGCCTACTGTGTCCGGATTGGCCACTCTCCGAAGCACCAAATGCCCTGGCTTAATATTTTTCAACCGAACTTTTCTGTCGCGCCATTTTATTGTCTTGGCTTGATATTTATTGATGTTCTCCACAGCCTGAAGTCTAGTCCCTTCTATAGTGTCTTTTGCAACGTGATAATCAGCTTCGTCTTCTGCCGAAGCTGCTGTTCTTATTGATCCTGCTTTAGCTTCTTCTGGGGTTATAGCTTCGTCACCAAATAATAGTTTGAAGGGTGTGAATCCTGTTGATCTTGATATGGTTGTATTGTGGCTCCACACCACTTTAATCAACTCATCTGGCCACTTTCCTCTGGGCTGATTGAAGATTAGCTTCATTATTCCCGTCATAATAATGCCATTTGCTCTTTCCACCAGCCTGTTTGACTCCGGATGCCTAACTGATGCAAAATGAATCTTCGTGCCAATTTGGTCATAGAAATCCTTGAACATTTCGGCATCAAACTGTGTTCCATTGTCCACAGTTATAGCCTTCGACACGCCGAAGCGACAAACAATATTTTGCCAGAAGAATTTCTAGACTGTAATCAAAGTTATTGTAGCCAAAGGCTTCGCTTCAATCCACTTAGAAAAATATTCTACAACCACCACAACGTATTTCAAATTAACTTGTGCTGGTGGAAGTGGGCCTAATAAATCTAGGCCCCATCTTTGCAATGGCCAAGTAGGCTGTTTTAGCTGGGTAAGAGATGAAGGTTGTTTCTGGTCTTTTGCACATTTTTGACAATTTTCACATTTCTGAACTAGCTTTGCTGCATCCGAAGCTGCCTTTGGCTAGTAAAATCCTTATCTAAACACTTTTCCTAGCAAGGGCCTAAACCCAATATGAGATCCACAGAGACCTGCATGTATCTCCTTCATTAATTCAATATCTTCAGCTCTTGATAAACACTTAAGGAGTGGAGAACAGACTCCTTGTTTATATAATTCCCCTTCTATTATCACATACGGTCTTGTCCTTGCTTACATTCTCTTATTATAAGTTTCGTCATCCGAAAGACAATTACCTTGGAGGAAAGATATAATTTCAGTCCTCCAATCTTCACTATGTACTGGAGAAATTGCAATCACTGCTCTCTCCATGAGTTCAACCGAAGGTGCTTTTATTGTTTCAAAAAAACACTTCCGAAGGTAGAGGAGCCTCTAAGCCGCTGATTTGGCTAGCAGATCTGCATGCTCATTTTCACCTCTTGGAATATTCTTGATAGAAAAACCTTCGAAAGAAGCCTCCAACCTTCGAACGGTATCCAGATATTTTTCAAGCTTTGGGTCTCTTGCCTTGCTACTCTTGTCTACATGGCCAGAAATGACTTGAGAATCAGTTTTCAGAATGGCCCTTCTTATTCCCATTGCCCTTAACTTTCGAAGCCCCAACAGAAGTGCTTCGTATTCAGCAATATTATTTGTACAACTAAAGTCAAGCCTGACTGCATAACATGTTCTGACCTTCGAAGGCGCTACTAGGACAGCAGCCGCTCCTGCACCGAAGGTTCCCCAAGAACCATCGTAGAACACTATCCAAGCTTCAGTGTCTTTGTTTATTTCTTCTTCCTAAGCCCCTGGCGTCCAATCAGCGATGAAGTCTGCTAACGCCTAGGACTGAATCGAGGAACTATGCACATAGTCAATAGTGAATTCGTTAAGCTCTGCAGCCCATTTTCCAATCCTTCCAGTAGCTTCTCTGTTCCTCATTATGTCCTTCAGAGGCTGTGACGAAGGAACAATTATGTGATATGCTTGAAAATAATGTTGAAGCTTCCTAGAGGCCATTAGCACAGCATACAACACCTTTTCCAGCTCTGTGTAATTTTTCTTTGATGAACTTAAAACTTCAGAGACAAAGTATACTGGAGACTGCTTTTTAACTTGACCATCTAACTTCTCTTGCACAAGTGTTGCACTAACTGCAGAGTGTGAAGCTACCACATATAAGAGCAATGAAGCCTCTGGCGAAGGTGGAGTTAATCCTGTTAAATCAATCAAGTATTGCTTCAACTCTTCGAAGGCTTTTTGCTGAGCTGGGCCCCATTGAAAAACTTCGACTGACTTCAGTATTTCAAAGAATGGCAGATTTCTTTCTGCTCATCTGGATATGAATTTGTTTAATGATGCTAATCTTCCTGCCAGTCATTGAGCCCCTTTCTTTATGCTTGGCGGTTTCATCCGAAGGATAGCTTCAATCTTGCATGGGTTGGCTTCAATTCCCTTCGTTGATACTAGACAGCCAAGGAACTTGCCCTTTTTCATCCCAAAAACACACTTTTCTGGATTAAACTTCAAGCCAGCTTGCCTGAAATTGGCAAATGTCTCTTGCAAATTAGCAATGTGATTTTCTTGCTTCGTGCTTTTGACTATGATATCATCAACATAGGTCAGCACATTCCTGCCTATTTAAGAATGAAGGACCCTAGCTGTCATTCTGTTGAAGCTTCCTCTAGCATTTTTAAGCCCCTCAGGCATCCAAAGATAACAATATGTGTCGCTGGAGGTTATGAAGCTAGTCTTCGGCTCATCCTCCTTCTTCATCCAAATTTGGTGGTAGCCTGAGTAACAGTCCAGCGGACTCATGAGCTCTGAAGAAGCTGTTGCATCTACTAGAGAGTCTATTCTTAGCAATGGGAACTCGTCCTTTGGACAAGCCTTGTTGAGATCTGTAAAATCAATGCACATTATCCATTTGTCGTTGGCCTTTTTCACCATCACAGTGTTGGCTAGCCATTCTAGGTATTTGACCTCTCTAATAACACCAGCACTAAGAAGTCTCTTCACTTCGTTCCGAGCACCTTCAGCTTTATCTTCAGACATTTTCCGAAGCCTTTGCTTTCTTGGCCTGAAGGATGGATCCACATTGAGTGAATATTCAATGACATCTCTATTGACACCACAGAGATCATTAGTTGACTAAGCAAAGACATCTTTGTTATTGAATAAAAATCTTAGCAAAGTCTTCTCTTGCTCCTCAGATAGCTGAGACCCTAGCAGTACCCTTTGTTCTGCTATGTCTTCACATAGGAGCATAGGCTTTGGCTGATCTACCGAAGCAGCCTTCTCTCTTTTGTGCTTAAACTATTGACAAGCTTCGGCTTCGTCTATGTTATGGATTGTTTTGAATCTGTCCAATTTCCTTCAGCCATTCTGGCAGCCTCTTGACTTCCATGGATAGCAATGGGCCCTTGCTCCGAAGGTATATTCATACATAAGTATGCTGGATGTAGTATAGCTTCGAAAGCATTGAGTGTCCCTCGGCCAATGATTGCATTGTATGGGTACTCCATGTCAACAATGTCAAAAACAACTTGTTCAGTTCTTGTATTGTGGACATAGCCAAAGGTAACTGGCATTGTGATTTTGCCAAGTGCCACAATCTGCCTTCCTCCGAAGCCACAAAGAGGGTGTGTAGCATCATGAATCTTGTCTTCTGGCTCTTGCATCTATCTGAAGGCCTTAGCAAATATGATATCCAATGCACTGCCTGTGTCAACCAGAACATTATGGACCAGAAACCCCTTGATGACACAAGATATGACCATAGCATCATTGTGGGGGTAATCCTTGAGCTGAAGATCCTCCTGGGAGAAGGTTATTGGGATGTGGGACCATTTGGACTTGATGAAGGGTCCCTGCACCCCAACATGTTGCACCCTTCTCTGTGCTTCTTTCTTCTGCTTCTTGCTGGCTGGCTCTGAGCTTGAACCGCCTGTTATCAGGAGCACCAGCTTCGTAGTTGAAGGTGCTACAACTTGGTTGCTGAACGAAGCCATCAGCTAAAAGTGGAAGTGAGTTCACCGGAGGTGGGCACCAATGTTGGGGACTTGTTCTCAAATGCTATGAATTAAGAACAAGGCAACACAAAAAAGAAGTTAATGGTTAATGGCCTTCGTCCTTCGAAGCATTATTTCCCTTAGGATATAACGATCTTCGAACGAAGGTCATGAAGGACATACCTTCATCATCACAGTTAATATTGATAAAAGAAGTATATGAAACATGACAAATAACATGAATAATCATATAACATCATTTATATCCGTTTTATATAGTCATGAATGAATAACAATATTAAATTACATTTGTATCTTTGGCTTGACAGAAGGCAAAGATACGAGTGTGATGCACGAGCAAATACAAGTCAGCATGAACAGTACAGGGGTACTGTTCACCTATTTATAGGCACAGGACGCAGCCCGGTTAAAATTACATTTATGTCCTCTACAACTAGTTAAAATCATGACACAAATTACCATGGGCCGATTGGTCTTTTCCTCTTTAAGTCGGTGCAACCCTTCGTATCAAGGCATGTTGCTATGCCAAAGTTCCCTGGAAGGTAGTTTCGGCATGTACCTTCGTGCTATGCTTGCTTCTGTGTTGATCTTTATAAGGTGTTTCTTCTCAAAGGACCTTCGGCGATGAAGTAGACCCCCAACAGTGGGGCATAGTGATCACCCTGAGTTGTGTAAGCGTGCTGATTTTGAGTTGAGCCCAATCTAAGTCAGTTGTCAATCAAGAACTTGAATGGCTTGGAAGATGAAAACTTTATTGATGATGAAACCTTCTGATTACAGAGTACAACTCGCCCCTGAGACTTTTGAGGTATTGCTAGGGGTAGAATTTCCTGAGGTGCTCAATATTCCATGAATTCCCCAGTTCGGTGCCATCCATCTGAGTGAGCCGGTAGGATCCTGGTCGTGTGACCTCTGCGATGATGAACGGTCCTTCCCATGGTGGTGACAATTTGTGTCGTCCCTCCCCCGTTAGTACTCGGCGGAGGACCAAATCTCCCACTGCGAAGGATCGATGTCGCACAGCTTTGTCGTGGTAGCGCCTCAAGGTCTGTTGGTATCTGGCCAACTGAATTACCATGTTTAACCTTTCCTCTTCTAGTACATCGATGTCTTCTAGCATGGTTCCTTCTGCTTCAGCTATGCTTTCAATGGTCAACCTGGGCGCCCCAAAGATCAGATCGGCAGGTAGCACTGCCTCCGACCCATACACCATGAAGAATGGTGTGTTTCCATGCAGAGCTTAGCTTGGCTGGGTTCGCAGGCTCCAAACCACGTATGGCAGTTCCCAGATCCACTTTCCCGCAAGCTTCTCGCTTTTATCGAATACCTTTTTTTGAGTGCCTCCAGTATCATTCCGTTGGCTCTTTCCACCTGCCCATTAGCTCTTGGTTGTGCCACTGATGCGTACTTGATCTGAATGCTCCTTTTCTCGTAGAAATTGAAGAACTCCAAGCTGGTAAAGTTGGATCCCAGGTCAGTGATGACGCTGCTAGGTATTCCAAACCTGAACATTATCTCTTGAATGAACTCCACTGCCTTTGCTGAGGTCAAGAAAGCGATTGGCTTGTATTCTATCCACTTTGTAAATTTGTTGATGGCAACTAGTATGTGGGTATAACCCCCTTGAACTTTCTTGAAGGGCCCAATCATGTCCAGCCCCCAGCATGCAAATGGCCAAGTCACAAGAATAGTCTGCAGCTGTTGCGCGGGTAAGTGCTATTGTTTTGACAGGAATTGGCATGCCTCGCACCTCTGGACTAACTCGACGGCATCATTCTTCGCAGTTGGCCAGTAAAACCCAGATCTGAAATCTTTTCCCACTAGAGTCCTTGATGCAGCATGCACACCACACTGCCCAGCATGAATCTCATCTAATAGCTATGTCCCGGTAGCCAAGTGAATGCACTTCATGAGGACTCCTCCTGCGCCTCTTCTATACAACAGGCCCCCTATGATGGTATAGTGGGTCGACTGTCTTGCAATACGCTCTGCTACGGCTTTGTCGTCTGGTTCCTCTTCGTTCTTTATGTACCTGATGATTGGCTCTCTCCAGTCATTAGGATTTTTGCCTCTGACTGACTCAGGGCATTGCATTCTTCCATCTGATCTGTGATGATGCTTGGTTGTTGTATTTCTTGGATGAAGATCCTAGGTGGAACCTGGGCCCGACTAGACCCCAGCTTCGATAATGCATCAGCCGCTGCAATGCGATCCCTTTCCACGTGATGGAACTCCAATCCTTTGAACTTGTCTTCCAACTTCCGCACAGCTACACAATATCTACCCATCGAGTCGGTCGAGCAGTCACAATCTTTGTTTATTTGACTTATGACTACCAGTGAATCGTCGTACACCATCAGCTTCTTGATGCCGAGTGAAACCGCGATGCTCAGCCCATGGACCAGTGCTTCGTACTCTGCTGCATTATTGGATGCCGAAAACAAAAGCTGGAGTGCAGACTTGAGTTGTTCACCTCCGGGAGCAATAAAGAGAATCCCTGCCCCGCTCCTTGTAGCTTCAACGAGCCATCAAAGCACATTCTCCATACTTCAGCAACCTCTGGGCTTTTCTGGGACCTAGTGCACAGTCCATTCTGATATGAAGTCAACTAGTGTCTGAGTCTTTATCGCCGTGCGGGGTCGGAACTCTATGTCATGAGCCCCGAGCTCGCATGCCCACTTGGCTATTCTTCCAATAGCTTCTTTGTTGTGAAGAATATCACCTATCGGAAATCATGTGACTACTATGACTTTGTGGTCGTTAAAGTAGTGCTGGAGCTTGCGAGCGGTTAGAAGTACTGCGTACAGCAGCTTTTGAACTTGAGGATACCTTATCTTTGAGGGCACGAGGACTTCGTTGATGAAGTAAACTGGATGCTGCATCGGGTATGCGTGTCCCTCCTCTGCCCTCTCGACTAATAACGCAGTGCTTACCACGTGAGTCGTGCAGGAGATATGCAGGAGCAAATCTTCTGCCGGCTAACCGGGCGTAGCTCGGCGTGGTGGCTTGAGTACTAGTGGAGTGGTCAAGAACTTCTTCAGTGCCTCTAGAGCCTCCTGTGCTTCTATGGTCCACTGAAACTTGTCCACCTTCTTGAGCAATTTATAGAATGGCATTCCTTTCTCGCCTAGCCTTGATATGAACCTGCTCAGCGCTGCCATGCACCCAGTGAGCCTTTGCACCTTTTTCTGCGACCGTGGTGTTTCCATTCTCATGATGGCCTCAATCTTCTTCAGATTTGCTTCTATTCCTCGATGACTAACAATGAATCCAACCAACTTTCTGGCTGGCACCCTCAAGACATACTTTTCTGGGTTCAGCTTCCACCGGTAGCGCCTCTGGCTGTTGAAGACCAGCTGCAAATCCTCGATGAAGTTTTCTGAGTTTTCTGTCTTGATAACCACATCATCAACGTAATCCTACATCTGCTTGCCCTAGTGATTGGCTAAGCATGTTTGGATGGCTCTCTGGTAAGTCGCTCCAGCGTTCTTGAGGCCGAACGGCATGGAGGTATAGCATAAAGCTCCAAATGGTGTGATGAAAGCAGTCTTCTCCTCGTTTTCTTTTGCCAAGCTAATCTGATGATACCCAGAGTAGTAGTCTAGGAAGGAGAGCATAGAGCAGCCAGCAGTCAAGTCAACTACCTGATCTATCCTAGGGAGCCCGAAGGGATCCTTTGGGCAATGTTTGTTGAGATCAGTATAGTCGACGCACATGCGCCAATCAACTTTATTCTTTCTTAGTACAAGAACAAGATTTGCTAGCCACTTAGGGTGCAGTACTTCTCTAATGAATCCTGCTGATACTAAGCGAGCTAACTCGGCGCGAATAGCTTTCCTTTTATCAGGCATGAAACGATGTAGCTTCTGTCGAATCGGCCTTGCTTGTGGATACACCTTCAGTTTATGCTTGGCCAGTTCTCTCGGGACTCCCGACATATCCGCAGGTTGCCATGCAAATACATCCTTATTATCTTGCAGGAACCGGATGAGCGCGCTTTTCTATTTGTTGTCGAGGCTGGAGCTGATGATGGCAGTCTTGCGTTCATCAGAGAATCCTAGATTAATCCTCTTAGTTTCTTCAGTCGGTCGTATAGAGGTCACGGCCTGAGCTTCGTTGGTGAGTATTGTCAGATTTTCCTCCTCTAGCTTGTTGTTTGCCTGTGCGAGAAGAGCTACCGGGGGCCCGACGGTGAGAGCTGTTTGAATGGCTCCCCGGAAGCACTCTGTGGCGCCTTGGAAATCAGCGCGCACGGTGATGGCTGATGACTCCCTGAGGTCCCGGCATCTTTAGTATCATGTACGGGTAATGTGGAATAGCCATGAACTTCACCAGTCCTGGCTTTCCGATGATGGTGTTGTACCCGCAGTCGAAACGCGCCACCTCGAACCTTAGGAACTCGGTTCTGTAGTTCTCTAGGGTTCCAAAGGTGACGGATAGGTAGATGTGTTCGAGTGGATACTTCCCTTCAGTCGGCATGATGCCGAAGAAAGGAGTATCTGACTCGGTGAGGTCTTTGACTGCGACCCCCAGGGCCTAGAGCGTATGGGGGAAGGTGACGCTGATGCTGCTTCCCCCATCCACCAATACTTTCTTTTCCTGGCTCTCTTGGATCACTGAATTGACAAGGAGCGGCTACTTGCTGGGATGGTCAAAGTTAAGCCATTAATCAACTCGGCTGAAGGTTATCGCGTGCTCTAACCATCGGTAAGGAGCTGGGGCACTAGTGGTGGCCACCAGGACCTACCGGTCATTGAGCTTTTGCTGCCACATGTTTTCTTGTGCTCCGTGACCTCCAAAGATGACGTTGACCTCCCTGTCAACGTGTGGGAAAGCTCCACTCCTCCCCCCTTCCTGCTTGTTGAGGCTGTCTAGGCTCGCCAGGCTCTCCTCGTGGTGGGGGAGGCGGTAGAGGCTAGAATGGCCAGCCATGCCCGACGGAATGCTTGAAGTCCCTGCAGTTCGTAGGGTGTGGCGCATGTCCTTGTGGTACGGACACTGGGCATCGAGGATTTCATCCAGTGTCCGTACTCCTCCGTGGGGCACACCGCGGGCCCGAGCGGTAGGTGGCCCGGTGGTGTGCACCTCCTCCTGGGGCCTCTTCTCCCAGCGCATGTCCGGCTGCTGGTTCGCATCCCGCCATGGCGCGGGTGGTGCGGGTTTCGTGCCTCCGATGAGGTCCTAGGCCCGTTCATCCGCAATGATGTAGATGTCTGCCTCCCGGAACAATTGTTCGGAGGTGGCTGGTGCTTTCTGAAGTATGGCTCGGATGAAGGCCGAGTCGTTAGATCCCCGATAGAAGTCTTCAATCATCGCCGCCTCGGCGACTTCAGGGATGTGGTTCCTCATTGTTTGAAACCTCTTGAGGAATGACCGGAGGGTTTCATCGTTCTGGCGCCTGATGGATTTGAGGTCCCATGGCTGTGCTGGCTTATCAGAGAGGGACTGGAAATTGGCGATGAAGCACCGACTAAAGTTGCTCCAATCATCGATGCAGTGTCGGAGTAGATGTCGGAGCCACTGCAGCGCATCTTTCCCCAGGACAATGGGCAAGTACACCATCATCATGTCCTCCGTCGCCCCGGTGGCCCGGGCGGCAGTCATGTAGACGGCCAACCAGCCGCCTGGGTCCTGCTTGGGCTCATACTTGTCGATGTTGGAGACCTTGAAGTTGGGAGGCCTCTGGATGGCCCAAAGACACGGAGTAAGCACGGAGACTCTGCACGTGTCCTCCTATCTGTGTTTGTGTCGTTGGTCCCGGGGAAGGGAGTCAGTAGTAGGTCGTCTCGATTGTCCCCAGAATGCCCCACTAGTTGAGGCAGCAGCTGATTCCACTCGGGTGGTGCGACTCCATGCCGAGACACCGTGATCTCGGTCATACTCCTCCCGGCGCCTTATCTCATTTTCATGTCGTCGGTCGCGCGAAGCGTTGATGGAGCTCTACGCGCCTCGCCGGCTGTTGATGGCGTGGCGCAGGTCGTTCGCAGGATGAGCGGGGGGTAGAAGGTGATTAGCTGCCTGAGTAAGCAGCCGCCAGTAGCCTTCCGCGTCTAGGGTTCGTGGGAGACCGTTAGCTATCTGAGCCAGTACCCCTCCGACTTCACTCGGCGTGTTCATTGCGCGAGCAAAGTCGAGGTACAGGTTCCGAGCAAAGAGAGGTTTCTCTTGTCGTAGCCTGCCACCTTGTTTGGCTTGATCTCGCTCTTGGTCCTAAGCTTGTCAGCGATCGCGGCGGTGAGAGTTATGCCTTTCTCGGTGCACTCGCTCATCGGGAGTCTCTCCCATCTCTGAGGCTTCGTCTCAGGATACGGGCTGCGCCGGATCCCGTTCCCAGCTTCATGATGTCGTCGTATGTTCCGGTGCCTGTTCCTCCGTTGTCGCGCTTCACGCTGGGGAGGCTCTTCCCCTTGCATGGTAGGCTCATCGTCGGAGACGAGTGCTAACCCTGGATGAAGAGGATGTCGGGGTAGAAGGGAGCCAGCGCGATGGTGCTCTTCTCTCCGTCCTCCTTTGAGGGCGAAGGCATCGGAAAGGTGGCTCGGCGTGTTCTCATCCCCTAACTTGGGACATTTGTTTCTTTCTTTCGAGTGATCCGTATTCACTCCTTTGTGGGCGAGGTGGACAGCGGAGTTCTTTGGGTAAGCGAGATCTCGACCCTCGGTTTGTGAGGGATCATCTTCCCCCGAGCTGTGGGTGGTGGCGCCACTCGCTGTTTTGCTTTGGCTTCCCTCGGGATTTCTGAGGAAAGCTTCTTCTCAGGCGGATCTGCTACGCGGTGCAGAGTCCCCTCTTCATCCGCTATGGACAAGATGGTTCCAAAGCAGAACATAATTCCGGGGCGAAGGGTGATCTTGCACCTGGAGGTGATGGCCATTGAGCTAGCTCTGATCAACGACACACCCCCTACCTGGCGCACTAGCTATCGGTGTTTAGTGTCCGACCGCACACCCAGGGTTACCCTTGCGCTGCTTTTGGGTAGGACAGTGTTGTTGATTGTAGCTCAATGGTTCGTACCAGGAGCATGAGAGAGAAAGACAGGCGATTTTCTATAGGTTCGGGCCACTTAGAGAGGCGTAATACCCTACTTCCTGGGGTGGATCTGTATGTGGTGTGTTACAAGTGGTGTCTCCTAAATGGAGAGAGGCTAACTGAGATCGATGAAAATGATGGGGTTCCTCCTGGGCCTTATATACTCGACCGTGGGGTACTCCTTACGTACATGATAATCACATATCTCCTAACTAATAGTGAACCGACTGAACCAATCTTCCAAAAATCCCACCGACTTATCCCTAATCCACCCCGACATTCGAGGGTGCCAGGCGCGGGAAAGTCGGACGGCTTCTCGGGATAATGCATGATTCGACAGACCATCTGGGCTCGAGTCCATCGTTTTCTCGGATCGGCCCATTCCGCCAGTAGTCTTCGCCCGGCCCATGAAGAGATGGCCTTGCGGGATAACTAGCCCGAGGCCCCGCGTAAAGATCTTTCGCCTTCTAGTGGACCTGGAGGATATCTGTCCCCCATAACATCCACCATACAAAGAACGTAGGGTATTATGCTCAGGTGGCCCTAACATTTCTAAATCGTGAGTGTGCAATTTGTCGTGTTAGTGCTCCGATCTAGCAATCCTAGGCCTACACCCCTATCTCTATTTCTCCCTACACCCCTATCTCTATTTCTCCAATTTTCTCTTGTACCCTTGGTACCTTGGTGTCACAACACATAACACCAACCATAACCCTTTGATGTGGCTGCTATGGGCGCACTAAACAAACGCACCAAACATAGAACCAATGGTCAAATTCAAATGGCTAACAAACTAGCGATTGTCATTGTGCCTAGTCTAGTTCCCTTTGTCTAGTGCTCGCCAAACATGGTGGATGAGTGTTTGCTCGAAGTTGCCCCAAAACATGCTCTCGGGTAGAATAGGGTATGTGTGCTTGTCCTATGCCTCCCCGAACACTTTCTATAAGGACTTTTGAAGTTCCAACATGTGGCTAGATCACATTGGCCCTGTCTGATGTACACCAGATGACATCATGCTCTAGCTGAAACTATGTAATTATAAAGCGTAACCAACTTGTTCGGTGCGCTGGTTCAGTGCCCTATAGGACAAGTTTGGAGCATACAAAATTGCTACACCTAGAGCACTCCTTTCTCTCTTTGCAATCATGCCAACTCTCGTATATCTTATCAAACATCTAAGTCCCGAGTTAGCCTTTTCGAATTATTTTGCAAAACATTTTTATTCGCTCATCGAATGTGACAGCTTGACTATATTATGTTACCAACACTTGAAGTGTTAACTCAACTCATAAAAAATGTTCATACCCTTATATCATTGCGCCTTCTTTTATTAATTATTTGCAAATTTGTTTCTACTTTAATATAAAAGTTCATAACATAATTGTGACATAAATCTGACAATAAATTTCAAAAAATAATGTTTCAATTTTAAATTTAAAAAACATTTTAAAATTGATGCATAAATTAAATTTGACACTAAATTTTGATAAAAATGGCAATATTTTGGTTATAATTTTGAAAATATATTATAATTAAAAGTATCAAAATATTGTCAATTTTATCAATATTTAATATCAAATTCAATTTATTTTTGTCTATTTTGTAATAGTTTTAAATTTAAAGTTGAAATATTGATTTTCAAAATTTATGCTTAGATTTATGTCACGACCATATTCCAAATTTTCATATTAAAGTGGGGCAAATTTTCAAATAGTTGATAACACGAAGGGCAATGATACAAAGGTATAAACGTCTTTTTGCTGACTAAGATAACACAGTTAAGTGCTGGTAACAAACGTTGATAACAAAATAGGAGCAAATTTATTGTTTGTTTTAAAAAGAGGATATACGCGCAAACTTCAAAAGAACAAGGATAAAAATGAAATTGCATACTCGAGTAGGGGCACCTATGCAATTCTCCCTTAGATTAAATACATTATATTTTCTTAATATGTTCATTTGGTACGATGTTTGTAGTTTTTTTCCTACAAATTTGATCAAACGTAAAATAAAAATAATTTAAGACAACTTTAGAAATTGATTTGTTAAAGTTAGTTTCTAGGAATTGATTTATTAAGAGACAGGTACGTTTCATTAATATTACTCCTCAAGAGAACATATAAAACGCGTACAATTACCTTCTATCCAACGCAACAGCTGACTCATTACCAGATAATAATAATAACATAGAACAAGTGGTGACTCTTAAGAAGAAAAAAAAACGGTGACCGGGACGGATACTGGTAAGCACCGAAGCATGGAGTGTCTACCTGTCTACCAGATTGGGAACTTTCGTGACTCCATCCAAGTGCCACACACTGGCGCAGGAGCCCAACACATGCAAATAAGCATAACATCGTGAATGCAATTTTCTTTACTGAATGTTTATAAAGTTATATCACATCAATTGTCGCTAGATTTTTTTTTCCTTTTTCCCGACAGAACAGAATGTATATGTACAAATAAACATGGAACATTCACAGGCCCTGGCAGAGACGGTCAACAAATATGGCTGCCAAGGTACAGGATTCAGAACAACCCAAATGCCCCGGAACGGAAGTATAGCACGAAACAAATGGGTCTCACGGTATATGTACAAACCAACACTATTAAGGAAGTGGTGTTGCGGCAGGCAATAGCAACTTCTCGACAACACCAACTCCTTCCAAGTTTCAACGTGGATCCGCAGATTAGTAAATTGCCTGGTGGAATCTTGGCCTCACATTTTGAGAACTAGGTGCAAGGTTTACCTTGAAAAGTACTATGTCCCATGGCAGATGATAGACTCCGCACAGCTTTATTCCATGAAAACCTAGTAGAATCTCACCATTGTCTACATACTATGGCACACTGGATGTTTTGAGCACTTTTTTTCTGTTGTATCTCAATCTCAAGGCACTATAGTAAGTTCAACCTGCAACGTGATAAGGGGCGGAAATCAGAAGATGAGTATCAGTAGATCTGTAGATAGATGGAGACCTATAACTTATATGAATAGATGGGTAGAACCTTCTTCACTGAAGGCAAAAACTCCTCCAAGCAAGTCATCGTTATCCCCATCTTCCTCAGGCTTCTCTCTCTCGCAGTGGCTGCTGCTGCTGTCAGCATCAGTAACAGCTTCAGTTAACTCACGGCAGTCATCGAGTTCTGATATTTTACAATAGCCCTCTTGGAAATACTGGGTAAACTCCACTGAGCTGTGAGAATCAGACGCCTCCTGCTGTCCAGAATCGACAGTGGTGAGACACCCATTTGTTACGCCAGTGCTTGCAACATTGCTGAGCACAGAATTATTGGTTGTTTCAGGCTTGCATGATGCGCTATTTGCAGGAGACGGCATTCCGTTAACAGATCCATCCAAGAGAGAATAGCCGCTCAAGGATCTGATAGATGCATTTGTTTCAGGTGGCGTGGATATATAGCCATTGCTGTCATTCTCTGCCTTGCCAGCCAAAATTGCAGCATTAGGAGATTCAATAGAATTGCGCTTCCCCACTTGCTGAAGATTAACAGCTGAGCCAGGTCCAGAGAATGTTTGCGTAGCTAGACCATTTGTGTTAACCGTTTCCCTCGTATCTACAAAAGAAAGGTTAGATTTTCCAATCAACAATGATACAATACAACAACAATGATACAATACAACAACGACGAATATTGGCATTGTATGCTTACCAGTGTAAAACCCAGACAAAGGAGCCACCGATTTGGTTTCATATTCACCATTATCCTTTACAAAGCCATATTGTACATCATTGATGACGGACAAGACATTCTGAAAACCTCCATTTGCATTACTCCTTCCATTTGCAACGTTCCTACAACATTGCATAATCCCACATGTTACATTCAATATAATATAAGAAATACAACACCAGGAATAGACTTCATTTCATATACTAACCTAAGATTTATTAGCTAAACTACTAAAAATAGTGCATTCAAACTCCATTTGCAATATTCCTACAAGATGGTAACTGTTTGCAAGTCAGATATACTGAAACAAAAGATCCTGCAAAATGTAGAGTTGCAGGTAGGCCACAAAGGTGAGTAGGATGAGCAAGTGAAAAGAGGCAATGACGACAATGCTATAAGACTCCCTCTCTTCCAAAGTGCAAGACGTTATAGCTTTTCTACATACATTATTTTTACTACGTATCTAGACATAGTGTATAACTACGTGCATATCAAAAACTATGTTTCTTTCGAAAACGCAGGAGAGCTGCGTATCAATATATTAAGAAGAAAGGGTGAGGCAAGGAAACCTCGTACAACTCCACACGAACCCACAAACACTAGGCTATAGGGAGAAGGAGAAAATTAACATCAACAACAACAAAAGACATCTAGACCCGTGACCATGGAGACTCAAATTAAAGATTACCCACTGAAATTACTGGAGCATAAGGATGTTAGATAAATCCTGGCTCTAGCCCTATACCAGAGATGAGCCTCCTCCTTGACCCAATTGATGACCATGCTTTGACTAGGCTGCACACCATTAAAAACACAGCTATTGCGGTGATTCCAGATGGCCCAAGCACCAATAATGATCAAAGAATTCAAGCCCTTGTGCTAGAAAGTCAAAATGTCTTATGATTTGGAATGGAGGGAGTACTTTAATTTTAAGAGATTTCCCTTGGTTTTTGCCATTTTAATGTGCCTGATCTCTACAAAAAGATTTCACTGAAAATTGTTTCAGTGCCTCTGAGTTTTGTACTACAACAAAAAAAAGGCATTTTAGTCACAAGCAAGTTAGGGTATGCTAGAGTTGAAATTCAACAGAAGCCATAAGTCAAGATTCAGGCATGTGAATAGCTGTTTTCTTTCTATGCACCTGCACTCCTATTCAAGGCTAAATCTTTAGGTATATTTCGCCTTTCAAGTCGCCTTTTCCTGACTCTTCCCATGCCAACTTTGGTCTTTCCTTGTCTCTCTTTCTATTACTTTCGTGCATCAAGATCCCACTAAGCACAATTGCGCCTGGAGGTCTTCGTTGCACATGTTCAAACCATCTCAACTAGAACTAGTATTGGACAAGTTTTTCTTCAATTGGTGTTACTCCTAGCCGATCACGTATATCATCATTCTAAACTTGATTCCTTCTTGTATGGTCAACGCAACATACGCGTTTCCACAACACTTATCTGCTAAACATGTCATTTTTTTTCTCGAATACGCAGGAGGGATGTGTATCATTATATTAAAGGAGAGGGGAAAAGGTCTGAGGCCTGGAACAAACGGGACACAGCACACAAAAACACACACCAGACTCACACAACAGACACACACCAAACACACACACACATACACAGACACATACACATACACATACACATACACATACACATACACATACTGTCAGGGCCTAAGGAGGCCCACGAAGGGGCTGCGGCAGCAGCAGCCATGGGCCCTCCAAGGGGATTAGATAAGGATAGTTAGAGATAAGATTAGAAGATTAGTTGAGATTATTTAGCAGATTAGTTGAGATTATATAGAAAGGTTATCCGTTAGTTTGTTGAGAGTTTTTAGAAGAGTTTTAAGGAGATAAGGATCTCTAGCTAGACAGGGACGGCTAGCCGGCCTATTTATGTAATCAATGGATAAGAAATAAAGTAGGCAGGAATTAGAAGGGAGAAACCCTCCTCTTGCTCGGTCGTAGGCAGAGGCCCCCGGCCGACGTTCCTGCCCATCGATACCCCTCTCCAATCCCTCACCGATCTAGCAACCATAACATCTAGTATCGGCTAGCTTGGGTTTCGATCCGATCCCATGGCTTCTGCTGCCAATTTCGTGACATCGTCCTGGCAACCGGCGTCCCCATCTCCATGGAATGTGCCACATGTCACCTTCATCACGCCGTCCTGGCAACCAACATCTCCATCTCCATGGGCTGCGCCGCATGGCACCTTCGTCACGCCATCCTGGCAACCGGCGTGCCCATCTCCATGGGCAGTATCGCCTGCCAATTTTGTCACCACATCCTTGCCCATCTCCAGGGACAACGCCAAATTTCGTCACATCATCTTCGTTGACGGCGCCGTCCCCATGGGCGACGCCACTAGGGGTAGCCACGGCTCAACAATCACAAGCTCCATCGATGGGGAACTTGTGGACCAACATAAGGGCTAATCTCACAAAAATGCAAGGCTCGCTCCGGATGATTGAGCAGGGGCTGCTGCAAATCAAGGCAGCAGTGCAACATGAGCAACAGCAGTTGGCGTTGTCCGCACGGCTCCAGACGTCGGCGACTGTGGGCATACAGGCTGCTGCTCGTGGCTTCCTTGCACGATGGAGAGTGTGAGAGATGCGCCAGCAGATGCTCGAGGTAGCCTTGGTGACGGTTGACCTCGGCACACGGGGGCGCGACCTCGCCCTGTCGGCCGGCCATCAGCAGCGGCACCAGGCCGCTATCTCCAAGTGCAAGCATGGTACGTGTCCCGCGGGCGACGAACTTCAACTCTACGGCAGCGGCGGTAGGGAAGGCACTCCCCTCATCATCGGCAAGGGCGCACTGTTTAGCGCCACCACATTCCGCTACGAGGGCGCCTCTGCTGGTTATTGTTGCGACCTATTCCAGGTGCCCGTCCATGTGCTCCCCTTTCGTCCAGGTGGCGTCCATGGGATCCAGGTGACTGCACACGTGCAAGTCCAATTCACGGAGGGTGTCCGCCTTATCTTATGGGGTCAAAAAAAATTCAGATTCGGAATAATAAGATAAGCCGAGATGTAAAAGGCTTGTCTTCTAGGTGTCTGATTTTGGGTCAAGTAGACGTGGTCTTTGAGCACCCGTCATGCTGCAGCTCGAGGATGAGCTGCTTGTCCAGGAGGGGTGTAGTGTCAGGGCCTAAGGAGGCCCACGGAGGGGCTGCGGCAGCAGCAGCCATGGACCCTCCAAGGGGGATTAGATAAGGATAGTTAGAGATAAGATTAGAAGATTAGTTGAGATTATTTAGGAGATTAGTTGAGATTATCTAGAAAGGTTATCCGTTAGTTTGTTGAGAATTTTTAGGAGAGTTTTAAGGAGATAAGGATCTCTAGCTAGATAGGGGCGGCTAGCCGGCTTATTTATATAATCAATGGATGAGAAATACAGTAGGCAAGAATTAGAAGGGAGAAACTCTCCTCTTGCTCGGTCGTGGGCAGAGGCCCCCGGCCGACGTTCCTGTCCATCGATACCCCTCTCCAATCCCCCACCGATCTAGCAACCATAACACATACACATACACATACACATACCAGCCACACAACATACCACCACCACAACATACAAAGAGGCTAAAAAAACCTTCCTTCCTCTAACCAGGATCAAAAAGAGAGTGCATGTTCTTGGCTCCTGCAAAAAACATGTCATATTTTTGTAGGCCAACATTTTGCACCATACAACATAGCAACTCTAGGTCGTCCTATAAAACTTGTCTTAGCTTCTGTGGTACCCTCTTGTCATATAGAATACTAGATGTTTGACGTCACTTCATCTATCTTGCTTCAATTCTATGGCCAACATCATCATCAATATCCTCGTATCTCTGTACCATTGATCCTAAATACCAAAAGATAGGATTCTAGCCACTACTTGACCTTCCAAACTAACATATCCATGTGTAGTAGTGCTGAAGTCATATCTCATATATTCAGTTTTAGTTCTACTGGGTATAAAACATTTGTAATATAAGTATTTGATAATATTTAAGATCTATTGTGTTGCACAAATTAATTCACAGCTAGATTTCATTCAGAGTTGCATAAACATACATAAAACATCTATTTCATTATTGAGACCCTTTTTACTTCTTGCATTCATTACCACCCAAAAACTTATTTCTAGCAAAAATATTTGTACTCCATTCGTTCCAAATATAAGTCACTTTGCGTTTTCTAGAAAAGTAGCTTTTGTTATGAATCTATCCTTTCAAGTCTCCTTTTACTACCTCTCTTTCCATTACTATCGTGCATTAGGATCCCACTACGCACTGGTCTAGAGGTCTTCATTGTACATGTTCAAACCATTTCAAACCGTATTGGACAAGCATCTCTCCAATTGGTGCTACCCCTAGTCTATCACGTATATCATCATTACGAACTCGATTCCTTCCTATATGGCCACAAATTCAACGCAACATACGCATTTACAAAACACTTATCTGCTAAACAAATTGTATTTTTGTAGGCCAACATTTTGCACCATACAACATAGCAAATCTAATCGCCATCCTGTAGAACTTGCCATAGCTTCTGTGGCACCCTCTTGTCACATAGAACGCCAAATGCTTGAGTGCTTGACACCTCTTTGTTCACCCTGCTTTTGATTCTATGGCTAACATTTTTGTCAATATAATATCCCCATCTCTCTGAAGCATTGATCCTAAATGCCAAAAGTTGTATCCTAGCCACTACTTGACCTTCCAAACTAACATCTCGTTCATGTGCAGTAGTGCCAAAGTCATATCTCATATTCGGTTTTAGTTCTATTAAGTCTAAAACATTTATAATATAAGTATTTAATAATATTTAAGGTCTGTTTTGTTGCCCAAATTAAGTCACAACTTGATTTCATTCAAAGCTGCATAAACATACAAAAACATCTATTTCATTATTGACACCCCTTTTTTACTTCTTGTATTCATTGCCACCAAAAAGCTTATTTCTAGCAAAAATAAAGTTGACCTTAGCTGCAGAGAACTACGGGAGCAGAGAACTACGGACACCTGGATGAAATCAAGTTGACCTTAGCTGCAGAGAACTACGGAGCAGATGACAACATAGACACATACCAAAGAAGCATTGGGGGCTTGCGGCACATGCCAGACAAGTAGGTGAGCAGCAGACATCGGTCGACCGCCGATGCAGGTGTGTGCATCAGGCAGGCCTTGCGTGAGGGCAGAGCTGAGCCGACGGCGCGGCCGAGCACCAGGCGATGGCAGCCGACCAAGCGACGGCGGCAGGCCTTGCCCTTGCTTACTGGCGGCGGCGTGCGACTAGAGTCTAGAGGCGCTACGGTGGCTGGAAATTGTGCAGACTTTTTGGAGCGGCGAGAGGGTGAGATGGGCCGTTGGACTCAATCTCTAAAATGGGGCAGGGTCAAATGTCAAAGGCTAGGGATAAAACGTTCACTACAAATAGCGTTTAATCGCTAAAACATTACATTTAAACGTTATAAAACGACCTTTTACGACAAATTGTAAAACGTTCCAACGTTTCACTGCCCTAATAGTGTTTTATCGTTTAAACGTCGTTTTAATAACCATGAATATTTGTACTCCATCTTTTCAAATATAAGTCTCTTTGACTTTTCTAGAAAAGTAGCTTTTACTATGAATCTATACATAGCATATATCTAGGTGCTTTGCAAAAGCTATGTACCTACTTATAATTTGGAATGGATGGAGTAGTCTAGAAATGAAAGGTTAGTCACTGCTTGCTAAGAATATATACTCGTTCAAAAAAACAAAACATTTTTAAGGACAGTTACCTACAATGTTATCAGCGCGTATGCTCCTCAAGTAGTCCTTAATGAGAACTCAAAGAGGGAGTTCTGGGAAGGCTTGGAGGACATGGTTAGTAGTGTGCCAGTTGGCGAGAAGCTCTTCATAGGAGGAGATCTCAATGGCCATGTGGGTACATCTAGCACCAGTTTCGAGGGTGTGCATGGAGGCTTCGGCTTTGGGACTAGGAATCAAGAAGGAGAGGAAATCCTGAACTTTGCCCTAGCCTATGACATGTTTATAGCAAACACCTTCTTTAGGAAGAGGACATCCCACCTGGTGACCTTCAGTAGTGGCCAACACACTAGCCAGATTGATTTCGTCCTCTTGAGAAAAGAGGACAGGCATGCCTGCTTAGATTGCAAGGTTATACCTGGAGAGTGTGTGGTATCCCAACATAAGCTTGTCGTTGCTGACTTCCGTTTTAAGATTCGTTTACAACGGAATAAGCATAACAAGGTCACTAGAACAAAGTGGTGGAAGCTTAAAGGGGATGTGGCCCAAACTTTCAAGGAGAGAATTATCGAGGAGGGCCCTTGGGCAGAAGAGGGAGACACAAATATCATGTGGAGGAAGATGGCGGTGTGCATCCGAAAGATAGCTTCAGAAGAGTTTGGGTTGAGTCAAGGAAACAGAAGGGAAGTTAAAGACACTTGGTGGTGGAACGAAGATATCCAAAAGGCTATCAAGGAGAAGAAAGATTGCTACAAACGCTTACATCATGACAAGTGTGCGGAAAACATAGAGAAGTATAGGATAGAGAAGAAGTCTGCAAAGCGAGCGGTTAGTAGAGCCCGGGGTCAAGCCTTTGACAACCTTTATCAACGGTTGGACACAAAGCAGGGAGAAAAGGATATCTATAGGATGGCCAAGATTCGTGAAAGGAAGACAAGGGATGTCAACCAAGTCAAATGCATCAAGGATGAAGCAAACCAACTATTAGTGAAGAATGAAGAGATCAAGAACAGATGGAAGGAGTACTTCAACAATTTGTTCAATGGAGGAAATGAGAGTTCTACAATAGAATTGGACGAACCATTCGATGACAACAACAGAGGTTTTGTACGAAGGATACAAGAATATGAAGTTAAGGAGGCGCTAAAAAGGATGAAGGTAGGAAAGGCGATGGGCCCTGATGGTATCCCTATCGAGGTATGGAGATGCCTTGGAGACATAGCGATAGTATGGCTGACTAAGCTTTTCAACACCATCTTTCGGATAAACAGAATGCCCGACGAGTGGCGACGGAGTACATTAGTACCAATCTTCAAGAACAAAGGAGATGTTCAAAGTTGTACTAATTACCGTGGAATTAAGCTCATGAGCCATACAATGAAGCTATGGGAGAGAGTCATTGAACACCGCCTGCGAAAGATGACGTGCGTGACCCAAAATCAGTTTGGTTTCATGCCCGGGAGATCAACTATGGAGGCCATTTTCCTACTAAGACAACTTATGGAGAGATCCAGAGAACAAAAGAAAGACCTGCATATGGTCTTTATAGACTTGGAGAAGGCTTATGACAAAGTACCTAGGAGTGTAATGTGGTGGGCCTTGGAAAAACACAAAGTAGCAACAAAGTACATTAATCTTATTAAAGATATGTACACTAATGTTGTGACAAGTGTCCGAACAAGTGATGGGGACACCGATGACTTTCCAATTAACATAGGACTACATCAAGGGTCGGCTTTGAGCCCTTATCTTTTCGCTTTGGTGATAGATGAGGTCACAAGGGACATACAAGGAGATATACCGTGGTGTATGCTTTTTGCCGATGATGTGGTACTTATTGAGGAGAGTAGGAGTGGTGTTTCGCAAAAGTTGGATTTGTGGAGGCAGACGTTGGAAGCAAAAGGTTTTAGGCTTAGTAGGTCTAAAACGGAGTATATGAAGTGTGATTTCAGTGCCATGGGGTATGAAGATGGCGATGTTAGTCTTGATGGGCAAGTGGTACCCAAAAAAGACACTTTTCGTTACTTAGGATCAATGCTTCAGAAGGATGGAGACATCGATGAGGATGTCAGTCATAGAATTAAAGCTGGATGGTTGAAGTGGCGGCAAGCGACGGGTGTCTTATGCGACCCCCGGGTGCCACACAAACTAAAAGGCAAATTCTACAGGACAGCAATCCGGCCGGCTATGTTGTATGGAGCAGAATGTTGGCCCACTAAAAGACATGTCCAACAACTATGCGTGGCAGAGATGCGTATGTTGCGCTGGATATGTGGCCACACAAGGAGAGACCGAGTCCGGAATGATGATATACGAGAGAGGGTAGGAGTGGCGCCAATTGAGGAGAAGCTTATGCAACATCGTTTGAGATGGTTTGGACATATCCAACGAAGATCTGAGGAGGCACCAGTGCATATCGGAATAATTAGGCGTCCCGAGAATGTGAAGAGAGGTAGAGGTCGACCAACCTTGACGTGGACAGAGGCTGTGAAGAGGGTCCTGAAGGAGTGGAATATTGATAAAGAGCTCGCCGTGGATAGGAAGGGGTGGAAGTGTGCAATTCACGTGCCAGAACCTTGATTTATAGTTTCGCTTTTCCTCTTTAATCGTTTGACCTTTTCTTGTGCCCATTTAGATCTTGCTGGTTCTTGTGGGTTTTATCTGTGTTTCCCCGTTTCGTCGTTTTTCGGTTCTCCTTTGCCTTTGTTTCCCTTTTTTTCTTTGGGGGTTGAGCTCTGAGGTTTTCATACGGGGTTTCATCTCTAGCCTACCCCAACGTGCTTGGGACAAAAAGGCTTTGTTGTTGTTGTTGTTGTTGTTGTTACCTACAATGCTAGAAACCTGAAAGAAATGCCAATCAAGACTTAAGTCTTACCATTTTTCTTGAAATATGCGAGAAATAAACATTTGCACCACATACCATGTAATTCATAAACTCAACAGTTTCCAGTAAAATAAACTGACATTTACACAACAGAAAGTCAAGGCCTATCAGTTTTAACGAGGTTAAATCTCTACAATACTATAGCAGTTATTGCTAAGTGTCAAACAATATGTTAAAATCGAACTAGCAAAACTCAGGTATAATCATTTATATAAGAAGCTGCAATTTAAGATGCCGCAGATCACAATGTGCATTTGATATTATTGATGTTGGCATTAGGCACTGTTGTTCATAGGTATTGAGCAAGATATCACCTAAAGCTTTCTTTTAATGTTGTAATGGTATCTTCAAATGTTGTGAACACACAGCAAATAAATAATTGATATCTTAGACTTAACAATGCATTGCAGAACTAATAGTGGTAATTAAGTGCATCATACCAGCTTTGAGTCTTGGCATACAACAAAACAGAAAGCAAATATAGCTGAATTACAGGGGAAGAGGAATTTTGAATGTTCTAAACTCATAACACAATTCGCCTAAAATAACAAATTTAAAGAACACCCATGAAATTTTAATATTAACAAGAATAGAAAAAAATATCTCAAAGAACAAAAAATAATAATTTAACAATCGACCAAATATCAGATGTTTGATGCTAATAACTCTTCTATACAACATTAAGAATCCAAGAGTAGCAGTTTCAGTGACATTACCTATCACTAGAATGTCGCTCAGAATATAGGAACTGCTTGAATACAGGGAGCAATTCCCTTCTCCTGATCTCAACCTCATGAAGAGGTAACTTCTCAATCTCAATTTCTCCACCACTGCTAACTGATTCGACCGACTCTGCAGCAGGATGGTCCATCACATAGAAGCAAATCTGCAAAACATGATTGATTGTCACTCTCAATCTTTGATGATTTATCACATTGTTTAAAGACATTGCAGCAAACCTTAGATTTCTGCCAGATGGGAATCCGCCATGAGTTTATCTGTACTTCTGCATTAGATAGATACCAGCTTGACCTTTCTCGGACTCTCATAATCTCTTTCCCAGAGATACCATCATTTGATGCAGTGGAATCTGGATGCTCGCTATCTTCACAGTCAGAAACATCCATAGCCATCATACTGCTTCTTTGGTTATACAGTACAATGTTTGCAATGTTTTCATCTCTTTCGGGCCAGTTTGTCCTACGGCACACATCCCACCATTGAATTGGTTCAGCAGTAACATGCATCTCATCATCTTGGAGTTGCGAGTTATGACCTGAACCAACTCTTGGGCTGCTACCAGAGGACTCAGAACCTGAAGAAGGTAAAAGTTCATGTTGAATAACATGACCAGATGGCGAATACACCAGTAGATGTTCTAAAGCATTAGCCTTAGATGGAACTGGCAAAGAACCCTGGTAGATGGAATTATGAAAAACAGCAGTTACAGCGCCAGATGGTACAGATAGTTTTCCACTTGCAGAAGCAGCCACATTGCTGACAGTATTTAGCCAACCAGAATTGTTATTCTTTATCCTACTGACTACCGAATTTGTCACAGTTGAGGGAACTTGATGAAGCTGTTGGTCCATCAGAAAGGACGGCTTTGACCACCATGGCCTTGACTGACATGGCGCAAGAGGTGGCCCATCACTGTGAGAATTCTGTGGCTGCAGGCTGGCATCACCACCAAATGGGGACAATGTAAAAATATGGCAGGTACCACGAGATGAAACAATAGATATCCATTGGCTAAAATGACTAAACGAGATGTCTTGTATGACCTGCACACAAATGCAAGGTAATTAACAAAATGAATAAAATTATAAAACATTCTGAGAAAGACTTTTTAATTGCTTAGTAAACATACAGCTGATGTCATGCCACGATACAGTTTATAAAGATGAACATGAGATGCTGTCCAATCATAGCGTGTTGTGCCTGTGCCATTAGCAACGCAAGTTGGCATGATCCTGAAAACATTTATGTTATGGCCATGAACAGAGGTTGTCACCAAAAGTGTTCCACTAGGATCAAAACAAAGAGCAGATATAGGACTTGTGTGAGCCCTAAACTGCGAGACCACAGCTTTGGAAGTGAAATCCTTGATGACTACCTGCAAGTGTCCAACGAACTTTCATTACTTCGCATAGAAGATTTTGCTTTTCATGCACTTAATTTGACAATGAAATAGAAAAAGGCTTGGTGAGGCTTTAACTAACCATTCCTGCATTGTCAGCTTCCAGTGGATGCACACTGGAAGGAATTTTACCAGATCTCCTGCCTGGGCTTGATGACAAAGGGGAGTTAGAACCATCTGGTAGAAGTTCCTGGCGGTACTTTGAAAATGTTTTATATCCCATGTCAATAATACCAGAAGCTAATTGCTTGCTGGACTCCATTGCATATCTAGCAACTAAACTGCCACTGCTAGGAGAAGTAGATGGGCTCACTCCTGGTGAAGGTGTGAGGTTCTGTGGACTTAGACGGCCTGTGTTTGACAATAAAGGAGTATTTGTGGCATAGGCTAACCATCTGGGGCCCACAGCCATCGGGCCATACCCAATATTTACCCCAGGTGCACCTTGCAGAGGATATGACAAGACGCTGAGCTTGTTCTCAAGAGTAACAGCATCAAAGCAGTAGATCTGAAATGTGGTAAAATAAGTATTTTAATGTGTTATCTGAGAACAATTTTTCAGTACAAAATACAGATAAATGTGCAAAGAGGAACTTACTTGTGCTGCAAGTGCTACAGCAACAATCCTTGGACTGCAGCGAACTAAATATACAGCAGACCGGAATCGAAGAACGTGTACATAGGTGTGAGACTTCAAAGAGTAGAAACGGACAACCGTGGGGGTAGAAATGCAATTTCCAACTTGAGGCTCACTGTTTGTGTCTCTGATAAGAGCACTTAAGCGACCACCTTGAACCGCACCCAGGCCATTTGTCTCATCACCAGCAACAACTAGAAGCATGGGATGGGATGCTCTGAATCCTTCAATGCCTTCAGAGCCAACTGGAGTGGGTTGCATTTGTAAAAACGTAACTGGGCCATCACGTTTTGAGACCAACTCGCAAACATTTGCAGCATCCTCAACATCGAGCACTTGAAACCCATTTGAATAACCAACAAGCAGGACATGCTTGAATGATGATGGATGAAGCTCCAGTTTATCAAATCCAGCCCACAAAACCTGTTTATAGATGGATCATCAAGATTGCATCTGTGCATAAATTAGCAGAAACATACAGTGGCAAACATTTGTCCAATCAAAATTGTTAGTGGTGAAACTGAATTGAGCTAAGCATTAACTATACTTGGAGAAACAGACATTTTGTTGTCCAGGCAAAATTTAAGAACACTGAAGAAAAATCCTAAGCAAAAAACTGTTGCCAACAATAACAAGGCACCCGTTAGCCATGTGCAGTATGAGCACAGAAAAATTCTACTGAACTCATTGTTTTCAGATCGTCCGAGTAGTCGGGCTGATCGGTACTCAGTGCTCGATAAGGGGGTTCGATTCGATCAGGTGATCTGATTGTCCATATCGTCCGACTAGTCGGCGATATGTAGCGATTAGTCGTCTGGTTAGCGATCAGTCACGCTAATTACTCAGGTTCATAGTTTAAGACTTTAGTCAAGACTTCAGACTTCAGTTGTATGATGATCTCATATAGGTGTTGTCTTCTTGGTCATGGTCTAGTAAGTTGTAGAATTGTAATTTCATAGTTTCATATAGAATTGTTGCTGGAGATGTATTGCTGTTTTGGATTATTCAAGTATTCATACTGCTGTTTTGGACTATTTAAGTATTCATACTGCAGCAGTTTTGGACTATTTATGCTGCTGCCTTGTCTATACTTGTGCTTGTCCTGAGCAAGTCTCTATACTATATAAGTATATATCTATATATAGTGCTATATATGTCCTGGAAATACATAGGACGACCAGGGGACGATTAGGGTCGATCAGGGGCGACTAATCGTCCTGATTGTCGCCTAATCGTGACTAATCGTCTGATCGCCCAGTGGCATCGATCGGACGATCAGGCGATCTGAAAACAATGACTGAACTACTCCAAAAATGACTCCGATGTTCACCCAAACAGCCATTTATCCCTTTAAACGCTATTTAGACGCAGCAGTGGCTAGTCGTGTCCATTTAATCAGACACTTATCCTGTTCAAATGGCAATTTAACCACATAAACAGCTACAACATAGGTGGCCAACTCCTTATTGTTTAGTGTTTGGGTGAACACTGATCTAATCTGTGCTCCCCAGCCTTTTTCACTTCAGACTAGTTAAACTAAATTCATGGTCAACTCACTCAAAGCTCCATTAATTGCACTGGAATTTCGAAAGTACAAGAACATCAGCTCTACCTCGTTGGATTACTCAGCTCCTACTGCAAAATGACGTTTCTGAAACACGATTGCGAGGGTAACAATCCAATATTATAGTATTTTTCTAGCTTTTCCTATCCAGCAGTAACATTGTTAATGGTCAACTCACTTGAAGAGCGAGTAATTGCTACTAGTACGATGAATTTACTGGAACAAAGGAAGTGCGTCCAGGCACTACTCAAACCTACCACTGCAGAATGCTACAATTGACAATTGAGTACACAATTGCAGGCATAGAACTAAAGTTAGCAAACCCCATCGCCCACAGTCATCTGCACTAGCAGCGTAAAAATGAAAACAAAAAAAAAATGAAGAAGAGGAGGGCAGGAGCGGGGCAGTGAACCTGGTCCTTCTCGTCCTCGGAAGGGGAGGAGATGGAGGCGGCGACGGAGGCGCCCGCCGAGCGCACGGTAGACGCGACGGAGCCAGCGTTCGAGGTCACCGTCTTGAGGCAGGACGATATGATCCGCAGCGAGCTCGGCAGCAACCCATTCCTTGCCCCCTTCCCCCGCTTCATCCCTACCCGCCGCTCCCTCCCCTCCTCCCCAGCGCGGAGACCAGCGCAAGCACCCGCTCCGACTCTAGCTTCCCCACCGCCACCGCTCCTACAACCCACGCCCTGCGACCCCGCCGCTGCCCATCCACGATCGCCGCCTCCGGCGCCGGCGAAACCCAATACCATCCGAGTGCCGCCTCCCAGCTCCCGCCGATCCCCTCCGCCCCCGCGATCCGCAGACTCAGATTGCCACCATATCCCTCCTTCCTTCGCTTGCCCACCTCGCCCTCGCCGCTCGTTGTCCCCTTCCCCTCCGACGCCGACCAGAACCAGAACCAACAACTCCCTGGCTTCACCCTTTTCCCTTCTCTCTCTCCTTGCTGTTGCTTTCGTGTGTCTACTATCTCCCTCCCTCCCCTTTTAATCCCATCCGGTTTTCCTCTCCCCAGCTGGCTTCGCGTCCCCGGAACAAACTCTCTGCCACGCTGGGTCCACTGCCTATCCGCGAGTGGGCAAGCCTTTCCTCGGGTGCTCGTGGCGAGGGCATGGGGATGGGAGCTTGCACGCAAGGGGAATATGGGGCATAGATCCCTTGCCAAGCGGGCATCCACGACGTTGGCGAGTGTCGAGCGAGCGTGCGTGCGTGAGGAACGGTCTGTTTATCCGCCCGCCCGTTCCTTGCGAAAACGAGCTTCGGGAAAGGGGTTTATGCTTTGATTTGCTGATTTGCATGTTTGATCGTGATTAGAGTAACTCCAATAAACCTCGATATCTAATGCGACGGCTCACAGCAATACTCACATAAACCATCCATAAAAAGATCTTAAATTTTTTATTGATTGCTCTCCGCATAATATTTTTTTGATTTGAATAACTGATGTTGTTATTTACTTCATCCAATATGTCTTGTTACAACACAGACAATGAAAGCAGCGATTAGAAGAGAGTTCACAATGACTGACTGAATGAACAAATATTATAGAATGACATAATTTCACCATACATAGACCAAATAAGAGGAAGTTTGTGTGTTCAAGTTTCTAAAATAAGTCACATTAACTCAAACTTATAAAAAAGATAGATCAAAATATGGAGTGGTTGCTAAAGTCAGACATCAATAAAAACTGGATGTGCTTCATACAAATTATGATACTTCGTAGCAATTACTAACGTTTAAAACCACCAAATAACATTTCCTTTTACTATTAGCGTGACAAATCTTTGTTGCTCCATCCAATTCAGCAACCTCAAACACCATAGAGTCTATTTCGCTAATGTAGTCTCAGAAACGACCTAATGCATGCAAGAGCCAAGAACACAAGGGACGAGCACCATGTGATAGTGCCCGCATGAATCTTCAAATCCTAACACATATTGTCGGGTACCGAAATTAGGGATACCCCCAACACTCCTAAACACGGCTCCAAAACACCTTCAGAACAAACCATAAAGGATTACAGTTCGGGTCAAAGTCAAAGCTTCGTCTACCAAGGGACGCGATCTCGCCTCGTCCGAGCCCGGCCTCGGGCGGAACAGTGGTCCCGGACGAGTTCACGTCTCGACCGAGGGTCTCCTCAGGCAGTGAGCGCACCCTCGGCTCAGCCAAAGGCAAGCCTTGTCGTGCAAGCGACCTTGGCCAAATCGCCTTACCAGCTGATCGTATTGCATGCGCATTTAATGCTGGGATCGCCTGACACCTTATCTTGACACGCGCGCCTCAGTCGGCAAGGTCGAAGTGACCGCAGTCACTTCGCCCTTTCACTGACCGATCTGACAGGAAAACAGCGCCGCCCGTCCTGCTCCGGCTGCTGTGCCAACCACCCGGGCGAAACCGACAACGGTCAAGTTCAGCCTCGGGCGCAACAGGAAGCTCCGCCTCGTCCGACCCCAGGGCTCGGCCTCGGCCTCGGCCTCGGGAGGAGATCTCTGCCTCGCCCGACCCCAGGGCTCGACCTCGGGAAGAGTCACGTCCTCGCTCGACCCTGGGCCTCGGCCCCAGCCTCGGCCTCGGAGGAGCCGCCACCTCTCCCGACCTCAGGCTCAGATCGACCACGCCACAAGGGATACATCATCACCCTACTCCTGGCTAGCTCAGGCTACGAAGGAACAAGACCAGCGTCCCATCAAGCTTACCCCGGTGATAGGCAATGATGGTTCCCCGCGTGCGTCCGTGACGTTGGTGGTTCTCAAGCTCCCTACGGAAGCAAGGAGATGTCAGCAGGATCCATGCAGCGCCAACAGCTGTGTTTCTATAGGGCACATGCACTTCTCCGACGGACACGTCAACACGTGCATAGCGACCAGACACTTCCCCGCTGGCCACGTAGCGCATAGCTGCACCCCCATTGTACAGCTAGGCCATCTCCTTATGTCTATAAAAGGGGATGTCTAGGGGAAAGGAGGGGAGGGACAAATGTACGAGCGTACGAATACACGAACGCACAGCAAAGGGACGGGAGAGGACGAGCAGGGCTAGACCCTCTCTCTCTCTCTCTCGCCCTCTCGTACTCGCCCTCTCGCTCTCGCCCTCACGCAACGCTTGTAACCCCTACTACGAGCACCCTGGTGCAGGATAATACAAGGCTCATTCCACCCCTTGTGTTCCATCTCGCACCAACCCATCTGGGCAGGGACACGCAGCGACAAATTTACTCGTCGGTCCAGGGACCCCCCGGGTCCGAAACCCCGACAATTAGCGCGCCAGGTAGGGGTTCTGCTGCGTGTTAACGAACACTTTCCCGTCGAGTTCCAGATGGGTAGACTTCAGCGACCTCTTCACCCGGGATGGTGCTCCGCTTCGGGAGACTCGAGTTCATGTCCCTCGACGGCAGCTACGTGAGAGCACCTAGAGGGGGGGTGAATAGGTGATCCTGTGAAACTTGAAAAACTTAAGCCACAAAACTTGGTTAATCGTTAGCACAATAATTGCCAAGTGGCTAGAGAGGAATCCTCAACAAAACACAATAACCAACAAGGATCAATCACAGAGATGGCACGGTGGTTATCCCGTGATTCGGCCAAGACCAACGCTTGCCTACTCCACGTTGTGGCGTCCCAACGGACGAGGGTTGCAATCAACCCCTCTCAAGCGGTCCAAAGACCCACTTGAATACCACTGTGTTTTGCTTGCTTTTTCTCAATCCCGTTTGCGAGGAATCTCCACAACTTGGAGCCTCTCGCCCTTACACTTGAAATTCACAAAGAGCACGGAGCAAGGGAGGGATTAGCAACGCACACAAGACACAAGAATCAGAGTGTCAACACGCACACAAGTCGCAACAAGAGCTCGCAACACAACTCAATGAGTTCACAACTCCACTAGAGCTCTATATGCTATCACAATGAAACGAATGCGCGAAATCGATGTCTTGGTGCTTAGGAATGTTGTAGGAATGCTTGGTGTACTCCTCCATGCGCCTAGGGGTCCCTTTTATAGCCCCAAGGCAGCTAGGAGCCGTTGAGAGCAATCTAGGAAGGCTGATCTTGCCTTCTGTCGACTGGCGCACCGGACAGTCCGGTGCACACCGGACACTGTCCGGTGCCCGATTTCCTTCCATAAATGGCACAGTCGACCGTTGGCAGACTGAGAGCCGTTGGCGCACCGGACATGTCCGGTGCACACCGGACAGACCGGTGCCCCCTTCTAGCCGTTGGCTCGGCCACGTGTCCCGCGCAGATTGCGCGGCTGACCGTTGGCCCTGCCGACCGTTGGCTCACTGGACAGTCCGGTGCACACCGGACAGTCCGGTGAATTATAGCCGTACGTCGACGATGAATTCCCGAGAGCGACGAGTTCGCCTGTGAACGGCCCACCGGACAGTCCGGTGCACCACCGGACAGTCCGGTGAATTATAGCCGTACACCGTCGTCGAAGTCCCGAGAGCAGCCTTTTCCCTCGAGCCAGCCTGGCGCACCGGACACTGTCCGGTGCACTACCGGACAGTCCGGTGCACCCAGACTGAGCAGACTTTGGCTGCTCGAGCCATCTCTTCTCTAACTCGATTTTTTCTGTTTCCAGCACTTAGACACAATACATTAGTCCATAAAACAATGTACTAAGTCTGAGAAACATACCTTTATCCTTGATTTGTACTTTGTCCACCATTTTACACTTAGGCACTTGTGTTGGACACTAAATCACCAAAATACTTAGAAATGGCCCAAGGGCACATTTCCCTTTCAATCTCCCCCTTTTTGGTGATTTATGCCAACACAACATAAAGCAAGTAGAACAAGTACAAAATCACTTTAAATAAGAACTCAAATTATTTTGATTCAAATTTGACATATATGGATCACTCTATGCCACCACTTGGTTTGTTTTTGCAAATCAAACTCAAATTCCTATCTCTAAGTCAAAACCACTTGTAGAGACATAAAGAGAGGTTTTCCAAAGAAATTTGATCAAGGATTTCAAAAACTCTCCCTTTTTCCCATAATCAACACTTCTCCCCACAAGAGGCCAACTTTTGACATAAGAGACAATAAAAGAGTTTTGACAAACCAAAAGCTCTAATCTACTATTTTCAAAATTTCTCAAGTGGTAGCTGATCCATCTATTGCTTTGGCCTTTATTTTCTCCCCCTTTGGCATCAAGCACCAAAACGGGATCAATCTTGGCCCTTTAACCCCATTGCCTCACCAAAATCTTCACATGAGAACACAAAGGCAATAAGAGTATAAGGATGAACTTGGAAAAGTTACTCTTTTCATCGGAGTGCAGTGGAAGTCTTGCATGGTCCAAGTCCACCTTTTCCCTTTCAATCCTCCTTTGAGGCTAAAACAACCAAACTCAAGTACATGGTTAGTCTCAAAGGGTCAAGTTGTAGCACGGCTCCCCCTAAATATGTGCATCACTTGCAAAAAGGACTTGTGAGGTCCAGGGAGTGTTTGTACAACTTGAGCACCATAATAAGCAACAAAATGCAGAATGAACATGATCAAAGGCATAAACACATGTATGCTACAATTCAATCCAAGTTCCGCGAATCTAGGATATTTAGCTCACTTCGCAGCCTGCAAAAGGTCTTCTCATCTAGAGGCTTGGTAAAGATATCGGCTAGCTGGTTCTCGGTGCTAACATGAAACACTTCGATATCTCCCTTTTGCTGGTGGTCTCTCAAAAAGTGATACCGGATGTCAATGTGCTTTGTGCGGCTGTGCTCAACAGGATTTTCCGCTATTCGGATAGCACTCTCATTGTCACATAGGAGTGGGACTTTGCTCAGATTGTAGCCAAAGTCCCTGAGGGCTTGCCTCATCCAAAGTAGTTGCGCGCAACACTGTCCTGCGGCAACATACTCGGCTTCAGCGGTGGATAGGGCAACGGAAGTTTGTTTCTTAGAATTCCATGACACCAGGGACCTTCCTAAGAATTGGCACGTCCCCGATGTACTCTTCCTATCGACCTTACATCCAGCATAGTCGGAATCTGAGTACCCAATCAAGTCAAAGTTAGACCCCTTTGGATACCAGATCCCGAAGCAAGGCGTAGCGACTAAATATCGAAGAATTCGCTTCACAGCCACTAAGTGACACTCCTTAGGATCGGATTGAAATCTAGCACACATGCATACGCTAAGCATAATATCCGGTCTACTAGCACATAAATAAAGCAAAGAACCTATCATGGACCGGTATGCTTTTTGATCAACGGACTTACCTCCTTTGTTGAGGTCGGTGTGTCCGTCAGTTCCCATCGGCGTCTTTGCGGGCTTGGAATCCTTCATCCCAAACCGCTTTAGCAAGTCTTGCGTGTACTTCGTTTGGGAGATGAAAGTGCCGTCCTTGAGTTGCTTCACTTGGAACCCAAGGAAGTAGTTCAACTCGCCCATCATCGACATCTCGAATTTCTGCGTCATAACCCTGCTAAACTCTTCACAAGACTTTTGGTTAGTAGAACCAAATATTATGTCATCGACATAAATTTGGCACACAAAAAGATCACCATCGCAAGTCTTAGTAAAAAGAGTTGGATCGGCTTTCCCAACCTTGAAAGCATTAGCAATTAAAAAGTCTCTAAGGCATTCATACCATGCTCTTGGGGCTTGCTTAAGTCCATAGAGCGCCTTAGAGAGCTTACACACGTGGTCGGGGTACCGTTCATCCTTGAAGCCAGGGGGTTGCTCCACGTACACCTCCTCTTTGATCGGCCCGTTGAGGAAAGCGCTCTTCACATCCATTTGGTACAACCTGAAAGAATGGTGAGCGGCATATGCTAGCAAGATACGAATTGATTCTAGCCTAGCCACAGGAGCGAATGTCTCCTCAAAGTCCAAACCTGCGACTTGGGCATAACCTTTTGCCACAAGCCGAGCCTTGTTCCTTGTCACCACCCCGTGCTCGTCCTGTTTGTTGTGGAACACCCACTTGGTTCCCACAACATTTTGCTTGGGGCGAGGCACCAGTGTCCAAACTTCATTGCGCTTGAAATTGTTGAGTTCTTCCTGCATGGCCAACACCCAGTCCGGATCTAGCAAGGCCTCTTCTACCCTGAAAGGCTCAATAGAAGAGACAAAAGAGTAATGCTCACAAAAATTAACTAATCTTGAACGAGTAGTTACTCCCTTGCTAATATCACCCAATATCTGGTCGACGGGATGATCCCTTTGAATCGTCGCTCGAACTTGGGTTGGAGGTGCCTGAGGTGCTTCTTCCTCTTCAACTTGATCATCCTGTGCTCCCCCTTGATCATGCACCTCCACTTGAGGTACCTGTTCGTCATCTTAAGTTGGGGGATGCACCATAGTTGAGGAAGACGGTTGATCTTGCTCCAATTGTTCCTGAGGCCGTACATCTCTAATCGCCATGGTGCGTATCGCGGCCGTTGGAATGTCTTCTTCATCTATATCATCAAGATCAACAACTTGCTCTCTTGGAGAGCCATTAGTCTCATCAAATACAATGTCGCTAGAGACTTCAACCAAACCCGATGATTTGTTGAAGACCCTATACGCCTTTGTATTTGAATCATAACCTAATAAAAACCCTTCTACGGCTTTGGGAGCAAATTTGGAATTCCTACCCTTCTTCACTAGAATGTAGCATTTACTCCCAAATACACGAAAGTACGATACATTGGGTTTGTTACCAGTCAGCAGCTCATATGAAGTCTTCTTGAGGAGGCGGTGAAGGTAGACCCGGTTGATGGCGTGGCAAGCCGTGTTCACGGCTTCCGACCAAAAGCGCTCGGGGGTCTTGAACTCTCCAAGCATAGTCCTCACCATATCGATGAGCGTCCTGTTCTTCCTCTCTACTACACCATTTTGCTGAGGTGTGTAGGGAGCGGAGAACTCGTGCTTGATCCCCTCCTCCTCAAGGAACTCCTCCACTTGAAGATTCTTGAATTCGGACCCGTTGTCGCTCCTTATCTTCTTCACCTTGAGCTCAAACTCATTTTGAGCTCTCCTTAGGAAGCGCTTGAGGGTCCCTTGGGTTTCAGACTTATCCTGCAAAAAGAACACCCAAGTGAAGCGGGAAAAGTCATCGACAATAACTAGACCATACTTACTTCCTCCTATGCTCAGATAGGCGACGGGTCCGAAGAGGTCCATATGCAGCAGCTCCAGAGGTCTTGACGTGGTCATCACATTCTTGCTGTGATGTGCTCCTCCCACTTGTTTACCTGCTTGACAAGCTGCACAAGGTCTATCTTTTTCGAAATGTACATTGGTTAGACCTATCACGTGTTCTCCCTTTAGAAGCTTGTGGAGGTTCTTCATCCCCACATGTGCTAAGCGGCGATGCCACAACCAGCCCATGCAAGTCTTAGCTATTAAGCATGCATCTAGACCGGCCTCTTCTTTTGCAAAATCAACTAAGTAAAGTTTGCCGTCTAGTACACCCTTAAAAGCTAGTGAACCATCACATCTTTTAAAGACAGACACATCTACATTTGTAAATAAACAATTATATCCCATATTACATAATTGACTAACAGATAGTAAATTATAACCAAGAGACTCAACTAAAAACACATTAGAGATAGAGTGCTCATTAGATATTGCAATCTTGCCTAAACCTTTCACCTTGCCTTGGTTCCCATCACCGAATATGATTAAATCTTGGGAATCCTTATTCTTGACGTAGGAGGTGAACATCTTCTTCTCCCCCGTCATATGGTTTGTGCATCCGCTGTCGATAATCCAGGAGCATGAACTTTCCTAGGAGCATGAACAAAATTCTTTCTAGGCACATGATGAATATTTTTTCTAGGCATATCTCTATAATGCATATAGGAAGAACTGGAAGCATACATAGCATAAGAATCATAGGCATGTGAATCAAAAGCATTACAACTCCTATGAGACTGTCTTCTATCATTGTACATAAAAGCATGGTTCTTTTTAGTACTACTTGCCATAGGGGCCTTCCCTTTCTCCTTGGCGGAGATGGGAGCCCTATGGCTTGTTAAGTTCTTGGCTTCCCTCTTGAAGCCAAGCCCATCCTTAATTGAGGGGTGTCTACCAATCGTGTAGGCATCCCTAGCAAATTTTAGTTTATCAAAATCACTTTTGCTAGCCTTAAGTTGGGCATTAAGACTAGCTAGTTCATCATTTAACTTTGCAATCGAAACTATGTGTTCACTACAAGCATCAATATCGAAATCTTTACATCTATTGCAAACAACATTTTCTACACAAGTTGTTGATTTACTAGCTATTTCTAATTTAGCATTCAAATTATCATTAATGCTCCTTAAGCTAGTAATTGTCTCATGGCAAGAAGATAATTCACAAGAAAGCATTTCATTTCTTTTAACTTCTAAAGCATGAGATTTTTGTGCTTCTACAAATTTGTCATGTTCTTCATATAACAAATCTTCTTGTTTTTCTAGAAGCCTATTCTTATCATTCAAGGCATCAATTAATTCATTAATTTTATCTACCTTGGTTCTATCTAGGCCTTTAAATAGACATGAATAATCTATTTCATCCTCATCACTAGATTCGTCCTCACTTGAAGAAGCATAAGTAGAGTCTCGAGTACATACCTTCTTCTCCCTTGCCATAAGGCATGTGTGACGCTCGTTGGGGAAGAGGGATGACTTGTTGAAGGCGGTGGCGGCGAGTCCTTCATTGTCGGAGTCGGAGGAGGAGCAATCCGAATCCCACTCCTTTCCTAGATGTGCCTCGCCCTTTGCCTTCTTATAGTTCTTCTTCTTCTCCCTCTTGTTCCCTTGGTCCTGATCACTATCATTGTCGGGACAGTTAGCAATAAAATGACCAAGCTTACCACATTTGAAGCATGAGCGCTTCCCCTTTGTCTTGGTCTTGCTTGGCTGCCCCTTGCGACCCTTTAGCGCCGTCTTGAATCTTTTGATGATGAGGGCCATCTCTTCATCATTAAGTCCGGCTGCCTCAATTTGTGCCACCTTACTAGGTAGCGCCTCCTTGCTTCTTGTTGCCTTGAGAGCCAGAAGCGGGCCCAGACATTTAAGATTGGGTATTCAAAAATTCAAAAGATTAAAGAATTTAGGGTTCTAATACTATTTTATGTAATACATTATTGACAAATTAGTGTTCTAACACTATAGATCACCAAAAACATGGGTATTCAATGAATACCCATGAATACCCTGTGGGCCCGCCCATGTTGAGAGCAAGGGGTTGCGGCTCGTTGATCGGACCATTCAAGGCGTCGTCCACGTACCTCGCCTCCTTGATCATCATCCGCCCGCTAACGAATTTTCCAAGGACTTCTTCGGGCGACATTTTGGTGTACCTGGGATTCTCACGAATATTATTTACCAAATGAGGATCAAGAACGGTAAAGGACCTTAGCATCAGTCGGACGACGTCGTGGTCTGTCCATCGCGTGCTTCCGTAGCTCCTTATTTTGTTGATAAGGGTCTTGAGCCGGTTGTATGTTTGAGTTGGCTCCTCGCCCCTTATCATCGCCGAACCGTCCAAGCTCGCTCTCCACCAACTCCATTTTGGTGAGCAAGGTGACGTCGTTCCCCTCATGAGAAATCTTGAGGGTGTCCCAGATCTGCTTGGCGTTATCCAAGCCGCTTACTTTGTGATATTCATCCCTGCACAATGAAGCTAGAAGAACAGTAGTAGCTTGTGCATTCTTATGAATTTGCTCATTAATGAACATGGGACTATCCGAACTATCAAAGTGCATTCCACTCTCTACAATCTCCCATATACTAGGATGGAGAGAGAATAGGTGACTACGCATTTTGTGGCTCCAAAATCCGTAGTCCTCCCCATCAAAGTGTGGAGGCTTGCCGAGTGGAATGGAGAGCAAATGTGAATTTGAACTTTGCGGAATACGAGAGTAGTCAAAAGAAAAGTTCGAATTAACCGGTTTCCTTCTCTCGTAGTCGTTGTGGTCGTCGTCCTTTTGGGAAGAAGTAGACTCATCGCTGTCGTCGTAGTAGACGATCTCCTTGATGCGCCTCGTCTTCTTCTTCTTCCCTTCCTTCCGTCTATGGCCCGAGCCGGAGTCGGTAGGCTTGTCGTCCTTCGGCTCGTTGACGAAGGATTCCTTCTCTTTATCGTTGATCACGATACCCTTCCCCTTAGGATCCATCTCTTCGGGCGGTTAGTCCCTTTGTGAAGAGAACGGCTCTGATACCAATTGAGAGCACCTAGAGGGGGGGTGAATAGGTGATCCTGTGAAACTTGAAAAACTTAAGCCACAAAACTTGGTTAATCGTTAGCACAATAATTGCCAAGTGGCTAGAGAGGAATCCTCAACAAAACACAATAACCAACAAGGATCAATCACAGAGATGGCATGATGGTTATCCCGTGGTTCGGCCAAGACCAACGCTTGCCTACTCCACGTTGTGGCGTCCCAACGGACGAGGGTTGCAATCAACCCCTCTCAAGCGGTCCAAAGACCCACTTGAATACCACTGTGTTTTGCTTGCTTTTTCTCAATCCCGTTTGCGAGGAATCTCCACAACTTGGAGCCTCTCGCCCTTACACTTGAAATTCACAAAGAGCACGGAGCAAGGGAGGGATTAGCAACGCACACAAGACACAAGAATCAGAGTGTCAACACGCACACAAGTCGCAACAAGAGCTCGCAACACAACTCAATGAGTTCACAACTCCACTAGAGCTCTATATGCTATCACAATGAAACGAATGCGCGAAATCGATGTCTTGGTGCTTAGGAATATTGTAGGAATGCTTGGTGTACTCCTCCATGCGCCTAGGGGTCCCTTTTATAGCCCCAAGGCAGCTAGGAGCCATTGAGAGCAATCTAGGAAGGCTGATCTTGCCTTCTGTCGACTGGCGCACCGGACAGTCCGGTGCACACCGGACACTGTCCGGTGCCCGATTTCCTTCCATAAATGGCACAGTCGACCGTTGGCAGACTGAGAGCCGTTGGCGCACCGAACATGTCCGGTGCACACCGGACAGACCGGTGCCCCCTTCTAGCCATTGGCTCGGCCACGTGTCCCGCGCAGATTGCGCGGCCGACCGTTGGCCCTGCCGACCGTTGGCTCACCGGACAGTCCGGTGCACACCGGACAGTCCGGTGAATTATAGCCGTACGTCGACGATGAATTCCCGAGAGCGACGAGTTCGCCTGTGAACGGCCCACCAGACAGTCCGGTGCACCACCGGACAGTCCGGTGAATTATAGCCGTACACCGCCGTCGAAGTCCCGAGAGCAACCTTTTCCCTCGAGCCAGCGTGGCGCACCGGACACTGTCCGGTGCACTACCGGACAGTCCGGTGCACCCAGACTGAGCAGACTTTGGCTGCTCGAGCCATCTCTTCTCTAACTCGATTTTTTCTGTTTCCAGCACTTAGACACAATACATTAGTCCATAAAACAATGTACTAAGTCTGAGAAACATACCTTTATCCTTGATTTGTACTTTGTCCACCATTTTACACTTAGGCACTTGTGTTGGACACTAAATCACCAAAATACTTAGAAATGGCCCAAGGGCACATTTCCCTTTCACTACGACATGGTACTCCTCCCCTCGCAGCACGACGACAACGACAGTCAATGGCTCGCCCCGCGGAGGCGACCTCCACGACGGCATCTCCCCGCGGCGGAAGAGGAACACTCGGGTCGTCCCCACCACCCTCCTCGTCGGAGGAGACAGAGACGGGGCAACCGTGGCCACGCAGGAGGCGGCACCTTATCGGCTGTCGGACCAGAGCGAGTCGACGATGCCGGCACTCCTCCAGGGGACATGTCGGGTGTTGTCCTCGCGCCTGAGACAACGACGAGCGTCGCTTCCCCGCAACGTGCCAGCCCCAAGCGAACTGATGACGCCAGCACCCTCGCGAAGGACCTGCTGGGCGTTAGCCTCGTACCTGAGATGACGGTGCGTTCCGTCCCCGACGCGACTTCACCACCATCCATCGACCAAGAGGTACCGTCCGTGTTCCACCCTGTTCCTTTTCGATTTAGCTTCGATCCACCTAGCGACCCCGCTTCGGTGAGCGCTTTCGCAAGGGCATATCCAGACCTTCCGGGGTTCCATATGTGGTCAACCTGGGACCGATTGACAACCGTTTCAACCTCCGGACCGGTGGGTTCCGAGGAAGAGGACGACCCCGACTTCGGTTGGGATTTCTCTGACCTCGGTGATCCCGGTGCCATGTGGGACTTCATGTCCGCATGTGACCACTGCCTCTCCGGTTGCTCTGACGATGGCCACAGCCTTGACGACGAGGGTTATGGCCCAAGTCGCGAATGTTTCCACGTCGATCAGGGAGATCACGACGAAGGCAACCACCTCAGTATGCCGAAGGTTGACGATCCCCCTAGGCCCGCATCTCGCGTTGACATCCCGCGGGAGCTAGCTGTGGTCCCAGTCCCTGCGGGGGGTCGGGACACACAGCTCGAGCAAATTCGTGAGATGCAGGCCAAGGTCGACGAGGAAGCAGGACGACTTGTGTGTCTCCGACAGAGCGTCGAGCAGGAGTGGGTAGGCCGAACACTCGCCGGAGGAGCCCGTCATCGGGCCCGGGACATCCACCGCCGTATCGTTGACAATTCCGGGGCAGCACTGCCCTCGGCCATCAGTGGGTCCGGTCCGGACCTAGCTGCAGCGGCGATGCTACTTCGAACCATGCCGGAGCCATCCACCACCGAGGGACGGCGTATCCAGGGCGAGCTCAAGGATCTCCTGGAAGGTGCCGCAGTTCGACGAGCCAAGAGATCTGCCTCCCGAAGGCGAGCTAACCCCTCGGAGCATCACGCGACGTCCTCCCGACGCATGCGGGAGGCCTCGGTCCATCCCGAGCGCACGCGGGACGAGGCACCTACCGCCCGGGATCGCCTCGGCAACGAGCATCACCATCACGACCATCAAGCCCGCCTCGAGGAGAAGGTGCGTCGGGGCTACCATCCCAGGTGCGGGGGACGCTGCGACAGTGAGGAGGATCGGAGTCCCTCGCCCGAGCCACTCGGTCCGCGAGTCTTCAGCTGAGCCATACGACGAGCGTCGTTCCCCGCCCGTTTCCGAGCCCCGACTACCATCACCAAGTACTCGGGAGAGACGAGGCCGGAGTTGTGGCTCGCGGATTAGCGGCTGGCATGCCAGTTGGGAGGGGCGGACGATGACAACCTCATCATCCGCAATCTCCCCCTTTTCCTCTTCGACGCCGCCCGGCCTGGCTGGAGCATCTGCCTCCTGCGCAGATCTCCGACTGGGACGACCTGGTCAAGGCTTTCACGGGAAATTTCCAAGGCATGTACGTGTGCCCTGGGAACTCATGGGATCTCTGAAGCTACCGCCAGTAGCCAGGGGAGTCCCTCAGAGAGTACATTCGGCGGTTTTCGAAGCAGCGCACCGAGCTGCCCAACATTACCGACTCGGATGTCATCGGAGCTTTCCTCGCCGGCACCACTTGCCGAGACCTGGTGAGCAAACTGGGGCGCAAGACTCCCACCAAGGCAAGCGAATTGATGGACGTCGCCACCAAGTTCGCCTCGGGTCAGGAGGCAGTCGAAGCCATCTTCCAGAAAGACAAGCAGCCTTAGGGAGAGCTGAAGGAAGACGCCCCCGAGGCGTTCGCCCAGCGTGGCACGAAGAAGAAGGCCAAGAAGAAGGCACAAGCGAAGCGCAACGCCGTTGACGCGAATCTCGTCGCTGCTGCCGAGCACAGGAACCCTCGGAAGCCTCCTAGAGGGGTCGGCGCGTTCGACAAGATGCTCAAGGAGCCATGCCCCTATCACCAGGGTCCCGTCAAGCACACCCTTGAAGAATGTGTCATGCTCCGGCGCTACTTCCATAAGGCCGGGCCCCCGGCGGAAGATGGCAAGGGCCAAGGCAACAACAGGAAGGAGGGCGACAAGGAAGAGGAGTTCCCGGAGATCCACAACTGCTTCATGATTTACGGCGAGTAGGTGGCGAACACCTCGGCTCGGCACCGCAAGCAGGAGCGCCGGGAGGTCTGCTCGGTGAAGGTGGCAGCGCCAGTCTATCTAGACTGGTCCGACAAGCCTATCACCTTCGACCGAGGCGACCACCCCGACTTTGTGCCAAGCCCAGGAAGGTACCCACTCGTCATCGATCCGATCATCGGCAATGTTAGGCTCTCCAAGGTCCTCATGGACGGAGGCAGCAGCCTCAACATCATCTACGCCGAGACCCTGGAACTCTTAGGGGTGGATCGGTCCGAGGTCTGGGCCGGTGCGACACCTTTCCACGGGATCGCACCAGGAAAGCGTATCCTGCCCCTCGGGCGGATTGACTTGCCCGTCTGCTTCGGAACTCCCTCCAATTTCCGAAAGGAAACCCTCACCTTCGAGGTGGTCGGGTTCCAAGGGACCTAACACGCGATGTTGGGAAGGCCGTGCTACGCCAAGTTCATGGCCATCCCTAACTACACCTACCTCAAGCTCAAGATGCCAGGCCCCAACGGGATCATCACCGTCGGATCCACGTACCATCACGTGTACGAATGCAACGTGGAATGCGTGGAGTACGCTAAGGCCCTCGCCGAGTCCGAGGCCCTCATCGCCGACCTGAAACGCCCCTCCAAGGAGGTGCCCGAAGCGAAGCGGCACGCCGGCAACTTCGAACCAGTCGAGGCGGTTAAGTCCGTCTCTCTCGACCCCAGCAACGACGCCAGCAAGAAAGTCCGGATCGGCTCCGAGCTCGACCCCAAATAGGAAGCAGTGCTCGTCGACTTTCTCCGCGCAAACGCCGAAGTTTTTGCGTGGAGTCCCTCGGACATGCCAGGCATACCAAGAGATGTCACCGAGCACTCACTGGACATCAGAGCTAGAGCCCGACCCGTGAAGCAGTCCCTGCGCCGTTTTGACAAAGAAAAGCGCAGGGCCATAGGCGAGGAGGTCCACAAGCTACTGGCTGCAGGGTTCATCAAAGAGGTATTCCATCCTGTATGGTTAGCTAACCCTGTGCTTGTAAAGAAAAAGGATGGGAAATGGAGGATGTGCGTAGACTACACTGGTCTAAACAAAGCATGTCCGAAGGTTCCCTACCCTCTGCCTCGCATCAATCAAATTGTGGACTCCACTGCTGGGTGCGAAACCCTGTTGTTCCTCGATGCCTACTCAGGCTATCACCAAATCAAGATGAAAGAGTTCGACCAGCTCGTGACTTCTTTTATCACACCTTTTGGCATGTATTGTTACACTACAATGCCATTTGGTTTGAAGAATGCAGGCGCCACCTACCAGAGGTGCATGAACCATGTGTTTGGAGAACACATCGGCAGAACGGTCGAGGCTTACGTCGATGACATCGTTGTCAAGACAAAGAAAGCCTCCGACCTCCTCTCTGACCTTGAAACGACATTCAAGTGTCTGAGAGCGAAAGGCGTGAAACTCAACCCCGAGAAGTGTGTCTTCGGAGTCTCCCGAGGCATGCTCCTAGGGTTCATCGTCTCCAAGCGGGGCATAGAGGCCAACCCGGAGAAAATCGCGGCCATCACCAACATGGGACCAATAAAAGATTTGAAAGGAGTACAGAGGGTCATGGGATGCCTTGCGGCTCTGAGCCATTTCATCTCACGCCTTGGCGAAAAAGGATTGCCCCTGTACCGCCTCTTAAGGAAGGCCGAATGCTTCACTTAGGCCCTCGAGGCCGAGGAAGCCCTCGAAAACTTAAAGGCACTCCTTACAAATGCACTCATCTTGGTGCCCCCCGCTGCGGGAGAAGCCCTCTTGATCTACATAGCCGCAACCACTCAGGTGGTCAGCGCCGCGGTCGTAGTCGAGAGACGAGAAGAAGGGCATGCACTGCTCGTCTAGAGGCCAGTCTACTTCATCAGCGAAGTACTATCCGAGACCAAAGTCCGCTACCCGCAGATCCAGAAGCCGCTCTACGCAGTGATTCTGATGCAGCGGAAGCTGCGACACTACTTCGAGTCTCATCCGGTTACTGTGGTGTCATCTTTCCCTTGGGAGAAATCATCCAGAACCGAGAGGCCTCGGGTAGGATAGCGAAATGGGCGGTGGAACTCATGGGCAAAACACTTTCATTTGCCCCTCGGAAGGCTATAAAATCCCAAGTCTTGGCCGACTTCCTCGCTGAGTGGACTGACACCTAGTTACCGACGGCCCCAATCCAACCCGAGCTTTGGACCATGTACTTCGACGGGTCACTGATGAAAACCGGGGCAGGTGCGGGCTTGCTCTTCATCTCACCCCTCGGAGAACATGTTTGTTACGTACTGCGCCTCCATTTCCCAGCATCAAACAATGTGGCCGAGTACGAGGCCTTGGTTAACGGCCTACGCATCACCGTCGAGCTAGGGGTTCGGCGCCTCGACGCTCGTGGCGACTCGCAGCTCGTCATTGACCAGGTCATGAAGAACTCCCACTGCCGCGATCGAAAAATGGAGGCCTACTGTGACGAAGTTTGGCGCTTGGAAGACAAGTTCTACGGGCTAGAACTCAACCATGTTGCTCGACGGTACAACGAAACCACAGATGAGCTGGCGAAAATAGCCTCGGGGCGAATGACGGTTCCTTCGAACGTCTTTTCCAAGGATATATATCAGTCATCCGTCCAAATCGACGACGCACCCGAGCCCGAGGAGGCCTCGGCCTAGCCTGAGGTACCCGCAACCGCCGAGGGCGAGGCCCTGCATGTCGGGAGGAGCGGAATGGGGTCACACCGGTCCCGAACTGGCAGACCCCATACCTGGAATATCTCCTCCAAGGAGAGCTGCCCCTCGACAAGGCCGAAGCTCGGCGACTGGCTCGGCGCGCCAAGTCGTTTGTTTTGCTGGGTGATGAAAAGGAGCTGTACCACCGCAGCCCCTCGGGCATTCTCCAACGATGCATATCCATTGCCCAAGGACAAGAGCTGTTACAAGAAATACACTCAGGGGCTTGTGGTCACCATGCAGCACCTCGAGCCCTCGTGGGAAACGCTTTCCGACAAGGTTTCTACTGGCCAACCGCAGTGGCCGACGCCACTAGGATTGTACGCTCCTGCCGGGGGTGTCAATTCTACGCGCGACAGACGCACCTGCCCGCTCAGGCACTACAGACGATACCTATCACCTGGTTGTTTGCTGTTTGGGGTCTGGACCTCGTCGGTCCCTTGCAGAAGGCACCCGGGGGCTTCACGCACCTGCTGGTCGCCATCGACAAATTCTCCAAGTGGATCGAGGTCCAACCCTTAACCAGCATCAGGTCCGAGCAGGCGGTGGCGTTCTTCACCAATATCATCCATCGCTTTGGAGTCCCAAATTCCATCATCACCGACAATGGCATGCAGTTCACCAGGAAAAAGTTCCTGGACTTCTGCGAGGACCACCACATCCGTGTGGACTGGGCCGTCGTAGCTCACCCGATGACAAATGGGCAAGTGGAGCGCGCCAACGGTATGATTTTGCAGGGACTAAAACCGAGGATCTACAACGACCTCAACAAGTTTGGCAAGCGGTGGATGAAAGAGCTACCCTCGGTGGTCTGGAGTCTGAGGACGATGCCGAGCCGGGCCACGGGCTTCACACCGTTTTTCCTAGTCTATGGGGCCAAGGCTATCTTGCCCACAGACTTGGAATATGGTTCCCTGAGGACAAAGGCATACGACGACCGGGGCAACCAGACCAGCCGAGAAGATTCCTTGGACCAGCTAGAAGAGGCTTGGGACGTGGCCTTACTACACTCGGCGCGGTATCAGCAGTCTCTGCGACGCTACCACGCCGGAAGGGTTCGGCCCCGAGGCTTCCAAGTGGGAGGCTTGGTGCTTCGGCTGCGACAAGACGCCCGAGGGCGCCACAAGCTTACTCCTCCCTGGGAGGGGCCGTTCATCATCACCAAAGTTCTGAAGCCCGGGACATACAAGCTGGCCAACGATCAAGGCGAGGTCTACAGCAACGCTTGGAACATCGAACAACTACGTTGCTTCTTCCCTTAAAATGTTTCAAGTCGTTCATGTTCCTCGTTTTCTTTACATACATAAATAAAGTCTAACCGTCAAGGAAGGATCAGCCTTGCCTCGACAAAGCCCGACCCTCCCTCGGGGGCTAGAAGGGGGGAACCCCCTCTGCATCAAAATTTCCTTCGGAAAAGTTTTCTACCAAGAAAAGTTTTTTACCAAAACAACTCTCGTGCCTTCCTACTATATCGATAACGGAACCCTGAAAACGAGCGGGAGAGACCTTAAGCGGCAAGGCCGACTGAGCCGAGGGACTCCTACGCCTCTGGGATACGGATACCTCACTCGTCACCTTCCACGAAAAGTAAGTCACGCTCGGATAAGCGGTTCTGCTATCGAACAAGTCCTAATGCTCGGGTAGAAAACAACTTTCGTGCTTTCAACTATATCGATAGCAGGATCCTACGAACGGGTGAGAGAGCACGTAAGTGGCAAGGCCGACCGAGCCGAGGGACTCCTATGCCTCCGGGATACAGATACCTCACTCATCACCTTCCGCGAAAAGTAACTCACGCTCGGATAAGCGATCCTGCTACCGAACAAGTCCTAACGCTCGGGTAGAAAACGACTTTCGTGCACTTTTCGACTATATCGATAGCAGGATCCTACGATTGGGTGAGAGAGCACGTAAGCGGCAAGGCCGACCGAGCCGAGGGACTCCTATGCCTCCGGGATACGGATACCTCACTCATCACCTTCCGCGAAAAGTAACTCTCGCTCGGATAATGCGATTCTGCTACCGACGAACAAGTCCTAAATGCTCGAAACAAGAGGAAAGAAAACATAGCTTTATAATCCGAACGCTAAATATGTTTAGGCCTCGGCGGCTGCAAAAAACATATGCATACTTCAGACACACTGTTCCTGCAGGCTCAAACATCGGCAGGGGGAGGAGCAGCACCCTCGGCGTTGTTTCCACCTTCGGCAGAATCTGGCCCAGCCTTAGACGGCGATGCGAGCAGACACCTCGGCCAACCGCTCCGTAGCCTCAGCCAGCTGTCCCCGAGGATCTCAGCCCGGCTCACGGCTTCGGCAGCTTGGCTCTAGGATTGGTCCCGCTCGCGGGTGATCTGGCCAAGCTCCAGCTGCCGCTGCCGCATCTCCTCGGCCTGGGAAGCCACCTGCTCCCGCGCCGAGAAAGCCTCTGTTCGAGCCGACACCGCCTCTATCCACGCCACCGCTGCCTTCAGCTTCGGCTCATCGCAGAGCGGCCGAAGGTTCTAAAACCGGGCGAAAGAGACCTTGAACGGCAAGGCCGACCAAGCCGAGGGAATCCTACGCCTCCGGGATACGGATACCTCACTCGTCACCTTCCGTAAAAAGTAACTCGCGCTCGGTTAAGTGGTTCAGCTACCGACGGGCAAGTCTCAAGGCTCGAAACGAGGAAGAAGCACGGCTTTATACTCAAATACCCAAATGATCAGGCCTCAGCAGCTACAAACAACAAACACACGTACTCGGGATAACTACGCTACGTAGATGTCGGCAGTGCCCTCGGCGGCTTTCTCGACCTACAACGGATATCTCAGTACAGGGATCAATCACATTTTGCTCTTACATTCCCTTACGAACGGGACTCCAGCTCCATTCCCGCAGGAATGAACTACCTCCATACCAGAGGGGCTGCGAGATAACGAGCTCCGACCGGCTCACCGGCGACCGCTGCATCAGCAGCGACAACGACCTCCGTCTCGGGCGGCTAGACAGCAGCAGCGATGGCCTCAGGGCAAACGCTACTGCTGAAGGGCCTTCGTTCACGTCCCTCACAGAGGACGAAAACCAGCCATTAAAGCCAAAGAGCCGGAGGCCTGGGGCGCAGGTGGTGCTGACGGTCTCGTCGGCGGTGACGACCGCTTGTGCAAGAGGAAGCCTCACCTATGGCGACCACCACCTCAGCATCGATGACAGTGGCCACCTACCCACCAACACCACGCCGGCGAACAGCGGCCGCCCCAAAGCGCACCGGTAGGTTCTCACTCCCGTTCTCGCCGAGGCCGTCCTAGAACACGAGTACTGCCCTCGCGGCGTACGACGTGTTGAGCGACCCTCCGGTGCAGCCGACGGTGCAAGGAGAACCTGGACGTGGCCGGCCCGCGCGCGGCACGACCACCGCCCGCGTGGAGGACGGAAAGCTGCACCCTGGCCAGGGAGCAGCAGTTCGCCTTCCCCCGCATGGCTGGAGGACGTCACCTCTGTAGGGCTGGAGGATGCCCTTCCCCTCCGAATGCTGGAGGAAGAAGCGGGTCACCAGCCCACACCGGAGGCCGAACCTAGCTCGGTGCGCTCCTACGCCTCAGCCCGGATGATGAAGATCCTTGAAGCTGAGGGCGGGGCGGAGGCTGCAGCCCGACTTGCTTCTCCCCACCACAAGGCTGATGATCATCCCTACGGATGACCATTGGTGAGGGACTGCAGCCGGGCTGCATGATGAAAATCCTTGAAGCCGAGCGACGACTGGAGAGTGCCAACCCCCATAAGGTCGCGCTTCTCAAACAGCAGCAAGAAGAAAGCCACACAGGTGCGCCCCATCTGGGGACACAGAAGGTTGAAGGGAGCGATACAAGAGAGGAGTGCGAAGGCATGGCCACTGCCCAGGGGATCGATCCCCTTTTATAGGCAGATCTCCTCACTTGTGCCCCCAAGCGTCACGGGCAAAGTCTCCACCGACGTGCTCCAGGGTTCCCACCCCACGACACGGGGGCCAGGTCCCACACGTCATCAGAAATGACCCGAGACGCGAAGGAGGCAAACCGCCGCACGCAAAGCATGAAACCGCCCTGCGGTTATAAGCGTTCCCTCATCCTCGCCGGAACCAACGGACGAAAGGGCGAGCCGCCACGCAGGGAGCATGCAACCACACCGCGGTTATGCACCCCTTCGGCTTCGTCGCATCCGGTGGACCAAGCATGGAGGCCCGGTCCCACATATCATGTAACCGGCGCCACGTCACTACGTGCAAGGAAACCGCACCGCCACCTGCGCCAATGCTGCGCCTTCTCGATTGCGGAACCAGTGCCATGACTCGAGGCAGCCCCGCGTGTGACCCAACAGTACCAATTAAGAGCAGCGGTCACGGGTCAGTCAGCCGCGGGGGGAGGCGCGACAGTTGATATGGCCAAAAGCGGATCGGTGATAACTGCTGCAGCAGACGAGCGGAAGCAGCGGTCAAATCACCCCTAGGCTCGCGTCCTTTCCTGAAGCAGCAGAGGAGCCCTCTCCCACGGCGTAAGGACGACGCGCCCGTGCCCCGTTCCTCGAACGGCCCGCGCACGCGCAACAAACGCCCCGCGAATCACCCGCCCCGTTGCATTAACTCCTTGGCAGAGCAAGCGACATCGTTGGCAGGCGAAGCAGGCGACGTTTCACCTCTACCATAATGGCCGCGTCAAAAAAGGTGCGCCACGACTTTTAAATTCATATCCTTTTCCGTTTCCTCTCTCCCTCTCTTGCCACAGGGACCGAGAAAGGGGATATTTCGAAAAGGATCCTTCTCCGCGAAGGAAACGACCCCCCGAGCCCTCCTACTGATCAGGGGTTCGAAGGTTACGCCCTGTGGGGTTCGACAGCCGCCCCAGAGCACTCAGGCTCCGCGTCCATTACTGATCAGGGGTTCGAGGGCTGGCCCCTCGGAAGGGTTCGACAGCCGCCCCAGAGCACTCGGGCTCCGCACCCATTACTGATCAGGGGTTCGAAGGCTGGCCCCTCAGAAGGGTTCGACAGCTGCCCTAGAGCATGCAGAGTGAGGGATGACCCTGGGTACGTCCGTTACATGGCTGAGGCTCGGGCTAAGCTCCTGAGGTACCCTAGGACATTTTCGAGACTAGCGGGAACGATTTGTAATGGAATCCCACCGGAGGGAGGCACCAAGCCCTCGGACCCTATCGAAATGGATCCGAGTCCAGCAAATCCCCTGCAGGTACTTTTGGAGCGCGCCTCTGGGCCACTAGCCGACCCCTAATGAACGGGGCACGGGTGTCCACTCGGATCACCCGTTAGCAACTCACTGGAAACACCATGATCGGTACCCTCCAAGGGTAACATGGCGCTTCCCCCCCCTTCCTCCTTGCGAAAAGGCGACGAAGGGGCGTATAATAAAAGTCGAGACAGTCCTTGATCATCCTCTCGCTCCGTGCAGAGGCTCGGGGGCTGCCCTCGCACTCGACTGCGGCCAAAACTGTTGACAGCGTCAACAAACCAGCTCAAAAACTCGAGGCCTGACCATGCACCCGGGCTGCGGCGAGGCCACATGAGGGAACAACCATGCCGACCGAGGCATTACAACACGAATTAAGACCTCAGAGGAGTCAAACCACTCCTCTGAGGCCTCGGGGGCTACACCCGGCGGGTGCGCTCGCGCGCACCCACCGAGACGAAACATAACCGAGAAAGGCTAGTCCCCTTGCAAAAATCCGGCAGAGCCTCCAAGCGAGTGCCTGCACTCCCTTCGAGGCTTAGGGGCTACTGTCGGGTACCGAAATTAGGGGTACCCCAACACTCCTAAACACGGCTCGAAAACACCTTTAGAACAAACCATAAAGGCTTACAGTTCGGGTCAAAGTCAAAGCTTCATCTACCAAGGGACGCGATCTCGCCTCGCCTGAGCCCGGCCTCGGGCGAACAGTGGTCCCGGACAAGTTCACGTCTCGCCCGAGGGTCTCCTCAGGCAGTGAGCGCACCCTCGGCTCAGCCAAAGGCAAGCCTTGTCGTGCAAGCGACCTTGGCCAAATCGCCTTACCATCCGACCGTATTGCATGTGCATTTAATGCTGGGATCGCCTGACACCTTATCTTGACACGCGCGCCTCAGTCGGCAAGGTCGAAGTGACCTCAGTCACTTCGCCCTTTCACTGACCGATCTGACAGGAAAACAGCGCCGCTCGCCCCACTCCGGCTGCTGTGCCAACCACCCAGGTGAAACCGACAACGGTCAAGTTCAGCCTCGGGCGCAACAGGAAGCTCCGCCTCGTCCGACCCTAGGGCTCGCCCTCGGCCTCGGCCTCGGCCTCGGGAGGAGATCTCTGCCTCGCCCGACCCCAGGGCTCGGCCTCGGCCTCGGCCTCGGCCTCAGGAAGAGTCACGTCCTCGCTCGACCCTGGGCCTCGGCCCCAGCCTCGGTCTCGGAGGAGCCGCCACCTCTCCCGACCTCAGGCTCAGATCGACCGCGCCACAAGGGATACATCATCACACTACTCCTGGCTAGCTCAGGCTACGAAGGAATAAGACCGGCGTCCCATCAAGCTTACGCCGGTGATAGGCAATCATGGTGTTTCCGTGACATCGGTGGTTCTCAAGCTCCCTACGGAAGCAAGGAGATGTCAGCAGGATCCATGCAGCGCCAACAGCTGTGCTTCTACAGGGCACATGCACTTCTCCGACGGACACGTCAACACGTGCATAGCGACCAGACACTTCCCCGCTGGCCACGTAGCGCATAGCTACACCCCCATTGTACAGCTAGGCCATCTCCTTATGTCTATAAAAGGGGATGTCTAGGGGAAAGGAGGGGAGGGACGAACGTACGAGCGTACGAATACACGAACGCGCGACAAAGGGACGGGAGAGGACGAGCAGGGCTAGACCCTCTCTCTCTCTCGCCCTCTCGTACTCACCCTCTCGCTCTCGCCCTCACGCAACGCTTGTAACCCCTACTACGAGCACCCTGGTGCAGGATAATACAAGGCTCATTCCCCCCTTGTGTTCCATCTCGCACCAACCCATCTGGGCAGGGACACGCAGCGACAAATTTACTCGTCGGTCCAGAGACCCCCCCGGGTCTGAAACCCCGACACATATTTTGTAGGATCCATGAGCCATCATCAGAAGAACACAAACCATGTGCGGACAATAAATAAAGTATTAACACACCCAAATTATGTTCAGTCCTTAGCTACAAAAAACTAACACCTAAAACAACACAGGAACAACACAATAATTTTTGCAATGACAGAAGGATGGATGACAGGTACATAGAAGTGGTAGAAGCATACCGAGTCGACACCGTGGTAAGAGAAAGGCCATGTTGATAGGCGATGCTGAGCCATCGAACAGGTACCATAGACAATAAATCAGGGACCCCATCCCTCGCCTCCTCACTTCCAAGGTTTCGTAGAGCAGGAAGGGAATGGAAGAGGCGGGCATACCTGTTCGTTGTTGGAAAAGGACACGACGAGTACCTGGACATCTAGAGGCGAAATAAGTAGTATACCGCTAGATACATATAGGGAGAGAGCATGCAAGCGAAGAAAAAAGTCTAGCCGGAGCAACTCCAAACCGAGAGACACCCACACCAGGCGTCAGTCCGAGAAGGGCGAGAGAATGTGACTTCCTTCCTAGCCCTGGACCCGCCGAGGCGACACAACACCACCACCAACTCTATAGCATATGCCGACTACTGCTGCGCTACATGCCTTGTTTGTCTAATATCTTAGACCTAGTCTCTTCATCACCAAGATAACATAAGCATGGCAAGCGCCACCGTGTCCTCCTTGGCGGTACGCATCGAAGAAAGGCCAGGAGCAGATCGACTCGCTCCGTACCCGCGTCGACGAGCATCGGTCGGCTCGTGGCTGCGACCGTGGGTGGGGGCAATAGGTTGGGGAGGAAGAACAGGGCGAAGGGCCAGGAAGATGAACGGGACGTCTGACGACGACGAAAACGATGGTGCGCGCATGTTGTGAAACGTCCTCGTGGATGTGCAATAGCTACTGCATGGGTCGGTGTCGAGGCTGGTGTTGGATGAATACGGGGGAGGAGGCGCCTGTTCTCATATCCTCTACCGAGAATGGGGTGGCGCAGAGGCGGAGACATGAGGGGAGAGAGAAAAGAAGCATGATGGCGAACGAGGTGGCGACAACTAGGGCAAGGACCATCATTATCGTGCAGAGGTATAGATGGCCAAATGAGACGTGTTTGGCTGGCCGGCCCGAGGCACGATGTAAACCTAGTACAGAGTTCCCATGGCATATCATTGAGAATATTAAAGGAACCCTTTGGGTTGTGTGATTTATTCATAAGACATGTTTTATTGCAAATAAATACTAAATACAAACATATGAACTCGTGCATCATGCTGGACTTCTTTTGCTTGTGCATTGAATGATAGTAATAGTGTCTCTAATGAAAATATAATAATGATTTGAAATTTCAGATTTATCCCAAAGGCACAATTTAGGAAAAATAGGAAGTGGCAAAAAAAGGGGGAAAGAAGGAAATAATATAAAATATAAAACAAAATTTATAAACAAATAAACTCAACCATACTGGTATGATTAGAATCTATTTTTAAAACTGAGCACAAAATTGAAAGTCATACTTGAAATTCAAACTGGGAATTGAAAATAAGAGAAGAAGAAAATCAGAGAAAAAGAGAAAAGAATTCTAACCTAATTGGGCCGTGTACTCCCATTTCGGCCCAACTCGGAACTGCGCGCTGCACGCTAGGACCGACAGGTGGGGCCCACAGGACAGGCCTTTTCCCACACAAGCGTTGCCCCCTGCTGCTCCCACGGGTGGGGTTGCCTTGTCAGCCGCTCCGCGCGCCTCCCCCTCGACTCAGTCACTGACCTTTGGGCCTACCGGTCAGGTCTGGACTTGGTCCTCACCCGTATGCCTCACGCGGCGCCCGCGGGCACGGCGGGTCTCATGGCCGCCATGGCCGACCTGGGTGGGGGTTGTTGCGTCGGGTGATCGTGTGGGTCCTGGGAACCTTGCCTCATGGGTATATATGTGAACGACTTGGCCATGCACGACCGGATGTGAAGCGGCGAGAAAGAGGGAGGCATACAGAGAGGGAGAGAGATCTAGGGCCGCCGCCGGCAACCCGCGTTCTTACGAGTGCCACGGCTAGGATTGTCGCCCCTAGGGCTCTGGCGGGGTCTAGCATCGTCGCGTGCTCGTCGAATCGTGCGGTGGTGGCCGGACCGGCCCTCAATTTCTCAACGTCGACGCAACGCCGCCGCTGCTCCGCTAGCTGTCGCGGGCAGAGCTCTCCGTTCCACCAGAGCCGGTTAGTATCCTCCCAGTCGGTTCAATACATCCCCCTGTGCGTGTATGCAGTAGTGATGAGGAATTGGGCACTCCAGGGTCGGAGTTATCCTCGCCGGAGCATAGTCTGGCACCGCGGCGCGGTTCCCAGTCATTCGCCGCGGAGGCAGGGAGGAAGACGGGCTCTGTACTGTTGGATGTGTGATCAGTGGTCGAGCGTGGATCATGTTCCCATTTAATCCGGACCATAGAGTTTAGATCCAAGGGTCGGATTCTGTTACTTCAGCGTGATTTAATCTGAGCGCTTGGGTGGATCCAACGGCTGAAGTCGGCCCTTACCCCTTCGCCGAGCCATAATTGCAAAAGAGACCCTAGAAAACTCTTTTATCAACCAGCTGTCCTATGCGCTGTTCCCTGAGCCTTAGGTATCTTACCCCGAGGCCCCTAAGTTCTTTGTAAATAGTGCGCCCAGTCCAGTTTGGTATTTAACCCGAGAATTTAAATTATAAAATGGATTTTAATATATAAATATACCCTAGAACTTGTATAAATCATAGAAAATCCATTTTTAGTCCAAATTGATCCATTCCACTTTCTAAATTTTTATAATTTTATTCTCTATCACTTAGAGCCTCTGTTTTGTCATGAAAACGGTAATAAAAATAATTTCTCACTTAATCCTATTTCAACCACATAAAACCTTTGGAAATTCATATTTTAAAATCTATAACTCCAAAAATTATGATTCCTGTTCCTAGTATTTTATTTCAATGTGTAGATTATTACTGTGTATTTTGTTTACATGTTTGGTGTGATGTTAATTTTCTCTATATGCACTGTGCTTGTTTGTATTGTGGCGAATAGAAGAGCCCGTGCCCGAGGATCCTGGTGAGCAGCAGATAGAAGTAGCTGAGCAGGAGCTCATTGAAGGCAAGTTGTGCCCTTGACCACTTTTTACCCAATAATATTCTTTAATATCACTTATTCATACATAGGTTAATTTTGATGGGACCCGATAGGTCACCCTAGATTGTTTATATCATTACCTTGTTTACCCCTGAATCACTTGGGTAGTTTGCTATTGCTTTACATGGTTTTGGGATAATCATTTATTACATCTATGTTCCAATTCTTTTTGTTATTCTATTTATGTTCATGTTAATTGGAACATAGAGCTTAACTTGAGAAACACGTGCCACCACAAGGGTTTAATGGGACGCCCTTGACTGACTAATTAGGAAAGCTAGTGGAAGACTAGCTTACCCGAAAGGGGCAAGGGCAGTAGGGGAGTTGCATGCAAGGAGGTTCTCGGGTTGATTTAGCTGTGATGGCGGTCAGACGGGGGATTCTTGCAAGTGCTCTTCCCATAAACTGTAGCGGGTTTTCGGAAGCTAGTGGAAATTTGTAAAGGCCTCGTAGTGTTGCCCTGCCTCGCCTCCTAGGTAGAGGTGTATGGGAGTCGTGACCCCTTGGCAGATGGGTAACATGACTTGTGGGTAAAGGGTACAACCTCTGCAGAGTGTAAAACTGGTATACTAGCCGAGCTCACGGTCATGAGCAGCTCAGGACTCTCTGATGATTAAGTTATGGAGCTTAAATTCAATTTTGTCATTTGCATTGCATGGGTTTATTATTAATTTTGTTCAATTACTTTATTTAAGGTTTGGTATTTACTTACACTTAGTAACTGCTAATAAAATTTTTACCAACTACTTAAAAGCAATGCTCAGCTTTAACCCCTGTCATTGATTAGCCTTACACATCACATGAACTCCCACCTTTGTGAGTTCATGTCCACTGGTTCCCCACAACTTGTTGAGCTATGATCATGAGTAAGCTCACCCTTGCTGTCTCACACCCTCCCCCACAAGAGAAGAGCAGGTGGTTCAGGAGGAGCCACAAGACGAGGAGTTTGATCTGATCTAGGTGGTGTTTCTCAGTTAACATTGGCGCCAACGACGATCCTTAGTTTGTTTTATATTTATCTTTTATTTTGTAATAAGACTTCCGCTTTGTAATAAATACTCTGATGTTATTGTGACATTTATCTCTATACACTCTGTTATTATATATGTTGTCTTCTTGGCGCATGTATGAGATGCACCTGGCTTTGTTCCTTAAAGCCGGGTGTGACACACGACCTATTTAATAGTGCCTAGGCCTGTCTGGCACGAGCGTCATGTCGTGCTTGGGCCGCAGCCTTGGCCCGTAGTACTGGCCCGGTTTGACACGATTATATTTTTTATTTTTTTAAAAAATCGTATATACATATGTACAATTTATATTCAATATTGAAAACACCTAAACATGATGTTCTATAGTTAGACAGCTTCATCTAGTGTCTCTCGTCAGGGCGTGGGTTTGAACCTCACCTGCTGCACCGTTTTTTTAACATTTTATATTGATTTAACTAAATGGCCCGATGGGCTAACGACCCGGCCCGGCATAGTCAGCAGGCCGGCGTGCCGTGCCTAGGCTAGAGATGCGGTCCGCGGGTGTCTGGTCCGTGACAGACTGTTGTTTGGCCATCTATATGCGGATGACGGGCCGCTGTTTGACTATCTATATGCGGAGGTGTATTTTGGGACGTGGAGGTTGGTTGCGCGAAGGGACCAGGTGTGGTTAATTTGAAATAGATGTAAGAGGTTATTTGTAAAAAGATTATACGGGACAACCGTTGAAATTGATGCTTTAATATAGTATATATTGTAGAGGAAAAAAAGAAAACAGACCTCCAATAGCTCTCTACCTGCACCCAATTCATTTCGCACGCGTAAACTTTGCTTCTCTTTGCGCATATTTACTTTAATATAAAAGATTATTTGTAAAAAAATAACGCGGGACGATTGTTGAAACTGGTTAGTATAGATTATAGAAAAAAAAACAGACCTTCGATAGCTCGCTAGACCAGGACCCAATTCATTCGCACGCGTAAACTTTGCTTCTCCTTACGCGTCAGACTGTGTTCAGCGGTTCCCCTTAAATTTCTCCCCCTATATCCCACTCATGTGCCACGTCAGCGTTCCCATCCCCCTATATCTCCAACCTGTACAGCGGTTCCCCCTAAATCATTCCCCTATACTAGAGATGTCAATGGGGACCCGATACCCGATAACCCATGGGGAATTACCCTATTAGGGTACGGGTATGGGACAAAAATTGTCTCCATGGGTATGGATATGGGACAAAATCTCCACCCATTGGGTAAACGGGTATGGGTTTGGGAAGCAATAATCCGAACCCGATTACCCATGGGTATTTCATACGCGTACACCTGTCCTGTTTGTATGAATGAGTTGAGGCCGAGTCGGCCATCAAACCCGGCAGACTCCATTTCTTATATTGGTCCCAAGTACTGATTTCTTTTCTGATGGATGAATGGATAATGATTCATGGATGAGTGCTTGCCAATGTGATGATATATGAAATCTGGATAGTTTATGCTAGATGTTAGTACCTAGTTATTCCTTAATTAGGGATGGGGACCCATTGGGGACCCGAAACCCGAATGGGGATGAGTATGGGATGAGTTTTGTACCCATGATGGGTATGAGTATGGGTATGAGGATGTATTAAACATGATGGAGATGAGTCTGGGAAGCTATAACCCGATGGGGAATTACCCATTGACATCTCTACCCTATACCCACTATAATCATAAAAAACCATTTTCTATACCTATTCACTATCTATTATCAATTTTTATCAACTAACAAACACTATAAAGCACAAGTACCGAGTGAAGGGGTGCGGCTAGTGCACCCCCACATGTGGCGCTCGCATGTGCTCTCCCTTCAACTTTTGCGCGTAGGGAAGGCTAAAGAGGGTACCGCTGCAGCGTTTTTGGCCTCCTACCTGGCTACAGTGGTAGCGGAGGGGGCACCGCTGAACAAAGTCTCAATGTGGTTGCTCTCAATCTCGACACATTTTCTTTTCCCGCGATATTCTCTGTTTTCGCGCCTTCATCAGGTGTGCAGGTCGGGAGGCGGAGGCCGATGGTGTTGCTGGGAGTGCTCGTCGACGTTCCAATCTGACGAAAAAAGGAATTTTCTTTTTCTATTGCAGTCAACAAACTGACGAAAAAATAAATTGGTTCTACAAAATATGGATTTATTATATTTATCAAATTGCAAGACTGGCAGGCGGCGGCAGGTCTTTTCAGTCATAGGCAGTGGCGAGATGCATCTCGGATTCCTTGGCAAGATGACTGTTTTAAATAGTTTTGTGAGGAAAACAAGGAACTGTTGGAGAAGCAGTGCACTAAACTACTTAGAGCATCTCCAACAACGTGACCTATAAAAATGCCTTATAATTTAAAAATAAGTAAATTTTATAGAATTTAGGGCACCAACAAAACACTTCACTCCAACAGTAAAGCCCTAAATCTAGATTATAGGGCAGCCCACTACGGTGTAGTATATTTGAGGCACTTGAGAAGGTGCCCTATAGTTTTTTGACAAAATTTGTTGAATTGAGGCACTGTTGGAGTGGTTTTTCTTGTGTAGAGCCCTATATTTCAATTTGAGTCACTAGTTTGAGACATTGTTGGAGATGCTCTTAGGGCTTGTTCGGTTCTACTCCAATCCATATGGATTGAGGTGGATTGAGGGCCTGTTCGGCAGCTCAGGACTAGGCTAGGAACAGCTACAAGTCAGGATTAAGTGGATCCGGCCATTTCACTTGTTCCGGACATATAATTAATCCGACTGAAATGAATCAAGGGAAACAATTTTTATCTGTTTGGTAGCAAAGGATTAAATCCTATCACTTCAGTTGAAATCCAATTTTCAGCCACACACAATGTCACAAACAAAACTCAAAAATTGCTACACCAACAGAAACAAAGCAATTTCATGAATCAATCTGAGCTTGTAAGCACGTCACCTGTCCAGCAAAAGCTTCTGTTTTGGACGGCATCCTACAATAGGGCACCAACAGCAGACTTGGTACGTGGTAGTAAAGCCAAAATAGTTTTAAAACAACAAAACATGTCAAATAAATTAGTCCTGCCAAATAAATTATAGTCTTGCCAACAAACGCAAAGAACACTCTTGATAGACTGACATCTTCAACAGCTAAGAGATAGAACAGATGTGCTAAGAAAAAACATCACTTTAGAACTAAGCATGTCAGTTCAAAATAAGAAACCTCCATATGTGCTAAGCATCACCGATTGATCACCCAAACCTGTCCAAACAAATGGAACAATTAGATTGGAATATAAAGGCCCAAGTGAATATGGTTGAGTGGAAGGTAAAGACACAAATATCATACCTACTAAGCCATCTCATTTCTTAGCCAAATCAAAGCTGATTCTTGATCCGCTTCACATGCACATATGAAAGTCTCTCTATTCTCTTTGCTCTTGGTGAGGACTGAATATGCTTTTGCCTTCTCCAGTTTGGTCACTTCTTCCATTGTGTTCAGAACTGATATGCACCTTTTGATGGAGAAATCTTCACTTTGAGCTGCCTCCTTTTCTCTTGTCTCCTTTTCTCTTGCTTCCTTTTCTCTTGCAGCTTCATGTTCTACTTGCTTGCTCCTCATTTCTAGGTATTTGTTCATCATATTTTCTATGTTGTCAGTCTTTCTAGGCTTCTTTGGTTCCTTTTCTTGCTTGTTTCTTGACGCAGCAGGTCTTCGCTGTCCACTTTCTTCATCTCGTGACAGAGTATTAGCCCTTCCTTCAAGCATATCTTCATTCCTTTCAGTGAGTGCATCATCAACTTCATCATCTATATCATGAACAACATTCAGATCAAAGCCTTGTGGTCCATCTCCTGCATCCTGAAGTTGCTCATTCGGTTCTTCCTCTTGCGGTGCCTCAAGAGAAGTGCAATTCCAAGTCCCTTCAGCCAATTGTCCTACACAATAACAAAGAGATATAAACTTAGCAAAAATATGTCTCTACCTAGAGCACAAGTGGAAAGAATGGGACATTCAGAAGGATCATACTGAAATCAGAAGTTAAAATATATTATATATTTCAGTATGATGTTTGGAAACTTACCATCATAAAGCTCTCCCAAAGCATCAAAGAGCGGGAAGGTTGCCTTGTTGTTGTTAAACTTCTTGATTTTAGGAAATGTTTGCACAATTAAAAAAACATTGATCAAATACGAGATTATCATTATAAGGTTATCCTACATAACTAATTTGATAATTGAATTTCAAGAAATCAACTTACCACCATGAGATTCTCCCACAAAGCTGGTGGTCCTTCAACCATATTCCTTTTCTCATTCCAGGTGGACCCACTCTGTTGCTTTGCTGCTTTGAGCATCTTGTAGTCTCTCTTCAGCTGACCTTCTTTATCCTGAATTTGAGACTTTGTAAAGGAGACATACTTGTTCCTCACATGAAACTCCTTGACCATTCTATTCCACCCTTCGAAGTTCCAACCATTGTCACCTCTATATCCACTTTCTTTAAATTCATGGAGAATGTCAACAAGAGACCTCTCAAGGCCTGGATTCCAATCCGCTCTTTGTTTCACTACTACATAAACAATGGTCACACATCAGTAATACAAAACTTACAAGAAAGCATGAAGAAACATTGAACACAATACCTCTTGGAGAACTTCCACTCTTTTTTGCCCCACTGCATTTAGGGGAAGTCTTCTTTTTAGTAGCACTTGTTGTAGGAATGAACCTACGCAACTTTGGGGAACCACCTATGTTGAACCTTGGGGAGCCTTTTCCAACCATAGCTTTTTAAAGAAAAAACTTATTACATTTTACAATACTACTAACTTAAAGTGTTGTTTTACATGTTACAATACTACTAATTAAATTATTACAACTTATTCAACCACAAAAATACTAATTTAGATGTTGTTGGTATTGAGCCCACATTTCTTGGGCGATGGTATCTCTTAAAGCATTGCCTTGTGTAGTGCCTGGGTCACTCATTTGATCACCACTTGGTAGAGCAACAAAGTTTGATGGATCAATATTATCCGGCTGATGATCTAACCAATCCTCATCACCATGAAGTGATCGGATTAGATTGTGGAAGATGGCAGCAGCTATAGGTATCTTCACTTGGTTTTCCAGTGTGTGGAACGTGGCAACTTTGAGAATGGGGAAGCACTTTTTAAGCACCCCAAAGCCCTTTCCACATGGTTCCTCAGAAGTGCGTGGCGATGGTTGAAGAGCTCCTTTGGGTTCTGTGGTCTTCGATGTCTAGCCCCAAATTCCTTCAAGTGGTACCGAGCTCCTCGGTATGGAGCAAGAAAAGATGGAGTATTTGCATACCCTCCATCAACTAGATAGAATTTTCCTGGAGGTACCTAGAAACCCTTGCTCATAGCTGATCTTAGCACTCTAGAATCTGTGGCCGATCCCTCCCATCCACTAGAAACAAAAGTGATATTGAGATCGAAATCACATGCCACCATCACATTTATGCTTAGTGTTCCTTTCCGATTTCGAAAAGGAGAATGTTTATCGGGAGATATGGAAATAGGAATGTGAGTTCCATCAATGGCACCAAGACAATTCTTGAAGAATGGATAGAATCTAGGATTATCTTGGATTTTTTGATGCACTTGATTAGGATCAGGAGGCTGAATGAAGCGATGAGATAGGACAGGAATGACCTTATTGAAGAAGTGGTTGATGTGATGATGGAAGGTGTCATTACTGTGCCCAAAATACACTTGGAGATCCTGATATGAGGCGTTGCGACTTAGCATGTATAAGAAGAACCCCAACTTCTCCTCGACTGTGATCCTTGTATCAACAATGATCCTTCTCCTTCTAAGATAAGTTGCAAGCTCTCTGAAGATGTGTGGTTCCATCCGAAATGTAACTTGACAGTTCTTGACATGTCCCTCGAGGAGTCGACGAACCTTAACCTCGCCTGTCTCATCTGAGGTATGACGTTTCTTCTTTTGTCCCCCACCTCTTGTAGAACCCATCAGATATAAGGCGGGGAAAATAAATATCATCATGTCATCATCTTCTTCTTCCCTCCTCTTTCTAATACGATCCCGCAATGAGATACTCATTGTAGAACTAAATAATATAGACTTGTCGTCAGATATAAGCTGAATATAAAAACAGAATTAAAGCAAACCATGTATAGACTAAAAAGTACAAGTAATAAGGACTAAAGCAAACTACTACGGACTAAAGCAAACTATGTATACATAGACATAATTCAGTACCTTTTGGAGTTGGTACCGAATCCCAAGAAGGAGGAGGTTCGCCTTCCCCAACTCTAATCGGTGTTGTAGGGATACATGTAACAAAACTGAAATAAGGAGCTGACATACATGATCCTAAAGTGTACAATTAATTCATGAAGTAATAATTCTCTGAGGGACTCAAACACATGAATATAGGCACACAAATGAATCAGGACAAATGAAAAAATATTTATACAAAAAGCGAATGATTATGGATGCAACAAATGGAGGTCTGTGAGGTTCATATTTAGCTCAAAAATTGGATTCTGTTGAATAATATACTAGATAAGGTTGTGCACAAGCACAAACAAATAAGCACCGCTAAGAAAGGCCATATTGATCTTCTTCAATGCATTGTATCCTGGTCTGTTTTTCCTGTCTTCTTCAATGCATTGTTGGATGGCAGTATACACTTCTATAACCAAAAAATTCTAGTGCTAGGCAGCTGTATGAAATTATAGCATATATTACTACATAAAGTGAGCAATATATAGTAGCAAAGATAAAGATGAAACAACTCGAATTACGAACTAAAAAGGGGAGATTTGGCACTAAAGCAGAGGCATAATTCGGAAGTCAATGTCTGAAGCAAATTCACATTCGCGGAGCCTGAACAAGATGACGACAAGACTTGCTAAGTGATCTCAGCCTCTCAGGTTCCTTGCGTTCCTAAAGTCGGTGTGACGATGGTGCAGGAGTTTTCACAAAGGGACTTGAAGTACCAAATCATGCTTATCGTCCAAGTTTTTTCCCCTTTTTTGTGAAAGACTTTCTTCGAAGCTTTGACAAAGGGACTTGCAGTATCAACTTGTCAGTCAATTCTCTTCGGTCATCTCCATATCAAAACATGATCGATCAGTTTTGTAGGAAAAAGAAGGCAACAAAAAAGGGTGGTAAAGCTCACTGGCAGATGGATTGCATCGTAGTGTTAGGCAGGCGCCATTGACTTCACTGGGATTTGGTCGTCAGTGTTTGTTGTGGCACCCTGTACGTCTCCCCGGATAGGAGGAGCAGTAGCCTGACATGCGTGGGATTAGCATGGTTATTTGGTCTCTGAGCAGTACGCAGTGAGCAGGCAAGAGTTTTCGTGGTACGGCAGCTGCGCTTCGTGTTCCCTAGACTGGAGAGCAGACACACATGATGACGGCGAGGAGCAGTAGCATGGTGAGGAGGCCGCCAGAGGACCCCCACACGCGGTGGATCCAGACGAGCACCGCCAAGCCCAAGAAATGTGGCTTGCAAATTTCTTGTAATAATTTCTTGGTTGCCAAGCCAAGGAGGCAGCCACACCGCCGGCAGCCACAGCGCCACACGCGGTGGATCCAAACGAGGAAGGGGTGCATCTAGGGCTTGGAGGAAGGGGTGCGCCATGGATCCAGACGAGCACACACAGAGAACCTGACCACGCGGAGGATGAGCGCGACAAGAGCTTACTGGTGAGAAGGCAGCGGGGAGGGTGGCCGTCGTCGCTGCTTCGCGCCGCCATGCCGTCACCTCGCGCCGCCACGCTGTCACCTGGCGCCGTCGTCTCTTAGCCTCCTCCGCCGCCAGCGTTACAGATTGGATCCGGACGCCACCAGACCAAGATTAATGCCGGACAGTGGTGGAAGAAAAAAAGTCCAAACCAGGCCAATTCGAAACCAATCCATTTCTTCCCAGCCCTAAACGAACACCTTTTGGATGGACGGCCCAATTCGAAACTAGGCCATTTCTTTCCCCCTGGAACCAGGCCCGGAACACGCCCAACAGGCCAAAACGAACGCGCCCTGAGGGGGTTTTAATTCCTAATAAGTCAAAATCCCCTCCAATCCATATCAATCCCCTCCAATCCATATGGATTGAAAATAACCGAACAAGCCTTTATGTAGGATGGTTGTTTTTTAGAGCAGAAGCATATGGAGCACTGGACCAATTTAGTATGCACCGAACTTGCGAGAGTCAATGACTAGTTCCTACTTCAATGTCTACTCCAACTACTAGCTGACATGGTGGCTGACGTTGCAGAGTCTGGTGGTGCACAAGACTAGTTTGGTGTCACCTTACAAGGCAGGCTTTCTATTAATTTCGCAGGCTATCAGAGGTCCGGCGGTGCATTAGACATATACTGCAGGAGATCTGGTGCACATGTGGCATGTGCAAATCTTGGGGATTTCACCCAACGGCTAATTAAGGGGTTGATGGTTATAAATACCCCCTAACTAGCCATTTCAATACACAAGAGCTGTGATTCAACTCCTACAAGCTAGAGCAACTCCTCTTGGAGATCAAAAGCCTCCCAAGTGCCCATTAGTAAAAATTGTGCAAGAGATAGCCATTCTAGAGCAGTTCTTGATAGTGCCTTATGTGAGTGCATTTGATAAAGGTGTGTTGTTGCATTCTTGTGCTTTTGTGTGTTGAGTTGAAATTTTTCATCGTTATAAAAGCTATCAAGAGGCTCCGAGATTGTGGAGTGCCTTGTGGAGACTGTATCTCTCATCTTAGAATATATAGAGGGCTCAAACTTGATCTTTGGAATCGCTTGAGAGGATTGAAAGAGACCTCGTCCTCCGGGACACCTCAACGGAGACGTAGGCTCATCAGAACCAAACTCTGGTAAATCAAACCATCGTGTCTCCCTTTGTGTGTGTTTGATTTTGCTTGCTATTTGTTCTTTCCTCTCTTTCTCTAAGTTCTCTTGATTTGATCTTCATTCTAAATCACTTGTGTTGCTCTACATGTTAATTCCACATTCATAAGAGCAACGAGTGCAAGAAAACTCCTCTCCCTACTCTGATTCTCTTTCTTCTTGCTCTAACACCTAATTGGGATCTAATTTTGTTTTAAGTGTTTCAATTTTATGTCACCTATTCACCCCCTCTAGGCGACTATCACTTGGACCTAGTTTTTTTAGGAAGTTTTGTTGGTTATGCTCAACAATAAGTGCAATGAGTTATTGAGGTGAATTATCTGGCGTTTGGTGAACCACAACGTATCACAGTACTACGTATACAAAGACATTTGAACCTAGAGACAATTTAAATGATGTGCTCACAATCTAGTCAAGTAACAAGGATTTATGTCAGGTCGCTCCAATGCACGTGAAAAATCATATAACAATTAATTTTGCTCAAAACTATTTCTAGAATTGGACTAAAAAATACTAGATGTGGGTAGGGCCCTCATGTTCACAACAAACCACACAACCAATAAACACAGGGCTGGACACATAAGGTAGAAATCTAAAACATAGGGTTGAAACAAAAGGTGCAAATTTAAACCATCTAAAACCTATATATTTTTTTAAAAAAAATCAACTTGTAATAGTTGACATGTTGGTATTTTATAAAAATCTCCAAAATCGTGGACTGATTTTTGTTATTTTTTTAAAAAATAGGTGTATGTTTGATATAAGGGCTAACTATTAGTTAGCTAAAATTAGCGCTAATATATCTAAATTGTAAACTAATAGAAATTCTACTAATTGTTAACTAACTAACTAACTAACTAACTAGCCAATTCTATCTAATTTGAACTAATGTTTAGCTCTAACTAGTAACTAACTTGAGTGATCCAAATCACCCCTTATAGCATCTCCAACGACTTACCAATAACTCATTTTCTAATAAGATGGTATAGGTGACCACCAATATTGTTTTTAAGGATTATCAGAGGAGATGTTTCATGAAATAATATGTGTTGTCTTCATATTGGGATTTTTATTGGATATTTGGAAAGCTGAAGTTCAAACATGATTTAAATTTGAATTGGGGTTTTGAATTTGGAGAAGAAATGAAAAAGAAAAAGGAGAAAAAACTACTACGCATGGGCCGATTTCCACTAGCGCGGCCGAGTACACCATTTCTCCCCCCCACCCGCGCGAAGGCCCACTGCTCCTCTCCCGCGCGCGTGCCGTCACTGGTAGGGCGGACCCCCTCGCCAGGCTCCCACTCTGCCACGCATTGCTTGCTTTCTCGCTGACATGTGGGCTGTCACAGTCAGTCCCTTGTTTCACAACGGCGCGATCGTCGTTCCGATCGTTGTCGCTCGGGCCCTACCACTCAGCCTCACTTCCCCATCGCTCGCGCCAGGCCGGTGTGCCAATGACGAGTGGACCCCGGGCTGCGGGCGTCTTCTACTTCCTGGCTGTAGCTCGGACTCGCTGCTGACAACAGAGTCCACGGAATCCGCACGCGGTGGACGGCCCAGGGTTCCCTTGTCATGCGCATATAACTGGAGCCCTACCACTCCCCTTCCTCCGTCAATTCGAAGCCATAACCGGGCCATTGGGTGCCTCACCAAACGCCGAGGGAGGAATTGGGTGCTCGCGTGGCCGCCATGGAATCGAACTCGGTTGCGCGGTCGTTCGGACCGCTTATGGTGGTCGGAGTGCTTCCTCGAAGAACGCTGGAGCAAGTGGTGCCCTCGGCAGGCGCGATTGGTGGGCAGCGGGGAAGGAATTTCTCACCGGCGCTACTCCACCGCCGCGGAACCATGCCTCATCATGGTCGGGACCCTCTGCACCATCACCAGTGGTAAGTATTTCGTCCCCTGTTCCGCCATCGTGTTAGCTTCGAGACGCGCTATCCGTACCTAGGGTTAGTACACTGTGGTGCCTGGGTGCTTCACGCTGGTGATGCTCCGCCGTAGTGGCAGGGCGGCGTCCGTGCATGTGAGGAAGACGCGTGTGTGCCGTTGAAACCGTGTGGGATAGCTCAGATTAGGTCTGACCATACCAATTCGGTGGGAGTGTATCAGGCCATTGATTGGGAGATCCATGGCTCTGATCAGATCCACATACCTCTTTGGCTAGGACTCCTCCGTCCATTGATCAATAATCTAGCGCTTGGGATGAGATCTTGTGTAATTTTAATCTAAGCCATCGATCATAGATCCTATGGTCTTAAGGGCTTACCGGTTCATAAAAGAGCAGGTTTAATCATAACCCTAGATTTTAGATCAAGCGGCCAAATTGCATCCATACCCCTTCGGTTGAGACCCATTTGCAAAAGAACCCCTTCAGTTCTGTAGAATAAACCCATCGTCCAAACACATTGAAAAATAATTGCATATCAGTCCAAAACTTTGCAGATTTGAACTTGAGCTTTTAAACAATAGGCACAATAGTCCATTAATTATGGATTAGTATAAATTAGATCAGGAAATGATTTTTAGTGTTGAAATAATCTAGGAAGGTTAGAAAATCCATATCTCCTTCGTTTTAACCTCGATTTGATCCATTCAAATTGCGTTAGCTTTGTAATAATGTTAACTACGTCTCTATAACATTGCTTTATCAAATAACATGGTTTCAAAAATAAATATTCATTTAATCTATGATCAATGGATTAAACCTTCTAAACAAAGTCAATGTATCCATAATAATAGTGTGACTAGAATATAACCTCTAGCCGAATTATAAACTAGATTAAAGGTAAATTAGTTAATTATTTGTCATAACCTTTCTGACTTATATTAATCAATAAAGAATAAAAGATCTACTATTTAACCACCTAAAACTTGAGAATATTATATCTTTTTAACCGCAACTCCGATTTTAGTTGTTCTCAAACCTACGCCCTCGTAGTATCGCGTAGAATATTTTTATGCAGTTTGTTCTTATGTTTGGTGTGATGTTAATTTTGAATATACCATGTTTGTTTGTATTGCTATGACTAGCAGCGAGGTTACGAGTCACTTGAAGACCATCTTGGTACCTGGGAAGCTCGAGTCTAAGGCAAGTTGTGCCCTTGATCACTTTTCTTTACCCAATAATGTTCCTGTTAATCACTGTGATATGCTCAGGTTAATCTGATGGGACCTAATATGTTTCTCTTGACTTGTTTATCTCACACCTTGTTTACCACTGAACTTTTAGGTAGTTTTGATATTGCTCTACCTGGTTTTGGGATTAATATTACATTATGATCATGTTCTAATTATACTGTTGTTTTAATTATTGTTCATGACAAGATCATTGTGTTAATTAGAATATTGAGCTTAACTTGAGAAACACGTGCTACCACAAGGGTGGAATGGGACGCCCTTGACTGACTAATTAGGAAAGCTAGTGGAGGACTACCTTACCCGAAAGGGGCAAGGGCAGTAGGGGAGTTGCGTATAGGGAGGTTCTCGGGTTGATCATGCTGCGATGGCTTTTCGGACGAGGGATTCCTATATTGCCCTTCCTAGAAACTGTAGCGGGTTTTCTGAAGCTAGTGGAACTTTGTAAAGGCCTCATAGTGGATCCCTAGCCATTCACCTCAGAAGTGTCTAAGGGTCTAGCTAACCCTGGCTAGACGGGATACACGACTTGTGGGTAAAGTGTACAACCTCTACAGAGTGTAAAACTGATATATCAGCCGTGCTCATGGTCATGGCAGCTGAGGACTCTCGCATAGTTAAATTATGGAACTAAACTTAATTTGTCATATGCACTGCATTGTGGGTGTTGTTATTAATTTGATCTCTTACTTATTTGGGTTGGTATCCACTTATACTTAGTAACTGCTAATAAAATTTTGACCAACTCTAAAATCAATGCTCAACTTTAACCATCTCCTTCGGTAAGCCTTACACTTAACATGAGCTCCCACCTTTGTTGAGTTCATGCACATTATTCCCCACAACTTGTTGAGCGATGAACATATGTGAGCTCACCCTTGATGTACTCACATCCCCCAAGTCAAGGATAGGTACCACAGAATGAGGCGCGTGGACGATGCCATGATGAGTTCGTGAGTGCTCTAGGCCATCGTCTCCCAGTCAACTTTGTTTTGCTAGATCGTTGTCTTCGCATGATGTAATTATTTAACTATTTTGTACAGAACTCCTATTATATAGTAAAGATGTGACATTCGTTTCTATACCATGAGTCATCATATGTGTGAGACTTGATCCTAGCACACTTGGTGATATATCTCATGCCCGGGTTTTGGTTGCCCCTAGAACCCGGGTGTGACAGCATGGCCCCAACCACAGAAGCACCCAATTATGACCCCATTCATGGACACGCTCTCCCTACCCTAGCCCACGCTAGCCTCTTCATGATCCCATTCATCACCGCACTCATCTATTGCCTCGACCACCACTGGTCGGACACCAATAATAGCCCATTAGAGCATCGCTTGTCCATGTAGATAGGCCTTTCATGTGTCATCGTTCTGCAAGTGAGATGTGAGCGAATGTATAATGTGAGCTTGAGGCTCGATGACAAATCATGGATGCACAATGCCAGATGTGGGAGGTGTTGCTATAGTTGCAAGGCCTACAACATTGAATGACTATCTGTGGGGGACAAATATCCCCCGGGTCCACTAGAAGGATAAAAGACCTCACGAAAGGCCCAAAGGCCCCATAATTCGTAAGGTCATCCCCCTCGTGGGCTTGGGAGGAACGACCAGTGAGACAGATCAACACAAGACCGGGTCGGTGCAAGCCTAGACGGCCCAACAACATCCGAACAGTAATCACAGCAGTGACCCGACCTTCCCGCGCAGGAGCCCCGTACATCGGAACTGGGTGAGGATGAGTCGGCTGAATTATAAGGAGACAGACTCGGTTAGTTCACTATTATTCTGGCTCACGTTGTTATCATATCCACATGTAATGCCCCACGGTCGAGTATATAAGGCCTAGGGGGCACCTCTTCAAGAAGATAGATCGACATTATTCATCAGTTAGCCTTCCATCCCATTCTTTACGTTAGAGAGCTCCCTTGTAACTCATCGCATAAAGCATTCCAGCCAGGACGTAGGGTGTTACACATCTCAAAGCGGCCCGAACCTGTACATCACTGTCTACTATTTCTCGTGCGCCCAGCACGAACCATCGAGCTACAGTCGATAACATTGTCCTACTTCTAAAAGCACCTTGGGGGGTAATCCTGGGTGCACGGTCGGACCCGAAACACCGACAGCTAGCGCGCCAGGTAGGGGGTGTGTCATCGATCCAAGCTAGCTCAATGGCCGTCACCTTCCAGCGCAAGATCATCCTCCGCCCCGGATCCATATTCTGCTTCGGTACTATCTCATCTATAGCGGATGAGGAGGGAACTCTGCATCGCATCGTGGATCCGCCAGAGAAAAAGCCTTCATCAGGAATCTCCGAGAAAATCGGGGCGAGGTAGGAAAAAGCGCAACCTCCAGCGCTCCTAAAAAAGATCACCTCCAGCAAGATAGGAGCTGAGAGTCCCTCAGCCCGGAGAACTCCGTTGTCCACCTCTCCGACGAGAGAATGGACACGAATCACGAGGAGAAAGGAAGCAAAGGATCATCAAGCTGATCTTTCTGCGCCTCCACCCTCAAAGGAGAACAGAAAGAAGATCGCCGTAACAGCTACCCCATTCTACCCCGACGTCCTCTTCATCGGGAGAGTGGAGTCGCCCCCATCTCCGACGACGAGCCGACCGCGCCCGTAGAAGAACCTCCTCAGCGGGAATCCCGCAGACGGAGAAACCGACGCCGAAATATCCGGCGACATCACGAGGCCGGAGAGCGGGACCCAGCGCAACCCATATCGCGAGACGAGGTCTCGGAGGCGGGAGAAACTCCGGAGGAACGTGTCTTCAGGGAACGAAGGAATTCCCGACGACGCGATCGTTGACGGGCTCAAGAACAGGCCGAGCAGGAGATAAAGCAACGTCGGGAAAATCCACCCCTCGGGTGCAACTTGAACCCCGACTTCGCCCGAGCCATGAACACGCCGAGTGAAGTCAAAGGGGTGTTGGCTCGGATAGCCGATGGTCTCCATAGGACTCCCGACATCGAGGGCTATCGGAGGCTGTTCACTCAAGCATCAAATCACCTTCTACCCCTCGCTCACCCGCCGAACGATCTGCGGCACGCCATCAACAGTCGCTGGGACGCGCGGAGCTCCATCAACGCCTCATGTGAACGACGACATGAAAACGAGATCCGTCGCCGGGAAGAGTACGACCGGGACCATGGCATCCCAGCACGGAGTCAAGCTACCAGGACCGAGTCGGCCACGGCTTCAAATGGAGGCACCACCCGGGGACAGTCGAGGCACCACGACGATCACTCCCCTCCCCAGGACAGGCAACATCATCGACGACAGGAGGACACATGTGGAGTATCGGCACTTACTCCGCGCCTCAGGGCCATTCAATGGCCCCCTAACTTCAAGGTATCCAACATCGACAAATATGAACCTAAGCAAGATCTAGGAGGCTGGCTGGCCATCTACACCACCGCTGCCCGGGCAGCTGGAGCAACCGAGGACGTGATGACCGTGTATTTGCCTATTGTTCTCGGGCAAGACGCGCTGCAATGGCTGCGACACCTACCCTGACACTGCATCGACGACTGGAGCGACTTCAGTCGGCGCTTTACCGCCAACTTTCAGTCTCTCTCCGATAAGCCGGCGCAACCATGGGACCTCAAATCCATCAAGCGTCGGGGGGACGAAACTCTCCGGTCATACCTCAAAAGGTTCCAGACCATGAGAAATTGTATCCCCGAGGTCGCTGAGGAAGCGGTGATCGAGGACTTCTATAGAGGATCCAATGACTCGGCCTTCGTCCGAACCATATTACAGAAAGCGCCGACTACCTCCGAACAACTATTCTGAGAAGCCGACCTCTACATCACCGCCGACGAGCAAGCTCAGGACCTCATTGGAGGAGTAAAGCCAGCACCAGCGGCACCACGACGCGACACGAATCAGTAGCCCGACAAGCGTTGGGAGAAGAGACCTCACGAAGAAGTCCACGCTGCCGGACCACCTGCCTCTCGCGCCCGAGGAGGACCTCGAGGAGGCGAACGCACGCTGGACGACATCCTCGACGCCCAGTGCCCGTACCACAAGGACATGCGCCACACCCTTCGGAACTGCAGAGACTTCAAGCACTCCGTCGGGCACGGCCGACCCTTCCAACCTCTACCTCCTCCGCCGCGAGGAGGACCAGGAGAACCGCGACAACCCCAGCAGCAGGAGGAGGGAGGAGGTGGAGCCTTCCCGCGTGTCGACAGAGAGGTGAATGTCATCTTCGACGGACACGGATCGCAGGAGAACAAGAGACAACAAAAGCTCAACGATCGCCAGATACTGGTGGCAACAACCGGACCTCCCGCCTCATACAGATGGTCGGAGCACCCGATCACTTTCACTCGGGTGGATCAGTGGCTCAACTTCGACCACCCAGGCAAATACCGCTCCTCGTCGATCTGGTGATCCGAGAGAGCAGGGTGAAGAAGGTATTAGTGGACGGGGGGAGTAGCATCAACGTCACCTTCCCCCGGACACTCCAAGGCTTGGGGGTTCACCTCAAAGAACTCCACGAGTCAGACACTCCTTTCTTCGGCATCGTGCCAACTGAAGGAGAGTACCCGCTGGGCCACATCTACATGCCAGTCACCTTCGAAACTCCGGAAAACTATAGAACCGAGTTCCTGAGGTTTGAGGTGGCAAACTTCGACTGTGGATACAACGCCATCATCGGGAGGCCCGGATTAGCGAAGTTCATGGCTATTCCACATTATACATACATGATATTGAAGATGCCTGGACCGCAAGGGATCATAACTGTGCACGCCGACTTCCAAGGCGCCGCAGAATGTTTCCGAGTGGCTATTTAGGCGGCCCTCTCCACCAAACCATCGGCAATTTCCTCTACACGGGCAAACTCAAAGCCTGAGGAAGACCTCGCGGTCCCCGCGAATGAAGCACAAGCCGTGACCTCTATGCGGCCGACTGAAGAAACCAAAAGGATCAACCTCGGGTTCGCTGATGAGCACAGAACCGCCATCATCAGCTCTAGCCTGGGCGACAAATAGGAAAGCGTGCTCGTCCAGTTTCTGCAAGATAACCGAGACGTATTCGCATGGCAACCTGCGGATATGCCAGGAGTCCCAAGAGAACTGGCCGAGCATAAATTGAAGGTCTACCCCCAGGCGAGGCCAATACGCCAAAAATTACGTCGCTTCACGCCCGACAAGAGAGAAGCCATCCATGCTGAGCTGGCTCGCTTGGTCGCGGCCAGATTCATTAGAGAAGTGTTACATCCTGAATGGTTGGCCAACCCTGTTCTTGTACTAAAAAAGAATAAAGTGGATTGGCGCATGTGCGTTGATTATACGGATCTCAACAAACACTGTCCGAAGGATCCCTTCGGGCTTCCTAGGATCGACCAGGTGGTGGACTCAACCGCCGGATGCTCTATGATGTCTTTCTTGGATTTCTACTCTGGGTATCATCAGATTAGTCTGGCAAAAGAAGACGAGGAAAAAAACGGCATTTATCACCCCGTTTGGAGCTTTCTACTATACCTCCATGCCGTTCAGCCTAAAAAACGCTGGAGCGACTTGTTAGAGAGCTATTCAAACATGCTTAGCCGATCACTGGGGGAAGCATGTGGAAGCTTATGTGGACGATGTGGTGATCAAATCAGAAAATTCAGAAAATTTCATTGAAGATTTACAGCTGGTTTTCAACAGTCTGCGGCGATATCGATGGAAGCTTAATCCCGAAAAATGTGTTTTCGGGGTACCAGCAGGAAAGTTACTCGGGTTTATTGTCAGCCACCGAGGAATTGAAGCTAATCCAGAAAAGATCGAAGCTATCATGAGGATGGAGGCACCGCGATCACAGAAGAAAGTTCAAAGACTTACCGGATGTATGGCAGCCCTGAGCAGATTTATATCCAGGCTGGAAGAAAAAGGCTTACCATTTTATAAATTACTCAAGAAGGTGGAAAATTTTCAGTGGACCTCAGAAGCACAGGAAGCCCTAGATGCATTGAAAAAGTTCTTGACAACACCACCAGTGCTGAAACTGCCACGCCGAGCCACGCCGACTCAACCAGCAGAAGATCTGCTATTATATATCTCTTGCACGACTCACGTGGTGAGCACCGCGTTGGTAGTTGAGCAAGCAGAAGAAGGACATGCATACCCAGTACAGCATCCTGTTTATTTCATCAGTGAAGTTCTGGGTCCCTCAAAGAAGAAATATCCTCAGGTTCAAAAGCTATTGTATGCAGTACTTCTAACTACACGCAAGCTTCGGCACTACTTCGACGACCACAAAGTCATAGTAGTCACCGGATTTCCAATAGGGGATATTCTCCACAACAAAGAAGCCATCGGAAGAGTAGCCAAGTGGGCCTGTGAATTGGGGTCTCATGACATCGGATTTCGACCTCGCACTGCTATCAAGGCTCAAGCACTGGTTGACTTCGTATCAGAGTGGACCGAGCAACAGGTACCGGATAACCTGGAAATCGCAGAAGTATGGCAAATGTATTTCGACGGCTCATTGAAGCTGTAGGGAGTTTGTGTAGGGATCCTCTTTACTGCACCTGGGGGCGAACACCTTAGATATGCCCTTCAGTTGCTATTTCCAGCCTCTAACAACGCAGCCGAATACGAAGCTCTGATTCACGGGCTAAACATTGCCATATCGCTGGGCATCAAGAGACTGATGGTGTATGGAGATTCTCTGGTGGTCATAAGTCAGATAAACAAAGAATGGGATTGCTCGAATGATTCCATGGGAAAATATTGCACCGCTGTCCGGAAACTAGAAGATAAATTTGAAGGATTGGAGATCATGTGGAGAGAGACCACAACACCGCGGCTGATGCATTGTCTAAGCTAGGGTCCAGTCAGACTCAGGTCCCACCTGGAGTTTTTGTCCAAGAAGTGCCGCACCCGAGCATTTCAGCGGACCGGGTAGAAGAATGCAATACTCTGAGCCAATCGGAATCAAATCCTGATGACTAGAGAGAGCTGATCATCAGATATATAAGGAATGAAGAGGAACCAGATGACAAAAATTCAGCAGAGCGTATCGCAAGGCAGTCGGCTCACTATACGCTCATTGGGGACACGCTATACAGAAGGGGCGCGTCAGGAGTCCTCATGAAGTGTATTCTTTCAGATACTGGAAAGCAACTTCTAGATGAGGTCCATGCTGGGCAATGTGGAGTGCATGCAGCATCCAGGACCATGGTTGGGAAGGTCTTCAGGTCGGGTTTCTACTGGCCAACAGCAAAAAGTGACGCAGCCAAGTTAGTTCAGAAGTGCGAAGCCTGCCAATACTTGTCGAAACAGCATCATCTACCGGCACAGCAACTACAAACCATACCCGTAACTTGGCCATTTGCATGCTGGGGGTTGGATATGATTGGACCTTTCAAAAAAGCTCAAGGAGGATACACTCATGTACTGGTTGCTATTGACAAGTTCACTAAGTGGATAGAATTCAAACCCATCGCTTCCTTAACTTCAGCTAAGGCAGTAGAATTCATACAAGACATAATATTCAGGTTTGGAATACCAAACAACATCATCACCGACCTGGGATCCAACTTCACAAGTTCAGAGTTCTTCGACTTCTGCGAGCAAAAGGGCATTCAGATCAAATATGCCTCCGTGGCACACCCAAGAGCCAACGGGCAGGTAGAAAGAGCCAACGGGATGATATTAGAGGCGCTCAGAAAGAAAGTTTTCGACAAAAATGAAAAGTTCGCAGAAAAGTGGATCAGGGAATTGTCGTACGTCGTTTGGAGCCTGAGAACTCAACCTAGTTGAGCCTTGCATGGAAACACTCCTTTCTTTATGGTCTATGGTTCGGAGGCAGTGCTACCTGCTGATCTCAAGTTTGGAGCACCAAGGTTGATATTTGAAAACATAGTAGAAGCTGAGGCTACTAGGCTGGAGGATGTCGATGTACTCGAAGAAGAACGACTAAACACAGTGATTCAATCAGCACGGTATCAGCAAACTCTGAGGCGCTATCACGATAAGGCCATACGGCATCGATCCTTCGCAGTGGGAGATCTCATCCTCCGCCGAATTCTAACGGGGGAGGGGCGGCACAAATTGTCACCTCTATGGGAAGGATCATTCATAGTAGCCGAAGTCACTCAGCCTAGATCATATCGACTCACACAGATGGATGGCACAGAAGTCGGGAACTCATGGAATATAGAACATCTCAGGAAGTTTTATCCTTAGCTATATTCCAAAAGCTATTGGGGCGGCAATGTACTCTGTAAACCGGGAAATGCATCATAAATAAAAAGGCTTCGGGAATTCTTCGTCACTATACCCTACTAACAGAGCAATCAGCTTAAGTCAGCAATGACTTAAGACGGTGCAACATGCTCACGCTTACTTAACTTGGGGTGACCACTATACCCTACTGACAGAGCAATCGACTTAAGTCGGTAATGACTTAAGACGGTGCAACATGCTCACGCTTACTTAACTCGGGGTGACCACTATACCCTACTGACAGAGCAATCGACTTAAGTCGGCAATGACTTAAGACGGTGCAACATGCTCATGCTTACTTAACTCGGGGTGACCACTATACCCTACTAACAGAGCAATCGGCTTAAGTCGGCGATGACTTAAGACGGTGTGACATGCTCATGCTTACTTAACTAAGGGTGGCCACTATACCCTACCAACGGAGCAATCGGCTTAAGTCGGCGATGACTTAAGACGGTGCGACATGCTCACGCTTACTTAACTAAGGGTGGCCACTATACCCTACTAATGGAGCAATCGGCTTAAGTCGGCGATGACTTAAGACGGTGCGACATGCTCACGCTTACTTAACTAAGGGTGACCACTATACCCTGCCAACGGAGCAATCGGTTCAGGCCGGTGATCACTATACCCCTGACAGTGGAACGATCGATTTAAGCTGACAACGACTTAAATTGGTGCGGCACATTCAGCACATTCGCAACTATTCATCCTAGGGCAATTTCTATGCCCCACGAAAAAATTCAAAACCATCATGATGCACTTACTTTTACGATCGTAGATACCGTTGAACTCTAACAACAGGAAAACAATAACAGTATTCGGTACCGAAAAGTGTTTTCTAACGAAACATCCAAGAACACTAACCATATACTCAAGGCATTCAGTGTTTTCTATCTGGAAATGTTTTTCTTAGGAGCGACCGACGAGGAAGGACAACTCGAAGAATCGGGAGCGGCATTCACATCCACCACTATGTCGTCGGGAACAACCACGCCAGGTCTCCTCATCAGAATTCGCCCCGCGCGAATGGCTTTGTCCATGGCCTTGTCGCGCTGGGCCCTTAGAGTAGCAGAAGTATCTTCAGCGGCCTTGACAGCCAACCGAGCGGCCTCTAGCTCCCGGACCACTGACTTTTTGGAAGCACGCAAATCCTTGATGACAGTATCCTTGTTCGACACCAATTGTCTGAGGCGAAACATATCATCCAGGGACTCTTGCAGCTTGTAGCGATGGTTATCCAAGTCCTCCATGGTAAAACGATGACTCCTCTCCAAGATAGTCAACGAGTTGCTGGCATCACGGTATAGCTTTTCTAGATTGTCACGAGAAGTAGCAAGGGCACGCTTTTCCTCCTGCAAACAAGAATCAGTTTCTCCAAATGTCGAGCAAGGAATAAGAACACAACAAACAAAGCCAAGATTCACAGACCACCTTTTCAGAATCGAGCTGAGCATGGAGAGTAGAGTTCAGCGTGTTAGCATCATTCAGAGAAGCAGAGACCTAGGCCAGTTCAGCCTAACCTTGAGAATACTTTTCTTCAAGATCAGAGCACCGCCGGGCCAGTTCAGTCTGACCTTGAGAATGTTTTTCTTCAAGATCAGAGTACTGCCGGGCCGTGTCTGTCAGGAAACAGTCAAGCAAGGGTGTTCAGCTATAAAGCAGATTACTCAAATAGCCAATGAAGGCAAAAAGGGGCACTAACCAGCATTTGCCATCTCCAAGTCAGATACTCGCCGCTGAAGTAACACTGGATTCCAATGCATTAGGGACAAAGCCCCTTCTGGGACAGAGGTCCCCTGTGATTTCAACTGGCTAGCCATTTCATCCACCAATGCCTGACGATAAAAATAGATGAGCATAATAACGACAGTCTACCTGAAGTAAAAGTCAAGGCAGAAGAAACCAAGATACCTGGAGGTTAGAGAAGAATGAGGGAACCCCCAAGAATCAACCGATGGCTTGCTGAAGGGCCACCAATTGGAACAACCCGCAATGCATCATTGGGAACCAAGTCAGTGTCACCAGCAGAAGTCAGAACTCTGTCATCGGGAACGTTGACCTCTAAAACGACCTCTTGACACGAAACCCGTACTGCTGCCATACAATCAGAGTGCGGAGGAGAAGATCCCACATGAACATCCATGGAAGTGTTAGAGGGAGAACCAACTCGAACATCCTCGGGGGCTGGGTTATCGCTTGCGCTACCCATCCGAGCCGGATCATTCTCGGCAACACCCTCGGGGCTAGGTAAGCGCCAGCACCATCCTTGAGGGCCGAGTTCTCTACAGCAGCCACCTCTAAGGCTGAAGGTCCCTCAGTCACTTCCATGGGAGCAGTGCAATCCAGACCAGCTTCCTGACCCTCAAGACCACGCTCCAAGGTCGATGAGGCGCGGGACGCTGCCCGGGATGACCCCAACCCGGCATCAAGCACATCAGCACAAACATCCATCGCGCCACCATCTGCCGGCTCTGACAACAGATCTTCTGGAACCATATCCTCAAGAGCCTGATCAAAGTTGGCCAGAGACAATTCTTGTAAATCAACAAGAGTAGACAGGGCTGGAGAAGGAACACCACTGCTTTCGCCACTGGCAATGTAGCGTCGGCTGTTCTTCTGAGTTAGAGGGATTTCATCCTCCTCCTCCTCACCATCGTCGACAACGCGGACAGTACACCCATTGGGGTTAGCATCATCCAGGTTACACCCATTGGGGTCAATGTCGTCCAGGTCACACCCATTGGGGTTAATAGCAGGCAGGTTACACCCATCGGGATTAGTTTCAGCAAATGCAGGCACTGGCACTTCTTCAGCAGCAGGAACGGAAGGACCAGCATCCTGATCAAAACTAGACACTCGACGAAGACGTCTCTTCTTTTGTTTCTTCCCGTCAGCAGGAGAAGCAGGCTGATTGGCTCGGCGAGAGCGCTTCGGACGAACGTTGTCAGACTTCTGAATATCTAAAGCTTCGCTATCCTCTGGGATGGGTGCTACCGCCAGAGTTTCAATAGGGACTGGATCAGAAGAATCTTCAGCTAACATATCCAGCATGGCACTTATCTCCGTGTCACTTGGATTCAAAGGCACCTCAAAATGAACCTGCCTCTCGTCGTCAGGAATCTCTCCGAGTGAGGCAACCAAAGCACTAACTTCTTCGGGAGAGGGTCGTACTCTAAGGCCCAAACCGCTATCATCAGTAGGAGGATTTGACACGAAACTGATAAAGGCCTGGGAGGGAGGCAAATTCTAGGCCGAGTATGCAACAGGAGCGCCGATGTTCGACACCTTGCCTCTGAGTATCATCTCGAGCCGGTTCACCAAGTCCACAGTAGGAATTCTTCTATTGGTCACCCGGGTTGAATCAGCCAAGCCTCGGTACAAATAGGCCAGATATGCTCTATCTTTCAGTGGCTGAATGTTCTTGAAAACAAAGTCAACGACCACAGCTTCTGCAGTCAGACCCCTCTCTTTCAACAATCCAACTTCTGCTAACAGAGCCCTTGCCTCAGCCACCTCCTGATCTGTGGGGGATTCGGTCCAGCTCGGAGTGCGAACATCCGGCTGTCTCCCTGACAGGGGGAAGGGAATTCCCATGATTCTCCACGATGAACCATTCCAGGCGCCATCCCTTGATGTTGTCCTTGAGGGGGATGTCGTGGTAATCAGTCTTCCTTCCGTGACGCATCTCCAAGCTCGCGCCCCCACCAGCTGGTGCTGCCCCCTAGCCATCCCAGGCCGACAGTGGTACAGATACTTCCAAAGGCCAAAGTGGGGCAAAACACCAAGAAAGGCTTCGCATAAATGAACAAAAATAGAAACTTGCAGAATAGAATTGGGATTCAGATGGGTCAGTTTCAAGCGATAGAAATCAAGGAGACCGCGGAAGAAAGGAGAAATGGGTAGGGCAAGTCCGCAGATAAGGAAAGGAACGTAAATGACGGATTTGTGGGTGTCTTCTGTCGGAACAGTGACCCCACGGCAGATCCGCCACGAACAGAGCTCCTTCGGAGGAAGAACCCCGATGGAAACGAGATGAAGAAGGTCGGATTCGGAGACAACAGACATATGGTTACCTGCGAAAGGCAACTGACTGTTGGGATCAATGGGAGGAATGATTGCGACGGACGAACTCGAAGCTTTCCGCTTGGGCGCCATCTCAACCTTGCTAGCGAATGGAGCGGAAGCGATATTGCAGGAAAGTAGAGAAAATCTGGATGCAAAAAAGCAGAAACTAGGGCACGGAGCGTGGAGGCGTGCGACAGTGCAGTACATGTGGGATTTCCCCGAGCCAGATGTCATTTCTAAAAAGTGCCCAGTCATCACCCAGCCGTTATTTCTAAAACACTGGCGTGCCATGTCGTCACCCAGTCGTTATTTCTAAAACGCGGGCGTGCCATGTCATCACTCGGCCATTATCTCCAAAACGGCAGACGCGACCCAAATTGACTCAGCTGTCGTTTCTAAAAACGCTGGCGTTATTTGACTTCACTCGGCCATTACTATCAAAGCGGCCGACGTGGTCCGTTATCACTCGGCTGTTACCTCTAAAACGCCGACGTCGCCAATAACCGCTCGGTCATTATTTCTAAAACACCAACGCGGCCCGTTATCGCTCGGCTATCACCTCTGAAAAGCCCCAACATCGCTGATAATCACTCGGCCACCACTACTAAAGCGCTGGCATCGCGAAGAAGGCGATCTGAAGCACGGCTCGACGATTCTAAGTTGCTACTCAAGCATTACGTTCAGAAACAGCCTCTGCAGTAAGCATCAACACAAACGACAATCAGCAAGAAGGCGGAATGATACGCACGAGAGGAATCGAAATCATTCTTCATTATACGGGAAGTACTACCGAACTTACAAATCAACTCATTATGAGTCGATGACCCCCCTACTACTACACTATACTTCACTACTCTATACTACTAACTACTACTACATTATTTCATTATACTACTACTAATCTATACTAATAATTAAAACTAGTGGCATTTAGCCATTGGCCTTGTTGCTGCCCTTGCTGCTGCCCTTGCTGCCGCCGTCGCCGTCGCCGTCGCCGCTGTCGCCACTGTCGCCTCTGCCCTTGCCGCTGTTGCCGCCGCCGTCACCGTCGCCTCCGTCGTCGTCGCCGTCACCACCGTCGCCGCCGCTGCCCTCCTCGGACGAGTCGGAGGGATTCTCCTCGTCCGAGGAGTACTCTGACTCATCCGAGCCCTCGAGACCGGCACGCTCGACGGCCCGGATGTAGGTCCATACCTCCGCGGTGATCCCCTGGGAGTCATCTGAATCATCAGACGACGCTGGGGGAGAGGCAGGAGTCGGAGAACCCTCGAACTCGGAGGAGAACTCCTCCTCCGAGTATTCCGAGTCGCCGAAGTCCTCCGAAGGAGGAGTCGGCTCGCGCTTGCGCTTGTCGCCCAAGTGATGCGAAGAGCTGCCACCTTTCTTGTTCTTGCCCATGGCGAAAGTGGAAGGAAGGAGAGAAGATTAAACAACAAGCAGTAGCAAGAAGCGTGAAAACGCTAGAGAAGCAAGGGTACTATTTATAGAAGAAGAAGGCAACCGCTCATCTCCTACCACGGCCACTAAACAGTCGCAAAAATTCAATATGCAATTCAAACCATCTGAAGACACGTCAGGCGGCTGACGTCGTTTCACGTAACACGACACCCATTGGGACTCCAATCAACCATGCAGGCGATATGATTACGCTCGCGGTCACATCAAGTTACTACTCAGAAGCAATTTGCTAAACGCTCAGCGTACCAAGCCATCCCTTGCCTACACCCATTGGGGGGGACGCCCAGGAATTATCAGTATGTTTTCAACACTGTCACATCCGAACAGTATATGCAATGAATACTTCAAGACAGAAGAAAGATATCAGCAGGGATCAAAGGAAAGCCAAATATAGCCGATGAGGTACAAGTCTAATCGACTGAAGCATCAAAGCACGAAGTGACATGATGTCACACCCGGGTTTCGGGGCACCAAGACCCGGGCGCGAACATAATCACCAGGTGTGCTGGGACCAAGTCTCACACATATGATGATTCATGGCACAGGATCGAATGTCACATCTTTACTACATAACAGGAGTTCTATACAAAATAAATAGATAATTACATTATAAGGAGACAACGGTCCAGCAACCCAAAGTTGACTGCGAGACGACGGCCTAGATCTCTCACGAACTCATCGCAGCATCCTCCATGCGCTCATCCTGCGGTACCTGTTCTTGACCTGTGTGGGGGGGTGTGAGACAGCAAGAGTGAGCTCACATACGTTCATCGCTCAACAAGTTGTGGGGAATAATGTGCATGAACTCGCCAAAGATGGGAGCTCACGTGAAGTGTAAGGCTTACCAAAGAGGATGGTTAGAGCTGAGCATTGCTTTTAAAGTTGGTCAAAATTTTATTAGCAGTTACTAAGTACAAGTAAATACCAACCCAATTAAATAGTAGAACAAAAGTAACAACCTCACCTGCGATGCAATGCATATGACAAATTGAATTTAGTTCCATAATTTAATCATGTGAGGGTCCAAGCTGCTCATGACCGTGAGCACGGCTAGTATACCAGTTTTACACTCTGCAGAGGTTGCGCATCTTTACCCACAAGTCATGTTACCCATCTGCCAAGGGATCGCGACTTCCCATACACCTCTACCGAGGAGGCGAGGCAGGGTAACACTACGAGGCCTTTACAAAGTTCCACTAGCTTCAGAAAACCCGCTACAGTTTATAGGAAGCTCCAATGCAGGGTTCTTGCCTGACCGCCATCGCAGCAAAATCAACCAAGGACCTCCCTACACTGACCACTCCCCTACTGCCCTTGCCCCTTTCGGGTAAGGTAGTCCTCCACTAGCTTTCCTAATTAATCAGCCAAGGGCGTCCATAAACCCTTGTGGTAGCACTATTTTCTCGGGTGGTCGCTCCATGTTCCAATTAACATAATGATCTTATCATGAACAATAATAATAAACAGATAATAAAAGTGTGATCATGAATAATGTATCTTCATACCCAAAACCACATAAAGCACTAGCAAGTACTACCCAAAAAGTTCAGTGGTAAACAAGGTATAAAGATAATCAAACTAGGGTAACCTATTAGGTCCCATCAAAATTAACCTATGCAGATCATTATGATTAATTAGAACATGAGTGGGTAAAAGAAGTGATCAAGGGCACAACTTGCCTGGGACTTGAGATTCCAGGTACCAACTTGCTCTTCAGACGACACGTGTCCTCACTGTTAAACGTATCAATACAGACAAACATGGTATAGGCAAAAATTAACGTTACACCAAACATAAGAATAAACTATGGGATAATAATCTACGCGCCATAACGAGATCGTAGAAACAAGAACCACTAAATTCGGAGCTACGGTTATTAAGTTATGAATTTTCGAAATTATTTAGCACCTAGAATAGATTAATTCAATTGAGCAAATTTTAATTCAAGTTTCATGGTTAAACAAAGGTACGAGGTGATAAACAACATTAATACAAAATTATTGCAACTGAAATGACTCAATTTGGAGTTAAAATGAATTAACTATGAATCATGCAAGTTTATGGAATTATTTTCATACTAAAAACCTATTTCTTTATTAATTCCTGAATATCCTAAGTGTTCTGGACTGGGCACCAAATAATACAAAACTCAGGGTCCAATCTGTAACAATTCCCTAGACTCAATGATCATCGCCCACGGACGGCGGGTTGATTTGTGAAAAGGACAGGGGCTCTTTTACAAAGAGGCTGCGGCGAAAGGGTATGTCCAAATCTAGACCGTGAGATCTGAGATGGAGGGTTCGGATTAGATCGGATCTTAGGTGAAATGGTATTCAACCCGGGCCGTAGGATCCTAGATCGACGGCCCGCGATCCCCCAAGTTAGCTTCAGTCCATGCGCGACCTAGTCCCCACGATCCCGATCTATCGGTCCAAAGCTCAACACTGCGCGATACGATCACACGCGTTGGCGGTAGATCGAATGGTCGCGGGATGGTCTTCTTCTCCAAGCCAGGCAAGCCGAGCACTCACACGGCGGCGCGCGGCGGAGCACGCCAAGGGACGATCCCAATGCCCGAACTTCGATTTAAACGCATGCTACGCAGAGCGGAGAGGATGGCGAAATCAATGGAGGGGTTCTTACCGACGGTTATGGTGCGTGGGGCCTTGACCACGGTGACCTACGATCCGCGGCGGATTCTGTGCACCGACGAGCGATTGCCGCAAGCCGAACCGTCCACGTGCCAACGCAGGCAACGAGTAAACCACCCCGGATCTCGCGCACACTGGCAGCACACCACGACCCCGCCCGCGGTACTCTGTGTCGTCGGCGAAGGGGCCCCGGCTTCTCTCTCTTCGATGGAGCTCGGTGTGGATTCCCCAATGGCGGCCCGACGCCCCGCCAAGTACACCGCGCTGCGGCGACTCCTTTCGACCGCACTGCAAGGACCCGACAGCAGTCCTCGCACAAGTACCCGACGGCGGCGGCGCTCGGGATTTCCCCGCTCTCCTGCAATCGACGTCTCTCTCTCCCTCACCCCTGGTTCCGCTCGATTCCGATCGAATGCACATGGCGATGGGGGTTCATGGGTACACGCTTATATACGCATGAGTCCCGAAGCGGCCGGTGCATAGTTAGCGACTGGAGCGGCGATTTAAGCGGAGGAGCGGACTTGGCACGATGGTTACGACGCGACGAGCACCGCGAAGCTCGCGGTCGGTTGAGGAAGCATCTGACCTGGGGGGGTCCACGACGTCAGTGAGAGATAAAGTATTAGGTGCGGTAGGGCGGCTGACATCCTGGCCTACAGACAACCCCACGGAGCCGCGTGAGCTGAGGGGATGACGCGCTGGTCCCACACAATGTCCAGGGCGCGCGCAGTACTGGGCCGCGTGGGAGTGGAAACGGCCGATGGGCCGGTAACAGAGAAAATTCGGCCCAGGTAGGTATAGGTGAGCCATTTTTCTTTTCTTTTATAAATTTTCTGCTTTGTTTTCAAATTCCAAATTTTATGTATTCAAACCAAAGTCAATTTTTTTTATTTTGGATTTCAGTTATCCAAAAATCAAACATAACCCTAATGGACATTTAAACTCTATTGTTTATCATATTATTATTTTGTTTTATTTAGATGAACACTTCAATAATGGAATATACGCATGGTATTTATTTATTTACTTAGAAAACATAACTTTGAATGCTCACTTAGAAAAGATAATCTTCATTACATATCTACTTAGGAGAAGTTAATACATAATGTCCCATGAATTATTTTAGTTTAACTATATTTTAAGGGGCGTATTATTTGTATAGTTTATAAAGGAAAGAGTAAGTAGTTTGAAAGTCTCTCTTTTATTTGTTGCTCCAACCTTTTTGTTTTAAGTTTTAGAGATAAATCTTGAATACCAAATTCTTAGTTATCCTTATGTGTTTAGTTTAGAGAGATATATTTTATAAAGGAATGAAATTGTTATTGGAAGTCATTTTCCAAAAATAGAATTTTAGGTGCTACAAATCCTACCCCCTTAACAGAAATCTCGTCCTCGAGATTTGTAAGAAAAATGTATAACTATGTTATCTCAACACATATGCACAAACAAAATCTTAGCATGATGCATACTTTATTAGCAAGACATGGGGTCGATTAGACCTTATTATTCCTTCTTAAAATAATATCATATCATCCACTAACTAAAGTAACATCTAGATCTTACAAATAGTAGTAATTTATATATATGTTTATGTAGCTTGGTGGAGCTGGTGGTGGTGGTGGAGGTTGTTGTTGTTGTTGTCTCTCCAACCGCGCTTGCCTTATTTCTTGGCGGACCTGACGTATTTCCTCGCGTTCTTGTCTTATCTGATTTTGCATCTCGGTCACCAGGTCTGTTAATTGTTGTATTACTAGTCTTTGGGCAGCAACCACTTGATCGATTTCAACAGGTGGAGGATTTGGAGGATTCATTTCTGTTTGCTGTTGCATGATAATCTTTCCTTTCCTGGTATTGACCATGAAAGTTAGAAGCATATGGTAATAGTTTTGCAAAGGAAATTATTCAATAAGCGGAATGAATAAGCTAGTAGCTGGTTATAATCTGAAGATTCTTTAGTAGGGCTTAATCTTTGTTTTATGTCCAGATTGGGGTAACCAGTCGTATAAGGTGAATATCCAAGGGTAAGATAGAATCTGTCAAGATGAGAGATATATATGGGTGAGATAGACTACAAGATGTCGGTTAAAAGTTTGTTTGTTGTTAGGTGGGAATAGATCATATTCGTTAGAAGGTTATGATATAAGCCAAGTGGTTGGGATAAGTATGCTTGTTAGAACAAGACAAGTCTCTACGAATAAGACATAATCTTTTGAGATTAGTTAGATCTAGTACAAAAGGGTAGAATCTTTTTCGAGATAAGATGGATCTATTAAGGTAAAAATGATCTTTTTCGAGATAAGATGGATCTATTAATATAGGAGAGTATCTTTTAAGATAAGAGAATCTATTAAGATAGGAAAGAATCTTTCAAGATAAGGTTGATCTATTAAAATAGATACACTTTAGTGGAGAGTAATCTAGGCTGTTTAGTTATCTTATGAATTTTATTTATGCCTATATGTATATGCAGATGTAATTGTGGACATTACTCCACAACTCATCACACTCAATCAAAAATCCAAATCAAACATGTATCATAAGAACAAGCATCCAAACACATAGATACCTATAAAAATAGTTTTGTTTTTGTTCCTAAGATTAGGTCTCCTAGTCCTAAGAGTCACTTTAGGTACGGAATTTCAAAGTGTGAAATCCACATTTGTCTTTTAGAAATAAAAGGTAAGAATAATTAGAGTGAAGCGGAAATAGATGAGAAAGATTAAGAGAAGTTTAGAAAAGAATTAGAGTAGCAAAGGTAAGTAGATAATGGTTGTCCAGTTCTATCTAGGTTTCGTCCTACAGTCAACATTCCTCTGATACCACTTCTGTCACACCCGGGTTTCGGGGCACCAAGACCCGGGCGCGAACATAATCACCAGGTGTGCTGGGACCAAGTCTCACACATATGATGATTCATGGCACAGGATCGAATGTCACATCTTTACTACATAACAGGAGTTCTATACAAAATAAATAGATAATTACATTATAAGGAGACAACGGTCCAGCAACCCAAAGTTGACTGGGAGACGACGGCCTAGATCTCTCACGAACTCATCGCAGCATCCTCCATGCGCTCATCCTGCGGTACCTGTTCTTGACCTGTGGGGGGGGTGTGAGACAGCAAGAGTGAGCTCACATACGTTCATCGCTCAACAAGTTGTGGGGAATAATATGCATGAACTCGCCAAAGATGGGAGCTCACGTGAAGTGTAAGGCTTACCAAAGAGGATGGTTAGAGCTGAGCATTGCTTTTAAAGTTGGTCAAAATTTTATTAGCAGTTACTAAGTACAAGTAAATACCAACCCAATTAAATAGTAGAACAAAAGTAACAACCTCACCTGCGATGCAATGCATATGACAAATTGAATTTAGTTCCATAATTTAATCATGTGAGGGTCCGAGCTGCTCATGACCGTGAGCACGACTAGTATACCAGTTTTACACTCTGCAGAGGTTGCGCATCTTTACCCACAAGTCATGTTACCCATCTGCCAAGGGATCGCGACTTCCCATACACCTCTACCGAGGAGGCGAGGCAGGGTAACACTACGAGGCCTTTACAAAGTTTCACTAGCTTCAGAAAACCCGCTACAGTTTATAGGAAGCTCCAATGCAGGGTTCTTGCCTGACCGCCATCGCAGCAAAATCAACCAAGGACCTCCCTACACTGACCACTCCCCTACTGCCCTTGCCCCTTTCGGGTAAGGTAGTCCTCCACTAGCTTTCCTAATTAATCAGCCAAGGGCATCCATAAACCCTTGTGGTAGCACTATTTTCTCGGGTGGTCGCTCCATGTTCCAATTAACATAATGATCTTATCATGAACAATAATAATAAACAGATAATAAAAGTGTGATCATGAATAATGTATCTTCATACCCAAAACCACATAAAGCACTAGCAAGTACTACCCAAAAAGTTCAGTGGTAAACAAGGTATAAAGATAATCAAACTAGGGTAACCTATTAGGTCCCATCAAAATTAACCTATGCAGATCATTATGATTAATTAGAATATGAGTGGGTAAAAGAAGTGATCAAGGGCACAACTTGCCTGGGACTTGAGATTCCAGGTACCAACTTGCTCTTCAGACGACACGTGTCCTCACTGTTAAACGTATCAATACAGACAAACATGGTATAGGCAAAAATTAACGTTACACCAAACATAAGAATAAACTATGGGATAATAATCTACGCGCCATAACGAGATCGTAGAAACAAGAACCACTAAATTCGGAGCTACGGTTATTAAGTTATGAATTTTTGAAATTATTTAGCACCTAGAATAGATTAATTCAATTGAGCAAATTTTAATTCAAGTTTCATGGTTAAACAAAGGTACGAGGTGATAAACAACATTAATACAAAATTATTGCAACTGAAATGACTCAATTTGGAGTTAAAATGAATTAACTATGAATTATGCAAGTTTATGGAATTATTTTCATACTAAAAACCTATTTCTTTATTAATTCCTGAATATCCTAAGTGTTCTGGACTAGGCACCAAATAATACAAAACTCAGGGTCCAATCTGTAACAATTCCCTAGACTCAATGATCATCGCCCACGGACGGCGGGTTGATTTGTGAAAAGGACAGGGGCTCTTTTACAAAGAGGCTGCGGCGAAAGGGTATGTCCAAATCTGGACCGTGAGATCTGAGATGGAGGGTTCGGATTAGATCGGATCTTAGGTGAAATGGTATTCAACCCGGGCCGCAGGATCCTAGATCGACGGCCCGCGATCCCCCAAGTTAGCTTCAGTCCATGCGCGACCTAGTCCCCACGATCCCGATCTATCGGTCCAAAGCTCAACACTGCGCGATACGATCACACGCGTTGGCGGTAGATCGAACGGTCGCGGGATGGTCTTCTTCTCCAAGCCAGGCAAGCTGAGCACTCACACGGCGGCGCGTGGCGGAGCACGCCAAGGGACGATCCCAATGCCCAAACTTCGATTTAAACGCATGCTACGCAGAGCGGAGAGGATGGCGAAATCAATGGAGGGGTTCTTACCGGCGGTTATGGTGCGTGGGGCCTTGACCACGGTGACCTGCGATCCGCGGCGGATTCTGTGCACCGACGAGCGATTGCGGCAAGCCGAACCGTCCACGTGCCAACGCAGGCAACGAGTAAACCACCCCGGATCTCGCGCACACCGGCAGCACACCACGACCTCGCCCGCGGTACTCTGTGTCGTCGGCGAAGGGGCCCCGGCTTCTCTCTCTTCGATGGAGCTCGGTGTGGATTCCCCAATGGCGGCCCGACGCCCCGCCAAGTACACCGCGCTGCGGCGACTCCTTTCGACCGCACTGCAAGGACCCGACAGCAGTCCTCGCACAAGTACCTGACGGCTGCGGCGCTCGGGATTTCCCCGCTCTCATGCAATCGACGTCTCTCTCTCCCTCACCCCTGGTTCCGCTCGATTCCGATCGAATGCACATGGCGATGGGGGTTCATGGGTACACACTTATATACGCATGAGTCCCGAAGCGGCCGGTGCATAGTTAGCGACTGGAGCGGCGATTTAAGCGGAGGAGCGGACTTGGCACGATGGTTACGACGCGACGAGCACCGCGAAGCTCGCGGTCGGTTGAGGAAGCATCTGACCGGGGGGTCCACGACGTCAGTGAGAGATTAAGTATTAGGTGCGGTAGGGCGGCTGACATCCTAGCCTACAGACAACCCCACAGAGCCGCGTGAGCTGAGGGGATGACGCGCTGGTCCCACACAATGTCCAGGGCGCGCGCAGTACTGGGCCGCGCGGGAGTGGAAACGGCCGATGGGCCGGGAACAGAGAAAATTCGGCCCAGGTAGGTATAGGTGAGCCATTTTTCTTTTCTTTTATAAATTTTCTGCTTTGTTTTCAAATTCCAAATTTATGTATTCAAACCAAAGTCAACTTTTTTTATTTTGGATTTCAGTTATCCAAAAATCAAACATAGCCCTAATGGACATTTAAACTGTACTGTTTATCATATTATTATTTTGTTTTATTTAGATGAACACTTCAATAATGGAATATGCGCATGGTATTTATTTATTTACTTAGAAAACATAACTTTGAATGCTCACTTAGAAAAGATAGTCTTCATTACATATCTACTTAGGAGAAGTTAATACATAATGTCCCATGAATTATTTTAGTTTAACTATATTTTAAGGGGCGTATTATTTGTATAGTTTATAAAGGAAAGAGTAAGTAGTTTGAAAGTCTCTCTTTTATTTGTTGCTCCAACCTTTTTGTTTTAAGTTTTAGAGATAAATCTTGAATACCAAATTCTTAGTTATCCTTATGTGTTTAGTTTAGAGAGATATATTTTATAAAGGAATGAAATTGTTATTGGAAGTCATTTCCCAAAAATAGAATTTTAGGTGCTACACATGAAGACTAGCCAAGGGCCATCTATCGAACGTCCAATCAGTCGCAGATCAAATAAATAGCAAAACCTATCAAGATATGGGCAGATCGCGTACTCGGCCACAAAGACAAAAATATACGCTGACCTCTAAAGCGTAGCATCAACAATATAATGCTGGTCTCCATGGCTTTCAACAAAAAGGGAGGAAGATTATCAGAAAAAGATACGAAATGAAGACCTTCGAGTGGATTATTTTTAAAAATCCACTCGAAGCTCAGGGGCTACACCCATTGGGTGCACCTTTGGTGCACCCGATGGACTTCACGGCTCGACAGTGCAAAATACTGACCTCCGAAGCATAAACCCGAGACAGAACACCAATTTTTGAGGAATAATAGCAGAAGAAGACAGTAAAAAGAAGACATGTTAACCAGATCACTCAGAATTCTGAAGCAGTGACCCGATAGACTTATTTTCAAAGCATTCCCTAGTAAAATCAAATACCGCAAGCAGGACCTAGGATCTTTGGGCCGTTTATTTCAAAATCAGCCCAAAGATCGGGGGCTTGTGGGGGACAGATATCCCCCGGGTCCACTAGAAGGATAAAAAACCTCACGAAAGGCCCAAAGGCCCCATAATTCGTAAGGTCATCCCCCTCGTGGGCCTGGGAGGAACGACCAGTGAGACAGAACAACACAAGGTCGGGTCGGTGCAAGCCTAGACGGCCCAAAAACATCTGAACAGTAATCACAGCAGTGACCTGACCTTCCCGCGCAGGAGCCCCGTACATCAGAACTGGGTGAGGATGAGTCGGCTGAATTATAGGGAGACAGACTCGGTTAGTTCACTATTATTCTGGCTCACGTTGTTATCATATATATCCACATGTAATGCCCCACGGTCGAGTATATAAGGCCTAGGGGCACCCCTTCAAGAAGATAGATCGACATTATTCATCACTTAGCCTCCCATCCCATTCTTTACGTTAGAGAGCTCCCTTGTAACTCATCGCATAAAGCATTCTAGCCAGGACGTAGGGTGTTACACATCTCAAAGCGGCCCGAACCTGTACATCACTGTCTACTATTTCTCGTGCGCCCAGCATGAACCATCGAGCTACAGTCGGTAACACCGTCCTACTCACCTTGGGGGGTAATCCTGGGTGCGCGGTCGGACCCGAAACACCGAAACTATCAACATCGTTGGTTAACATCGGACATCAGTGAGGGTACATGTTGCACCCCTTTTTAGGTTTGGTTGTGATTTAGGCGATCACCGTGGGCTCAGGAGCTCCATGGAGACTTAGGACATGTGGCATGTCTAGAATCACTTAGGGATGAGGGGCGCCAGTGACACGTGTCACAATTGAACCCTGCAAATGGATTGGCGGGGGCTTAGTTGAGTCGTGCGTGGCAGGGGCCCCCTTACGTGACCACGTGTTGGGGTCCTGACCACACATTCTTCTCCTTGCAGTTGGGCCTTCCTAATATGACCCACCGTGATGGTGGGGCCCTTGGCTTGTACTTCACAGTGGCTGATTATATTGTAGCCCATGGGGTACCGTACCCAGGGGCATTGACAGTGGCCTTAAGGCCCACTATAGATTCTAGAGGCTGAGTGGGGCTAGAATCAGCAAAATCGGATGCGTGAGAGGTGATGCATTAGGAGATGAACTGTTTAAAGGGAAATGTGCCTTTGGGCCATTTCTAAGTATTTTGGTGATTGAGTGCCAACACAAGTGGACTTATGGTAATCTATGCAAAGTGATGGACAAAGTGCAAATCAAGTCTAAAGGTATGTTTCTAGACTTGGTACATTGTTTTAAGAACTAATGTATTGTGTCTAAGTGCTGGAAACAGGAGAAATCAAATTGGAAAAGAGATGGCTTTGTTCAGCCAAAGACAGCTCGGTTTGGGTGCACCGGACTGTCCGGTGGTGCACCGGACAGTGTCCGGTGCGCCAGGCTGGCGACTGTCAAATGGCTGCTCTCGGGAAGTGATCAACGGCGTACGGCTATAAATCACCGGACTGTCCGGTGGTGCACCGGACTGTCCGGTGAGCCATTCACAGGCGAAGTCGTCGCTCTCGGGAAGTGATTAACGGCGTACGGCTATAAATCACCGGACTGTCTGGTGGTGCACCAGACTGTCCGGTGAGCCAACGGTCAGCCGGGCCAACGGTCGGCCGAGGATTCTGCGCGTGACACGTGGCCGAGCCAACGGTCACAAGGGGGCACCGGACTGTCCGGTGTGCACCGAACAGTGTCCGGTGCGCCAACGGCTCTAGATCTCCAACGGTCGGCTGTGCCACAGAAGGAAAGAAATCCGCACCGGACAGTGTCCGGTGGTGCACCGGACTGTCCGGTGCGCCAGGCGACAGAAGGCAAGAATTGCCTTCCTGGAATGCTCTCAACGGCTCCTAGCTACCTTGGGGCTATAAAAGGGGGCCCTAGGCGCATGGAGGAGTACACCAAGCATTCTCTAAGCATTCCTAATCACCAAGACTTCAATTCCGCGCATTCGATTCTTTGTGATAGCAACTAGAGCTCCATTTGAGTAGTATACTCTTCGGGTTGTGTTGAGAGCTCGTGTTGTGACTTGTGTGCGTGTTGTTGCTCTGATTTTGTGTCTTGTGTGCGTTGCTCATCCCTCCCTTACTCTGTGCTTCTTTGTGAAAATCAAAGTGTAAGGGCGAGAGGCTCCAAGTTGTGGAGATTCCTCGCAAGCGGGATATAGTAAACAAAGCAAAACACCGTGGTATTCAAGTGGGTCTTTGGACTGCTTGAGAGGGGTTGATTGCAACCCTCGTCCGTTGGGACGCCACAACGTGGAGTAGGCAAGTGTTGGACTTGGCCGAACCACGAGATAAACCACCGTGTCTATCTGTGTTGATCTTCTTGTGGTTATCGTGTCTTGCAAGAACTCCTCTCTAGCCACTTGGATTTATTGTGCTAACTCCAAATCAAGTTTTGTGGCATTAAGTTTCAAGTTTTTACAGGATCACCTATTCACCCCCCTCTAGGTGCTCTCAATTGGTATCGGAGCCGTTCTCTTCAAGAAAGGGACTAATCGCCCGAAGAGATGGATCCTAAGGGCAAGGGGATGGTGGTCAATGATAAGGAGACGGAGTCCTTCGTCAATGATCCAAAGGATGACTAGCCTACTGACTCGAGGTCGGGCCACAAAAGAAAAGACAGGAAGAAGAAGAAAATGAGGCGCATCAAGGAGATCATCTACTACGATGACAGCGACGAGTCCTCTTCTTCCCAAAAGGACAATGACGACAACGACTACGAGAAAAGGAAAACGATCAATTCGAACTTTTCTTTTGATTACTCTCGGATTCCGCAAAGTACCTGTTGGGGCTATGCTTCGTCGCGCCGAAGGTCTTGTAGGAAGAAGCAGCTTCGGCTGAAGCTGTCCGTAGGAGATGACCGAATGTTCCTCTTCATGAAGCTTCAGAATTACAAACCGACTTAAAAGTAGAATGACCTTTCAGTCCATAAATGTTTGGGTCGCTGTTGTAATCTTATGAGGGACATAATTGTAATTCCTCACAGGCTATGTCCCGTGCCTATAAATAGTGAACAGTACTCCCTTACTGGGGACGGAGATTTTTCCGGTATTTGCAGTCGTGTCATTTGAGAATCAATCTTTGTCAAGGCAGAGGTATAATTGTATTCAACACTTAAATATATTGAATGGATATAATATGGTTCGTTTATGATTCATTTACCTTTGATATTCTATATTTTTATACTATCTTATACAATCTGTTGAAATTCAATTACGAAGATTTAACCTTCGTAATTGTATTGACATCAACCTTCGTCCAAGGCTCATTATCCTCAAGGGAATAATGTTTCATTGGACGAAGAACATTAACATTTAACATTCTATGTTGCCTTGTTCTTAATTCATAGCAGTTGAGAACAAGTCCCCAACATTGGCGCCCACCTCCGGTGAACTCACTTCCACTTTTTTTGAGCTGATGGCTTCGTTCAACGATCAAGCTGGAGCTGCTTCGGCTCCGAAGCTGCTACTCCCGATAACAGGCGGTTCATGTTCAGAGCCAGCCAACAAGAAGTAGAAAAAGGAAGCACAGAGAAGGGTACAACATGTTGGAGTGCAGGGACCCTTCATCAAGTCAAGGTGGTCCCACATTCCAATCACCTTCTCCCAGGAGGACCTTCAGCTCAAGGATTTTCCTCATAACGATGCTATGGTTATTTCTTGCATTATCAAAGGGTTTCTCGTCCACAATGTCTTAGTTGATACAGGCAGTGCAGCTGATATCATATTTGCTAAGGCCTTCAGACAAATGCAAGAGCTAGAAGATAAGATTCATGATGCTACACACCCTCTCTGTGGCTTTGGAGGAAGACAGATTGTTGCACTGGGCAAGACCACCATGCCAGTGACCTTCGGATTCATCAACAACACCAGAACTGAGCAAGTTGTGTTTGACATTGTTGACATGGAATACCCTTACAATGCAATTATTGGTCGTGGCACCCTCAATGCTTTCGAAGCAATTCTTCATCCTGCCTATCTTTGCATGAAGATACCTTCGGATCAAGGACCCATCGCTATTCATGGAAGTCAGGAAGCTGCCAGAAGGGCCGAAGGAAACTGGACTGACTCAAAAGCAATCCATAACATAGATGGAGCTGAAGCTTGTGAACAGTACAAATTCAGAAGGGAGAAAGCAGCTTCAGCAGATCAGCCGAAGCCCATGCTCTTATGTGAGGACATAGCAGAGCAGAAGGTGCTGTTGGGCTCTCAATTATCCGAAGAGTAGGAGAAAACCTTGATAAGGTTTTTGTTCAACAACAAAGATGTTTTTGCATGGTCAGCCAATGACCTCTGCGGAGTAAATAGGGATGTTATTGAACACTCGCTCAATGTTGACCCATCCTTCAGACCCAGAAAGCAGAGGCTTCGGAAAATGTCTGATGATAAGGCCGAAGGTGCTCGTAATGAAGTCAAAAGACTCCTCAGTGCAAGAGCTATCAGAGAAGTAAAGTACCCAGAATGGCTAGCTAACACTGTTATGGTAAAAAAGGCCAATGGCAAGTGGCGAATGTGTATCGATTTTACAGATCTCAACAAGGCTTGTCCGAAGGACGAATTCCCATTGCCAAGGATAGACTCTTTAGTTGATGCAGCAGCTTCTTCAGAGCTCATGAGTCTGCTAGACTGTTACTCAGGCTATCACCAAATCTGGATGAAGAAGGAAGATGAGCCGAAGACTAGCTTCATAACCCCAAGTGGCACATATTGCTATCTTCGGATGCCTGAGGGGCTCAAAAATGCTGGAGGAAGTTTCAGCAGAATGACTGCGAAGGTTCTCCAGTCTCAGATAGGCAGAAATGTGCTAACTTATGTTGATGACATCATTGTAAAAAGCACGAAACAGGAAAATCATATTGCTGATTTGCAGGAGACCTTCGCCAGTTTCAGACAAGCTGGCTTAAAGTTGAATCCAGAAAAATGTGTCTTCGGAGTAAAGAAGGGGAAATTTCTTGGATGCTTGGTTTCAACAAAGGGAATTGAAGCTAATCCAAGTAAAATTGAAGCTATACTTCGAATGGAGCCACCAACTACAAAAAAAGGGGGCCCAAAGATTGACAGGAAGGCTGGCATCTCTCAATAGATTCATATACAGATCAGTAGAAAGAAATTTACCATTCTTCGAAGTGCTGAAATCAGCCGAAGTCTTTCAATGGGGATGTAAGACCCAAAATTAGTAGAGGAAAAAAAAATATAAACAAAGTATCATAATGCTTTGGAAATTAGGAAAATAAGAAAAATGATGAGAAAAGGGATTTTTCTTTTAAAGGAAACCATTTATACATCCCATGAAATAGATAACAAGGAGAATGAAACTTAAATTAGTAATATTAAAATAATATGGTTTATATTCACCTTTGGATTTCAATTGCTACATTTGAAAAATCTGAAAACTAAAATAGAAGTATAAATTTGAATTTGGAATAGAAAATAGAAAATAAAAGAGAAGGGAAGAACTAAGAAAAATATTACATAAAATAAAATAAAAATCAGAATAAACATCCTTCACACTTATATTATTAAATTATACCATTCAAACTGAGGACAAGTTATTCACAAAAATTTGAATTTAAACTTGAACTCAAATTGGATTGGAAAATAGAAAAGGAAAAATAAGAAAGGAAAAGAAAAAGGAACACTATACCTAACTGGGCCGGTAACCCTATTTTCGGCCCATTTATCTTCGTGTCCGCGCGGCCCGCTCGCTCTCTGCGCTTTGCTCTCCACGCCGACAAGTGGGCCTGAGCCGTCGGTGGCTCAGCCGCGCCTGAGTACTCCCTCTCTCGCTGACGTTGCGGGACCCACCTGTCGGACTCATCCCTCCCCAAATCCCCCGCTCAACGAAATCGCGCGCCGCTCGCCTCGGGATTTCGTTGGAGATCGATCTGCTCGCTGCAATTGCCGCGCCAACAAACCCCGTGGTTTCCGCTACGGTTGTGCTTCGGCTCGGACTCTGCCTGAGCCTATAAAAGTCTGGCCACCGTGAACTCCTTACCGCGCTGAGGTGAGAGCGAAGACGGAGAGAAAAGAATCGAGCTGTGCCATCGCCGGCGCGCGGAATTGGGGTGCGCTGCTCGGTGGCGGGGAGTGGTGGTGTCGCTCGCTGGTGTGACGGTGTGCACAGAAGAAGCCTCGCCGGGGCGGATTCCGTCGCCGTGGTGCGAACTCCGCCGTGCGGCCGCGCCTCTCCGTGGGCAGGGAATCTCACGGCTCCAATCGCGGTGAGCATTACTTCTTTGAATTCAGCCATGTTCCCCGATTGTTTTGCGCTTGTTGGTCGGCTGGATGCGATCTCAGGGCGCGGGATGGCGTAACCCCGGTGATGGCGCCGCCGCATGGGCTCGAGCGCCGCCGTGTATGGCCATCGTCACCGGCGGGGGGAAAACGATTGTCCTGGACCATTGGATCTGGGACCAGCGGACCCGATTAAACCATCCCATACCCCTTCGCGTGACACATCTCGTCCGTTGATCTAGATCGAACGGACAGAGTCAAATCCAGTATAATAAAATCCTCCCCGTCGTATTTGCATCCAACGGTTCTCGTCGCGTACCGTTTCACGGCCGCGCCGATCTAATCTGGGCGCTCGGCTTTCGATCCAACGGCCCACGATGACCGATACCCCTTCACCGAGCCATCTTTGCATAAGAGCCCTCGGGGTTTTGTGAAATCAACCCGCCGTCCACGTTCACTGTTGACTGAGTCTGGGTTATTTTTGCGCTAAGGCCCCTGACTTTCTCTGGTTTTGGCGCGCAGTCCAAGGGAATAGAAAATCCAGTAAAATGAAATAGAAAATGATTTTTGATACAAAAATAATTCCAGAAACTTGTTTAAATCATAGAAAATCCATTTTTAGTCCAAATTAATCCATTCCACTTTCTAAAATTTTGTAATTTTATTCTCTACCACCTAGAACCTCTGTTTTGTCATGAAAATAATTAGAAATTTAATCTCTCACTTAATCCATTTTAAACACATAAAACCTTTGAAAATTCATAACTTAAAATCTACAACTCCAAGATTAATAATTCTTTTCCTGTGATCTTATTTTAATATGTTGATTATTAATATGTATTTTGGCATACATGTTTGGTGTAATGTTAATTTTGCCTATACACTGTTTGTTTGTATTGCTACGACTAGTGCGAGGTCACGTGTCACCTGAAGATCATTCTGGTACCTGGATTCTCAAGGCCCAGGCAAGTTGTGCCCTTGATCACTTCTTTTTACCCACTCATGTTCTAATTAATCATAATGATCTGCATAGGTTAATTTTGATGGGACCCAATAGGTTACCCTAGTTTGTCTATCTTTATACCTTGTTTACCACTGAACTTTTTGGGTAGTACTTGCTAGTGCTTTATGTGGTTTTGGGTATGAAGGTATATTATTCATGATCACATTTTTATTATCTGTTTATTACTACTGTTCATGATAAGATCATTATGTTAATTGGAACATGGAGCGACCACCCGGGAAAACAGTGCTACCACAAGGGAGGAATGGGACCCCTTGGCTGATTAATTAGGAAAGCTAGTGGAAGACTACCTTACCCGAAAGGGGCAAGGGCAGTAGGGGAGTGGTCAGTGTAGGGAGGCCCTCGGGAGGATTTTGCTGCGATGGCGGTCCTGCAAGGGATTCCTGCATTGGAACTTCCTATAAACTGTAGCGGGTTTTCGGAAGCTAGTGGAACTTTGTAAAGGCCTCGTAGTGGATCCCTAGCCATTCACCTCGGAAGTGTCTAAGGGCCTTGCAAACCCTGGCGACATGGGATACACGACTTGTGGGTAAAGATGCGCAACCTCTGCAGAGTGTAAAACTAGTATACTAGCCGTGCTCACGGTCATGAGCGGCTCGGACCCTCACATGATTAAATTATGAAACTTAAACTCAATTTGTCATATGCATTGCATCGCAGGTGAAGTTGTTACTTTTGTTCTACTATTTAACTGGGTTGGTATTTACTTATACTTAGTAACTGCTAATAAAATTTTGACCAACTTTAAAAGCAATGCTCAGCTCTAACCATCTTCTTTGGTAAGCCTTACACTTCACGTGAGCTCCCACCTTTGGCGAGTTCATGCACATTATTCCCCACAACTTGTTGAGCGATGATCGTATGTGAGCTCACTCTTGCTGTCTCACACCCCCCCCACAGGTCAAGAACAGGTACCGCAGGATGAAGCGCTTGGAGGATGCTGTGAAGTGTTCGTGAGAGGTCTAGGTCGTCGTCTCCCAGTCAACTTTGGGTTGCTGGACCGTTGTCTCCTTATAATGTAATTATTTATTTTGTATAGAACTCCTGTTATATATAAAGATGTGACATTCGATCCTGTGCCACTATACATCATATGTGTAAGACTTGGTCCCAGCATACCTGGTGTTTATGTTCGCGCCCGGGTCTTGGTGCCCCCGAAATCCGGGTGTGACAGAAGTGGTATCAGAGCAATGTTGACTGTAGGACGAAACCTAGATAGAACTGGAACAACCATTATCTACTTACCTTTGCTACTCTGATCATTTCTAAACTTATCTTAATCTTTTCTCATCTATTTCCGCTTCACTCTGATTATTCTTACCTATTTATTCTAAAGACAAATGTGGATTTCACACTTTGAAATCCTGTACCTAAAGTGACTTTTAGGAATAGGAGACCTATTCTTAGGAACAAAAACAAAACTATTTTTATAGATATCTATGAACTTGAATGTTTGTTCTTATGATACTTGTTTGATTTGGATCTTTGATTGAGTGTGATGGGTTGTGGAGTAATGTCCACAATTACATCTGCATATACATCTAGGCATAAAGGATAGCATTTGTAAGATAACTAGACAATCTAGATTATCCCCTTAGAAAATATGTATATATAGTATTCCGTATCTAACTCATCTTGACATATTCTATCTTACCTTTAGACATTCACCTCGTACAACTAATTACCCTAGTCTTGACATAGAATATCTGGCCCAGCCCTGCCAAAGAAATTTCAGTACATAACCAACTATTAGCTTATTCATTCCGTCTACTAAATGATTCCCTTGCAAAGCTATCTTACCATATGCTTCTAACTTAGATGGTCAATACCAGGCGGGGTGGTGGAATTGATTTACCTGCTAATCAACAACCCCAACCACAGTCAGCAGAGATGAATCCTCCTAATCCTCCACCAGGCGGAGTTGATCCACTAGTCGCAGCTCAAATGAGAATGATGCAGCAAATGGCGGACACTATGGCAGATATGCGCACCCAAATGCAGCAAGAACGCCAAGAAATGCACCAGGAAAGAGAGGATGCACGTCGGGAAATGTGCCAAGAACGGGAAGAGATACGCCAGGAGAGAAGGGTACAACAACAGCAGCTGCAGCAACAACTTCAACAACAGCAGCAACAACAACAAGTGCCATTGCCTCCACCTCCACCACCAGTTCCACCCCGGGACAAGCACCGGGAATTCATGAGCCACAAACCACCAACCTTCTCCAACTCCGCAGATCCGCTGCAAGCAGATGACTGGTTAAAGTCCATAGAGAAGATGCTCAACATAGCTCAGTGCTCAGATAGAGAGAAAGTACTCTATGCATCAGGTCGTCTTGCTGGTCCCGCTGCGGATTGGTGGGATGCGTACTGTGCAGCTCATGCTGCTGCCGATACAATTACCTGGGAAGAATTCTCCGCACAATTCAGGAATTACCATATTCCTGCTGGACTCATGAAGATTAAGAGGAAGGAGTTTCTATCCCTCAAGCAAGGAAGTATGTCCGTAAGTGAATATAGAGACAAATTCATCCAGTTATCTCGATATGCTCCCAGAGATGTTGAGGATGATGAGCAAAAACAGGAGCTCTTTCTGGATGGTTTGATTGGACCCTTGCAATATCAGCTGGTATCGCACACCTTCCCATCCTTCCAAAGGCTACTTGACAAAGCTATTGCTGTAGAAAACAAGAGGAGTATATTTGGAGAGAAAAGAAAGGCTGTCAACCAAGGGCAGGCTGGAAGTAGTTCCCGTCCTCGCTATACTACCACTCCCAATACACCAGCTAGTGGCAGTTCTGGACAACAAACTCAACAGACACCAACTGCTCCTCCAAAAGCAAGCACTCCAGGAGGAACCGTTGCTCCCAACACAACCGCCATCAGGACATGCTTCAAGTGTGGACAACCGGGACACTACGCCAACTACTGTCCCAACAGAGCTGCCTACACTACACCGGCTCCGATGAAACAAGGACAAGCCTCGACAGGAAAGAGTCAGCCCCTATCTATCAACCGGGGATATGCCCATCATGCAGAAGTAGAAGCTGAACCCGGTGAACTTGAAATTCAAGAAGAAGAGCCAGTTGGAGATGAAGTAGTCGGTGAAGAAGTCAACGAGCAACAAGAATAAAGAGATAAACATAGATATAGATACATATATATATATATATTTACTATTTGTAAGACCTAAGTATTAGTTTAGCTATTAGTTAGTACTATTACTATTTTAGTTATAATAGTAAGGTCTATTAAAACCTATGTTTTGATAAAGGATTATGCATCATGTCGAGATTTCTTTGTTTGTGCATATGTTCCGAGAACAATATGAGTATACATCCCTTTTCTTACAAATCTCGAGGACGAGATTATTTTTAAGGGAGGTAGGATTTGTAAGACCCAAAATTAGTAGAGGAAAAAAAAATATAAACAAAGTATCATAATGCTTTGGAAATTAGGAAAATAAGAAAAATGATGAGAAAAGGGATTTTTCTTTTAAAGGAAACCATTTATACATCCCATGAAATAGATAACAAGGAGAATGAAACTTAAATTAGTAATATTAAAATAATATGGTTTATATTCACCTTTGGATTTCAATTGCTACATTTGAAAAATCTGAAAACTAAAATAGAAGTATAAATTTGAATTTGGAATAGAAAATAGAAAATAAAAGAGAAGGGAAGAACTAAGAAAAATATTACATAAAATAAAATAAAAATCAGAATAAACATCCTTCACACTTATATTATTAAATTATACCATTCAAACTGAGGACAAGTTATTCACAAAAATTTGAATTTAAACTTGAACTCAAATTGGATTGGAAAATAGAAAAGGAAAAATAAGAAAGGAAAAGAAAAAGGAACACTATACCTAACTGGGCCGGTAACCCTGTTTTCGGCCCATTTATCTTCGTGTCCGCGCGGCCCGCTCGCTCTCTGCGCTTTGCTCTCCACGCCGACAAGTGGGCCTGAGCCGTCGGTGGCTCAGCCGCGCCTGAGTACTCCCTCTCTCGCTGACGTTGCGGGACCCACCTGTCGGACTCATCCCTCCCCAAATCCCCCGCTCAACGAAATCGCGCGCCGCTCGCCTCGGGATTTCGTTGGAGATCGATCTGCTCGCTGCAATTGCCGCGCCAACAAACCCCGTGGTTTCCGCTACGGTTGTGCTTCGGCTCGGACTCTGCCTGAGCCTATAAAAGTCTGGCCACCGTGAACTCCTTACCGCGCTGAGGTGAGAGCGAAGACGGAGAGAAAAGAATCGAGCTGTGCCATCGCCGGCGCGCGGAATTGGGGTGCGCTGCTCGGTGGCGGGGAGTGGCGGTGTCGCTCGCTGGTGTGACGGTGTGCACAGAAGAAGCCTCGCCGGGGCGGATTCCGTCGCCGTGGTGCGAACTCCGCCGTGCGGCCGCGCCTCTCCGTGGGCAGGGAATCTCACGGCTCCAATCGCGGTGAGCATTACTTCTTTGAATTCAGCCATGTTCCCCGATTGTTTTGCGCTTGTTGGTCGGCTGGATGCGATCTCAGGGCGCGGGATGGCGTAACCCCGGTGATGGCGCCGCCGCATGGGCTCGAGCGCCGCCGTGTATGGCCATCGTCACCGGCGGGGGGAAAACGATTGTCCTGGACCATTGGATCTGGGACCAGCGGACCCGATTAAACCATCCCATACCCCTTCGCGTGACACATCTCGTCCGTTGATCTAGATCGAACGGACAGAGTCAAATCCAGTATAATAAAATCCTCCCCGTCGTATTTGCATCCAACGGTTCTCGTCGCGTACCGTTTCACGGCCGCGCCGATCTAATCTGGGCGCTCGGCTTTCGATCCAACGGCCCACGATGACCGATACCCCTTCACCGAGCCATCTTTGCATAAGAGCCCTCGGGGTTTTGTGAAATCAACCCGCCGTCCACGTTCACTGTTGACTGAGTCTGGGTTATTTTTGCGCTAAGGCCCCTGACTTTCTCTGGTTTTGGCGCGCAGTCCAAGGGAATAGAAAATCCAGTAAAATGAAATAGAAAATGATTTTTGATACAAAAATAATTCCAGAAACTTGTTTAAATCATAGAAAATCCATTTTTAGTCCAAATTAATCCATTCCACTTTCTAAAATTTTGTAATTTTATTCTCTACCACCTAGAACCTCTGTTTTGTCATGAAAATAATTAGAAATTTAATCTCTCACTTAATCCATTTTAAACACATAAAACCTTTGAAAATTCATAACTTAAAATCTACAACTCCAAGATTAATAATTCTTTTCCTGTGATCTTATTTTAATATGTTGATTATTAATATGTATTTTGGCATACATGTTTGGTGTAATGTTAATTTTGCCTATACACTGTTTGTTTGTATTGCTACGACTAGTGCGAGGTCACGTGTCACCTGAAGATCATTCTGGTACCTGGATTCTCAAGGCCCAGGCAAGTTGTGCCCTTGATCACTTCTTTTTACCCACTCATGTTCTAATTAATCATAATGATTTGCATAGGTTAATTTTGATGGGACCCAATAGGTTACCCTAGTTTGTCTATCTTTATACCTTGTTTACCACTGAACTTTTTGGGTAGTACTTGCTAGTGCTTTATGTGGTTTTGGGTATGAAGGTATATTATTCATGATCACATTTTTATTATCTGTTTATTACTACTGTTCATGATAAGATCATTATGTTAATTGGAACATGGAGCGACCACCCGGGAAAACAGTGCTACCACAAGGGAGGAATGGGACCCCTTGGCTGATTAATTAGGAAAGCTAGTGGAAGACTACCTTACCCGAAAGGGGCAAGGGCAGTAGGGGAGTGGTCAGTGTAGGGAGGCCCTCGGGAGGATTTTGCTGCGATGGCGGTCCTGCAAGGGATTCCTGCATTGGAACTTCCTATAAACTGTAGCGGGTTTTTGGAAGCTAGTGGAACTTTGTAAAGGCCTCGTAGTGGATCCCTAGCCATTCACCTCGGAAGTGTCTAAGGGCCTTGCAAACCCTGGCGACATGGGATACACGACTTGTGGGTAAAGATGCGCAACCTCTGCAGAGTGTAAAACTAGTATACTAGCCGTGCTCACGGTCATGAGCGGCTCGGACCCTCACATGATTAAATTATGAAACTTAAACTCAATTTGTCATATGCATTGCATCGCAGGTGAAGTTGTTACTTTTGTTCTACTATTTAACTGGGTTGGTATTTACTTATACTTAGTAACTGCTAATAAAATTTTGACCAACTTTAAAAGCAATGCTCAGCTCTAACCATCTTCTTTGGTAAGCCTTACACTTCACGTGAGCTCCCACCTTTGGCGAGTTCATGCACATTATTCCCCACAACTTGTTGAGCGATGATCGTATGTGAGCTCACTCTTGCTGTCTCACACCCCCCCCCCACAGGTCAAGAACAGGTACCGCAGGATGAAGCGCTTGGAGGATGCTGTGAAGTGTTCGTGAGAGGTCTAGGTCGTCGTCTCCCAGTCAACTTTGGGTTGCTGGACCGTTGTCTCCTTATAATGTAATTATTTATTTTGTATATAACTCCTGTTATATATAAAGATGTGACATTCGATCCTGTGCCACTATACATCATATGTGTAAGACTTGGTCCCAGCATACCTGGTGTTTATGTTCGCGCCCGGGTCTTGGTGCCCCCGAAATCCGGGTGTGACAGGGGACCAAGCCAACAAAAAGCCTTTGAAGAACTGAAGCAATATTTGATAGATTTAACAACATTAACTCCACCAACGCCAGGGGCTCCTTTGTTGTTATACGTGGCAGCTTCGCACTCAGCGATAAGTGCAGCACTTGTCCAGGAGAAGCTTGATGGCCAAGTCAAGAAGCAGGTTCCAGTGTATTTTGTATCTGAAGTTCTTAGTGTATCAAAGAAAAACTATACAGAATTGGAGAAGGTATTATATGCTGTTTTGATGGCATCCAGGAAGCTTCGGCATTATTTTCAAGCATACAATATTGTTGTTCCTTCTTCGCAGCCGTTGAAGGATATTATGAGAAATAGAGAAGCTACTGGGCGGATTGGAAAATGGGCTGCAGAGCTCAATGAATTTTGCATTGATTATGTGCATAGATCCTCGATCCAGTCTCAAGCGTTGGCAGATTTCATTGCCGATTAGACGCCAGGGGCTCAGGATGAAGAAACAAATAAAGATGCCGATGTGTGGACAGTGTTTTGCGATGGGTCTTGGGGAACCTTCGGAGCAGGAGCAGCCGCTGTGTTGGTCTCACCATCCAAAGTTAAAACTTGTTATGCGGCAAGACTCGATTTTAGCTGTACAAACAATATTACTGAGTACGAAGCCCTGCTTTTGGGCCTTCGGAAATTAAAAGCAATGGGAATCAGAAGGGCCATCCTTAAAACTGATTCCCAGGTTGTTTCGGGTCATATCGACAAGAGTTGCAAGGCTAAAGATCCGAAGCTTGAAAAATATCTAGACACGGTCCGTAGAATCGAAGCTTCCTTCGAAGGATTTTCTGTCAAAAATATCCCTCGAGGACAAAATGAGCATGCTGATTTGCTAGCTAAGTCAGCAGCATAGGGGCTGCCCTTACCTTCGGATGTGTTCTTCGAAACAATAAAAGCACCTTCAGTGGAACTTCTTGAAAGAGCAGTCCTCAATATATCTCCTGTTTATAGCGAAGATTGGAGAACTGAGATCATCTCTTACCTTCAGGGTAAATTCCTTTCAGATGACGAAACTTATAACAGGAGGATAGAGGCAAGAGCTCGTCCATATGTCATGATAGAGGGGGAGTTGTACAAGCATGGAGTTTGTGCTCCACTACTCAAGTGTTTATCCAGAGCCGAAGGCATAGAGTTGATGAAAGAAATACATGCAGGCTTGTGTGGATCTCACATTGGATCTAGGCCGTTACATGGAAAAGTTTTTCGTCAAGGGTTTTATTGGCCGAAGGCAGCTTCGGATGCAGCGGAATTAGTTCAAAAGTGCGAAGGTTGTCAGAAATGTGCAAGAGATCAAAAACAACCTTCGTCTCTATCTCAGCTGATACAACCCATCTGGCCATTGCAAAGGTGGGGTCTTGACTTGTTAGGTCCGTTACCACCGGCCCAAGGAAACTTAAGATATGTTGTAGTGGCTGTGGAATATTTTTCTAAATGGATTGAGGCAAAGCCTTTAGCCACAATAACTTCGGCCACCATTCAAAAGTTTTTCTGGCAGAATATTGTTTGTCGTTTCGGAGTACCAAAGGCCATCACTGTAGATAATGGAACACAGTTCGACTCCGAAGCTTTCAGAGAATTCTGTGATCAAATCGGCACGAAGATCCATTTTGCATCAGTCAGGCACCCGGAGTCAAATGGACTCGTTGAAAGAGCCAATGGCATCATAATGACAGGAATAATGAAGTTAATTTTCAACCAACCCAGGGGAAAGTGGCCAGATCAACTAATCAAAGTAGTATGGAGCCACAACACGACAACATCAAGGTCAACAGGCTTTACCCCATTCAAATTATTGTTTGGTGACGAAGCAATAACTCCGGAGGAAGCTAAAACTGGATCAATAAGAGTAGTAGCTTCGGCAGAGTCAGATCCTGAAGTTGATCATTCTGTTGAAAAAGATGCTATAGAAGGGATCAGACTTCAAGCCGTGGAGAACATCAATAAATATCAAGCCGAAACAATCAAGTGGCGTGATAGAAAGGTTCGGCTGAAGAATATTGAGCCAGGACATTTGGTGCTTTGGAGAGTCGCTAACCCAGATACAGTGGGCAAGTTGCAGTTGAAATGGAAGGGACCTTTCTTAGTAGCATCTTCGTCAAGACCCGGTTCATACAAATTGAAGGATATGGACGGCAACGACATTCCTAGATCTTGGAATGCGGATGAGCTTCGACGATATTATGTGTAACTTGATGTAACTTTTTATGTCTTTTCTTTTTCATGGCACCCTTTTCCTTTCTAAAGGGGGAGAAAGGTTTTTAATGGGGCCATCATATGTAATTTCCTTTTTTAGTTCTATAAGAGCAAAATCCCCAAGGAATGTAAATGTAAAAGCTGAGAACGCACCATTGAGTGCCGAAAAGTAAAAGGCGAAGAAGCTCCAAAGTCGTTCCTAAGGGAATGCAGAGCTTACAGCGAAAACTCAACGCTGATTCCGCCGAAAGTAAAAGGCGAAGAAGCTCCAAAGTCGTTCCTAAGGGAATGCAGAGTTTACAACGAAAAGTCAACGCTGATTCCGCCGAAAGTAAAAGGCGAAGAAGCTCCAAAGTCGTTCCTAAGGGAATGCAGAGCTTACAGCGAAAAGTCAACGCTGATTACTCCGAAAGTAAAAGGCGAAGAAGCTCCAAAGTCGTTCCTAAGGGAATGCAGAGCTGATGTGTGATTGTTTCTAAGGAAATAATGGCTGAGGGTATGGCTTCGGATATGTGTTTGGACATTCATTCGCACATCACATTACATCATAGCATTTGCATTCATAAACATTCATCCAGGCATATGTAGGATAATCATCATCATGGCATAAGTGGTTGCTTCGGTATAAGAGAAGAGCTTCTTCGCGTACAAAAAGGAGAGCTTCGGAAGAAAGGGAAATGTTGTTTTCTATGCTTCGCTGTGTACGAAAAGAAGGGAAGGTGTTTTTTCGCCTTCGGCTCAAAAAAGATAATTTCGTCCACAACAAAGCACTTCACATACATTAATAGAAGGGTAAGAGCATAATACAAGGTATGAACAGAACTCATTAAAGACAAGTTTAGTTACATTTACACAAGTTATCTCAAAAGTTTCCTGAGTCTGTCTACAGTCTACTCCTACCTAATCTTCGAGGGATTTTAGCTTCGGCGTCACTCTTTTTAATCATCGACTTCGGCTTCGTCATCCTACATGAATTAAGTTGTTGTAAGTCAAAATCGAGCTTGAAGGAAGAGGTAAGCACAAGGTATGATTTCTTACTGGTTCAAGATGACTCCGAGCTTCATCTCCAGCCTTTTCTCGCCCGCCTTTTGTCCATATCATCTTTACAAATCTGTTAGAAATGCTTCGGGCGAGGTCAGGAATATCATCTAAAATTGTTGGTGATAGAGTGAAATTGGGCCTATTGACAATTTTTCCATGATCACAGCCAGCTTTTAGGAAAGCACAGAAGTCATCGTGCCCGGCTATAACTTCGTCAAGCTCATCAATTTCACCTTCAATATGTTCGAAGGTCTTTGGTAAATCTTCAGCTGACGGGGTAAATTTCTCACTGCTAGCTCCAACTGAGTGGAAGATTTTTCTCAATCGTTGAATACATTTGTTGCTAAATTCCAAACATTTATCTTGAAGGCTTGCCAATAATTTTTTCAAAACTGAATTTTCTTGGACTTCGGCTTCAAGTTTCGCATTTAGTTCTTGTTTTTCTTGTTCAAACTGTTCAGATTGGCAGAGAAGCTTCGTATTCAATTCCGTTATTTTAGCTTCGGCTTCTGCCAATAAGCCTTCAGTTGCCTGAAGCTCAAAGTTCTTCTTTTCAATAGTAGCTAATTGCTCTTTTATTTTGCTCTCTAAATTTTCAATTATAACCTCGTGCTTTTTGTCTTCCAGATCTTGCTGCATTTTCAAAGCCTTGCTCAGCAGCATACTCTGCACGTAAACAACCTTCGTTAAGACAGGTCTACATTATTGAAAACAATAAAAGTCAAGGGAATAGTAGTTCACCTTGAAATTGGAATAAAATAAACTACCAACGATATGTTGTCGTCGGTAGTGGCTAATGTCCATTTCCAGCTTCGGAAAACCGATACTCTTTGATAGAGTACCGATGACCTTAGCTCCAGTTTGATCCCGGATGCAGTCTAATTTTTCATCGTCAATACCCCCGAAGAGGAGTGCTCCTGGTTTATATCCGCAGGATTTGGCATATTCTTTAAGCTCTTCTATTTCGGTTTTTGACAATTCTTCTCCAACCAAATTTTGGAACATGAAGGCTTCGTCCTCTGAAGCTTCGTCAGCAATTTCCTTTTCTTTCCCAGACACTGCGGCCATGGCCTCTTCGGCGGCAGCAGTAGCTTCTTCTGTGGCCATGTCTAGCAGTATTTTGTCGATGTGTTCAATTGTGCTTTCCAAGTTCAAACCTTCAGTTGAGGTAGCTTCGGCAGCCGCGACCTCCGAAGGTGTGATTTCAATATTTGTTATTTCTTTAGCCGCTGGTATCTTTTGAGCTGAAGCTCTCGGTGGTGTCTTGTCAATGACTTCTGTCACTGCGATGATTCTTTGTCTCTTTGTTTTAGTTGTTTTCTTCATTTTTTCGGGCTCCTTTTCCTTCTGAAAAAACTTTGTCAGTTGAGGCCCCAATGGACTTAGCTTCGCAGGCAGGGATTCATTCATTACCTTTAAAATCTCTTCCACGTCAGTGGCAGAGCGTGATGCGGGAGTCTCCTCTTCGTCAGATACTTTTTGCTTCGGAGATGATATTTTCTTCTTCTTCGGAATATTCTTCTTTTTTGGTGGTTCTTCCTCATCTTCATTTAAAGCTTCGGCTCCCCTTTTCCTTTTCCGACCTTTGGCACCTTTATTCAGATTTTCGTAGTCAGGGTATTCAAAACCCAAGGCGTCCAGCACTCGATTCAGTCTTCGCTTCGGACGGGTACCGAAGGCCGCGGTCATCAACTGATCTTCTTTTTTGGAGTAATTACCGAGTATTTCATTGCACATTATTTCAACTGTGTCCAGCCACTCTTGGCAAGGTTTTTTAAAGTATTTCTTAAACTTGTAATAGTAAGGTAACCGCACAAGTTCCCCTTCTTTCTTCTCCCCCTCTAGCTTCGGCATTTCCCATTCTTTTAAAGTAGGAAAAACCCTGAAGGCCAAGAACTCTTGAACCAGGTCCCTAGTACTGATATGCTCTGAAATAATTTTAAACTCAGCCAGTGCAGCCCAAGTGGAACCTTCTAATGACATTTGGCATCGCGGTCTTGTTTCTCCGAAGATCAATTCAAGAGGGCTTTGTACCAGCTTCTCTTTGTCTTCGTCAACTCTCACATAAAACCATTCTGATTTCCAGCCTGCCGGCCATTTGCTTCGGTAGCTGATTACAGGAAACTTTGTGGTTTTCTGATAGGCAAAATTGTAGCAACCAAAGTTATCATGTAATCCATCTTTTCTAGCCTTCGTCTGGTAATGCAGCTCATGAACTCGACAAAAGCTGTCGGCAAACGGCTCCACCGCCTGGCTTCGGAGGGCCCAGATATAAACACTAAGCCTAACGATAGCGTTAGGAGTCAACTGATGAAAGTAGATACCAAACCTCTTCAATACATCTGCAATAATCCTATGAAGGGGGAATCTCAACCCAGCCTTTAGAAAGCTCTTGAAAATGACTATTTCATCCTTCTCTGGCTTCGGGGTAGTTTCTTCCCCCCCGAAGCGAAGTAGCTTCTTCTGACTTTCACTGAAATAACCTGACTTTACCATCTTGGAGAGATCAGCCTTCGAAACAGTCGACTTTCCGAAGTCCAAGTGGCTGGGCTTACTTGGCATGGCAATACGATAATCATCTTCGGGATCAGTTTCTTCAATGTTCTCTTCTTCTGCTTCGGCAGTTGCTTGTTCTGCTTCAACAGTGGGGATTTCTTCCGAAGTTACCAGTCCGGATCGTTGCATTGCTTCGGAGATGGGAATAGTCTCCGAGCCTTCAGCTTCGCCTCCTTCACGCTCTACCCTAGCGATAGAACGCACTCTGGCCATTTAATTCTGAGTTTGCGGGAATTAAATACTTTTTCTTCCGAAGTTTTTTCTTCTGACGAAGTAGGCTTCAAGCTGGAGCTTCGTTGGATTCCGAGAGTCAAGCTTCGGCTATGGTTAAAAATTTTGGCAGCAAAACAGTGCAAATAGCAATGAATGCTGTGGTAACTTCACACCTACTTGTCTGTTTATATAGTGCTGCAGGTAAGAAGGCGAAACGCCAGGATTTTTACACCAGGCGGACAGCCGCTTGCACTCGTTGCGCGGTGGACCGCAGAAACCAAACAGTAACTCTGCAAGGTGGGACCGCTACGCGCTCGGAAACTGAATCGTTTCTCGACAACGAGCTCAGGGAAGGTGTTTTTTGGACCTTCGGCTTCCCGAAGCTTAAGAGACTTTTTTCACGGATCAAGCTCGTTACGAAAAACGATCTAGCGCCGCGAAAGGGGCTACTGTTGGGGCTATGCTTCGTCGCGCCGAAGGTCTTGTAGGAAGAAGCAGCTTCGGCTGAAGCTGTCCGCAGGAGATGACCGAAGGTTCCTCTTCATGAAGCTTCGGAATTACAAACCGACTTAAAAGTAGAATGACCTTTCAGTCCATAAATGTTTGGGTCGCTGTTGTAATCTTATGAGGGACATAATTGTAATTCCTCACAGGCTATGTCCCGTGCCTATAAATAGTGAACAGTACTCCCTTACTGGGGACGGAGATTTTTCCGGTATTTGCAGTCGTGTCATTTGAGAATCAATCTTTGTCAAGGCAGAGGTATAATTGTATTCAACACTTAAATATATTGAATGGATATAATATGGTTCGTTTATGATTCATTTACCTTTGATATTCTATATTTTTATACTATCTTATACAATCTGTTGAAATTCAATTACGAAGATTTAACCTTCGTAATTGTATTGACATCAACCTTCGTCCAAGGCTCATTATCCTCAAGGGAATAATGTTTCATTGGACGAAGAACATTAACATTTAACATTCTATGTTGCCTTGTTCTTAATTCATAGCAGTTGAGAACAAGTCCCCAACAGTACCAATGCTCATTTAGTCTCCATTCCACTTGGTAAACCTCCTCACTTTGATGGAGAGGACTACAGATTTTGGAGTCACAAAATGCGTAGTCACTTGTTCTCTCTCCATCCAAGCATATGGGAGATAATAGAGAGTGGAATGAAATTTGATAGTACTGATAGTCCCATGTTCATTAATGAGCAAATTCACAAAAATGCACAAGCTACTACTGTTCTTCTAGCTTCATTGTGCAGGGACGAATACCATAAGGTGAGCGGCTTGGATAACGCCAAGCAGATTTGGGACACCCTCAAGATCTCACATGAGGGGAACGACGTCACCATGCTCACCAAGATGGAGTTGGTGGAGGGCGAACTTGGGAGATTCGCAATGATCAGGGGCGAGGAGCCAACCCAAACGTACAACCGGCTCAAGACCCTCGTCAACAAAATAAGGAGCTATGGAAGCACGCGATGGACGGACCACGACGTCGTCCGCCTAATGCTAAGGTCTTTTACCGTCCTTGATCCACATCTTGTGAACAATATTCATGAGAATCCTAGGTACACCAAGATGACGCCCGAGGAGATACTTGGAAAGTTTGTAAGCGAGCGGATGATGATCAAGGAGGCAAGATACGTTGACGATGCGTTGATCGGCCCTATCCAAGAGCCTCAAACCATTGCTCTCAAAGCAATGAGGAGCAAGGAGGCGCTGCCGAGCAAGGTGGCGCAAGTTGAGGCGGCCGGGCTTAATGATGAAGAAATGGCCCTCATCATCAAGCGTTTCAAGACGGCGCTAAAGGGTCGCAAGGGGCATCCCAACAAGAACAAGACAAAGGGGAAGCGCTCATGCTTCAAATGTGGTAAGATTGGTCATTTTATCGCTAATTGTCCCGATAATGATAGTGACAGGGAACAAGGGAACAAGAGGAAAAAGAAGAAGACTTATAAGAAGGCTAAGGGCGAGGCACACCTTGGCAAGGAGTGGGACTCAGATTGTTCGTCGTCCGACTCTGACAACGAAGGACTCGCCGCCACCGCCTTCAACAAATCGTTCCTCTTCCCCAACGAGCATCACACCTGCCTTATGGCAAGGGAAAAGAAGGTAAGCACTCGTGATACTAGTACTTACGCTTCCTCAAGTGATGAAGAATCTAGCGATGATGAAATAGACTATTCATGTTTATTCAAGGGCTTAGATAGAACTAAGGTTGATAAGATTAATGAATTGATTGATGCTTTGAATGATAAGAATAGATTATTAGAAAAGCAAGAGGATCTTTTGTATGAAGAACATGATAAGTTTGTAGAGGCTCAAAAATCCCTTGCTTTAGAAATTAAAAGGAATGAAATGCTTTCTTGTGAATTGTCTACATGCCATGACTCTATTTCTAGCTTAAAGAGCATAAATGATGATTTGAATGCTAAGTTAGAAATAGCTAATAAATCAACATCTTGTGTAGAACATGTTGCAATTTGCAATAGGTGTAAAGATTTTAATGTTGATGATTGTAATGAACACCTAGCTTCAATTTCTAAATTGAATGATGAAGTGGCTAGTCTTAATGCCCAACTTAAGACTAGCAAGAGTGAATTTGACAAAATAAAATTTGCAAGGGATGCCTACACGATCGGTAGACATCCCTCAATTAAGGATGGTCTTGGCTTCAAGAGGGAAGTCAAGAACTTAACAAGCCATAAGGCTTCCATCTCTGCCAAGGAGAAAGGGAAGGCCCCTATGGCTAGTAGTGCTCAAAAGAACCATGCTTTCATGTATCATGATAGGAGACATTCTAGGAATGCTTATAGAAGTTATGATGCTTTTGATTCCTATGCCATGTTTGCTTCTAGTTCTTCTATTATGCATGATAGAAATTTGGCTAAGAAAAATGCTATGCCTAGAAGGAATGCTGTTCATATTCCTAGAAAAGTAAACAATGAACCTTCTACAATTTTTCATACTTGCAATGCTTCCTTTGCTATTTGTAGAAAGGATAAGAAGGTGATTGCTAGGAAGTTAGGGGCAAGATGCAAGGGAGATAAAACTTGCATTTGGGTCCCTAAGACCATTGTGACTAACCTTGTAGGACCCAACAAGAGTTGGGTACCTAAAACCCAAGCCTAAATTTGCATTGCAGGTTTATGCATCCGGGGGTTCAAGCTGGATTATCGACAGCGGATGCACAAACCACATGACGGGGGAGAAGAAGATGTTCACCTCCTACGTCAAGAACAAAGATTCCCAAGACTCAATCATATTCGGTGACAGGAATCAAGGCAAGGTGAAAGGGTTAGGAAAAATAGCTATTTCATCTGAGCACTCCATTTCCAATGTGTTTTTAGTTGAGTCGCTTGGATATAACTTGTTGTCTGTGAGTCAGCTTTGTAACATGGGATATAACTGCTTATTCATAAATGTAGATGTGTCTGTCTTTAGAAGAAGTGATGGTTCATTAGCTTTTAAGGGTGTATTAGACGGCAAACTCTATTTAGTTGATTTTGCAAAAGAGGAGGCCGGTCTAGATGCATGCTTAATTGCTAAGACTAGCATGGGCTGGCTGTGGCATCGCCGTTTAGCTCATGTGGGGATGAAGAACCTTCACAAGCTTCTAAAGGGAGAACACGTGATAGGTCTAACTAATGTAACTTTCAAAAAAGATAGACCTTGTGCAGCTTGTCAAGCAGGTAAACAGGTGGGAAGATCTCATCATACCAAAAATGTGATGACCACATCAAGACCTTTGGAGTTGCTTCATATGGACCTCTTCGGACCCATCGCCTATCTAAGCATAGGAGGAAGTAAGTATGGTCTTGTTATAGTTGATGATTTTTCCCGCTTCACTTGGGTATTCTTTTTGCAGGATAAATCTGAAACCCAAGGGACCCTCAAGCGCTTCCTAAGAAGAGCTCAAAATGAGTTTGAGCTCAAGGTGAAGAAGATAAGGAGCGACAACGGGTCCGAATTCAAGAACCTTCAAGTGGAGGAGTACCTTGAGGAGGAAGGGATCAAGCACGAGTTCTCCGCTCCCTACACACCACAACAAAATGGTGTGGTAGAGAGGAAGAACAGGACGCTCATAGACATGGCGAGGACGATGCTTGGAGAGTTCAAGACCCTCGAGCGGTTTTGGTCGGAAGCCGTGAACACGGCTTGCCACGCCATCAACCGGGTCTACCTTCACCGCCTCCTCAAGAAGACTTCGTATGAGCTTCTAACCGGTAACAAACCCAATGTGTCTTACTTTCGTGTATTTGGGAGCAAATGTTACATTCTAGTAAAGAGAGGTAGAAATTCTAAGTTTACTCCCAAAGCTGTAGAAGGGTTTTTATTAGGTTATGACTCAAATACAAAGGCGTATAGAGTCTTGAACAAATCATCGGGTTTGGTTGAAGTCTCTAGCGACATTGTATTTGATGAGACTAATGGCTCTCCAAGAGAGCAAGTTGTTGATCTTGATGATGTAGATGAAGAAGACGTTCCAACGGCCGCAATACGCACCATGGCGATTGGAGATGTGCGGCCACAGGAACAAAAGGAGCAAGATCAACCTTCTTCCTCAACAATGGTGCATCCCCCAACTCAAGATGATGAACAGGTTCGTCAAGAAGAGGCGTGTGATCAAGGGGGAGCACAAGATGATCATGTGATGGAGGAAGAAGCACAACCGGCACCTCCAACCCAAGTTCGAGCGACGATTCAAAGGAATCATCCCGTCCACCAAATTTTGGGTGACATTAGCAAGGGAGTAACTACTCATTCTAGATTAGTTAATTTTTGTGAGCATTACTCCTTTGTCTCTTCTATTGAGCCTTTCAGGGTAGAAGAGGCCTTGCTAGATCCAGACTGGGTGTTGGCCATGCAAGAGGAGCTCAATAATTTCAAGAGAAATGAAGTTTGGACACTGGTGCCTTGTCCCAAGCAAAATGTTGTGGGAACCAAGTGGGTGTTCCGCAACAAACAAGACGAGCACGGGGTGGTGATAAGGAACAAGGCCCGACTTGTGGCAAAAGGTTATGCCCAAGTCGCAGGTTTAGACTTTGAGGAGACTTTTGCTCCTGTGGCTAGGCTAGAGTCCATTCGTATTTTGCTAGCATATGCCGCTCACCATTCTTTCAGGTTGTTCCAAATGGATGTGAAGAGCGCCTTCCTCAACGGGCCAATCAAGGAGGAGGTGTACGTGGAGCAACCCCCTGGCTTTGAGGACGAACTGTAACACCCGGCTTTAAGGAACAAAGCCAGGTGCATCTCATACATGCGCCAAGAAGACAACATATATAATAACAGAGTGTATAGAGATAAATGTCATAAAACATCAGAGTACTTATTACATAGCGGAAGTCTTATTACAAAATAAAGATAAATATAAAACGAACTAAGGATCGATGGCGCCAATGTCGACTGAGAATCGCCACCTAGATCAGATCGAACTCCTCAGTGTTAGGCGACTCCTCTTCTACCACCTGTTCTTCTCCTGTGGGGGGGTGAGACAGCAAGAGTGAGCTCACATACGATCATAGCTCAACAAGTCGTGGGGAATAATGTGGCATGAACTCACCAAAGGTGGGAGTTCATGTAGTGTAAGGCTGATCAATGAAATAAAGGCTAAGGCTGAGCATTGCTTTTATAAGTTGGTCAAAATTTTATTAGCAATTACTAAGTGTAAGTAAATACCAAACCTTAATAATAGTAAAGAACAGTGATAGTAAAATAATCCCAAATGCGATGCAAATGTCAAATTAAACTTAAGTTCCATAGTTAATCATGTGAGGGTCCGAGCCGCTCTTGACCGTGAGCATGGCTAGTATACTAGTTTTACACTCTGCAGAGGTTGCGCATCTTTACCCACAAGTCGTGTATCCCATGTCGCCTGGGTTTGCAAGGCCCTTAGACACTACCGAGGTGAATGGCTAGGGATCCACTACGAGGCCTTTACAAAGTTCCACTAGCTTCCGAAAACCCGCTACAGTTTATAGGAAGATCCAGTGCAGGGTTCCTGGCTGACAGCCATCGCAGCAAAATCAACCAGGGACCTCCCCGCACTGACCTCTCCCCTACTGCCCTTGCCCCTTTCGGGTAAGGTAGTCTTCCACTAGCTTTCCTAATTAGTCAGCCAAGGGCGTCCCATTAAACCCTTGTGGTAGCACTGTTTTCCCGGGTGGTCGCTCCATGTTCCCATTAATTTAATGATCTTAACATGAACAATAATAATAACAAGATAATAACAGAATAATCATGAATAATGAATCTCCATACCCAATCCACATAAAGCAATAGCAAGTACTACCCAAAAATATCCCAGGGGTGAACAAGGTATAGAGGTAATCAAAACTGGGGTACATAAAGGATCCCATCAAAATTAACCTATGCAGATCATTAAAATTAATAAGAACATGGCTGGGAAAAGTAAGTGATCAAGGGCACAACTTGCCTGTAATGAGCTCCTGCTCAGCTATCTCTACTTGCTGAACCTCAGTTTCCACAGTAGCTTGCTCGTCTACTCGCATCAACACAATACATACATAGTATAGCCAAAATCAACATCACACCAAACAGATGAATGAAATATACAGTAAAAATCTACACATTAAAATGAAACCATAGGAACTGGAATCACTAAATTCTGAGTTATAGAATTCAGGTTATGAATTTCCTAAGATTTAAGGTGATTATAATAGGATTAGATGATAAATTAATTTTCTAACAGAGTTCATGTCAAAACAGTGATTCTAAATGATAGAGAATATTATTACAAAATTTTAGGAATTGGAATGACTCAATTTGGAGCTAAAATGAATTTTCTATGCATTTTACAAGTTTCTAGATTTGTTTTTGTATTAAAAATGAATTTCTAATATTAATTTCTCTGTTTTTAATACTCTCGGGACTGGGCGTCATTTACCAGAAAGCGCAGGGACTCTTTCGCAAGATTACCGAGACTCAGAGAATAGTGTTCTCTGGACTGCGGGTTAATTCAGTGAAACCCGAGGGGCTCTTTAACAAAAATGGACGCGCGAAGGGGTATTCACTAATCTGGACCGTTCGATCAAACACGGATGGCTTGGATTAGATCCACCCATCACCCGAACCGGTATGCGATATGAGCGCTCCGATCTTAATCCAGCGACTCGAATTTAATGAAGCCGAGATCTACTCACAGCCATCCGATCCCGATCGGACGGCCCGCACTAATCTAACCCAATCGGTATGCGAAGATCTAATCCGGGCCGCATATCAGCGATCCAACGGCCACAGCGTTTTCCCCCCAATCCCAGCTCGGGACGGCGGCGCCGCCCGAAATCACGGCGAACCATCGCCGGAGAAATGGCAATCCGACGTCCTGGCGCGATATTCTAGAAATTAAATGGTGCGCCACGCAGCCGAGGGGATGGCGAACGTGGTAGGGGGGTTATTACCGACAGTCTCGGCGCGCAGAGGGTCCGGCGACGGCGAAGGCGGATCCGCGGCGGAGAATCGAAGTTCGACGAAGAATTGCGCCACGCCCAGTGGCCGTCTCTGCCCGCGAACGACGCGACACCCTTCCAATAGACTTGGAGACGCTCCAAGGCCGATCACCGGGGACCCGACGTCGACGACTACGCAATTGGGTCACGGCGGCTGGTTTGGTCCTCACGGCGGAGAGAAATTATCGGCGACGAGATGGCTCTAGTGGATTGGACGACGGGGCACGGTCAAAGGGTCTCGAGTAGTTGGGTTTTATACCCAGGGCGAGGTGGTTGACGGAGTCCGTCGTTGCCGGTGAAGGAATCGGTCTGCACGGTCATGGCGAAGTGGAGGGAGAGAGACTGACATGGGGGTCCCACGAGGCAGTGTAACGCGGTCGCGAGTTCACCGGGGAAGACAACGGCCTGACGAAGAAGCCCCACCTGCCAGCGGAACAATACCGTGGGTGCGCGCGTGGAATGATTCCCAGATGGCTGACAACCCGGGCCCAGTTGGCAGCGAGAGGAAAGGAGCCGCGCGCGTGCGTACAGAAGATGGGCCGCGCGGATGGCTTTCCTTGGTGGGCCGAATTTCGCAGCCGAAGCCCAACAGCAGGGTTTTTCCTTTTCTTTTATGTTTTTCTGCTTTCTTTCTTTTAAATTTGAATTTGAATTTGGTTTTCAATCCCTTGTGCACATTTGTTATCAAATCATATTCTGGAATATGAAATACAAATTTTTGGAATATATTTACATTATTTTCTTTATTTTCATAACATTTCTCTTCTTCCTTTAAACCCTAGTTTTCAATGTGGCTTAATCAAGCTTCCAATAATTATTACCTTATCAATTTTTTATCATTATGGTTTTATTTAATGCACAACACATAAAACTCCAACAAATGCATTTTTTTCTTTATTTTAGAATAATTGTTTTATTTAGTCACTCTCAATTACATAGGTGCTCTTTTTATGATGCAAATGAAACACACCAAATGAGGAGCTCTCTTTATTACTCTTGGTATACAACTTGAGTATTACAAATCCTACCCCCCTTAAAAATAATCTCGTCCTCGAGATTTAAGAAGATCTAGGGAAAAGGTGGGGAAAATCTATACGAAGCTCTTCTTCTCTTTCCCAAGTTGCTTCATCTTCACCGTGGTGGCTCCATTGCACTTTGCACATCTTTATAACCATATTCCTTGTAACTCGAGTCAATGTATCCAGAATCTTAATGGGGTACTCAGCATAAGTCAAATCCTCGTGAACACTAAGGTCCTCCACTGGTAACTGTTCTTCAGGCACTCTGAGGCATTTCTTCAGCTGAGATACATGGAATACATAATGAACATCCGCGAGATGATCCGGTAACTCCAATTGATAAGCAACCTCTCCCACTCGCTTTAAGATTAAGAAGGGTCCAATAAAGCGAGGGGACAACTTTCCTTTGACTTTGAACCTTCTCATACCCCGGAGTGGTGACACCTTCAAATAGACATAATCACCCTCCTTAAACTCAAGTAGTCTTCTCCGGGTGTCAGCATAGCTTTTCTGCCTGGATTGTGCAGTTCTCAAATTCTCCCTTATTTGCTGAACTTGTTCCTCTGCTTCTTGTATAATTTCAGGTCCAAACAACTGCCTTTCGCCAGTTTGATTCCAATACAAGGGAGTCCTGCACTTTCTGCCATACAAAGCCTCAAACGGTGACATCTTCAAACTGGCCTGATAGCTATTATTGTAAGAGAACTCTGCATAAGGCAAACTCTTATCCCAACTTCCACCATGTTTAAGAGCACAAGCTCTTAACATATCCTCTAGTACTTGGTTAGTCCTCTCAGTTTGCCCATCAGTCTGGGGATGGTAAGCCGAACTAAAATTCAATCTCGTATCCAATGACTCGTGCAACTTCTTCCAATATCGAGAGGTAAACTGTGATCCCCGGTCTGACACAATCTTCTTTGGCACACCATGCAGGCATACAATCCGTGCCATGTACAATTCTGCCAACTTGGCTCCTGAATAAGTGGTCTTCACTGGAATAAAGTGGGCTACCTTGGTTAGCCTGTCCACAATCACCCATATAGAATCATATCCAGCAGACGTGCGGGGTAATCCAACAATGAAGTCCATGCCAATCTCTTCCCATTTCCACTCAGGTATCTTCAGTGGGTGCAATAATCCGGCTGGCCTCTGGTGTTCAGCTTTAACTCTTTGGCATACATCGCACATAGCCACATGTGCAGCCACATCTCTCTTCAATCCATACCACCAATACTTTTGCTTCAAATCCTGATACATCTTAGTACTTCCAGGATGAATAGAATAAACTGAATCATGTGCCTCCTTCAATATGGTTTCCCGAAGACTATCAATATCGGGAACACAGATCCGATTCTTGAACCATATCGTGCCTTGCTCATCCTCTGTGAACTCCGGGCATCTACCCTCTATTATCAGATCCTTGATCTCCTGGATTTTGGCATCACCAACCTGACCTTTACGAATTTCTTGCTCCAAGGTAGGTTCCAATTCAATAGTCACTCCTTCCGTATGTGCAACAATTCCCAGGTTGAGCCTCTCAAAGTCTTTTGCTAATTCATCAGGTAGCTGGACAACGAAAGTGGAGTGAACATGCTCCTTCCGACTCAAGGCATCTGCAACCAAATTCGCCTTGCCTGGGTGATAATGAATTTCCAAGTCATAATCCTTAATGAGCTCCAACCAACGGCGTTGCCTAAGGTTGAGATCCTTTTGAGTGAATATGTACTTCAAACTCTTATGATTCGTGTATACTTGGCACTTAGTTCCCATAATGTAGTGTCTCCAAATCTTAAGTGCATGCACAACGGCAGCCAACTCTAAGTCATGGGTGGGGTAGTTCAATTCATGTTTCCTCAACTGACGAGATGCATAGGCAATCACATGACCATCTTGCATAAGCACACATCCAAGTCCTTGGCCACATGCATCACAATAAATGTCAAATCCCTTCTGCAGATCTGGCATAATCAATACTGGCGGCGACATCAATCTCTCCTTCAATTGATCAAAACTCTCTTGGCATTTCTCATCCCACTTAAATTCTCTTCCTTTCTCCAAAAGCGATGTCATGGGCTTAGCAATCTTAGAAAATCCTTCGATAAATCTCCGGTAATATCCTGCGAGTCCCAAGAAACTCCGAATCTCCGTAACTGTAGTGGGCACTCTCCACTCCATAATCTCCTTGACCTTAGCAGGATCCACTGCTATTCCTCCATTAGAAATAATATGACCAAGAAATGGCACCTCGCCAATCCAAAACTCGCACTTGCTGAACTTAGCGTAGAGTTGATTATCTCGTAACTTTTGTAGCACCAATCTTAGATGTTCTTCATGATCACTTTCATTCCTAGAATAGATAAGAATATCGTCGATGAATACCACGACGAATCTGCCCAAATACTCCATAAACACTTTGTTCATCAAATTCATGAAGTAAGCTGGTGCATTGGTTAGTCCAAATGACATAACAGTAAACTCATACAATCCATATCGAGTCGAGAAAGCCGTCTTGGGAATATCTGATGGTCTAATCCTCATCTGATGGTATCCCGATCGGAGATCAATCTTCGAGAATACCCTGGCTCCTCTCATCTGATCAAATAAATCCTCAATACGGGGCAACGGATACTTGTTCTTCACCGTAACATCATTAAGAGATCTATAATCCACACACATCCGTTGCGATCCATCCTTCTTCTGCACAAATAACACCGGTGCTCCCCAAGGTGAGGAACTTGGGCGAATGTAACCAGCCTCTTGTAACTCTGTTAACTGCTTCTTCAGTTCCTTCAACTCCTCTACGGACATTCTATATGGCCGTTTAGAAATAGGGGCAGTTCCAGGTAAGAGATCAATAACAAACTCAACTTCTCTATCAGGTGGCATCCCTGGTAACTCCTCTGGAAAGACATCCGGAAAATCTCTAACCACCCGGATGTTGTCACCAACAAACTCCTCAGGCATAAAGAACATTGCACGCATGGATGAGGAGGTTACTGCAATATTGACTTGAAACCTTTCTCCTTTAGTGGTAGTGAGTTCTATGGTACCTCTTCCACATGCTATAACGGCCTTTGCCTTCCTTAGCCATGACATACCAAGGATCAAATCTATACTGCTTGACTCTAATATTATAGCAGTAGCTCCAAATTCTCTACCCATAATGGTTAATGTCAATCTACGTGTCATTTGATTCGCCTCAACAGGCCCTTTAGGTGTAATTACTATCAGGGGTTTTCTCATATTTAGCAGTGGTATTTCATTTGTGTTGGCATATCTAGCAGACATGAATGAATGTGTAGCACCAGAATCAAATAATATTGTTGCAGGAATTGTATTAACATAAAACATACCAATTACGAGGTCCCCTCCATCCGGAGTATCATCAACACTGACTTGATTCACCCTGGCTATAGAATATCCCTTGCCAGGGGTCTGTTGCTTGTTTTGAACTGGAGTAGTAGCAATCCTCTGTGGGCAGACATTTGCATAATGACCAATCTTCCCACACTTGAAACATTGAGTGCCCGGACTCTGTCCTGCAAACTTCGTCGGGGTGCCAGTGGGTGTAGCCTGTCGAGTAGGTGTTCTCAGTGGTGATTGCTGAACTGGGCGCGGTCCTCCTGGCCGAGGCGGTGTACTCTGTGGTGAACTGTAGCGCGGACGAACACTGCTGCTACCCTGTCCTTGTGAGATAGCCTTCCTCTTCAAATCTCCCAGCTGAACACGCTTGTGTTCAATAGCCAGGGCCTTATCCAACAGTCTCTGAAATGATGGAAATGTGTGTGCCACAAGAGCATACTGCAGCGGTCCATTAAGTCCTTCAATGAAATGCTCTTGCTTTCTCTCGTCTTCAGCAACTTCTTCAGGGGCATATCTGGATAGCTGAATAAACTTGTCGCGGTACTCGCTGACTGACATACTTCCTTGCTTCAGCGACAGAAACTCCTTCTTCTTGATCTTTATCATCCCAGCTGGAATATGGTAGTTCCTGAACTGTGTACTGAACTCTGCCCAAGTAATAGTATCCGCAGCATCATGGGCAGCAGTATAAGAATCCCACCAGTCAGCAGCAGGACCAGTCAGACGTCCAGAAGCATATAAGACCTTCTCCCGATCAGTGCACTGTGCAATATTCAGCATCTTCTCAATTGACTTCAGCCAATCATCTGCATCAAGTGGATCTAGCGAGCTGGCGAATGTTGGTGGCTTGTGACTCATAAACTCCCGGTGCTTATCACGAGGTGGAACTGGTGGTGGTGGTGGAGGCAGTGGTACTTGTTGCTGCTGTTGCTGTTGTTGAAGTTGCTGTTGCAGCTGATGTTGTTGCGCCCTCCTTTCTTGGCGTATCTCATCTCTCTCCTGGCGCAACTCCTGGCGTATGTCTTCTCTTTCCTGACGCATCTCTTGGCGTTCTTGCTGCATCTGCGCACGCATATCAGCCATAGTGTCTGCCATTTGCTGCATTACCGCCATCTGAGCAGCAACCAGTGGGTCAACTCCGCCTGGTGGAGGATTGGGAGGATTCATCTCTGCAGGCTGTGGCTGAGGTTGTCTTCGAGTGTGTTGGTTAGGAGGCAAATCAATTCCACCACCCCTCCTGGTATTGACCATCTGAGTTAGATACATATGGTAAGAAAGAGCAGTAGACAAGGCAGTAATTACAATCATGTTACTTTGGGGGATTTATTAGCTAAGCAGATTAATATTTCACCTACTATAGCTAATTCAATACCTTATGTTGGTACATGCTAAGATGTCCATCTATACTATTCCAAACAATCAAAGAAGCAAATCAGGCATTGATCATCAGAACAATCAACCAATATTTTTAATAGAGAAAATAGTTTTAACTTTTGTTTTGGGTTCCCTAACTCTTAAGAATGTCATAGGAGTAGGGATTCCAAGGTTTGAAATCCATCTTGTCTCAGAGTAGAAAAGGTAAGAATGATCAGAGTAGAACAGTAGAAGGTGAGACAGGATTAAGATAAGTGTAGAAAGAATCAGAGTAAGGTAAGTGTAGAATGAATCAGAATGAGATAAGTAGGTAAAGGTTTGTCCAGTCTATCTAGGTTTCGTCCTACAGTCAACATTTCCTCTGATACCACTTCTGTAACACCCGGCTTTAAGGAACAAAGCCAGGTGCATCTCATACATGCGCCAAGAAGACAACATATATAATAACAGAGTGTATAGAGATAAATGTCATAAAACATCAGAGTACTTATTACATAGCGGAAGTCTTATTACAAAATAAAGATAAATATAAAACGAACTAAGGATCGATGGCGCCAATGTCGACTGAGAATCGCCACCTAGATCAGATCGAACTCCTCAGTGTTAGGCGACTCCTCTTCTACCACCTGTTCTTCTCCTGTGGGGGGGTGAGACAGCAAGAGTGAGCTCACATACGATCATAGCTCAACAAGTCGTGGGGAATAATGTGGCATGAACTCACCAAAGGTGGGAGTTCATGTAGTGTAAGGCTGATCAATGAAATAAAGGCTAAGGCTGAGCATTGCTTTTATAAGTTGGTCAAAATTTTATTAGCAATTACTAAGTGTAAGTAAATACCAAACCTTAATAATAGTAAAGAACAGTGATAGTAAAATAATCCCAAATGCGATGCAAATGTCAAATTAAACTTAAGTTCCATAGTTAATCATGTGAGGGTCCGAGCCGCTCTTGACCGTGAGCACGGCTAGTATACTAGTTTTACACTCTGCAGAGGTTGCGCATCTTTACCCACAAGTCGTGTATCCCATGTCACCTGGGTTTGCAAGGCCCTTAGACACTACCGAGGTGAATGGCTAGGGATCCACTACGAGGCCTTTACAAAGTTCCACTAGCTTCCGAAAACCCGCTACAGTTTATAGGAAGATCCAGTGCAGGGTTCCTGGCTGACAGCCATCGCAGCAAAATCAACCAGGGACCTCCCCGCACTGACCTCTCCCCTACTGCCCTTGCCCCTTTCGGGTAAGGTAGTCTTCCACTAGCTTTCCTAATTAGTCAGCCAAGGGCGTCCCATTAAACCCTTGTGGTAGCACTGTTTTCCCGGGTGGTCGCTCCATGTTCCCATTAATTTAATGATCTTAACATGAACAATAATAATAACAAGATAATAACAGAATAATCATGAATAATGAATCTCCATACCCAATCCACATAAAGCAATAGCAAGTACTACCCAAAAATATCCCAGGGGTGAACAAGGTATAGAGGTAATCAAAACTGGGGTACATAAAGGATCCCATCAAAATTAACCTATGCAGATCATTAAAATTAATAAGAACATGGCTGGGAAAAGTAAGTGATCAAGGGCACAACTTGCCTGTAATGAGCTCCTGCTCAGCTATCTCTACTTGCTGAACCTCAGTTTCCACAGTAGCTTGCTCGTCTACTCGCATCAACACAATACATACATAGTATAGCCAAAATCAACATCACACCAAACAGATGAATGAAATATACAGTAAAAATCTACACATTAAAATGAAACCATAGGAACTGGAATCACTAAATTCTGAGTTATAGAATTCAGGTTATGAATTTCCTAAGATTTAAGGTGATTATAATAGGATTAGATGATAAATTAATTTTCTAACAGAGTTCATGTCAAAACAGTGATTCTAAATGATAGAGAATATTATTACAAAATTTTAGGAATTGGAATGACTCAATTTGGAGCTAAAATGAATTTTCTATGCATTTTACAAGTTTCTAGATTTGTTTTTGTATTAAAAATGAATTTCTAATATTAATTTCTCTGTTTTTAATACTCTCGGGACTGGGCGTCATTTACCAGAAAGCGCAGGGACTCTTTCGCAAGATTACCGAGACTCAGAGAATAGTGTTCTCTGGACTGCGGGTTAATTCAGTGAAACCCGAGGGGCTCTTTAACAAAAATGGACGCGCGAAGGGGTATTCACTAATCTGGATCGTTCGATCAAACGCGGATGGCTTGGATTAGATCCACCCATCACCCGAACCGGTATGCGATATGAGCGCTCCGATCTTAATCCAGCGACTCGAATTTAATGAAGCCGAGATCTACTCACAGCCATCCGATCCCGATCGGACGGCCCGCACTAATCTAACCCAATCGGTATGCGAAGATCTAATCCGGGCCGCATATCAGCGATCCAACGGCCACAGCGTTTTCCCCCCAATCCCAGCTCGGGACGGCGGCGCCGCCCGAAATCACGGCGAACCATCGCCGGAGAAATGGCAATCCGACGTCCTGGCGCGATATTCTAGAAATTAAATGGTGCGCCACGCAGCCGAGGGGATGGCGAACGTGGTAGGGGGGTTATTACCGACAGTCTCGGCGCGCAGAGGGTCCGGCGACGGCGAAGGCGGATCCGCGGCGGAGAATCGAAGTTCGACGAAGAATTGCGCCACGCCCAGTGGCCGTCTCTGCCCGCGAACGACGCGACACCCTTCCAATAGACTTGGAGACACTCCAAGGCCGATCACCGGGGACCCGACGTCGACGACTACGCGATTGGGTCACGGCGGCTGGTTTGGTCCTCACGGCGGAGAGAAATTATCGGCGACGAGATGGCTCTAGTGGATTGGACGACGGGGCATGGTCAAAGGGTCTCGAGTAGTTGGGTTTTATACCCAGGGCGAGGTGGTTGACGGAGTCCGTCGTTGCCGGCGAAGGAATCGGTCTGCACGGTCATGGCGAAGTGGAGGGAGAGAGACTGACATGGGGGTCCCACGAGGCAGTGTAACGCGGTCGCGAGTTCACCGGGGAAGACAACGGCCTGACGAAGAAGCCCCACCTGCCAGTGGAACAATACCGTGGGTGCGCGCGTGGAATGATTCCCAGATGGCTGACAACCCGGGCCCAGTTGGCAGCGAGAGGAAAGGAGCCGCGCGCGTGCGTACAGAAGATGGGCCACGCGGATGGCTTTCCTTGGTGGGCCGAATTTCGCAGCCGAAGCCCAACAGCAGGGTTTTTCCTTTTCTTTTATGTTTTTCTGCTTTCTTTCTTTTAAATTTGAATTTGAATTTGGTTTTCAATCCCTTGTGCACATTTGTTATCAAATCATATTCTGGAATATGAAATACAAATTTTTGGAATATATTTACATTATTTTCTTTATTTTCATAACATTTCTCTTCTTCCTTTAAACCCTAGTTTTCAATGTGGCTTAATCAAGCTTCCAATAATTATTACCTTATCAATTTTTTATCATTATGGTTTTATTTAATGCACAACACATAAAACTCCAACAAATGCATTTTTTTTTCTTTATTTTAGAATAATTGTTTTATTTAGTCACTCTCAATTACATAGGTGCTCTTTTTATGATGCAAATGAAACACACCAAATGAGGAGCTCTCTTTATTACTCTTGGTATACAACTTGAGTATTACACGAACGGTACCCCGACTACGTATGTAAGCTCTCTAAGGCGCTCTATGGACTTAAGCAAGCCCCAAGAGCATGGTATGAATGCCTTAGAGACTTTTTAATTGCTAATGCGTTCAAGGTTGGGAAAGCCGATCCAACTTTATTTACTAAGACTTGTGATGGTGACTTATTTGTGTGCCAAATTTATGTCGATGACATAATATTTGGTTCTACTAACCAAAAGTCTTGTGAAGAGTTTAGCAGGGTGATGACTCAAAAGTTTGAGATGTCGATGATGGACGAGTTGAACTACTTCCTTGGGTTCCAAGTGAAGCAACTCAAGGACGGCATCTTCATCTCCCAAACGAAGTACACACAAGACTTGCTAAAGCGGTTTGGGATGAAGGACGCCAAGCTCGCAAAGACTCCGATGGGAACTGACGGACACATCGACCTCAACAAAGGAGGTAAGTCCGTTGATCAAAAAGCATACCGGTCCATGATAGGTTCTTTGCTTTATTTATGCGCTAGTAGACCGGATATTATTCTTAGTGTATGCATGTGTGCTAGATTTCAATCCGATCCAAGGGAGTGTCACTTAGTGGCCGTGAAGCGAATTCTTAGATATTTAGTCGCTACGCCTTGCTTCGGGATCTGGTATCCAAATGGGTCTACCTTTGACTTAATTGGATATTCGGACTCCGATTATGCTGGATGCAAGGTCGATAGGAAGAGTACATCAGGGACGTGCCAATTCTTAGGAAGGTCCCTGGTGTCGTGGAGCTCTAAGAAACAAACCTCTATTGCCCTATCCACCGCTGAGGCCGAGTATGTTGCCGCAGGATAGTGTTGCGCGCAACTACTTTGGATGAGGCAAACCCTCCGGGACTTTGGCTACAATCTGAGCAAAGTCCCACTCCTATGTGACAATGAGAGTGCTATCCGCATAGCGGACAATCCTGTTGAGCACAGCCGCACAAAGCACATTGACATCCGGCATCACTTTTTGAGAGACCACCAGCAAAAGGGAGATATCGAAGTGTTTTATATTAGCACCGAGAACCAGCTAGCCGATATCTTTACCAAGCCTTTAGATGAGAAGACCTTTTGCAGGCTGCGTAGTGAGCTAAATGCCTTAGATTCGCGGAACTTGGATTGATTTATAGCATACATGTGTTTATGCCTTTGATCATGTTCCTTATGCATTTTGTTGTTTACTTATGGTGCTCAAGTTGTACAAACACTCCCCGGACCTCGCAAGTCCTTTTGCAAGTGATGCACATATTTAGGGGGAGATGTGCTACAACTTGACCCTTTGAGACTAACCGTGTGCTTGAGTTTGCTTGATTTAGTCTCAAAGGTGGATTGAAAAGGAAAGGTGGACTTGGACCATGCAAGACTTCCACTGCACTCCAATGAGAGGGTAACTTACTCCAAGTCCATCTCAATATCCTTATTGCCTTGGTACTCTTATTTGAAGATTTTGGTGAGGCAATGGGGTTTAAGGGCCGAGATTGATCCCGTTTTGGTGCTTGATGCCAAAGGGGGAGAAAATAAGGCTAAAGCAATAAATGGATTAGCTACCACTTGAGAATTTTGAAAATAGTAGAATAGAGCTGTTGATTTGTCAAAACTCTCTTGTTGTCTCTTTTGTCAAAAGTTGGCCTCTTGTGGGGAGAATAGTCGATTATGGGAAAAGGGGGAGTTTTTGAAATCTTTGATCAATTTCTCTTGGAACAACTCTCTATATGTCTCAACAAGTGTGTTTGACTTAGAGATAGAAAGTTGAGGTTGATTTGCAAAAACAAAACCAAGTGGTGGCAAAGAATGATCCATATATGCCAAATTTGAATCAAAACAATATTGAGTTCTCAATTGTATTGATGTTGCACTTCCTTTAGTTGCTTTTTGTTGTGTTGGCATAAATCACCAAAAAGGGGGAGATTGAAAGGGAAATGTGCCCTTGGGCCATTTCTAAGTATTTTTGTGATTGAGTGCCAACACAAGTGGACTTATGGTAATCTATGCAAAGTGATGGACAAAGTGCAAATCAAGTCTAAAGGTATGTTTCTAGACTTGGTACATTGTTTTAAGAACTAATGTATTGTGTCTAAGTGCTGGAAACAGGAGAAATCAAATTGGAAAAGAGATGGCTTTGTTCAGCCAAAGACAGCTCGGTCTGGGTGCACCGGACTGTCCGGTGGTGCACCGGACAGTGTCCGGTGCGCCAGACTGGCGACTGTCAAATGGCTGCTCTCGAGAAGCGATCAACGGCGTACGGCTATAAATCACCGGACTGTCTGGTGGTGCACCGGACTGTCCGGTGAGCCATTCACAGGCGAAGTCGTCGCTCTCGGGAAGTGATTAACGGTGTACGGCTACAAATCACCGCACTGTCCGGTGGTGCACCGGACTGTCCGGTGAGCCAACGGTCAGCCGGGCCAACGGTCGGTCGAGGATTCTGCGCGTGACGCGTGGCCGAGCCAACGGTCACAAGGGGGCACCGGACTGTCCGGTGTGCACCGGACAGTGTCCGGTGCGCCAACGGCTCTGAATCTCCAACGGTCGGCTGCGCCACAGAAGGAAAGAAATCCGCACCAGACAGTGTCCGGTGGTGCACCGGACTGTCCGGTGCGCCAGGTGACAGAAGGCAAGAATTGCCTTCCTGGAATGCTCTCAACGGCTCCTAGCTACCTTGGGGCTATAAAAGGGGGGCCCTAGGCGCATGGAGGAGTACACCAAGCATTCTCTAAGCATTCCTAAGCACCAAGACTTCAATTTCGCGCATTCGATTCTTTGTGATAGCAACTAGAGCTCCATTTGAGTAGTGTACTCTTCGGGTTGTGTTGAGAGCTCGTGTTGTGACTTGTGTGCGTGTTGTTGCTCTGATTTTGTGTCTTGTGTGCGTTGCTCATCCCTCCCTTACTCCGTGCTTCTTTGTGAAAATCAAAGTGTAAGGGCGAGAGGCTCCAAGTTGTGGAGATTCCTCGCAAGCGGGATATAGTAAACAAAGCAAAACACCGTGGTATTCAAGTGGGTCTTTGGACCGCTTGAGAGGGGTTGATTGCAACCCTCATCCGTTGGGACGCCACAACATGGAGTAGGCAAGTGTTGGACTTGGCCGAACCATGGGATAAACCACTGTGTCTATCTATGTTGATCTTCTTGTGGTTATCGTGTCTTGCAAGAACTCCTCTCTAGCCACTTGGATTTATTGTGCTAACTCCAAATCAAGTTTTGTGGCATTAAGTTTCAAGTTTTTACAGGATCACCTATTCACCCCCCTCTAGGTGCTCTCAACTGTCACGTCTTTCCTAATTTCTTGGAGCTTATGCGCCATCTTCGAGTTTTGTGTGGTCCAACAGTTACAAGTACATGCTATGGGGTATCCAGGTAGGCATACTCAAGTGCTTTCCTCTGCCTTTGCACCCCTTTGTCTTCTTCGAGAGCTCTGCTCCTTTTTGTCGTAGTCTTCCCCAACGACGGTGATGGCGCCCACCACAAAGAAGAATGTGCTTTCCATGTCAATGTGTCCAGCGAGCAAGCGCTTGTGGTGTACCATTCGATGATGTGATGGACAAACCCGGTGATGAGTAGCAAGGTGGAGCTGACCCCCTAGCCAATGAAGGACACCACACCATGGACCTATGTTGTCTTTGGTGCACACCTCTTGGTGGAGTTGGGGTTCCCAACCTTGCCCTTGTTATTGATGGTGCTAGAGCCCTATAGGATCTAGCTCTCGCACATCTCCCCCAACTCATCCTCATCCTAGCAACATCGTCCACCTCTGCAAAATGTTAATGGGGGTGTGCACGATCCTAGCCCTCTTCTGCCAATACTTCGTCCTTTAGTGGACCTAGCAAGGGACGATCATGGGTGCTACTTCTATGGGCACATAGGGCTCCAAGGGGTATATCACATTGGACCCAATAGACTATTGGAAAGCATGGAAGACATCATGGTTCTACCTGTAGACCGATGAGCAGGAGAGCTTCGACCTTGCCAAAGAGCCACTCGTCGCTATCCGTGATGTTTGGGAGGCCCTATCGAACCTGGATCTGACATTTGCCTTAGTGGTTGATAGGATCGTGGAGCTGGCAGTTGGAAAGTTGACATCAACTGTGGTGGTTGGTGACTTCCAAGCCCGACAATTGGTGCCCCTCTATCTCCTTGTACGCCTTCTGGATGGTATTGTGAACCTAGCTGATCCGCTAGATGAAGGCACTTAGTGACTCGCCAGGCTGCTACTGGATGTCGTGAAGGTCGGCCTCCATGGCGGGTCGGTGGTAGGAACCTTCAAAGTTGGCAATAAATTGCCAATAGAGATCTTCCCACAAACTGATGGAGTTTAGGGAAGGTTCATGAGCTATAATCAGATTGATCTAGTCAAGGCCACATGAAAGTAGTTGGCCATTACAACCTCATAGCCTCTTATAGTGAGGATATCCATGATGTAGATCTAGAGAAACTCGATTGGGTTGATGGACCTATCGTATTTCTCCGAGATGTGTGGGCGAAACTTATGGGGCCATGGTGCTTGTCGTCTTGCCACAACTCTAGCGAGAGGGCTCAATAGCCCACTACCAAAGGCGAGACACTGAGAGAAGCTAGCTTCTCTAGGTGCCAAACAGGGTTATGTCCCTAATCGAATGAGGTGGTGCTCTAGTGGCTAGGTGTACATCGTACCTAGCCTCCTAGGGCTGCTTACAGTTGTGATCTATGGTGACACATGCGTACTCAGACGCATCCAACTCGTCAAGCACCCAGTGAAGGTCCATATGGTGCACCTGACTGGTCAGGGATACTGAAGATAGAACTACTGAGCCCCCGTTGGTGCCCTTGACCTTGTAGTTGGGCATGTTTAGCCGACTAGGAGTGGCATGATGCCTTGGAGGCATCCTATGCCACGACAATGATGTTGGTGATGTCGAGTAGCGAACACAAGGTTGATTTGACCCTTGTGGTTCGGGTTGATGATCAGTGATTGTCAACGCGTAGCACTCTGGGTAGTCAGTGGACTGACCAGAGTGTGAGATTATACTTGTGCAACCATCTCGGTCGCCTTGTGGTGTGCAGGTGTGGAGCACAAAGACGATGGTCGATGACTAAGGTGAAGGTCATGCGGGCTCGTGTTGATGGACCGGGAGTGGTGATTGGCGAGTGTTGGGTCTTAACTGATGGACCAGAGCAGCCGTGGTGGTTGACACTTGGGACACGCACTAGCGCGAGGACGTGGTGGAGTGGACTATGTTGCTGGCATGGTCGAGGACTAGCAGGACACACATCTGGTCATGGACGACGCGCACACGGTGCGGGACTCACGATGGGTTTGGTGGTTTGGGACTCAAAAGCACCCAGCGCTACGAATGGTGGGTTTTGCTGAGTTTGGGCCTCAAAACTCGACGACGGTGGTTTCGAAGGGAACCGGTGGCGGCATGTGGCATCACAACGAAGGGTGCGTCAAGGTGAAGCAACTTCATGTGGAGTGGATAGGCTCTATGTAAATAGGGCTAGTTTAGGAAGTGTAAATAACCCTCTACAAATAGAGGGGTAGGTTGTTTAGTTCAGTATGACTTGGCTGCCATTTGTTTTGGCTTATGGTTTTAGTAATCATATTTCCTATCTCTAGACGAATCTAGTTTTAGCCAAGGATCCACAACAATTTTGTACTTCGACTGTGTTTGTGTTCGTCAAGTTTAATCCGAGGAAGGGTCGCCGGTTCGGCCCACCGGTCACTTCTCAGTTTTAGTTTTGCACCCTTGCTAGAATTTCTGAAGTTTAGTGCTCTTGGTTTCTCCCTTTCCCCTTCTCTTGTGGTTTTGTGGAGAAACCTTGAGTCCTTTTGATACATGTTCTGTTTGGGGTTGATTTGTGGATATGTAGGCTCTTTATATCACTATGTATGCTCATACAATGTACTTCTTAGTCATGATCCGAGCAGATTTCTCTTTAAGTTCTTTATGAGAAAACCCCAACAAAACCCCATCACTCTCGGGATTTCTGATCTACAATTTGATTTCTTGTTTGTTGAAAGGGATATGTGCCCTTGGGCAATTTCTATTATGTTTTGGTGATTAAGTGCCCAACACATTTAATTAAGTTCTTATGAGCTAAATGAAGAGAAAAGTGCAAATCATGTAACAAGGTACATTTCTAGACTTAGTACATTGTTTTGAGTACTAACATATATTGTCTAAGTGCTAGAAACAGGAAAAGAAAGGATTGCAAAAGACTTGGCTGTGTGTAGCCAAAGTCCAGCTCGGTCTGGCACACCAGACTGTCCGGTGGTGCACCGGACAGTGTCCGGTGCGCCAGGCTAAACTTTGGTGAACAGGCCGCTCTCGGGAAAGTTTGGCGGCGTACGGCTATAATTCACCGGACTGTCCGGTGGTGCACCGGACTGTCCGGTGAGACAACAGTCGTCTGCGCCAACGGTCGACCGCGCAATCTTCACGCGACGCGTGGCAGCTCCAACGGTCGACGGGGGGCACCGGATTGTCCGGTGTGCACCGGACAGTGTCCGGTGTGCCAACCGGCCCGGAGCTGCAATGGTCATCTATGCTAAAAAAAGGAAGGAGATCGGCACCGTACCATCTACAGTGACTGTCCGGTGGCGCACCGGACTGTCCGGTGCGCCACTCGACAGAAGGCAAGGATGGCCTTCCTTGTTGGCCTCCAACGGCTCCTAGCTGCCTTGGGGCTATAAAAGGGGTCCCTAGGCGCATGGAGGAGACACACAAGCATTCACTAAGCATCCTAAGGCATCCAGACTTCGTTCCCGCACATTCGTTTCGTTGTGTTTGAGATTTGAGCTCTATTCGAGTCAAGAACTCCCTATGTTGTCATTTGAGCTCAAGTCTTCTCTTGTGTGTGTGGGTGTGCTGCGATTTGCGTCTTTTGTGTGTTGCTCATCCCAACCTTACTTCGTGCTTTCTTTGTGATCATCATTGTAAGGGCGAGAGGCTCCAACTTGTGGAGATTCCTCGCAAACGGGAAAAGGATAAAAGGAAGAAAAGTCGTGGTATTCAAGTTGGTCATTGGATCACTTGAAAGGGGTTGAGTGCAACCCTCGTCCATTGGGACGCCACAACGTGGAAGTAGGCAAGTGTTACTTGGTCGAACCACGAGATAAAATCGTGTGTCTCTTGTGATTGCTCTCTCCTTGATTGTCTGTGTTCTCAAGAGCTCGTTTCAAGCTACTTAGCTGTTCTAACTTTCATAACTAAGTTTTGTGGCTATTAGTGTTGAATTTTACAGGATCACCTATTCACCCCCCCTCTAGGTGCTCTCAATTGGTATCAAAGCCGTTCTCTTCACGTAAGGGACTAATCGCCCGAAGAGATGGATCCTAAGGGAAAGGGGATGGTGGTCAACGACAAAAAAGGAGTCCATCTTCAACGAGCCAAGAGACGACAAGCCCACTGACTCTGGCTCGAGTCACAAGAAGAAGGACGGGAAGAAGAAGAGGCGCATCAAGAAGATCATTTACTATGACAGCGACACCTCCTCTTCTTCACCAAAAGACGACGATGACTCGTCTAAAAAGAAATCGGTTAATCAAAACTTTTCATTTGATTATTCTCGTATTCCATTCAATTCTAATGCTCATTTACTATCAATTCCACTTGGGAAACCTCTGCACTTTGATGGAGAATACTACTCATTTTGGAGTCACAAAATGCGTAGTCACCTATTCTCTCTCCATCCTAGTATTTGGGAGATTGTTGAAAACGGAATGCATTTTGATAATACTGACAAGCCCGTTTTCATAAATGAGCAAATTCATAAGAATGCACAAGCTACCACTGTTTTGCTAGCATCTTTGTGTAGGGATGAGTACAACAAGGTGAGCGGCTTGGACAACGCCAAGCAAATTTGGGACACCCTCAAGATATCTCATGAGGGAAACGATGCCACCATGATCACCAAAATGGAGTTGGTGGAAGGTGAGCTGGGAAGGTTCGCTATGATCAGGGGAGAGGAGCCAACACAAACATACAACAGGCTCAAGACCCTGGTTAACAAGATTAGAAGCTATGGAAGCATAAGATGGATGGACCACGACGTCGTCCGACTTATGCTAAGGTCATTCACGGTAATTGACCCCCATCTTGTAAACCTCATTCGTGAAAATCCCAGGTACACCAAAATGATGCCCGAGGAGATACTCGGAAAATTCGTGAGCGGGCGTATGATGGTAAAGGAAGCGCGATACGTGGATGATGCTCTTAATGTCCCTCTACCTGTCTACGAGCCTCAACCGGTTGCTCTCAAAGCAACAAGCAGCAGGGAGGTGCTACCAAGCAAGGTGGCACAAGTTGAGGCTGCCGAGCTAAACGAAGATGAGATGGCCCTAATCATCAAACGCTTCAAGACCGCACTAAAAGGACGCAAGGAGTACCCCAACAAGAACAAAGCAAAGGAGAAGCGCCCCTGTTTCAAATGCGGTAAGACTGGTCATTTTATAGCACAATGTCCCGATAATAATAATGACCAGGAACAAGAAAAGCATGGGAAGAGGGAGAAGAAAAAGGTGTGCAAGAAGGCGAAAGGCGAGGCGCACCTTGGCAAAGAATGGGATTCAGACTGCTCTTCATCCGACTCCAACGATGAAGGATTGGCAGCCTCAGCCTTCGACAAGTCTTCGCTCTTCCCCAACGAATGCCACACTTGCCTCATGGCCAAGGAGAAGAAGGTAAGTGTTCGAGATACCCCTAAGTACACTACTTCCAGCGATGATGATTCTAGTGATGATGAAGTAGATTATACTGATTTTATTTAAGGGTTTAGATAGAGCTAAAGTAGATAAAATCATTGAATTAATTGATGCTTTAAATGAAAAGAATAGATTGTTAGAAAAACAAGAGGATATTTTATATGAGGAGCAAGATAAATTTGTTAGCATACAAAAATCTCTTGCCTTAGAGATTAAAAGGAATGAAATGCTATCTTCTAAGTTATCTGCTTGCCATGAAACTGTATCTAGTTTAAAGAGTTTAAATGATGATTTAAATGCTAAGCTAGAGGAAGCTAGTTCATGTGTAGAGCATGTTAGTATTTGTAATTGATGTAAGGACTTTGATGTTAATGCTTGTAATGAACATCTCATTGCTATTACAAAATTGAATGATGAAGTGGCAAGTCTTAATGCTCAACTTAAGACTTGCAAAAATGATTTTGATAAATTAAAATTTGCTAGGGATGCCTACACAATTGGTAGACACCCTTCCATTAAGGATGGACTTGGTTTTCGAAAGGAAACCAAGAACTTAACAAGCCAAAAGGCTCCCATTCTCGCCAAGGAGAAAGGGAAGGCCCCTATGGCTAGTAGCATTCAAAGGAATCATGCTTTCATGTATAATAGGAAAATTGCTAGTCATTCCAATTATAATAGGAGTTATGATCATGATGCTTTTGATTCACATGCTATGATTGCTTCAAGCTCTACTTTTGTGCATGGTAGAAGTAGCCTAGAAAAGGTAATGTTGCTCATCATGTGCCTAGGAAAATGTGCAATGAATCTACTATCATTTACCATGCTTGCAATACTTCATTTGCTCTTTTATGTAAGAAGGAAAAAGTAGTTGCTAGAAAGTTGGGATCCAAATGCAAGGGAGATAAGACTTGTATTTGGGTTCCAAAGGCTATTGTGACTAACCTTGTAGGACCCAACAAGAGTTGGGTACCTAAAACCCAAATGTAAATTGCCTTGCAGGTTTATGCATCCGAGGGCTCAAGCTGGATTATCGACAGCGGATGCACAAACCACATGACGAGGGAGAAGAAGATGTTCACCTCCTACGTCAAGAACAAGGATTACTAGGATTTGATCATCTTTGGAGATGGGAACCAAGGCAAGGTTAAAGGATTGGGGAAGATAACCATTTCATCTGAGCATTCTATATTCAATGTGTTCTTAGTTGAATCGCTCGGGTACAACTTATTGTCTGTGAGTCAATTATGTAATATGGGTTATAATTGTCTATTTACCCATATAGATGTATCTGTCTTTAGAAGGAGTGATGATTCATTAGCGTTTAAGGGTGTACTAGACGACAAACTCTACTTAGTTGATTTTTTCGAAAGAGGAGGCCGATCTAGATGCATGCTTAATAGCTAAGACTAGCATGGGCTGGCTGTGGCATCGCCGTCTAGCACATGTTGGGATGAAGAACCTTCACAAACTTCTAAAGGGAGAACATGTGTTAGGACTAACAAATGTATGTTTCGAGAAAGATAGACCTTGTGCAGCTTGTCAGGTAGGAAAATAGGTGGGGAGCACTCATCACAGCAAGAATGTGATGACAACATCAAGACCACTGGAGCTACTACATATGGACCTCTTCGGACCCGTTGCCTACCTTAGCCTCGGGGGAAGAAAGTATGGTCTTGTTATTGTTGATGATTTTTCCCACTTCACTTGGGTGTTCTTTTTGCAGGATAAAACAGAAACCCAAGGGACCCTAAAGCGCTTTTTAAGGAGGGCTCAAAACAAATTTGAGCTCAAGGTGAAAAAGATAAAAAGCAACAACGAGTCCGAGTTCAAGAATCTGCAAGTGGAGGAGTATCTTGAGGAGGAAGGCATCAAGCATGAGTTCTCCGCTCCCTACACACCACAGCAAAATGGTGTGATAGAGAGGAAGAACAGGACGCTTATCGACATGGCGAGGACGATGCTTGGAGAGTTCAAGACGCCCGAGCGGTTTTGGTCGGAAGCTGTGAATATAGCTTGCCACGCCATAAACTGGCTATATCTGCATCGCCTCCTCAAGAAGACCTCCTACAAACTCCTTACCAGTAACAAACCCAATGTTTCTTACTTTCGTGTATTTGGGAGCAAATGCTACATTTTGGTGAAGAAAGGTAGACATTCTAAATTTGCTCCCAAAGCTGTAGAAGGGTTTTTACTAGGATATGACTCAAATACAATGGCGTATAGGGTCTTCAACAAATCATCGAGTTTGGTTGAAGTCTCTAGCGACGTTGTATTTGATGAGACTAATGGCTCTCCAAGAGAGCAAGTTGATCTTGATGACATAGATGAAGATTATGTTCCAACGGCCGCAATACGCACCATGGCGATTGGAGATGTGCGACCACAGGAACAACAAGAGCAAGATCAACCTTCTTCCTCAACAATGGTGCATCCCCCAACTCAAGATGATGGACAGGTTCCTCAAGAAGAGGCATGTGATCAAGGGGGAGCACAAGAAGAACAAGTTTTGGAGGAAGAAGCACCACGGGCCCCACCAACTCAAGTCCGAGCGATGATCCAACGACATAATCCCGTTGATCAGATACTGGGTGACATAAGCAAGGGAGTAACAACTCACTCACGTCTAGCCAATTTTTGTGAGCATTACTCGTTTGTCTCTTCTATTGAGCCTTTCAGGGTAGAAGAGGCCTTGCAGGATCCGGACTGGGTGTTGGCCATGCAGGAAGAGCTCAACAACTTCAAGAGGAATGAAGTTTGGAGCCTGGTGCCACGTCCAAAGCAAAACATTGTGGGAACCAAGTGGGTGTTCCGCAATAAGCAAGATGAGCACGGGGTGGTGACAAGAAACAAGGCTTGACTTGTGGCAAAAGGTTATGCCCAAGTCGCAGGTTTGGATTTCGAGGAGACTTTTGCTCTTGTGGCTAGGCTAGAGTCTATTCGCATTTTATTAGCCTATGCCGCTCACCATTCCTTCAGGTTGTTTCAAATGGACGTGAAGAGCGCTTTCCTCAACGGGCCAATCAAGGAGGAGGTATACGTGGAACAACCCCCTTGCTTTGAGGATGATAGGTATCCCGACCACGTTTTTAAGCTCTCTAAGGCGCTCTATGGACTTAAGCAAGCCCCAAGAGCATGGTATGAATGCCTTAGAGATTTCTTAATTGCTAATTCTTTCAAGGTTGGGAAAGCCGATCCCACTCTTTTCACTAAAACTTGTGACGGTGACCTTTTTGTGTGCCAAATTTATGTCGATGACATAATATTTGGTTCTACTAACCAAAAGTCTTGTGAGGAGTTTAGCAAGGTGATGACTCGAAAGTTTGAGATGTCTATGATGGGCGAGTTGACCTACTTCCTTGGGTTCCAAGTGAAGCAACTCAAGGATGGCACCTTCCTCTCCCAAACAAAGTACACTCAAGACCTTCTCAAGAGGTTTGGGATGAAGGACGCAAAGCCCGCAAAGACACCAATGGGAACTGATGGGCATGTCGACCTCAACAAAGAAGGTAAGTCCGTTGATCAAAAGGCATATCGGTCTATGATAGGTTCCTTGCTTTATTTATGTGCTAGGAGACCGGACATTATGCTTAGTATATGCATGTGTGCTAGATTTCAATCCGACCCCAAGGAATGTCACCTTGTGGCCGTTAAGCGAATTCTTAGGTATTTAGTTGCTACGCCTTGCTTCGGGATCTAGTATCTAAAGGGGTCTACCTTTGACTTGATTGGATATTCAGACTCTGATTATGCCGGGTGCAAGGTTGATAGGAAGAGCACATCGGGGACGTGCCAATTTCTAGGAAGGTCCCTGGTGTCGTGGAGCTCAAAGAAACAAACATCCGTTGCCCTATCCACCGCTGAGGCCGAGTATATTGCCGCAGGACAGTGTTGCGCGCAACTACTTTGGATGAGGCAAACCCTCTGGGACTTTGGCTACAATCTGAGCAAAGTCCCACTCCTATGTGACAATGAGAGTGCAATCCGCATGGCAGATAATCCTGTTGAACACAGCCACACTAAGCACATAGACATCCAACATCACTTCTTGAGAGACCACCAGCAAAAGGGAGATATCGAGGTGTACCATATTAACACTGAGAACCAGCTAGCCGATATCTTCACCAAGCCTTTAGATGAGAAAAGGTTTTGCAGGTTGCGTAGTGAGCTAAATGTCTTAGATTCGCGTAACTTGGATTGATCTATAGCATACATGTGTTCTATGCCTTTGATCATGTTACTTCATGTATTTATGTGATTCTTTGTTTATTTGTGGTGCTCACTTGGGCGTTGCAAAGACTTCCACTGCACTCCAGTAATGGTGTATTTACTTCCAAGTTCATATCTTTGCTCTTATTGCCTTTATGCTCTTAATTGACATTTTTGGTGAGGCAATGGGGTTAAAGGGCCAAGAATGATCCCATTTTGGTGCTTAATGCCAAAGGGGGAGAAATTAAGGAAAAAGCAAATGGATCAACTACCACTTGTGAATTTTAAAAACAATAGAGTTAGAACTTTTGATTTGTCCAAAATGCTCTTATTCCAAAATTTTGTCTCTTGTGGGGGAGAATTTATGATTATGGGAAAAGGGAGAGTTTTTGGCACTCGATCAATTTTTCCATTGGAATATCTCTCTTTGTGCCTAAGCAAGTGTGTTTGACTTAGAGATAGGAAAATGAATTTGATTTTCAAAAACAAACCACATGGTGGCAAAGAATGATCCAAATATGTCAAAACTTGTGTAAAGACAATTTTGTTCTCAATTGCATAGATGTTGCACTTCTTTTGGTTGCTTTTGGATGTGTTGGCATAAATCACCAAAAAGGGGGGGATTGAAAGGGAAATGTGCCCTTGGGCAATTTCTATTATGTTTTGGTGATTAAGTGCCCAACACATTTAATTAAGTTCTTATGAGCTAAATGAAGAGAAAAGTGCAAATCATGTAACAAGGTACGTTTCTAGACTTAGTACATTGTTTTGAGTACTAACATATATTGTCTAAGTGCTAGAAACAGGAAAATAAAGGATTGCAAAAGACTTGGCTGTGTGCAGCCAAAGTCCAGCTCGGTCTGGCACACCGGACTGTCCGGTGGTGCATCGGACTGTCCGGTGCGCCAGGCTGAACTCCGGTGAACAGGCCGCTCTCGGGAAAAATTTGGCGGCGTACGGCTATAATTCACCGGACTGTCCGGTGGTGCACCGGACTGTCCGATGAGCCAACGGTCGTTTGCGTCAACGGTCGGTCGCGCAATCTTCGCACGACGCGTGGCAGCTCCAACGGTCGGCGGAGGCACCGGACTGTTCGGTGTGCACCGGTGCACCACCCGGCCCAGAGCTACAACGGTCATCTGTGCTAGAAAAGGAAGGAGATCGGCACCGGACCATCTATAGTGACTGTCCGGTGGCGCACCAGACTATCCGGTGCGCCACTCGACAGAAGGCAAGGATGACCTTCCTTGTTGGCCTCCAACGGCTCCTAGCTGCCTTGGGGCTATAAAAGGGGTCCCTATGCGCATGGAGGAGACACACAAGCATTCACTAAGCATCCTAAGGCATCCAGACTTCGTTCCCGCGCATTCATTTTGTTGTGTTTGAGATTTGAGCTCTATTCGAGTCAAGGACTCCCTGTGTTGTCATTTGAGCTCAAGTCTTCTCTTGTGTGTGTGTGGGTGTGCTGCGATTTGTGTCTTGTGTGTGTTGCTCATCCCAACCTTACTCCGTGCTTTCTTTGTGATCATCATTATAAGGGCGAGAGGCTCCAACTTGTGGAGATCCCTCGCAAACGGGAAAAGGATATAAGGAAGAAAAGTCGTGGTATTCAAGTTGATCATTGGATCACTTGAAAGGGATTGAGTGCAACCCTCATCCATTGGGACGCCACAACGTGGAAGTAGGCAAGTGTTACTTGGCCGAACCACAGGATAAAATCGCGTGTCTCTTGTGATTGCTCTCTCCTTGATTGTCTGTGTTTTCAAGAGCTCGTTTCAAGCTACTTAGCCGTTCTAACTTTCATAACTAAGTTTTGTGGCTATTAGTGTTGAATTTTACAAGATCACCTATTCACCCCCCTCTAGGTGCTCTCATTTGTTCGGGTTCATACTTCACCAAAGAACTTCTTTTACCCCACGCAAACTGTTTGTCAAATTTGAGATCGCTCTAGGCATTTTTTTCTTGCCCGTCACTGTCGCCTGTGTGCGCGACACTTTCGGACCCTGGCATTACCGGACCTCAGGCTGACACTACTGCTCGGACTTCCAGGCTTGAGATTGATCGACAATGACATCGATCTTCTAAGGGGGTGGATTGTGATGACCTGACCCATGGCTTAATAGAATTAATAGAATACTCATACCAACAAGGCGATCCTTCTTTTCTCGAAGCTCCTCTCTTAAGAACCTCCAAATTAAACGTGCTTTGCTTGGAGCAATTTGGGGATCAGTGATTGATCGAGAAGTGCTTCCCGAGTGCGCATGAGTGAGGACAAAGCACATAGAAAATACTAGTGTTAGTCTATGTGGACTGTATAAACATATAAAGGTACCAGCAGTAACAACCACCACGCTTGGGGCGGCTAGGGTGTTAGAATATTGTGATATCCTGGCTCAAGGCTTAATTGGATTGATAGAATGCTCATACCAATAAGGTCACACCCGGGTTTTAGGGGCCTAGGTGTGAACATAATCACCAGGTGCGCTGGGACCAAGTCTCACACATATGATGAATCATGGTACAGAAACGAATGTTACAACTTTACTATATAATAGGGGTTCTGTACAAAATAAATAAATAATTACATCGTAGGGAGACAACGATCCAGCAACCCAAAGTTGACTAGGATATGACGGCCTCACGAACACATCGCAGCATCCCCATGCGCCTCATCCTGTGGTACCTGTTCTTGAACTGTGTGTGTGTGGGGGGGTGAGATAGCAAGGGTGAGCTCACATATTGTTGGGGGCCTTCGTCCTCCGAAGGTCCTCAAAAACATGATTTGACAATGTTTTCCAAGTGGATTATGTGAACAGGTATCTTCGGACTCAGAATTATGAATATGAAGCACGGCCAGGACGAAGCCTGAACCAGACGAAGGACGAGCGCAGCCGAAGCTGTGCGCAGGGAAGCTTCGGCGCGATGGCAGAGGGGGGAACCGACTTAGAGATGAAAAGACTACGTGAGCCTTGACAGATTTCCATGAGTCATTAACAAATGTAATGGACATGAATGTAATTTTACGTGGGCTGCGTCCCGCGTCTATAAATAGATGAACAGTACTCCCGTACTGTTCACGCTGACTTGGCACTGGCATTTGCGTCACGCTTGTACTTTTTACCTTCTCTCAAGACCGAAGGTACATTTGTAATTTGTAATCATTTCTATTTCTCTGTGTTAATAAAATAGAAATGATTCTATGATTTACATTTCATGTTTTGTATGAATCCTTCGTTATTACTTGTTGTATTTACGAAGGTGTGTCTCTTGTGACCTTCGTCCGAAACTCATTATTCCCAAAAGGGAATAATGTTTGGTAGGACGAAGGGCCTTAACATTTAACACTTTTTATGTTGCCTTGTTCTTAATCCGAAGCATTTGAGAACAAGTCCCCAACATTGGCGCCCACCTCCGGTGAACTCACTTCCACTTCCACTTCGAGCTTTTTTGAACACCTTCGGAAGCTATAGACCTTCGCTATGGCACCGAAGAAAGCTTCAGCGACTGGGGCTTCAGCACTGCAACCGCTGGACCACAACCAGGAGACCGTCTCTCTTCGGGAGGCCCGAAGCCAGAAGAGAAAGGCCGTTAGCCCGATGCTTCAGGAGGAAGAGCTAGACCAAGAAATCAGGGATATGGAGATGCTACATCAACAGGTGCAAAGGAAGAAGGAGAAGATGGCCCGGCTAGCTGAGTTGCAACGGCAGATAGATGAAGCCTCTGAGGAAGTCCGCCATCTTACCCATGATGAGCAAAACAGAAGGCCTCAGCAGAAAGACCTTCATCAGGAGGGCTTCGTCAATGAAGATGACTGGTATGACAATTTCCATCATGGAAATTTTGTTTTCGATGATGCTTCTCCTCTGTCCGCTGAGCTGCAGGCTACACCTTGGCCTCCATCCTATAAGCCACCCCAGCTTCCCATGTTCGACGGCCACTCAGACCCGAAGCAGTTCTTGATGAGCTACGAAGCAACAGTGTCTTCGTATGGGGGCAATGCTGCAGTCATGGCGAAGTCTTTCGTCATGGCCGTCAGAAATGTTGCTCAGACCTGGTACTCCTCCCTTCGACCAGGAACAATCACCTCATGGCAGAAGCTGAAGGATATGTTGTTAACCAGCTTTCAAGGATTTCAGACGAAGCCAGTCACTGCTCAAGCCTTGTTCCAGTGCACTCAGGACCATGAAGAATACCTTCAGGCGTATGTCAGAAGGTTCTTGCGTTTGAGGGCGCAGGCTCCAACGGTGCCCAATGAAATTGTCATCGAAGCCATGATCAAGGGGCTTCGTCCTGGACCTGCAGCTCAATACTTTGCTAGGAAGCCTCCTCAGACTTTGGAGAAGCTGCTCCAAAAGATGGATGAGTACATTCGTGCTGATAATGACTTTCGCCAAAGAAGGGAGGAGGCCTTCAGATTTTCTGAGATGACCAGGGGCTTCGGAGGAAGATTCTATCCGAGGCATGTCAGGTCCATTCACAACTCCACTCAAAATGACGACAAGGGGAGTCAGCAGAACAGGCCGCAGTGCTCCTCACAGGCTTCGGGGCAGCAGCAAACTTTCTTTCGGCCACCAGCTCCAAGAGGCAGAGGCGCCAGGGGCTTCGGCGGGAGATTTGGAGATCAACCAAGGAGGACATTTTGTTTATTCTGCGGTGAGAACAAGGGCCATACCACCAGGATGTGCCATGTTACCATCCAGAAACAAAAGGAGCTAGCAGAAGCTGCAGCGCAACAGGGACAGCCGAAGCAGGTCATGCATACTGCTTCGTATCATCAGCCTTACATCCCGGAGTACGTGGGCAACCACCCTGCAGTCTCTGTAGCTTCGGCAAGTCAACCTCAAGCTTCATGGCAACAGCCCCCGCCTCCACCTCCGCTGCAACAAGGCCAGCAGCCAGAAGGAAGCCAATATGTTCCGCACCAAAGGAATCTCAGAGAGCAATCCGAAGCCCGCACAGTCAACAGTACTGTGCCGGAGTCGAAGCACATTTATTGACAAATATCCTACTTTGATAGCAGTATTTTCCGTCTAAGTTCTGTTTTCGGTGTAATAAAGAACACTTCAGTTTTCATATAATAGTTTCATGGTTGGTTATCAGAAAAATCTATCTTCTCTACAGGCTTAAGTTGTTGAAGCTTAAAAATTTGCGGTAACAAGGAGGGTCTTCGGATTATTAAAAATTCTTCGAAGCAACAAAAAGTCGTTCTAAGGAGCGCAGAGTAAGTTGCCGAAGTTACAAAAAGCCGTTCCAAAGGGAGCGCAGTGTAAGTTTTTTGCTCCAAAGACGTTCCTAAGGGAATGCAGAGCATACAGCGAAAAGTCAACGCTGATACCGCCTAAGTAAAAGGCGAAGAAGCTCCAAAGACGTTCCTAAGGGAATGCAGAGCTTATACCGTCTAAGTAAAAGGCGAAGAAGCTCCAAAGACGTTCCTAAGGGAATGCAGAGCTTACGAATGTATTTTGTGTGTATCTTCGGAACAGATGTCATTTGCATAACATAACATCATCACATCATTCCGCATAGCATAAGCATCATACATCATATTGCATTTGGCAAAAGAAGGGGACACAGTATCAACCTTCGAAAGGACGCTTTGAGATAGTGAAAATTGTGTAAAATCACGAGGGAATATAATGATAATCTTTGGAATGTAGCTTCGGAGAATATTTTTACGAAGCATGGACGAGCTTCATCAGAGCAATATCGAGATTGTATAGCTTCGGAGAATGACTTCATGAAGTATGAATATGCTTCATCAGAATAATTTTAACGGAGAATGTCTTCTTCACGAAGCATGAAAAGAAGGGAAGGTGTTTTTTTCGCCGAAGGCTCAAAAATGGTATGTATGTAGAGTTTCATGCATCGTAAAGAATTGAATAATGAAAAGAGACTTGTATATTACATTCGAATGTACAAAATGTTACATAGATCACACTTTAAATGTTTTTTCTACATAGCATCTAGTCTTCTCTTAATACTGCTTCGGCGGCTTCATTCAGAAGTTGATCAACAACTTTGTCCATGATAGTTTCGGCCATTTGTTTAATTTCTTCATCCCCTTTTGTGTGGGGGTCGGCAGTCGATCCAGCAGCTTCTGAGGGGAGAGAACATTTCTTCGTTACTATTACAAATCGTGAGCAAAGTTTGAAATAAAAATTACAACACAATAAGAACGGTTAATTAATACCTAATTGCCTTTCGGGCTCTGTACTTCTTTCGGCAGCTTCTGCCACTTTCCTAGCATCATGGATGCCTCTTTCGCTCCTTTGGATGATTTCTTGCGCCATTCCTCGGCCGCCGTCGTTCCAGATGTCAGTAAAAAATTTGCCACCAACAACGCTTGCTTCGGCCGAGGGGTCCTTGATGTCTTCGGAAGATAAGGCAGCTTCGGACTGAGCTAAAAATTTTACATGACCGCAACCTTTCTTCTCTAAGATAGAAGCAATTCCTCTGGCGCCCGAAAAAGCGCAGATGTCGCCACGACTGCTCAGGATCTCCTCGAAGGCCTCTGCTTCGTGACTAATCCATTCCAATGGACCTTCGGGATTGCCTCGCGAGAAATTCTCTTCGTTGGAAAAGGCGCCCACGCTGGCGAAGCTGGTTTTAATTTTATTCACGCATTCTACAGATTTAACATAGCATTTTCTTTGAGAGGCACGAAGCTCCTTAACCCTTAACTCCAACTTATCCACCATATGATCACTAAGTTCTCGTTTTGTTTCCTCCAGCACACGTTCTTCTTTCGCCCGGGCTAGTTGTTTCTGAAGATCTTTGATCTCGCGTTTCGAAGCTTCGGCCTGAATCTTTGCGGCAGCTTCGTCCTTTTTTATCTTGTCTACTAGAGTAACCAGAATTTTGTCTTTTTCTAGAGCTTCGTTCCTCAGCTTTATAACTTCTGATCGTAGATTGTTGAATGCAATTTCATAACTCTCATCTTCGGCACTCTTTTGTGCTCTCAATGCGTTGCTCAGGATCAAACCCTATAAAAAAAGAGAGAGTCTATATAAGAATAAAGAAATGAATTACGTATTGAAAATTTTTTCAAAAGTCTAATTCCCAGACCTTCAGGCTATTATATGCAAGGCTATCCGCGAGATCTTCCTTCGTCATAGCGCATAACCCAGCTTCGAGCTTTGGGAAACCCATGCTTCTACCCATTTCCCGGCACACGGATAATTCCTTATTGTCTGGGAGACAGTACAGGAAATCATCTTCGTTTGTCCCATTGAATACTACTGCCCCCTTCGGATACTTCAACTCTCTAGCATAGTGATTCGCCTCATAGATTTCTTCTTCAGACAGTTTCTTCCCCGAGGCATGTCGCACGATGTAATCGTGTATGCTGGAGGGAGCTTCGGGGGTGGCCGTGTTAATTTCTTCAACCACGGTTGGTTCTGATATTTTCTCGGATTGTTCCTTGATGGGCTCTGAAGGCCCAGCTTCGGCTTCAGCTTGTTGTTTCGAAACCTCAGTAGATGCTTCAGCGAGTTCAGCAGACTTCTTTGCGGGTGTGCTTGAAGACTTAATTGTCTCCAAGACATCCAGAACGTTCACCATCCGTTTTCTTCTTGGGGTCACCAATGGGCCCTTTTGATTTTTTGTTGTTTCGACATTTGCTGAAGGACTTAAAATTTCTGATGTTTTTGGCCCTTCAGTCTTCGGTTTTTCTACTGCTGAAGGCACTTCAGCCTTCTCTACTGTCTTTGGCACTGGAGCTGGTTCCGTAGCTTCAGAGGCCAAAGAAACTTCACCAATAAATTCTGGCACTGTGGCCGGCTCAATAAAGCGTGTTCGATGGGTGAGCACCTTCATCTTTTTCCTTTGAGGCGCTGGCTCACTAGCGGCACTTGTGGTAGCTTCTGTCGCGGGAGAAGCATTTTTCCTTTTGCGACCCAATACCGGATAATGATAGTCAGGGTAGATAAACCCGACTGCGTCAAACACACGGTTGAGCCTTTTCTTCTTTCGGCCTCCGAAGGCTGCTGATAGCGCAGTATTTTCAGCCTTCGAGTATGCCCCAAGTAGTTCGTCACTTAATGTTTCAATGCTTTTCAACCAATCATCATCAGGTTCAACAAATTTATCTGCATATTTGAATGTGTATTTCAGTCTGACCAATCCGCCTTCGTCGGATTCTTTAATGGTCTCCTTCGGCATTTCCCACTTTTCTGTAAGTGGCCATACCCTAAAGGCAATGTGCTCTTGGACCAAGTCCCTTGTCCCAATGAAAGAGCAGACCACGCCGAAGGCTCTTTGGCATTCCTCGGCTGCTTCATCCATTTCAACCTTCGGCCTTCGAAGTCCGAAGCGTTGCCAGATGGGGTGCATAATGATACTTTTGACATCTTCTTGCACCGATAAGTCATTCTTTACATAGAACCACTCTGTCATCCAGGCTCCGGGCCACCTCTTCCGAAAGGTCGGCACAGGGCAGCTTGACCCGGAGCGGGCACCGAAGCTATAACACCCAAAATTGTTGTGGTATTGTTCTTTTCCCCAGGGCTTCGTCTCGTATAATAACTCATGAATGTTGCAGAAGCTTTTAGCGATTGGTTCCAAACCTTGGCTCCTCACAGCCCAGACGAATATCCCCATTCTTATGACAGCTTCGGGAGTAAGTTGATGAAGGTAGACTTGAAATGTCTTCAGGACTTCAACAACAAAGTTGCTTAGGGGGAACCGAAGCCCAGCCTTGAGAAAGCTTCGGAAGACTACGACTTCATCTTCTTCTGGGGTGGGAGAAGTCTTCTCTCCAGCGTCAGCCCTCACAACGGATATATCTCGAAAATACCTCCCCCTCATATTATCAATATGACTCTGCTTGATAGTGGTCTTACCGAAAACCGTGTGACTTGGCCGCCATGGTCGATCTTCGGCCTCTTCCCCACCACTTTCTACGTCATAGCTGTCGCTGTCACCAGTATCTTCGGACAAACCTTCGAGAATCTCCTTGGTGATTTTCTCTGTATTGGTCTCCGCCATCGCAATCAGGAACCCCAGATTCTTCTCTTCCTCAAGACTCAGCTTCGTCTCCGCAGGAATCTTCTTGCCTTCAGACATCTTCGGAAATATTAAAAACTGTTTTCAAGGCCGAAGCTTCGAAATCAAAAAGGTCACCAATCTTAATGCACAAGAGCTAAAAATTTAGTGGACCGAAGCAGATGGCAAGTGTGCGTACCAAATGAGGAGGCGGTGTGATCTTATTTATACCCCCAGGGCGTTGAAAATCGAAAGACCCACTTGTCAGTGAATGTTGCTATTCTAGCAAAGGGAAGGTGTTTTTTTCGGACCTTCGGCTCAAGGCCTTCGTCCATATCGCAATCTGAATTTATTATTAACAAATTAATATTGCGAGGGGCTACTGTTGGGGGCCTTCGTCCTCCGAAGGTCCTCAAAAACATGATTTGACAATGTTTTCCAAGTGGATTATGTGAACAGGTATCTTCGGACTCAGAATTATGAATATGAAGCACGGCCAGGACGAAGCCTGAACCAGACGAAGGACGAGCGCAGCCGAAGCTGTGCGCAGGGAAGCTTCGGCGCGATGGCAGAGGGGGGAACCGACTTAGAGATGAAAAGACTACGTGAGCCTTGACAGATTTCCATGAGTCATTAACAAATGTAATGGACATGAATGTAATTTTACGTGGGCTGCGTCCCGCGTCTATAAATAGATGAACAGTACTCCCGTACTGTTCACGCTGACTTGGCACTGGCATTTGCGTCACGCTTGTACTTTTTACCTTCTCTCAAGACCGAAGGTACATTTGTAATTTGTAATCATTTCTATTTCTCTGTGTTAATAAAATAGAAATGATTCTATGATTTACATTTCATGTTTTGTATGAATCCTTCGTTATTACTTGTTGTATTTACGAAGGTGTGTCTCTTGTGACCTTCGTCCGAAACTCATTATTCCCAAAAGGGAATAATGTTTGGTAGGACGAAGGGCCTTAACATTTAACACTTTTTATGTTGCCTTGTTCTTAATCCAAAGCATTTGAGAACAAGTCCCCAACACATATGTTCATCGCTCAACAAGTTATGGGGAATAATGTGCATGAACTCACCAAAGGTGGGAGCTCATGAAGTGTAAGGCTTACCAAAGAGGATGGTTGAAGCTGAGCTTTGCTTTTAAAGTTGGTTAAAATTTTATTAGCAATTACTAAGTATAAGTAGATATCAATCCCAAATAAGTAGTAGATCAAAATTGATAACAACACCCGCGATGCAATGCATATGACAAATTGAATTTAGTTCCATAATTTAATCATGCGAGAGTCCTGAGCTGCTCATGACCGCGAGCACGGCTAGTATACCAGTTTTACACTCTACAGAGGGTGTACCCTTTACCCATAAGTCATATATCCCATGTCGCCAGGGTTTGCAAGGCCCTTAGACACTTCCGAGGTGAATGGCTAGGGATCCACTATGAGGCCTTTACAAAGTTCTACTAGCTTCTAAAAACCCGCTACAGTTTCTAGAAAGAGCAATGTAGGAATCCCTCGTCTGACCGCCATCACAGCAAAATCAACCAGAGAACCTCCCTACACGCATACTCCCTACTGCTCTTGCCCCTTTCGGGTAAGGTAGTCTTCCACTAGCTTTCCTAATTAGTCAGCCAAGGGCGTCCCATTCCACCCTTGTGGTGGCACGTGTTTCTCAAGTTAAGCTCCATATTCCAATTAAAAATAATGATCTAGACATGAACATAAATAAAATAATAGAATAATTGGAATATGAAGATAATGTAATATTAAACCCAAGACCATATGGAGCAATAGCAAAACTACCCAAATAGTTCAAGGGTAAACAAGGTAACAAGATAACCAAACTAAGGTGACCTACTGGGTCCCATCAAAATTAAGCCTATGCATGTTAAAATGATTATAAAGAACATTATTAGGTAAATAGAAGTGATCAAGGGCACAACTTGTCTGGGACTTGAGATTCCAGGAACCAGGATGATTCTTCAGGTGACTTGTGACCTCACGCTAGTCGTAGCAATACAAACAAACATGGTATAGACAAAATTAACATCACACCAAACATAAGAATAAATTGCGTAATAATATTCTATGCGTTGCTACGAGATCGTGGGTTCGTGAACCACTAAAATCAGAGTTACGATTAAGGAGTTATGATTTATAGAAAATCTATGTGATTAAAATATTAAACTATATTATAAATTGCTTAGTGTAAATCATATGAGAGATTATTCTATAAATAATTATCTCAACTTTAATCTAAGTCATTATTTGATTAAAGATCATCTAGTCAAGTTATAACCATAAGATCAGAATACTATATTAATATTAAATAAGTTAATCCAATAAACATAGGTTAATTCAATTAACATAGGATAAACAAAATAATTATTTACAACATGTCCCATGATAAAATAAGGTTACCAAAGTGTAGATAATTTTGCTACGAAGCTAACGCCACTGGAACGAGTTAAATCGGAGTTATGGTTAAAAAGTTACGAATTTCTAAAGATTTAGTAGTGATGTACAAAATAAATTAAGTACACAATTTCAGTTTAGGTTTCATAACAAAATAAAGTTACTAGGTGATAAACAATATTAATATAAATTTATTGCAACTGGAATGAATTAATTTGGAGTTAAAATGAATTAAATGTAAATTAAACAAGTTTCAGGAATTATTTTTGTACTAAGAAATCATTTTTAAATATTATTTCTCTATTTTCTAATAGCCCATGCACTGCGGACACAATATCTAGAGAAGCCAGGGTCTAAACTGCAAAACATAGGACCTATGTGCAATTACTTGTTCACTGAGATGGATCGCGGGTTGATTTCTTATACACCGGAGGTCCTATTTGCAAAATCGTTCGGCCGAAAGGGTATCGGTGAAGATCAACGGTCTGATCGCGGATCAAGGGTTAAGATTAGACCTACCCTTATACTGGACCGGTATGCCACGTGGTTCGTCAGATCTCTATCCTACGGTTCAAAGTCGACCCTGCCTTCCTGTCCACCGGATCCTGATCCAATGACCAAGAATCAACGTTATCCCCGATCTGATATGAGACGTCCGCTACACGATCAACGACGCCAAACCGTTCTTCTCCAACAGAGGCTCGGAGATGGCGGCACGACTGTAGCAGTCGGCAGAAGCACGCCAGCGAGCCCCCGCTATGGCCCCAAGTGACCAACCCCACCTCAGAACTATCCTACATGCAGTGCACAACATAGCGAATAGGGTGGACGACACCTCACCGGTGTTTAACTAGCAGAGAATCTCGACCATGGTGGAGAGCGGATCCGCGGCGGAGCCAGTACTCCAGCGAGCAATTCACTGGACACCGAAGGCCACCGCGGCCAAGCACTTGCCCGATCACAATCCACGCGCACCGACGATTCTCCCAGACCCCACCATGGACACCGAGTGGAGGTGGAGATGGTGGACCATGGTGGCGGCATTACCTCGCTCCCCTGGTGGCGGTGGCGAGTCCATAGACGCGGAGCACTCGGAGGACTGGTTCAAAGGAGGGTACTGGGGTCCGGTCTGCAGGGAGCCGTGAGGGACGAGATGGATGTAGGGAGCAGCGGAGTCACCGGACCTGGGCGCCATGGAAGAGCAGCTCGGCGACTAGGGAGCTGCTGCGTCGGGGGAGGGCTCGGTCATGGGGAGAGCAACGGAGAGGAGAGGGAGGCAGATAGAGAAGAGGACATGGGGGTGCCCGAGTTTTATCCCCCAGCTCCTAGAACGGCCAGCGCCGATTTTTCCGGTCACGCGCGGAGGTTGCAGCGGCCATGGCTGCGGCGGTTGATGCACCTGGCGGAAGGGTCCCACGTGCCAGAGGCCAGGTGACGCGCGCGACAATGTCGTTGGGGAGCCTGACGCGATGGGCTTGTGTGGCAGTGATAGTCAAGAACATGAGGGCATGCACTGTAGTGCCATAGACCGGGCGAGGAGAGGGAAGCGGGCCACGCAAGAAAGAGTGAGGGTGGGCCGCGGTATAGATTGGGCCTAGAGTAAGGTTTGTCTTCTTTCTTTTTTTCTTTTACCCTTTTTCAGGTTTCATTTTCTATTTTTATTTTCCATTCCAAATTCGAATTCATAATTCAAACTTAGGGTCAAGGTTATCATGTACAATCAAAATATCCAGCATGATGCAAAGTTCTTATTTTTATTTTTATTTTATATATATTTTCATTGCTTTATTTATTTTAAGCAACTTCTTCCAAATACATGTTTTAATGAAATAATTTCTATTGCACTAATTAATTAATAGTTATTTCAGATAACATTTCTAAACATTTTATCTAAAAAGAATAACTTAATTTATATAAGATCGTTAAATCTTTTAGTATTTAGTTATATTTATTTAAGAAGATGTGACTTAAAAGGTGATATAAAGAATATCATGTATCAAATCTTCGTATCATTCTATTAGAAATCCATAATAATATTTTTGGATGCTACAAATTCTACTTTTCAAACTTAAGCTTGTCTCAAAATTTTGAGCACAAAGGTAAAAATGCAAAAACTCCATCATGAGGTGGATAATTCTATATCTATTTATTTTGATATTTGGTTAGCTTAATTATATTCCATTAGACATTCGAAAGCATGAGAATCCCAATATTATCCAAAGGTTTCAAAAATCTCTAAAACGCTATCTTAAATATATTCATTTATTTATTTCATCATTATTTTTTTCTCCTACCAATTTTGGGCTTTACAAAGAAGGTGTATCTTCTTTTTTCAGAAGCCTATCTCGAAAAAACCTTTGGGTTAAGTGTGCTTGGCTCAAAGCAATTTTGGGATGGTAGATCGACTGGAAGTTTTCTCGGATGCACATGAGTGAGGACAAAATGTGCACAAAAGATGTGTGTTGGTCTGTGGGATGGTCTATGATCCTAGAGAGCTGCCAGGAGTAAGCACCGCCGGTTCGAGAGTGGATGGGTTGTTACACATGGTGGTCGTCATCCATGGGTGCACCCATAGTGGCACACTATGGCCATGCCCTGGGATGTCGAGGCCTAACAACTAGTGTGGCATGGGATGTGGGCATAGCCATACCTATCGCATTGCACAGGCACAACCACTCTGACTCCACCAACTCCTTGTCCAACCATAGCATAGCGGCTATGACACTAGGCATGCCTAAAGCCGTTCAGGTGGCGCTAGGGACCCGAGGGCACATTACGCCCCCAGACTCCACTGCGGTCGGTAGAGCGGACGAGCGATGGAGGCCTCCTAGGGGTCGTTGGCTTCGACGGGAACCTTGGGACACGTGGTGTATCTGGACCCCATCAGGGATGAGGGGCACCAGCAACACGTGTCTCAACTAGACCCCACTAATGGATTGGCAGAAGCTCTCGCTGAGTAGAGGCTTGGTTGTGTCATGCATGGCAAGGGACCCCTACGTGACCATGTAGCATGGGGCCTAACCACACATTCTTCTCCTTGCAGTTGGGCCTTCTTGATATGACCCAACATGATGGTGGGGTCCTGAGCCAGTACTTGATGTTGGTCGGTTATGCTATAGCCCACGAGGTACCCATACCTAGAGGTGCTGACAATGGTAAAGAAGATAACATTTGTTGTGGGTCCTAGATCATTGAGATGCAGCTCTCCCTTTATTTATGGTAAGATGGTTTATATCCATGAAATGATGAGTTGCTAGAGCTATAAAATTATCTCGTCTCTCTTAATGCCATAAGTTTATGAGCTCAGAGTGTAAGGAAAATGGACCCTAAGCCATTTGGCTCAATAGGTTTTGGTGTTTGATGATCATCATAACATGTAGACTAATATGTTTGCTAGTGTTTATGATTGTAGTTCACAGGATACTAAAGTTACTTGGACTAAAGCATTGAGGAAAGCAACACCCCAAAAGAAGACATTATGAAGATTACAAGTGAAGATCAACAAGTATCAAGCAAAGTCCAAGAAACGAAGAATAGTGTTGCCACAGACGGACTGTCCGGCTAAGAGCATCGGACTGTCCGATGCACCAAGGGACTATAGCCTAACGGCTAGTTCCTGGTGGCACTGGTGGAGAGAAGCCACCAGACTGTCCAGTGTAAAAGCCTACAGCGCCAACAGTCATAGGCGTGTCATATCCAACGGCTAGGTGCACCGGATATGTGCACCGGACTGTCCGGTGCTTCCACCGGGCTGTCCAGTGTGCCACAGAGCAACAGCTTTTCTCCAATGGCTAGAATTGTGTTGGGGCCTATAAATACCCTCCCAACCGGCCATTTCAAGGTGTGGGAGCCCAAGAAACATACCAAAGCATAGTATAAACATTTTCAAGTGCTCATACACCCAAGTGCTTAATAGAATCACTCGGTGATTAGCGTAGGTGCTTTGCGAAGCACTTATGTTAGTTAGACCGCTTTAGTGCTTGCTCTAGGTGAATCCTAGCTAGTTGAATGAGTTTAGAAAAACCACACAATCCCTCGGCTCTTGCGCGAGCCATTATAATTGTACCGAGTGGGGCGAGAGTCTTGCGAGACCGTGACAACTGCATTTGTGTCATGGCCGCCACCGTGTACTGGAGGGAACGAACCCCGCGACGTTTTTGGCCGGAAGCTCGTTAGTGGAGACGGCGGGAAGCGTCCGAGAGGAGCCGGAAACAGAGCATCACTTGTGCGTGGAGAAGGCCCGTGACTCTCTACGGAATTACCCGATCGAGGTGCTTGGCCCTCGCGTGGGCTTCCCTTTGCGTAGGGGCACCAACGAGGATTAGTCGGGACTTTGCGTGGTACCGGATACCTTGGTAAAAATACCGTTGTCATCCATGAGAGTTTACATCTCTACCTTGCTCTTTAACTTCCGCATTTATATTAAGCATTTAAGTTTTAGTCTTGTCTTTATAATTAGATTATTTAGGATTGAAACTTAAACCGTGTGGTAGAGATAGCAACATTTAGACAAAACCTAGTTTGCACATTCTATATTGTTTATTTACATAGGTTTTGCTCTAGGGATTTGTGGCCTAGTTTAGAGAGTTTTAGAAGTCCTAATTCACCCCCTCTTAGATGTCACCTATTTCCTTCATAGAAGATGCTTTGAGAGCGTGTATAACATGACTTTAGGAGTCTGGTATGATATGAGTTTTGCAAAAAGCAACCTCACGAGCAATAGACATAGCTGCTCCTCCCATGTGTAATCACTGGTTGAAGAAGCGTTGTATGAGAGCATCTTTTCTAGTCGATAATGACAGGGATGAAAACATACGTGATTGGTCAGGATAACACTTTTTCATTTTCACATTTTATTTTGGAAACGAGATCAGAAATGGGATCATCGAAAATGGGATCGAAAATTGGACTAGCGGGATGACGAAAATGAACCAAAACAAACCGAACAAATTGCTAATAGATTGGAATCAGACGTAAAAAGCGGAAACATTGCCGCATAAAGTATAAAAACAAGTAGTATTGCGATCAGTTAAACATCTTGTCTATGCATATGGAAGCAATATATTATAATATACATATAGCTACCGAATAAAATAATCAATTATGGATTAGTTTCTTAGGATTTGACAGTCATCTGTGATTTGTTTATTGTATTATCTAAAATTGGATATTACATGTGGATAAAACGGGAAATCCTGAGTAAAAATGGGAAAAGCGAAAACGATCGAAAACATCCATATGTTTCTGTCTCATTTTCAAATTTGACTCAAACAGAAAAAATGAAAATGACCGGGATATCCATAAATACGAATTTGAACGGGTAAATGTAGAAATCAATGTGGAGCAGAATAGGATATATCCCAACAGTTTTCACCTAGGCGCACGTGGATGCTGATGGTGGATGTCTCGGGATAGTAGTTCCACGCCAAAATACATCCTCATCAACCATCTCATTGTTGTCGCCATTATCGGAATCCTAGGTCGCTAGGCTCAGAGCTCCCGTTGATGGGTGAGGGGAAGGAGGATGTATCTAAGAATCTCGTCAAACATGCGCAACACCACCATTCTCCATTAGCAACAGTTCTTTCCGACCATACTACCAGTACCAACACCCTACTTTGTCGTTCCGTGGCGTCTACATGTTCTTTCCGGATGCCACGCCTGAGGCGCTGAAGGTGGAGTCGCGGCCTAGGGTTGAGTCGTCGGGTTGGTCTACATTCCCACTCGCTTTGTTGGGTCCGACTAGAGCTGGAACACGGGACAGTTTAGGGTTTGTTTTGTTCCTTTAGTTCAAGGACTAAAATTGTCAAGAACTTATTAACTGACTTTTAAGAAGACAAAAATGATCTTTACCGTTGTCCCGTCACTTGCCCTTCTTCCGTAGCGACGGAAATAAATATGAGGAAATCAGTGGAATCACTATGATTTAGTCTCTTCTAGTCATTCATTTCATTGATTGACTAGAGTCTAAAGTAGTTTAGTCCCTTTTTTAGTCCTACTGTTTAGTAATTTATGATTTGTTTTCAGGGACTAACGACTAGTCCAAAAAAATTGAATCCCATTAGCCCTAAATTACCAAAAAGTGGGATTAAACTACTTTAGTCCCTCGAGAAGTGACTAAAAGAGACTAAATTATATTAATTCTACCGATTATAACTCATTTATTTTCGTTGTCGCTGGAGAAGGATAGTAGCGGAAGAATGGTTAAGAGTATTTTGGTCTTCTTACATGTCATTTAATAAGTATTGAATACTTTGTCTCGGGAACCAAATAAGATTGGAACTAAATTGTAGTCTCTAGACTAAAGAAACTAAATAAGACTAAAATGTAGGGAATAATCTTTAGCCCCTCAAACCAAACGACCTCTTAGGATGCCGCTGTCAGTGCTGAGGAAGCAGGCCTAAACAAGCGCTCTAAACTCTTCTCACATTTTGATGAATCATGGCTGAATTTATCTGACTAATTACGGTACTGGTTCTTGTTTTTATCTTTTCCTTGTCTTTTCTCCTGAATTTATCAGTGATCTTCCTCCATTCTGTGCACAACTCAGCTACTCTAATGTGTATCTATCTATGCAAAAAGGCACGTACATTTGAGTTCGGTGGCCCAAGAACTGACCTGTCGCACTCCTCCAAAAAAGAGCTGACCTGCCACAAACGAAATTGGCAAGCAAAATACTGAGACAAACTTCTTTTTTGATAGACACAATTGTGACATGCCAGAAAGTTGTTTTGCTAACTGAAGCTGCAGAACTCGCCTTTGGTTTTGTTGTTTGCATGGCCAAACCTTTTCAAGCATGGGCCGTCTTCTTTTATCCTTAGACACAATTTCACGTGGGGAACAAACCCACTCTAAAATTAATTCAGGGCTTGTTTAGAAGTAGGTGGATTGAAGATGCTTGGAGGGAATTGGGGACAAAATTAATTCACTTCCCGTTTAATCCCCTTCGATCACCTTCAAACTAAACAGTCCCTAAGTGTCTGTTTGAAAATTCAAACCCCCTCTAGGATTGAAGAGAAATGAAGAAAAAATGAACTAATTCTCCCTAATCTCATCTAATTCTGAAGGAGATTTGAGTTTCCAAATTAGCCTTAAAGAGAAACATGCCGCTCAGTTGCTTACTGTTGTTTAAAAAGTAACATGTCTGATCATTGTTACTTACTATAGTTTGCAACAATATTTAAAAAAAAATATGTTGCATCATTATTCAGAAGCTTAAAAAATCTGATGTGTGGCTATTCTTTGTATTAGTTGTTAGAATTTGTTTTCAATAATATTAACAAAATTGTGCAGCAATATCATTGAGAAGCTTGAAATCTAATGCATGCCCTTTCTCTACATTAGTTGTTAGATTTAGTCATATTCTATTGGGTGTTATAACTATATTTAGGCTAAGGTCGCCCAACGGTTCATATATGTAGGTATAAGTTATATTGTCCTATGCACGATAAATAATTAATCCATGGAGCTCAATGAAATATAATATAATTTCATGACAATACCTACTCTAACCTATCACGAATCTAATCTTGCTCCCAATTCTCTCCTAATTGCCGCCCCTCTAAGGATCATCGCTTATCTAGGGTAGTCGTCCCTCTAGGGCCATGATCGTCTCCTCTTACCTTATGCCACATCACCAAAACAAAACCATCTCCTCCCGTCTGCTCCTGCACTCATGCGCTCACGTCCAGGTAGTCACCCTTCTCCTCAAGTAGGAGAAGGCCCCCATCATTATCCTCGAGCAAAAGGCGACTACCGCCTTATAAGGTTTGGGCTCATAGCCCCACAACCATTTGTTCTCCATCACAGGATGACCCCGCTACAGACTACACGACAGTCGTCGTCACTAATCTCCACATCTAGGTAGTCATTGTTTTCAATGTGCGATCATTGGTGACATACATCCTCATGTGCTCTGAAAATTATCCATGTCGGCGTTTGAAGTTGCCTAGAGGGGGGTGAATAGGCGAAACCTGAAAATTATAACTTTAAACCTAGACTTGATTCCTTGATTAGTGATTAGAACAAGATGAGCAATTATCGGAGTATAAAACTAAGTCCTTTGCTTGTAAAGAGTATTGCTTTCAAAGAATGTGGAATTAATACCAAGCAACACAACTAAAATGTTTATGGAGAATAATGCAAGATGGCTTAGGTGAGAAGAGAAATAACATAAGTTCTTTCTTGCAAGGCGTTGCTTCTATATATGATAATTTAACTTGAGGCAACACAAGGTAATATCAACAAAGAATAGTGCAAGAGAACTTAAAGAGGGATGGGACAAACAAATCACAAGCAATAAACACAAGTGACACGGGTGATTTGTTTTACCGAGGTTCGGTTCACCAAGAACCTAATCCCCGTTGAGGAGTCCACTAAGGACGGGCCTTTTTCAACCCTTTCCCTCTCTCCACCGATCACCAAGACCGGCGAGTGCTTCTTCTTAATCTCAAGGATCACTAGGACCCCGCAAGGACCACCACACACTCAGGTGTCTCTTGCTAGCTTTACAAGTCTCCACAAGGTTTGGAGGAAGATGAATGGGAGTCAAAACTCCACGCTTAAATGATCACAAGATGTAGCACACACTTTCTCTTAATGATTCTCACAAATCACTATCGCTAAACACACACGAGTAGCTTTCTTTTGCTTGATCTCTCTTTTGTGGCACTTGTGAGGCTTTGATGTGGCCTAAATCTTGTGTATGAGATAGATCAATGAATGGAGGTGGTTGGGAGGGCTTGGATATGTCAACTATATGCCTTGATATGTTGCTTGGGCTCCCACCCCCTGAAATGGCCGGTTGGGGTGGTATTTATAGGCTCCAACCCCCCATATGGCTGTTGGACAGAAAGCAACAACTTTCTATCGACAGGCACACCGGACAGTTCGGAGCGCACCAGACATGGCACTATTCAGTGTCTGGTGCCTGCCACGTCAGTCGCCCGTTGGAGTTGACCGTTGGATTCGTCTGCCCTGTGGCGCACCGGACAGTCTGGTGGCACACTAGACAGTCCGGTGCGACTGACTTTCTCTGACCGCTTCTGCCCTTCGGTCCTTTCTGATCGCGTAGCAGTTGGCCGTTGGTGAAGATGTCCGTTGGCCTTAGGCTCACCGGACCGCCCGATGAATTTTAGCCATGGAGCTCTTCGTTTTCTCGAGAGCGGCCAGTTTATTAGGTGCACCAGCCTAGGCACTGGACACTGTCCGATGCACATCGGGCAGTCCGGTGCGCCATAAGCTAGAGCAAGCCTGTCTTGCCCTGTTGTTGGATTTCTTTGCTGACTCTTTTGGGCTTCTTTTGATCTTGAGTCTTGGACCTTTTTGCTTCTTTTTATGTCTTCTATTGAGGTGTTGCATCCTCATTTCCTTAGTCTAATCCTCTTTGCATTTTGATTCTTTCACTCATATATCTTCTTTTTCCCAATACTAGCTCCTCAATAGTGGTATGTTGATTTCGAGCTTTCCAACCTTTCTAGACGTGTCGAAAAGGTTCCTCGAGATATTTAGAATTTGTCCAAAGAATAGAACTATTGGTAGTTCATCTATTCCACGTATTACCCCTATTTGGTTGGAACTGAGCTGATTCTGACTTAGAAAGTGAACTATTGATCTTATGAACCTGTGAATCAGAGACTAGGCAAACTGGTCAGTCCGAATGGTTGTGATGGTCATTAAGCACCAAAATATAAGAAATGTGTTTTAATGCCATTTCCCTTTCAATCTCCCCCTTTTTGGTTATTGATGCCAACACAAACCAAAGCAAATATGAAGTATGAAATTGTAACTAGTTCGCAATTGGTCAAGTGTTCATAAGCTATTGAACTGGAAGTAGTTCTAAGTGAGTATGAGTGAAATTGACATGATTGTAAATTTTGACCACAATTGCACCACTTAGCTTGTTTTTTGCATATCTTTTGGAAAAGTCTTTTCAAATTCTTTTTTGCAAATAGCCAATGGTAGAAGAATATGATTTCAAAAGGCATTTTCAATATTTTGAAAATTCTCCCCCTGTTTCAAATGCTTTTCCTTTGGCTAAACAAAAGCCCCCCCTGAAAAAGTTCTTCCCTTAGCTGTCAAGAGGGTTTTTGTAATTGAAATGATTTCCATTTTTGAAAACAGATAGCAAATGAAATTATACCAGTTGAAATATGAATTGAAAATTTTGAATTGCAACATAGTGGTGCGGTCCTTTTGCTTTGGCCTAATGCTTTCTCCCCCTTTGGCATTAAGCACTAAAAATGAAGAAATTTTGATGCCTTTTCAATAGATTTGTAATTGAAGTGTATGAGTTTTAGCAAGGGTGTTTGATACCGAATGAATATGAAGTGGAAGCGCTCCCTTTGCTCAAAACTCCATTTCCCTTTCAATTTGAGACTAAGCATAACATATACTAGAAGAATGGTTAGTCTCAAAGATTTAATTTGTAGATAATTGCTCCCCCTAAACTTGTGCATACAAGTGATGAATATTTGTAGATTAATGCACTTTAGAACATGTACGGTCCGAGGATGCAAGTTCTACACATTGAACTTCGTTATAAGCAAAAATATGAATTGAGAGCAAGTACCAACTGAAAGAGATATATAAGATCAAAAGATATGTCAATTAAGCTTTATCACAGTTCTATAATATAGATTGCTCCCCCTGAGTATGTGCCTTGAGAGGAATACATATTTTGGCCTTAAATGCCAAATGCACATAATGAGGTTAATGAGAACATATCTATATCATAGAAATTGTGGAGTGCAATGTGTCATAATATAAACATGAGGCTCATGACAGATTGTGCACTTAAGAAAGCATGTTATAAACATTTAAAGCATTTACCCGTAAGGATTCAAAGAAGCTTAAGTAACCTTCACCTTAGAAACAAAGGTAGCTTATCCTCGTTACAAGGTAAACTTTAAGTTCTTTGACAAGAATATTACTTCACCCAGATTTAACAGAAATGCATCAAAGCAGGAATGAAATCTTGAGAGGTTAAACTAGGTATGAAGCAGGGTTATGCATAGACATGCTTTTTCTTCCTCTTGTATCTTAAAGATATGCAATATATGTATAAGAGAAAAATCTAGGTACATATGTAAATGATAGCAAGTAGTTTACCCTTTTGTACCTTCACATAGAGACGCTCTCTTCATTGTGCTTTGTCCTTAGTATTGGTTACTTAAGTCCTATGCTCAAGACAATGTACAAAATTATTTTGCACAAGAGAGAATTCTACAGCTAGTGACCCCTTTCTCTTAAACAAATCATATGCACATACTTGAGTGTTAGTTTCAACATAATCAAGATATAGAAATGGGCTCCCCCTAAATATGTACATCAAGTATTTGAATGACTTAGATACATTCTAGACAAATAGGGGAAGCATTGTACATCTTGATTAAGGCATATAAAATTTGCAATAATCAGCTTATGCCTGGTATTCTCAAAATGAAAAAGGTTTAGAATTACAACCACACCATTGATTAATTTGAAGATCTTACTGTCTAAGTAGGTGTCATTGTTCTTCATGTCTTCCTTTTCATTTGAGTGTCCTTCCTTTATTGTTGTCTCTTTTTCCTTTCAAACTTATTGAAAAATACTCGAAAAAGAGATATTAGCAGCATAAAGGAGTATATGATAAATGATGATTTCTTTAGATAAGAGATACAGACAAATCAGTATCCACAAGTCACACAAACATGAAGTAAAATCCTTAATATTAGTGCATAGTGACAGAAAAGAGGAATATGCACCTTTTAACATTTATAGTCAAATCAAAGGAAATTTACTTCTTCATATTGATGTTTCTTCACACAGAATTGATTGACATAATTTGGGAGCATATCAATATGAGTACAGATATAGCAAAGGCATGAATTAGATTCTAGTGTACTAGTGCACATATGAAAGCAAGATTGTAAGCACTTTTAGCTGATTTAGATCCTGAAAGTCGCCTAGAGGGGGGTGAATAGGCGTAATCTGAAATTTACAACTTAAAACACAAACTACAAGCCAGGGTTAGAGTTAGAATTAATTCCGAGTCCGGGAGAGAGGGGAAAACAAATCAAGAGCAAATGAAGCGGATGACACAGTGATTTGTTTTACCGAGGTTCGATTCTAAAGAACCTAGTCCCCGTTGAGGTGGTCATAAAGACTGGGTCTCTTTCAACCCTTTCCCTCTCTCAAACGGTCATCTAGACCGAGTGAGGCTTCTTCCTTAATCTCACGGGTCACTTAGACCCCGCAAGGACCACCACACAATTGGTATCTCTTGCCTCACTTACAAAGCACTTGAGAGTAAGAAGTGAGAAAGAAAAGAAAGCCAAGCAAACAAGAGCAACAAAGAAACACAAGTGATCCTCTCACAAGTCTTAATGCACTAGAATTGAATTGGGGACTTTGATTGGATCGGAGACTTGATTTGTGTCTTGAAGTGTTGCACTTTGCTCTTGTATTGAATGAGGAGTGTTGAATGCTTGGATGGTTGGAGTGGTGGTGGTTGAGGGGTATTTATAGCCCTCACCCACCAAAACAACCGTTGGGGTGGCTGCTGTCGATGGGCGCACCGGACAGTCCGGTGCGCCACTAGACACTGTCCGGTGTGCTAGCCACGTCACCCAACCGTTAGGTTCCTGACGCAGTCGACCGTTGGAGCGCTGACTTCTGGTGGCACCGGACAGGTACTGTTCACTGTCCGGTGCGCCTCTGACTTCTGCTCTGACTTCTGCCGCGAACTGTAGCGCTGTCAGGGCACTGTGCAGTCGACCGTTGCGCTGGAGAGCCGTTGCTCCGCTGGTGCACCGGACAGTCTGGTGGCACACCGGACAGTCTAGTGAATTATAGCGGAGCGACGCTGGAAAAACCCGATACTAGCGAGTTGGAGTTTATATGGCCCTGGTGCACCGGACACTGTCCGGTTGCACACCGGACAGTCCGGTGCGCCAGACCAGGGCACTCTCAAGTTTCTTGCTCCTTTGAATTTGAACCCTATCTTTTATCTTCTATTGGTTTATGTTGAACCTTTATGCACCTGTAGAACATATAATCTAGAGCAAACTAGTTAGTCCAATATTTGTGTTGGGCATTCAACCACCAAAAATTAATTATGGAAAAGGTTTGACCCTATTTCCCTTTCAAATTCAATAAGGAATCTAATCTTCACATAGTTGGATTATGATAGCTTAGAAGAAATACCAATTGATGGGAACTATTATTGATTAAGGAGATGAGTTCCCAAACCTTTGCTTTTACTTTTCTTCCTTTAGGTGAAGAGCAACCTTGAGGCTTGTGTCTTTTAATAAATTGAACATACAATCACTCTCTTGTAGATTTTCATAAATATGCTCAAGAGAGATGTCATTAGGAACATAAGCACTAGTTTCCTTTTTAGTAATCCTTTTGAGAAGGAATGATAGGTAGATTACTAAAACATGGAAACTTCATAACATGAACTAGATTATCCCGCAAATGATGTTATTCTCAGTATTAACTCATAAAACAGGCACAACTTAATCTCTCAAGATCATGGGAACAAATCTAATTCATAACATAGAGAGCGATTAATGTAGAAGAATCATATCCAATTTAAGCAATAAGAAATACATCATAAATCATTGGATTGATTTTCTTTTTATGTTAGATTACGTATTTCCATAGAGAAACTCATTCTCTAGATGTGAGACTACTTAAGTCATTTAGACAAAAGCATTAGTCTCACGATTCTAGTCATAAAGAGAGATTCCCTTTATAAGTGTCCTAAGGATTTGAATTCCTTATATGACACCTTATTCTTTTAAGAACTTGGAATATCTCTCTATGTCTAGAACATAGCAATAATAGGATAATTAGTGTAAACCATGCCATGAGGTACTTACAATAATTTAAAGCATGTAAATTGCCAGAGGCGGGCCCACATTATATCAAGGGTATTTAGTTGAATACCCATTATTTTTAGCATATATATATGTATTTGCTAGGTTTGTACGCTGAAATAAAGTAAAATACATAAATTAGTTATATCCCAAGTCAAAGTCACTTTCAGCCCACAGAGATTTTATTCCTCCCCATGCGTGGCCCATCAGGAGGCCCATTATGTGCATGTGAAAGCCTAAAAGGTTTCTAGTCGCCCTCGCTGTTGCTGCTGCTCTCCCGTGCGGCAATGTGACGCTCGTCCAGAGGCCAGCCAGGCAGCCAGACGGTGGCAGCCAGTGGGACACGGTGGCACAACTCGTCTGCGGTGTGGCTCTTTGTCTCTGCACGCCTGCCAGAGCGTCCACCGAGCACGAGCAGGCCAACAGGGTCGCCGCCGTCCGCCGAGCGTCGTGCACGGACTACGGAGCCGAACGACCACTAGACGCCGGTCGCCGAATGAAGTGTGACTGTGCGAGCTGGGAACCATGTGTAGAGCCGTAGAGGTTGAGCGAGCCCGCTGAGCTGCCGAGTGCCGTCCTCCCCCCTCCAACTCCGAGCTTGTCAGGGCACCAGACATACATGAGTAACCGAGTATCTCATCATAATTTATTAATTTGTTTTAGACTAGACATTGAATTCAATCTGAATGTATCATGAGTTATTTGTAGATCTAAAAATGAAGAGAAAGAGCAGTAATACTATTGATTTGAGAGCTTTTTAGCAAAAGCTGCTGCAAACAAGAAGGATAGTGTTGCTTCATCTTCCTATAAAAGGGAGATGCAATTGGTGATATTCCAAGGACAAACTAAAACTAGCCATGCAACACCCGCTGAACAAGATAGAATTTAATGTCCTCTATATATTTAAATATTGCTACTAGCCATTTGATTTTGCAAACATTTAATTCTTTGATACGTTGAGTGTTGGATAATATCATCTTATGATCTATTCTTTGTTGCATAAGTTTTGTGTTTGTTTAATTATATGCTATATATTTTATATACTACAAAACTATACTTCTATGTAAATCAATTAAATATGCCTAACGACTACTAGGATAGTGCCATAATTTTTTAGCTCTAGAAAAATTTCGAATACCCATTCTTTAAATCCTGGGCCCGCCCCTGAGATTGCCATAATATAGAAATGATGAATATGCAATCTACCATATGAAAGGAAATTTCTCCAAAGAATGGTGATATAATTTTAAAACATTTTTAAGTGCTTCATTTTTTAAATGTGACTACACAAGACACAAGGGAAATGATATTGAAGATACTTGCACTTAAATACATAAGTGTTACCATCTTTTGGCTTTCCTCCATGTTGTAGGCTTTGATTTTCCACACAGGATAATCCTTTATTTCCTACAACATCAATATCTTGCTCGAGATGATGAGTTTCAAAATAACTTTGGGTCAATCTTAGACATATAGAACATGTAAGATTGTTAGCTTGAGTCAATAAGAATTGAATTGATCCGCTCAAGCACCTCCAAAGCTTCATATCATCTCCTTTCCCCTGCAAGGCTTGTCATGCATATTTTGGTCCCCATCTCTTGATGGGTCCATCAAGGTTAGTCAACAAAGATCTAGGAACCCAAATGTCCTTTGTGCTAGCGCTTGGTAAGCTCATTACCTTTCTAGCACAAGTTGCAATTTTGGATTGCCTAGTTACATATGAATTAATTGATAAGCTAGGAGCGGGATAGTTACCAATAGGACAATCCTCGCATAGATGTCCATTCTTTCAGCGTATGTAGCAGAGGCTATCTTCATGTTTTGAAGATTTCTTCTTTCCTTGTTTCTAGCTTGCTACATGGTTAGTAAATATTTTATTTTCTAAAACTGTGCCTTTTTGTTTTACATAGGGACATGACTTAACTAAATGTCCCTTCTCGGAGCATCTAAAACAATGTTTATCATCCTTGTTAATAATCAAGCCATTTTCTTTAATATAGGGACATGACCTAATCAAGTGCCCCTTTTCAAAGGATTCACTACACTTCTTACTTTTCTTAGTGTGAAGTGTGGCTTGATCATTACCTTGGATATTACCTTGCATGGAGGCATGGTTGAGTTTTTGGCAGAGGTATTGATTTTCTTCTTTTGTTCCTTCCTCTTGACATTGCTCAAGTCCTTGACATTTTCTTCAAGGGATTTTGTGCATGCCACGGTTGTTCCCGTCTCAAGCTTCTTCACCATGTAACCACGGTTATCTTGAGAAGGTTGAGCAGTGCACTTCCCTTTTAGTTGTGTCATGCTCGTTCTTAGCCTCTCATTTTCTTCCTTGAGCTCTTGACATGTATCATTTTTTATTCCTGGAAATTCTAGCTCAAAGGAGGATTTGCTTGCTGACGAGTGAAAGGGAAATGTGCCCTTGGGCCATTTCTAAGTATTTTGGTGATTGAGTGCCAACACAAGTGCTTTTATGCTAATCTATGCAAAGTGGTGGACAAAGTGCAAATCTTGTCAAAAGGTATGTTTCTAGACTTAGTACATTGTTTTTATGGACTAATGTATTGGTTCTAAGTGTTGGAAACAGGAAAAATTGAATTGGAAATGAGATGGCTTTGTTCAGCCAAAGTCTGCTCAGTCTGGGTTCACCGGACTGTCCGGTGGTCCGGTGCACCAGGCTGGCTCTGGCAAACAGGCTGCTCTCAGGACTTCGACGGCGGTGTACGGCTAAAATTCACCGGTCTGTCCGGTGGTGCACCGGACTGTCCGGTGAGCCGTTCACAGGCAAACTCGTCGCTCTCGGGAGATGATTAACGGCGTACGGCTAAAATTCACCGGTCTGTCCGGTGGTGCACCGGACTGTCCGGTGAGTCAACAGTCAGCCGGGGCAACGGTCGGCCGAGGATTCCGCGCGTGACGCGTGGCCGAGCCAACGGTCACATTGGTGCACCGGACTGTTCGGTGTGCACCGGACAGTGTCCGGTGCGCCAACGGCTCTCATACTCCAACGGTCGGCTTCACCAAATAAGGAAGGAGATCTGCACCTGACAGTGTCCGGTGCGCCAATCGATAGAAGGCAAAATCTGCCTTCCAGGATTGCTCTCAATGGCTCTTAGCTGCCTTGGGGCTATAAAAGGGACCCCTAGGCGCATGGAGGAACACACCAAGCATTCCTTGAGCAATCTCGATCACTCACACTTCATTCTTGCGCACTTGTTCGACATTCTAGTGATTTAAGCTCCGTTCTAGTGTGCTAGTCTTTTGAGCTTAAGTCTGGGTCTTGTGTGTGCGTGTTCGCTGTGATCTTTGTGTCTTGTGTGAGTTGCTAATCCCTCCCTTGCCCTGTGCTTCTTTGTGAACTTCAAGTGTAAGGGCGAGAGGCTCCAAGTTGTGGAGATTCCTCGCAAACGGGATTAAGAAAAGCAAGAAAAACACTGTGGTATTCAAGTGGGTCTTTGGACCGCTTGAGAGGGGTTGATTGCAACCCTCGTCCGTTGGGACGCCACAACGTGGAGTAGGCAAGCGTTGGTCTTGGCCGAACCACAGGATAACCACTGTGCCATCTCTATGATTGATATCTTTGTGGTTATTGTGTTTTGTTGAAGACTCCTCTCTAGCCACTTGGCGATTATTGTGCTAACACTTAACCAAGTTTTTGTGGCTTAAGTTTCAAGTTCTACAGGATCACCTATTCACCCCCCCTCTAGGTGCTCTCAATTGGTATCAGAGCCATTCTCTTCACGAAGGGACTAATCGCCCGAAGAGATGGATCCTAAGGGGAAGGGAATCGTGATCAACGATAAGGAGAAGGAGTCGTTCGTCAACGAGCCGAAGGATGACAAGCCTACCGACTCGGGCTCGGGCCATAAACGGAAAGATGGGAAGAAAAAGAAGACAAGGCGCATCAAGGAGATCGTCTACTACGACGACAGCGACGAGTCTACTTCCTCCCAAAAGGACGACTACGACTACGACTACGAGAAACGAAAGACGGTTAACTCAAACTTTTCTTTCGATTATTCGCGTATTCCGCATAGCTCAAATTCACACTTACTTTCCATTCCTCTCGGCAAGCCTCCACACTTTGATGGGGAGGACTACGGATTTTGGAGCCACAAAATGCGTAGTCACTTGTTTTCTCTCCATCCAAGCATATGGGAGATTGTCGAGAATGGAATGAAGTTTGATAGCTCGGATAGTCCTATATTTTTTAATGAACAGATTCATAAAAATGCACAAGCTACTACTGTGTTGTTAGCATCCTTGTGCAGGGACGAGTATCACAAAGTGAGCAGCTTGGACAATGCCAAGCAGATCTGGGACACCCTCAAGATCTCTCATGAGGGAAACAAGGTCACCTTGCTCACCAAGATGGAGTTGGTAGAAGGCGAGCTCGGAAGATTTGCGATGATAAGGGGCGAGGAGCCAACCCAAACATACAACCGGCTCAAGACCCTTATCAACAAAATAAGGAGCTACGGAAGCACGCGATGGACGGACCACGACGTCGTCCGACAATTGCTAAGGTCCTTTACCGTTCTTGATCCTCATTTGGTGAATAATATTCGTGAGAATCCCAGGTACACCAAAATGTCGCCCGAAAAAGTCCTTGGAAAATTCGTAAGCGGGCGAATGATGATCAAGGAGGCGAGGTACGTGGACGACGCACTGAATGGTCCAATCAATGAGCCTCAACCCGTTGCTCTCAAGGCAACGAGAAGCAAGGAGGCGTTACCTAGCAAGGTGGCGCAAGTTGAGGCAGCAGGGCTCAATGACGAAGAGATGGCCCTCATCATCAAGCGCTTCAAGACGGCGCTTAAGGGTCGCAAGGGACAGCCAAGCAAGACCAAAGCCAAGGGGAAGCGCTCATGCTTCAAATGCAGTAAGATTGGTCATTTTATTGCTAACTGTCCCGATAATGAAAGTGACCAGGAACACGGGAGCAAGAGGGAAAAGAAGAAAAATTACAAGAAGGCCAAGGGCGAGGCACATCTAGGAAAGGAGTGGGATTCGGATTGCTCCTCCTCCGACTCCGACAATGAAGGACTCGCCGCCACCGCCTTCAACAAGTCATCCCTCTTCCCCAACGAGCGTCACACATGCCTCATGGCAAAGGAGAAGAAGGTATGTACTCGAGATAGTACTACTTATGATTCTTCTAGTGATGATGAGTCCAGTGATGAGGAAATAGATTACTCTAGCTTGTTCAAGGGATTGGATAGAAATAAAATTGATAAAATCAATGAATTGATTGATGCCTTGAATGAGAAGGATAGAATCTTAGAAAAACAAGAGGACCTTTTATATGAGGAGCATGACAAATTTGTTAGTGCACAAAATTCACTTGCTTTAGAAGTTAAACGAAATGAAATGCTTTCTAGTGAATTGTCTGCATGTCATGACTCTATCTCAAGCTTAAAGAGAATTAACAATGATTTAAATGCTAAATTAGAAGTAGCAAATAAATCTAACTCTTGTGTAGAACATGTCATAATTTGCACTAGGTGTAAAGATTTTGATGTTGATGCTTGTAGTGAGCACCTAGTTTCAATTTCCAAATTAAATGATGAATTGGCTAGTCTTAAGGCCCAACTTAAGACTAGCAAAAGTGAATTTGACAAACTAAAATTTGCAAGGGATGCCTACACAATTGGTAGACACCCCTCAATTAAGGATGGTCTTGGCTTCAAGAGGGATGTCAAGAACTTAACAAGCCATAAGGCTCCCATCTCCGCCAAGGAGAAAGGGAAGGCCCCTATGGCTAGTAGTGTGCAAAAGAACCATGCCTTTATGTACCATGATAGGAGACAATCTAGAAATACTCATAGGAGTTGTAATGCGTATGATGCTTTTGATTCTCATACCATGTTTGCTTCTAGTTCTTCCTATGTGCATGATAGAAATGTTGGTAGGAGAAATGTTATTCATAATATGCCTAGGAGAAATGTTGTTAATAAGAAAGTTAATGAACCTTCTACAATATATCATGCTTGCAATGCTTCTTTTGCCATTTATAGAAAGAATAAGAAGGTGATTGCTAGGAAATTAGGGGCAAGATGCAAGGGAGATAAAACTTGCATTTGGGTCCCTAAGACAATTGTGACTAACCTTGTAGGACCCAACAAGAGTTGGGTACCTAAGACCCAAGCCTAAATTTACCTTGCAGGTTTATGCATCCGGGGGTTCAAGCTGGATTATCGACAGCGGATGCACAAACCACATGACGGGGGAAAAGAGGATGTTCTCTTCCTACGTCAAGAACAAGGATTCCCAAGATTCAATAATATTCGGTGATGGGAACCAAGACAAGGTAAAAGGGTTAGGTAAAATTGCTATTTCATCTGAGCACTCTATTTCTAATGTGTTTTTAGTTGAGTCGCTTGGATATAATTTGTTATCTGTTAGTCAATTATGCAAAATGGGATATAATTGTCTATTTACAAATGTAGATGTGTCTGTCTTTAGAAGATGTGATGGTTCACTAGCTTTTAAGGGTGTACTAGACGGCAAACTTTATTTGGTTGATTTTGCAAAAGAAGAGGCCGGTCTAGATGCATGCTTAATTGCTAAGACTTGCATGGGCTGGCTGTGGCATCGCCGCTTAGCACATGTGGGGATGAAGAACCTCCACAAGCTTCTAAAGGGAGAACACGTGATAGGTCTAACTAATGTACATTTCGAAAAAGATAGACCTTGTGCAGCTTGTCAAGCAGGGAAACAGGTGGGAGGCTCTCATCACACCAAAAATGTGATGACCACATCAAGACCCTTGGAGATGCTTCATATGGACCTCTTCGGACCCGTCGCCTATCTAAGCATAGGAGGAAGTAAGTATGGTCTTGTTATAGTTGATGATTTTTCCCGCTTCACTTGGGTATTCTTTTTGCAGGATAAATCTGAAACCCAAGGGACCCTCAAGCGCTTCCTCAAGAGATCTCAAAATGAGTTTGAGCTCAAGGTGAAGAAGATAAGGAGCGACAACGGGTCCGAATTCAAGAATCTTCAAGTGGAGGAGTTCCTTGAGGAGGAGGGGATCAAGCACGAGTTCTCCGCTCCCTACACACCTCAGCAAAATGGTGTGGTAGAGAGGAAGAATAGGACGCTCATCGATATGGCGAGAACTATGCTTGGAGAGTTCAAGACCCCCTGAGCGCTTTTGGTCGGAAGCCGTGAACACAGCCAGCCACGCCATCAACCGGGTCTATCTTCACCGCCTCCTCAAGAAGACTTCATATGAGCTGCTAACTGGTAACAAACCCAATGTGTCTTATTTTCGTGTATTTGGGAGCAAGTGTTATATTCTTGTGAAGAAAGGTAGAACTTCTAAATTTGCAAGTGTTATAATCTTCTTTGTTAAGAGAATTACCTAAGATGTCAAAAGCAAGATGATTTAAGCATAAACATCTTCGATCTTCCTCAGAAACATTTTTCTTATCATAACTAGAAGGTATAATACTATTGTCTAAGATTTGTTCTAATTGTGAGTCTATGGTTCTAAAAGCATTTATCACACTAGTAGACCATGAAGCATAATTAGAACAATCGGAAAGTAATATCTCAAGAGTTACCTCATTGTTCTTCCTCGGAGGTGTCTTCTTGTTCTTTTGGGATCTTCTTCGAGCCATCACTTCAAGTTGTTAGACTCAATATGAAGTGCCTAGCTCTGATACCAATTGAAAGTCGCCTAGAGGGGGTGAATAGGCGAAACCTGAAAATTATAACTTTAAATCTAGACTTGATCCCTTGATTAGTGATTAGAACAAGATGAGCAATTATCAGAGTATAAAACTAAGTCCTTTTCTTGCAAAGAGTATTGCTTTTAAAGAATGTGGAATTAATACAAAGCAACACAATTAAAATGTTTATGGAGAATAATGCAAGATGGCATAGATGAGAAGAGAAATAACACAAGTTCTTTCTTGCAAGGCGTTGCTTCTATATATGATAATTTAACTTGATGTAACACAAAGTAATATCAACAAACAATAGTGCAAGATAACTTAAAGAGGGAGAGGACAAACAAATCACAAGCAATAAACACAAGTGACACGAGTGATTTGTTTTACCGAGGTTCGGTTCACCAAGAACCTAATCCCCATTGAGGAGTCCACTAAGGACGGGTCTTTTTTAACCCATTCCCTCTCTCCACCGATCACCAAGACCGGCGAGTGCTTCTTCTTAATCTCAAGGATCACTAAGACCCCGCAAGGACCACCACACACTTAGGTATCTCTTGCTAGCTTTACAAGTCTCCAAAAAGTTTGGAGGATGATGAATGGGAGTCAAAACTCCACTCTCAAATGATCACAAGATGTAGCACACACTTTCTCTTAATAATTCTCACAAGGCACTATCGCTAAACACACACAAGTAGCTCTCTTTTGCTTGATCTCTCTTTTGTGGCACTTGTGAGGCTTTCATGTGGCCTAAATATTGTGTATGAGATAGATCAATGAATGGAGGTGGTTGGGAGGGCTTGGATATGTCAACTATATGCCTTGATATGTTGCTTGGGCTCCCACACCTTGAAATGTCCGGTTGGGGTGGTATTTATAGGCTCCAACCCCCCATATGGCCGTTGGACAGAAAGCAACAACTTTCTGTCGACGGGCACATCGGATAGTCTGGTGCGCATCGCACACAACACTGTTAAGTGTTCGGTGCCTGCCACGTCAGTCACCCGTTGGAGTAGACCGGTGGATTTGTCTGCCCTATGGCACACCGGATAGTCCAGTGGCACACCAGACAGTCCAGTGCGACTGACTTTCTCTGACCGCTTCTGCCCTTCTGTCCTTTCTGACCACGTAGCAGTCGACCGTTGGTGAAGATGACCGTTGGCCCTAGGCTCATCGGACAGTCCGGTGAATTTTAGCTGCGGAGCTCTTCGTTTTCCCGAGAGCGGCCAGTTTATTGGGCGAACTAGCCTAGGCACCGGACACTGTCTAGTGCGCCATAGGCTGCAACAAGCCTGCCTTGCCCTGTTGTTGGATTTCTTTGCTAACTCTTTTGGGCTTATTTTGATTTTGAGTCTTGGACCTTTTTGCTTCTTTTTTTGTCTTCTATTGAGGTGTTGCAACCTCATTTCCTTAGTCCAATCCTCTTTGCATTTTGATTCTTTCACTCATATATCTTCTTTTGCCCAATACTAGATCCTCAATAGTGGTATGTTGATTTCGAGCTTTCCAACCTTTCTAGACGTGTTGAAAAGGTTCCTCGGGATATTTAGAATTTGTCTAAAGAGTAGAACTATTGGTAGTTCATCTATTCCATGTATTACCCCTATTTGGTTGGAACTGAGCTGATTCTGACTTAGAAAGTGAATTGTTGATCTTATGAACCTATGAATCAGAGACTAGGCAAACTAGTCAGTCCTAATGGTTGTGATGGTCATCAAGCAACAAATATAAGAAATGGGTTTTAATGCCATTTTCCTTTTAGCGTGATTAGGTGTTGCTTGTTCTAAAGCAGTACACCTTGATCAACCTTGTCTTGTGAGACATTGATTCATGTTGGGATCAGATGGACATCGCCTTTATTTTTTAGATCTCTAGGACCATCTACCTCGAGCTACACCAGATTGCTAAAGAGAGCGATGAAATAGTGCACCACCTGTGGCTTGCTTAAGTTTATAAATTTCAGGTTTTGCCTATTCACCCCCTCTAGGCGACTTTCAATTGGTATCAGAGGCAATGCTTCATTAAGAGCCTAACCAACTCGAAGTGATGTCTGGAGATCACGCCAAGAGGGAGATCATGATCGGTGACAAGTCCGCAAGCTCGAGGAGGACTCATTCAAAGGAGTCTGGCAACAAATACAAGGAGGAATCCTCTTCCTCCATCAAGTCGCATCGGAGAGGTGACAAGAAGAAGAAAAAATGAAGAAAGTGGTCTACTACGAGACCGACTCTTTGTCACCCTCCACATCAAGCTCCGAGTCATCCACTACTTCTAAGCGCCATGAGCGCAAGAAGTATAGTAAGATGCCCCTACGCTATCCTCGTATTTCAAAGCGCGCTCCATAATTTTCTGTACCCCTAGGCAAACCACCATATTTTGATGGTGAAGATTATTGTATGTGAAGTGATAAAATGAGGCACCATCTAACCTCACTCCACGAAAGCATTTGGGATATTGTTCAGTATGGAGCGCAGGTACCTAAGGTGGGGGACAAAGACTACGACTCGGATGAGGCTACCCAAATTAGGCACTTTAACTCCCAAGCCACGTCTATACTCCTCGCCTCCTTGTGTCGAGAGGAGTATAACAAGGTGCAAGGGTTAAAGAGCGCCAAAGAAATTTGGGACGTCCTCAAGACCGCACACGAAGGGGATGAGGTGACCAAGATCACCAAGCGGGAGACAATCGAGGGGGAGCTCGGTCGATTCGTCCTCAATAAAGGAGAAGAGCCACAAGCCATGTACAACCGGCTCAAGACGATGGTCAACCAAGCGCGCAACCTCGGGAGCACCAAATGGAATGACCATGAAATGGTCAAGGTTATTCTAAGATCCCTTGTTTTTCGTAATCCTACTCAAGTACAATTAATTCATGGGGATCCTAGATATAAACTAATGCCTCTCGAGGAAGTCATTGGCAAGTTTGTGAGCTTTAAACTTATGATCAAAGACTCCAAACACATTGTCAACTTGGAGTAAGGAGCCACCTCCACACCCGAGGTGCAACCCATCGCATTCAAAGTGACAGAAGAGAAGAAAGAGGAGTCTACATCAAGTAGGCTTCCAATCGACGCCTCCAAGCTTGACAACGAGGAGATGACGTTCATCATCAAGAGCTTCTGCCAAATCCTCTAACAAAGGAGGAGGAAAGATTACAAGTCCCACTCCAAGAAGGTATGCTACCAGTGTCCTATTTCTAGTGGAAGTGATAGGGACAACGACAAGAAAGGGAAGAAGAAGGAGAATAAGAGATACTACAAGAAGAAGGGCGGTGATGCCCACATATGTCGGGAATGGGACTCCGACGAGAGCTCCACCGACTCCTCCGACGACGAGGACACCGCCAATATCGCCATCAACAAGGGCCTCCTCTTCCCCAACGTCGGCCACAAGTGTCTCATGGCTAAGAACAACAACAAGAAGAAGGTACATTCTAGAGCCACCCCCAAATATACAACATCTAGTGATGAGGGTAGCTCTAGTGATAGTGAAGATAATTTAATGTCTCTCTTTGCCAACCTTAGCATGGACCAAAAGAAAAAAATTAAATGAATTAATTGAAGCAATTAATGAGAAGGATGAACTCTTGGATAGCCAAGAGGACTTCCTAATTAAAGAGAACAAAAAAATTGTTAAACTAAAAAATGCTTATGCTCAGGAAGTAGAAAAATGTGAGAACTTAACTAAGGAGCTTAGTATTTGTCAGGATTCTATTACTAGCCTTAGAAATGAAAATGCTAGTTTAATTTCTAAGGTTAAAGAATTGAATGTTTGCAATGATTCTATTTCCTGTCTTAGAGAAGAGAATGTTAGATTAAATGCTAAGATAGAAGAATTAAATACTTGCAAACCCTCTACATCTACTGTCGAGCATGTTTCCATTTGCACTAGATGTAGAGATATTAATATTGATGCTATAGATGATCACCTTGCCATGATTAAGAAACAAAATGATCATATAGCTAAATTAGATGCTAAAATTGCCGAGCATGAGCTCGAACATGAAAAATTTAAATTTGCTCGTAGCATGCTTTATAATGGGAGACGCCCTAGCATTAAGGATGTCATTGGTTTCTAACAGGGGAACAATGTCAAGCTTAATGCCCCTAAAAGATTGTCTAATTTTGTTAAGGGCAAGGCTCCCATGGTTTAGGATAATGAAGGTTACATTTTATATCCTGTTAACTATCCAGAGCACAAATTTAGGAAGATTCATGCTAGGAAACCTCATAATGTTTCTCACCATGCATTTATGTACAAAAATGAGGCTTCTAGCTCTAGGCATACCACACATGTTAAAATGCCTAGGAAGAAAATTCCTGCTGCATCAAATGAACATAACATTTCATTTAAGACTTTTGATGCATCTTATGTTTTAACTAACAAATCAGGCAAAATAGTTGCCAAATATGTTGGGGGCAAACACAAGAGTCCAAAGACTTGTGTTTGGGTACCCAAGGTGGTTGTTTCTAACGTCAAAGGACCCAAGACTGTTTGGGTACCTAAGAACAAGGCCTAAACTTGTGTTGTAGGGTTATGCATTCGGTGGCTCAAGTTGGATAATCGATAGCGGGTGCACAAACCACATGACAGGGGAGAAGAGAATGTTCTCCTCCTTTGAGAAAAATCAAGATCCCCAAAGAGCTATCACATTCGGGGATGGAAATCAAGGTTTGGTCAAAGGCTTGGGTAAAATTGCTATATCACCTGACCATTCTATTTCCAATGTTTTTCTTGTAGATTCTTTAGATTACAATTTGCTTTCTGTTTCTCAATTATGCAAAATGGGCAACAACTGTCTATTTACAGATATAGGTGTTACTGTCTTTAGAAGAAGTGATGATTCAATAGCATTTAAGGGAGTGTTAGAGGGTCAACTATTGTCACACCCGGTTTTAGAAGGCAAACCGAATGCGAACCATGTACGTGCCAGGATCAGTTATTCACGTACACAGCAGTTACATAACATGGACATCATCACACAGTGCTCAAAATAGTATTAAAAGGGAGATAATAGTCGATTACATCATACGTCTGAGACGTCCATATAGTCCTTACAATAAATCAAAGTGCGAAAACGAAACGTAGATAACCGCGGCCTTCACAGGCAGCCAACTGGGGGTTGCCGCTAACCCACACCTAGAACTCGTCGTAGTCTTGGAACTCCTGGAAGTCTCCTTCCACAGCTTCATCTTCTCCTGAGCAGTGGTTGCAATGCTGACAACCTGGGGGGTTTGGTGTGTAGAGCAAGGGTGAGTACACATCAACATACTCAGCAAGCATCCTGTTTGGCTGTAGTGGACTAGCTTTATGTGGGGATAAGTCAAGCAGTTGCTTTTAGTTGGTCAGGTTATTATTTACTAGTAGAAAGCCAGGTTTTAACATTAACCCAAGTTATTAACCCGATGTACCCTTTCCAAACGGAAAGAATACCACTTACCAGCACCATAGACATAACCAAAAACCATCAGTCTCATTGCCACCTGTAAACCAAAATGTCTCTGATCAAGTACCACTAATCATTGGAGCTCCCTTGGCCGCTCATAACCGCGAGCACGGCTGATATATCAGTTTTCAAACACTCTGCAGAGGTTGTGCACTTTACCCACAAGCCGTGATTCCCTCTTGCCTCGGGCCGATCAAACCCTTAAACACTACCAAGGTGAATAGGCAGGGTTTCACTACGTAGCCTTTACAAAGATTCTCCGGGGCTGTAGCCGCCCGTTAGGTTTCCTAAATGTACCGCACTCCTCCCCAAGGGACAAATCAACCTTGGCAGAGCGAGCCGCATACACCGAGCCCCATTGACGGCACAACGGCTAAGCGAACTACACCCCGGTTCCTCTAATTATTCAGCTAAGGGCGTCCCACTCCACCCTCATGGTTGCACTGTTTTCCCGGGCGGTCATCCATAGAACAGGTCCTTACGGAGAGGCACTCGAGAAACCGCTCGAGCCCCCTTGAAGACCACAAGTACAACATCATAATAAGAGAAGGGAAAACAGCGTATCATATATAATCTCATCATGTTCATTGATTAGAGTTTGAGCAATAGCATAGAGCTAAATAATAATAATCCGACCCAAATAGGTAAACAAGGACATGGATAACAAAAGCTAGTCAATCCTTAGGTATAAATGTGTAATGCGGGAGGTGAATTAAAGAATGAATAGGACAGAGATAGGTCAAAGGACACTTGCCTCTACCAACCGACTGCTGCTCAGGGGCTTCTCCTGCGAGTTCTTCGGGCTCTCCAACCGGATCGTTCTCTATGCGATTGCAAGCATACATACATCCATCCATTCAAATTAGGAAACAAACAGTACACCATACAAGAGAACAAATAAAGTAAATATGCATAGAATATCACATACGATGATGAATTTACCATGTTAGAAAGAAATGAGAAAAGGTCTCGCGAAAGTTAAAGCTTATGCCCGAGACACACTACGGGTTGGTGAATATCTAGACGTCACGTGTTCTAGTTCCAATTGGTTCTAACAAAAGAATTAGCCACATGCACTAATGTAAACGTGACCACTTTTAGTAGATTAACATTGAATAAGATAGACGATTAGCTATACAGCAACAGGGCGCTATGCGTCGCGTCGCGAGCACGACGAGCTACGCCAAAACGCTGCGCGAACACGCGCACGCGCAAAGCCACGCTTAACGTGCCGCGAACGAGTCGCGCACGCGTCGGGGCCGTGCGCTGGCCGAGCTCGAGGCCGCGCCGAGGGCCGACGCGACGCGAGCAAGGCACGGCGGGGCGAGGACACGGTCGGGCGAGGGCACGGCCGAGGCCGAGAGCGGGGGCGGTCGGGCCGGGGTCGGCCGAGCCGGGGTCGGGGCGGTTGAACCGGGGGGGGCGGTTGAACCGGGTGGGGGCGGCCGAGCCGGGCGAGCAGGGGGCGGGGCCGCACCTGGGCCGAGCCGCCGGGGCCGCGCCGCGCCGGGGGCCGCGCGCCGGCGAGCAGGGGCGGGCGGGATCGCCGCCGCGGGCCGGGGAGGGGCGGGGGAGCGCCGCCGACGGGGCGGGGGCGGGTGAGCGCCGCCGCGAGCCGGGGAGGGGCGGGCGGGCGAGCGCCGCCGCGGGGCCGGGGAGGGGCGGGCGGGCGCCGCCGCGCGGGCCGGGCAGGGGCGGGGGAAACGCCGCCGCGGGGCCGAGCAGGGGCAAGGGGCGCCGCCGCGCGGGGGGGGGGGGGAACGGGGGAGTGCCGCCGACGGGGGCGGGGGCGGGGTCGCCGCGGCGGCAGGGGACGGGCGGGGCCGGCCGCGCCGCCGGCGAGCGGGGAAGGGCAGGGGCGCGCGCGAGCAGGAAAAAAAAAGAGGGGCGCGCGCGGGGGAGGAAGAAGAGGAGAGAGAGAGAAGAGAAGGGGAGGGGAGCTCACCTCGGGGTCCAAAATCCGGTGATCGTCGTCTCCAATTCCTAGGGCACCACGGGGAGAGAGAGGTGGAAGAGGGAGAGGGGAGGTTGCTGCGCGGGAGATCCAAATGAGAGGGAGAGAGAGAGGAGGGGGCGCATGGGGGGGTGTGGGCGCTAGGGCCGCGCAGGGCCGGGCAGGGGCGGGCTGGGTTGGGCCGGGCCACTTCGTGGATCGAAAACCCACGACGTGCACGACCACTAAACGGAATTAAATTGTGAATCGAAATCCGGAACGGAACGAGCCGAACACTCAACATCAGATAAAGAAATGTGCTTCGGCATGATGCAACACCCATGATACTTAGGTTTTGGTTTATACATGACACGGACACCTGTCGCTATACTGGTTTGAAATTGGGTAGAAGGAGCAAAACGGGGAAAGAGAAAATTGAGTAACGCCCGAATTTGGTGAGAGAAAAGAAGAAAAAAAAATTCTACCCCCAAATTCAGGGCGTTACAAACCTATCCCCCTTAAAAGAATCTCGCCCTCGAGATTCAGGGTTGGCTAGCAAAGAGCTCAGGGTATTTAGCCATCAGATCATCTTCACGCTCCCAGGTTGCTTCTTCCTCTGAATGGTGATTCCACCTGACTTTGCACATTCTGATGGTCTTCCTTCGGGTGACTCTGTCTGCAACCTCAAGGATTTGCACTAGCTTCTCAACGTAGGTCAAGTCTTCCTGGACTTCAAGACCTTCCACTGGCAACTGCTCTTCTGGCACACGCAAGCACTTCTTCAACTGAGACACATGAAAGACATCATGCACTGCGGACAAATTCTCTGGCAGACTGAGCTGATAGGCCACTTCTCCACGTTTTGCGAGAATCTGGTACGGACCAATGTAGCGGGGTGCTAGCTTGCCTTTGACTCTGAATCTTCTGACCCATCTGATTGGTGACACTTTCAGATAAACGAAGTCTCCGACTTCGAAACTCAGCTCTCTTCTTCTTGTGTCTGCATAGCTTCGCTGCCTTGATTGTGCTATCTTCAGATTCTCTCGGACCATCTTGATGTTCTCTTCGGCTTCAAGCAAAATGTCTGGCCCGAACACTTGCTTTTCCCCAGGCTGATCCCATTGCAACGGAGTTCTACAACTCCTTCCATAGAGCGCTTGAAATGGTGACATCTTCAAACTGGCCTGGTAACTGTTGTTATAGGAAAACTCTGCATAAGGCAATCGCTTGTCCCATCCGGACTGATCTTGCAACGCACAGGCTCTCAACATGTCTTCAAGAATTTGGTTGGTCCTTTCGGTCTGGCCATCTGTCTGCGGATGATAAGCTGAACTGAAATTCAGATGTGTACCCAAGGCTTCATGCAACTGCTGCCAGAAATGAGAGGTGAACTGCGTTCCTCTGTCTGACACTATCTTCTTTGGCACACCATGTAGACAAACGATCCGAGACACATACAATTCTGCCAACACTGTACTGCTGTAGTTGGTCTTGACAGGTATGAAGTGGGCTGACTTGGTCAAACGGTCCACCACTACCCAAATGGAATCGTAGCCGGCTCGAGTGCGAGGCAATCCGACTATGAAATCCATACCGATTTCATCCCATTTCCACTGAGGAATCTGCAACGGTTGCAACAATCCAGCTGGTCTCTGGTGCTTTGCCTTAATTCTTCGACAACTATCGCACATAGCCACATGCTCTGCGATTTCCCTCTTCATTCCGTACCACCAGAATTTTTTCTTCAGATCTTGATACATCTTCTCACTACCAGGGTGAATCGAATAGGCTGTCTCATGAGCTTCCTTGAGAATCAACTCCCGAATGGACTGGACATTGGGAACGCACAGGCGGTCTTTAAACCATATCACACCTTCTGCATCTTTACGAAAATCTTTGCCTCTGCCATCTAGAATCAGTCGCCGAATCTCACTGATCTTTTCATCATTCTTCTGTGCTTCTTTGATTTCTCGCTCCAAGGTAGGTTCCAACTCAACTGTGACTCCTCGCGAATTGTTCAGAAACCCGAGACTCAACCTATCAAACTCCTTGGCCAACTCATAAGGCATCAGACGAGCGACCATCAGATTGACTTGACTCTTCCTACTCAAAGCATCTGCCACTACGTTCACTTTGCCTGGATGGTAATGGATCTCCAACTCATAGTCTTTGATCAGCTCTAACCATCATCGCTGCCTCATATTCAGCTCTGACTGAGTGAATATGTACTTCAGACTCTTGTGATCTGTGTAAACATCGCATTTCTGTCCATACAGATAGTGCCTCCATGTCTTCAGTGCGTGAACCACTGCTGCCAACTCTAGGTCATGGATTGGGTAGTTCTTCTCATGAACCTTCAGCTGTCGGGACGAGTAAGCCACAACTCTTCCCTCTTGCATCAATATGCATCCCAAACCTGTGTAACAAGCATCACAATACACCGAGAAGGGCTTGCGCACATCAGGCAAGACTAGGACAGGCGCTGTTGTCAACTTCTCTTTCAGCGCTTCGAAGGCCTCTTGACATTTCTGGGTCCATTTGAACTCAACCTTGTTGCCTAGCAACGATGTCATTGGTTTCACAATCTTCGAAAACCCTTCAATGAATCGCCGATAATATCCGGCCATTCCAATGAAGCTCTTGATTCCTCGAGCATCCGTTGGCGCTTTCCAGTTCAGAATGTCTGCCACTTTCTTTGGATCCACAGCCAATCCTTCTTTGTTGATTATGTGACCCAAGAACAGGACCTCATTGATCCAGAACTCACACTTGCTCAACTTTGCATACAACTGGTGCTCTCGCAATCTCTGCAACACCATCCTCAAATGATCTGCATGCTCTTCTTCGCTTTGAGAATAAATCAGAATGTCATCAATGAATACCACCACAAACTTATCAAGGTAATCCATGAATACACTGTTCATCAAGTTCATGAAAAACGCTGGTGCATTGGTCAAACCAAAAGACATCACTGTGAACTCATATAACCCATACTTGGTAGTGAATGCCGTCTTCGGAATGTCCGAAGGTCGGATCCTGAGCTGATGATAACCTGACCTCAGATCAATCTTGGAGAACACACTGGCTCCTCTCAACTGGTCGAACAGATCTTCTATTCTGGGCAAAGGGTACTTGTTCTTGATCGTGACCTCATTCAAAGCTCGATAATCGATACACATCCTTTTGGTGCCATCTTTCTTTTCCACAAACAGGACAGGGGCGGCCCAAGGCGAGGTGCTTGGCCGGATGTAACCTTTCTCTGACAGCTCATCAATCTGCTTCTTAAGTTCAACCAACTCTGGTCCAGATATTCTGTAAGCTCTCTTAAAGATGGGGGCGGTTCCAGGAAGAAGCTCTATGGCAAACTCAACTTTCCGCTCTGGTGGCATACCCGGTAAGTCCTTTGGAAACACGTCTGGAAATTCAGACACAACCTCAATACTCTCAATTGGGTCTGCTTCACTGCTATCGACAGCCATCTGATAACAACTTCCTCTCTTCGGCTCAGGCGGGACTAACTCGGTCACCACCTCCTCTCCTAGTGGGGACACCAACTTGATTGTCCTTTTATCACAACTGATAACTGCCTGATACTTATCTAGCCAATTCATCCCTAGGATGACATCTATTCCCTGAGTACCCATTACTATAAGGTTAGCGGGAAACGCTATCCCCCTTATTTCCACACTTACATTCAAACATATGCTATCAGCTCGAATTCTACCACCGGCTGAGTCAATTTGAATGGGGGTTGACATGGTAGTAATTGGAAGATTATGTGCTTCTACCCATGATGCAGTAATGAAAGAATGTGTTGCTCCAGTATCAAATAACACTTCTGCGATATGGGAGTCGACTGGGAACATACCTACTATCATGCCGGGGGTCTCCTGAACTGCTTCAGCCTCCAAGTGGTTCAGTCTTCCATGATTGTAACACGGCTGAGAGCGGTTGCCTGCTCCAGGCTGAGACACATTCTGCTTTGCTGGGGCATTGGGGCCTGACTGCTGCTGGGCTGCCTTCTTCGGGCATTGCATCACCTAGTGGCCTTGCTCCCCACAGTGGAAACATGCCCTGTTTCCAACCTGAGCTGGTGCTGCCTGATTGTTCTGCTGGTTTGCTGGGGCAGGAAGGCGAGGTGTCTGCTGATTCTGCCTCTAAAACTGACCTCCTGACTGATTGCTCTGACGGTTCTGGTACTGATGTTGAGGATACTGCCTTTGGAACTGCTGATGCTGCTGAGGTGGACGCTGGTTCTGCCTGAACTGCTGAGGTTGATTGCCTGAGAAACGAGGACGGCTGCTGCTTCCAGGCTGGGGTCCACTGATCTTGCGCTTACGATCCTCCATCTCCTTACGCTTTCTTTCTGTCATGATTGCTCTGTCAATCAGGTGCTGGAATGTCGGGAAGGTATGATTCATCAGTTGGTACTGAAGAGGGTCAACCAAGCCTCTCAAGAAACGGTACTGTCGCTTGGCGTCGGTGTTGACATCTTCAGGAGCATAGCGGGACAACTGCAGAAACCTGTCTCGATACTCACTGACAGATAATGACCCTTGCTTAGGGGCCAGGAACTCCTCCTTCTTCACTGTCATCAGACCTGCAGGCACATGGTACTGATGAAAGCTACCTCTGAACTCTTCCCAAGTGATGGCGTCGGGGTTGGCATGGGTGGCGAGATAAGACTCCCACCATGATTGGGCTGCTCCTCTCAACAGACGGGGACCATACAAGACTTTCTCCCTGTCATCGCACTGAGCGGTATGCAACTCCCGCTCCACAGTGCGCAGCCAATCTTCAGCATCCATGGGGTCAGAAGAGTGAGCAAACGTTGGTGGATGACCTCTCATGAATTCAGCATGCTTCTCTGGGCATCTGAGGCATCTGAGGTTGAGGTGGAGCCTGCTGCTGTTGCTGCTGCTGCTGCTGCTGCTGCTGAATGGCGGCCAGAGTCTGACCGATGGCTTGAACTGCTTGAGTCTGCATCAGAAACATCTGCTCGATCGACATCGGGGGCGGGGGCGGCAGGTGCTGCTGCTGGGGCACCTCATCCTGCGGAGCGGCTCGCTCCTGCTGAGCACGCCTTCCTCCTCTGCGCCTATTCTCTGACATCTGCAGAATGCAACCACACATCAGAACTGATCTGGCAAATCTTGCAGCATAAGAAAAGAGTATAGAATTCTTCAACAGCACTGAACAGATGAGCATCTTCACTGATCTCCAACACAGACCACACAGCTTCTCAGATACAGAGGAAAGTGGAATAAAAGGTTTCCCAACTATATAACTAACTCCATTAACATATAACAGGTAAACCATAATGCAGGGGGTACCCACACTCTGGTGACAGTCATTACAAAGATCAAAACCAAACATAGTTCATCATGACAAACATAAATGCACAGGATATAGCAAACTACCCTGTCTAACTAAGACTAACTAAGACCGAGACTAACGCTAAGACTGTAGCTTCTACGTATAAATTTTGTATTAATTACAAGATCCAACTCTAACGATCTATGGTTCTAGATTTATCTTGGTCTTGCAGTCGGGATTGCCATAGGACTGGCATCCACGCCGAGGTGAGCGGTACGGGTGCTGAGTCCCAACGGGGGCGGGAGAACCATCATCCAAGTGACGACGTTCCGCACGCTCAGCCCGCAGCAGGGCGATCTCAGCACGAGCCCTACTCAGCTCGTCTAGTGCATGGTCCAGCTCCGTGTTTAGCACGGCGGCTAGGTTGACTGTGCTGCTCAACCTAGGATTGTCCTCACCAGCAGGTGAAACAATCACGCCTCCTGTGCTGCCAGATGGACGGCGGGGGTAATACTTCAGGTCGAGACCGTCAGCTACCCCACCGAGAACCGAGCAGTAGTGCGAAAACGCACGCCGTGCAGCATCCTGCATGGCTGCCTCAGCTGAGTCCCGCTCAGAGATGGAATAGTGCTCTGAGCAGGCCTCCGCACCCTGGAGACTGTTCTCCAGACGGCGCACCAAGCAGGTCGCCTCCCAGCGGTCCGGGTAGACCCCGCGACTATGCTGGTAAACCACACAGCGATACTCGATGGACCAAGTACGCCGGTCAAGTGCCCGACGTAGCAGGGTGTCGAGCGCATCATGGAAGTGACACCCGCGAGCAGCGTCACGAGTGATGGGTCGAGCAACCCATCCTTCCGGCTCATGGTCAGCAGGGAAGTCGGTGTCGTGGCTAGGGCTGTCGTCGCCACCTCCGCCGTCTGGGTCTCCTCCAGCAGCTACTCCAGAAGCTGGGGCGCCCAGTGGTGGTGCAGGGGGCGCCTCCAGGGGAAGCACAGGAGAGCAGCTCCTCACAGACTCTATCTCCTGCTGGAGCGAGAAAGAAGAGCCATGCTGCTCCAGTCGTCGACGTTCCTGCTCCTCATGCAGGCGGTGGTGCAGTCTCTCCAAGTGGCTGGACTGTCCGGCCACGGGACGGCGAAGCGGACGCTCAGCAAGGCGGGAGGGTAAGAAGGGGATGACGGACTTTCGTGCAGTGTGTCTAAGTCGAGCCATCTACAAAAGACACCGCAAGCAAAAGAGTGAGAACAGAATTAATATGACCAGCAAATAATGAACCATAAATAAATGAAGGATTAGAATAAAACAAAATTTTCAGCAAGGTATAATATATAGTAGAACATAGGTTTGGTCGATATGACCAACTTTTGAAGGGGTACCAAAGTCAAGGCAGGGATAGAGGTCTATAATCCTTAGAACGACCATTCTACTCTAGGTTAGCGGTCCTACAGTCAGCACGACTTTGATACCACTTATGTCACACCCGGTTTTAGAAGGCAAACCGAATGCGAACCATGTACGTGCCAGGATCAGTTATTCACGTACACAGCAGTTACATAACATGGACATCATCACACAGTGCTCAAAATAGTATTAAAAGGGAGATAATAGTCGATTACATCATACGTCTGAGACGTCCATATAGTCCTTACAATAAATCAAAGTGCGAAAACAAAACGTAGATAACCGCGGCCTTCACAGGCAGCCAACTGGGGGTTGCCGCTAACCCACACCTAGAACTCGTCGTAGTCTTGGAACTCCTGGAAGTCTCCTTCCACAGCTTCATCTTCTCCTGAGCAGTGGTTGCAATGCTGACAACCTGGGGGGGTTTGGTGTGTAGAGCAAGGGTGAGTACACATCAACATACTCAGCAAGCATCCTGTTTGGCTGTAGTGGACTAGCTTTATGTGGGGATAAGTCAAGCAGTTGCTTTTAGTTGGTCAGGTTATTATTTACTAGTAGAAAGCCAGGTTTTAACATTAACCCAAGTTATTAACCCGATGTACCCTTTCCAAACGGAAAGAATACCACTTACCAGCATCATAGACATAACCAAAAACCATCAGTCTCATTGCCACCTGTAAACCAAAATGTCTCTGATCAAGTACCACTAATCATTGGAGCTCCCTTGGCCGCTCATAACCGCGAGCACGGCTGATATATCAGTTTTCAAACACTCTGCAGAGGTTGTGCACTTTACCCACAAGCCGTGATTCCCTCTTGCCTCGGGCCGATCAAACCCTTAAACACTACCAAGGTGAATAGGCAGGGTTTCACTACGTAGCCTTTACAAAGATTCTCCGGGGTTGTAGCCGCCCGTTAGGTTTCCTAAATGTACCGCACTCCTCCCCAAGGGACAAATCAACCTTGGCAGAGCGAGCCGCATACACCGAGCCCCATTGACGGCACAACGGCTAAGCGAACTACACCCCGGTTCCTCTAATTATTCAGCTAAGGGCGTCCCACTCCACCCTCATGGTTGCACTGTTTTCCCGGGCGGTCATCCATAGAACAGGTCCTTACGGAGAGGCACTCGAGAAACCGCTCGAGCCCCCTTGAAGACCACAAGTACAACATCATAATAAGAGAAGGGAAAACAGCGTATCATATATAATCTCATCATGTTCATTGATTAGAGTTTGAGCAATAGCATAGAGCTAAATAATAATAATCCGACCCAAATAGGTAAACAAGGACATGGATAACAAAAGCTAGTCAATCCTTAGGTATAAATGTGTAATGCGGGAGGTGAATTAAAGAATGAATAGGACAGAGATAGGTCAAAGGACACTTGCCTCCACCAACCGACTGCTGCTCAGGGGCTTCTCCTGCGAGTTCTTCGGGCTCTCCAACCGGATCGTTCTCTATGCGATTGCAAGCATACATACATCCATCCATTCAAATTAGGAAACAAACAGTACACCATACAAGAGAACAAATAAAGTAAATATGCATAGAATATCACATACGATGATGAATTTACCATGGTTAGAAAGAAATGAGAAAAGGTCTCGCGAGAGTTAAAGCTTATGCCCGAGACACACTACGGGTTGGTGAATATCTAGACGTCACGTGTTCTAGTTCCAATTGGTTCTAACAAAAGAATTAGCCACATGCACTAATGTAAACGTGACCACTTTTAGTAGATTAACATTGAATAAGATAGACGATTAGCTATACAAATTAACTAACGTAACCAATTTCCAAATTGAGACTCCTATCTTATTAATATAAACAACGTGATTAGCGCATATAGGATACGGGGGGGGGGGGGGGGGGGGTAGACGGGGCTAGGGGGGTAGACGATCGTGTCGCGAGCGCAACAGGGCGCTATGCGTCGCGCCGCGAGCACGACGAGCTACGCCAAAACGCTGTGCGAACACGCGCACGCGCAAAGCCACGCTTAACGTGCCGCGAACGAGTCGCGCACGCGTCGGGGCCGTGCGCTGGCCGAGCTCGAGGCCGCGCCGAGGGCGACGCGACGCGAGCAAGGCACGGCGGGGCGAGGACACGGTCGGGCGAGGGCACGGCCGAGGCCGAGAGCGGGGGCGGTCGGGCCGGGGTCGGCCGAGCTGGGGCACGGGGCGGCCGAGCCGGGGTCGGGGCGGTTTAACCGGGGGAGGCGGTTGAACCGGGGGGGGTTGAACCGGGTGGGGGCGACCGAGCCGGGCGAGCAGGGGGCGGGGGCCGCACCGGGGCCGAGCCGCCGGGGCCGCGCCGGGGGCCGCGCGCCGGCGAGCAGGGGCGGGCGGGATCGCCGCCGCGGGCCGGGGAGGGGCGGGGGAGCGCCGCCGACGGGGCGGGGGCGGGCGAGCGCCGCCGTGAGCCGGGGAGGGGCGAGCGGGCGAGCGCCGCCGCGGGGCCGGGGAGGGGCGGGCGGGCGCCGCCGCGCGGGCCGGGCAGGGGCGGGGGAAACGCCGCCGCGGGGCCGAGCAGGGGCGGGGGGCGCCACCGCGCGCGGGGGGGGGGGGGGGGGGACGGGGGAGCGCCGCCGACGGGGGCGGGGGCGGGGTCGCCGCCGCGGCAGGGGACGGGCGGGGCCGGCCGCGCCGCCGGCGAGCGAGGAAGGGCAGGGGCGCGCGCGAGCAGGAAAAAAAAGAGGGGCGCGCGCGGGGGAGGAAGAAGAGGAGAGAGAGAGAGAGAAGAGAAGGGGAGGGGAGCTCACCTCGGGGTCCAAAATCCGGTGATCGCCGTCTCCAATTCCTAGGGCACCACGGGGAGAGAGAGGTGGAAGAGGGAGAGGGGAGGTTGCTGCGCGGGAGATCCAAATGAGAGGGAGAGAGAGAGAGGAGGGGGCGCATGGGGGGGTGTGGGCGCCACGGGCGCGCAGGGCCGGGCAGGGGCGGGCTGGGTTGGGCCGGGCCACTTCGCGGATCGAAAACCCACGACGTGCACGACCACTAAACGGAATTAAATCGCGAATCGAAATCCGGAACGGAACGAGCCGAACACTCAACATCAGACAAAGAAATGTGCTTCGGCATGATGCAACACCCATGATACTTAGGTTTTGGTTTATACATGACACGGACACCTGTCGCTATACTGGTTTGAAATTGGGTAGAAGGAGCAAAACGGGGAAAGAGAAAAGAGAGTAACGCCCGAATTTGGTGAGAGAAAAGAAGAAAAAAAATTCTACCCCCAAATTCAGGGCGTTACAACTATATTTAGTTGATTTTAATGATAACCAAGCTGAACTTGGCACTTGCTTAATTGCTAAGACCAATATGGGTTGGCTCTGGCATCGCCAACTTGCCCATGTTGGAATGAAGAATCTTCACAAACTTCTAAAGGGAGAGCACATTTTAGGACTAACAAATGTTCACTTTGAGAAAGACAGGGTTTGTAGCGCATGCCAAGTAGGAAAGCAGGTTGGAGCCCATCATTCACACAAGAACATAATGACGACTGACAGGCCGCTCGAGCAGCTCCACATGGAACTATTCGGCCCGATTGCTTACATAAGAATCGGCGGGAGTAAGTACTATCTAGTTATTGTGGATGATTATTCTCGCTTCACCTGGGTGTTCTTTTTGCAGGAAAAATCACAAACCTAAGATACATTAAAGGGATTCTTGAGACGGGCTCAAAATGAGTTCGGATTAAGGATCAAAAAGATAAGAAGCGATAATAGGACAGAGTTCAAGAACTCTCAAATTGAAGGATTTCTTGAGGAGGAGGGCATCAAGCATAAGTTCTCTTCTCCCTACACACCTCAACAAAATGGTGTAGTGGAGAGGAAGAATAGAACTCTACTGGATATGGCAAGGACCTTGCTTGATGAGTACAAGACACTGGACCGGTTTTGGGCCGAGGTGATCAACACCACCTGCTACTCCATCAACCGGTTATGTCTTCACCGAATCCTCAAGAAGACATCATATGAACTCCTCACTGGTAAAAAGCCCAATGTTTCATATTTTAGAGTCTTTGGGAGTAAATGCTTTATTCTTATTAAAAGAGGTAGAAAATCTAAATTTGCTCCTAAGGCTGTAGAAGGCTTTTTACTAGGATATGACTCAAACATAAGGGCATATAGAGTCTTCAACAAATCCACTTGATTAGTTGAGGTTTCTTGTGACATTGTGTTTGATGAGACTAATGGCTCCCAAGTGGAGCAAGTTGATCTTGATGAATTAGATGATGAAGAGGCTCCATGCGTCGCACTAAGGAACATGTCCATTGGGGATGTGTGTCCTAAGGAATCTAAAGAGCCCACACAAGCACAAGATCAACCATCATCTTCTAACTAAGCATCTCCACCAACTCAAGATGAGGATTAGGCTCAAAATGATGAAAATGAAGATCAAGAGGATGAGCCACCTCGAGAGGAGGACAATGATCAAGGGGGAGATGAAGATAATGAAGACAAGGAAGATGATAAGGGTCAAAGACCGCCACACCCAAGAGTCCACCAAGCAATTCAACGAGATCACCCCGTCAACTCCATCCTTGGTGACATTCATAAGGGGGTAACCACTAGATCTCGAGTTGCACATTTCTGTGAGCATTACTCTTTTGTTTCCTCTATTGAGCCATACAGGGTAGAGGATGCACTAAGAGATCCAGATTGGGTGCTGGCAATGCAAGAGGAGCTCAATAACTTCATGAGGAATGAGGTATGGCATTTAGTTCCACGTCCTAATCAAAATGTTGTAGGTACCAAGTGGGTATTCCGTAACAAGCAAGATGAGCATGGTGTGGTGATAAGAAACAAAGCCTGACTTATGGCCAAGGGTTATTCACAAGTCAAAGGTTTGGACTTTGATGAAACTTATGCACCCGTAGCTAGGCTTGAGTCAATTCGAATATTACTTGCCTATGCTGCTTATCATGGCTTTAAGCTTTATCAAATGGACGTGAAAAGTGCCTTCCTTAATGGACCCATCAAGGAAGAGGTATATGTTGAGCAACCTCCTAGCTTTGAAGATAGTGAGCACCCTAACCATGTTTACAAACTCTCAAAGGCGCTTTATGGGCTCAAGCAAGCCCCAAGAGCATGGTATGAATGCCTGCGAGACTTTCTAATCATTAATGACCTCAAAGTCGGTAAAGCCGATCCTACTCTCTTTACTAAAACTATTGCAAAAGACTTGTTTGTATGCCAAATTTTTGTTGATGATATTATATTTGGGTCTACTAACAAGTCAACTTGTGAAGAGTTTAGTAGGATCATGATACAAAAATTCGAGATGTCTATGATGGGGGAGTTGAAGTATTTTCTAGGATTTCAAATCAAGCAACTCCAAGATGGCACCTTCATCAGCCAAACAAAGTATATTCAAGACATACTTAAGAAGTTTGGAATGAAGGATGGCAAGCCCATCAAGACACCCATGGGAACCAATGGGCATCTCGACCTCGACACAGGAGGTAAATCCGTAGATCAAAAGGTATACTGGTCAATGATAGGATCTTTACTCTCTTTATGTGCATCTCGACCTGATATTATGCTTTTAGTATGCATGTGTGCAAGATTTCAGGCAAATCCTAAGGAAGTTCACCTTAGGGCCGTGAAGAGAATCATAAGGTATTTAGTTTACACTCCTAAGTTTGGGCTTTGGTACCCCAAGGGATCCACTTTTGATTTAATAGGATATTCCGATGCCGATTGGGCAGGGTGTAAAATTGATAGGAAGAGCACATCACGGACTTGTCAGTTCCTAGGAAGATCCCTGGTGTCATGGGCTTCAAAGAAACAAAACTTCGTAGCTCTTTCCACCACCGAAGCCGAGTACATTGTCGCAGGCCATTGTTGTGCGCAATTACTTTGGATGAGGCAAACCCTTAGGGACTATGGCTACAATTGAGCAAAGTCCCTCTCCTATGTGATAATGAGAGTGCAATCTGCATTGCGGATAATCCCGTTGAACACAGCCGCACTAAGCACATAGACATTCGGTATCACTTTCTGAGGGATCACCAATAAAAGGGAGATATCAAAATTGCTTATGTTAACACCCAAAACCAGTTAGCCGATATCTTTACCAAGCCACTAGATGAGAAAACCTTTAGCAAACTTAGGAATGAGCTAAATATACTTGATTTTCGGAATTTTGATTGAAACATTGCACACATAACTCATTTATATACCTTTGATCATGTCTCTTTCATTTGGTGCAAATGCTTATTTCTTGTTTTTTTCTTGTGCGTAAGCTAAGACTAATGTGCTTTCAAGCATATTTCCATCCTTTGTCTTAGATTGAAAGGGAAATGGAGTATTCGGCAAGGACAAGGCTTCCACTCTAACTCTAACGGTATCATCTACCCTGTCGTTGTTCCTCCACAATATCAATTGGTATAATCCTTCACTCTTATTTACTTGTACTAATGGGGAGAAAGTGTTGAAGGGCTCTCAAAGTCTCAGTTTTTGGCGATTAATGCCAAAGGGGGAGAGAATATTAAACTCAAAGCAAAAGGACCGCACCACCACCATTTCAAAATTTTTGAAATGAAGTTTTTAATTGGTATTTTTCAATTGGTACCTAATTTACAATTAATCTTTCAATTGGTATCTTTAAAAGTCAAATTTAAAATTGGTATCTATTTCAAAAACCCTCTTGAAAGCTAAGGGGAGAATTTCTTTCAGGGGAGTCATTATTTAGCCAAAGGAAAAGCATTTGAAACAGGGGGAGAAAATTCAAATCTTGAAAATGCTTCTTGCAATCTTATTCATATACCTTTGACTATTTGCAAAAGAACTTTGAAAAGATTTTCCAAAAGGATTTGCAAAAACAAAACAAGTGGTGCAAATGTGGTCCAAAATATTAAATATAAGAAAAAGCAATCCATTCATACTCAGTGAGATTTTTAATTGGTTTAACTCGAAGTAACTATGCACATTCTAAATGCAAACTAGTTACATTTCTGCACTTATTATTTGCTTTGGTTTGTGTTGGCATCAATCACCAAAAAGGGGGAGATTGAAAGGGAAATAGGGTTAACCATTTCCTACGATTAATTTTGGTGGTTGATCGTCAACACAAACTCATGGACTAACTAGTTTGTCTAGAACTCATGTATTACAGGTGCATAAGGTTCAAGACAAACCAATAAAAGAATCAAGTTAGGGACACAATTTTATTGGAGCAAAAGGAATTGAGTGTGCTGAAGTTTGGCGCACCGGATTGTCCAGTGTGCCACCGGATAGTGTCCGGTGCACCAGGACCGTACAAATGTGAACCAGCCACTCTCGGGAATTCCAGGTCGCACTCCGCTATAATTCACTGGACTGTTCGGTGTGCCAGCGGGCAACCGCTAGCCAGCGCCAACGGTCAACTCTGCAAAGTGCTACAGTGAGCTACAGTGCCGCGACATAAGTCAGAGCTGTGAAGTCAGAGGGCACCGGACTGTCCGGTGTCGCAAGAAGACAAAGCTTCAACGGTCGACTGAGCTCCGAACCCTAACGGTTGGGTGACGTGGCGGCGCACCGGACAAGGAACAGTGCCTGTCCGGTGGCGCACCGGCTGTTCGGTGCGTCCATCGCCAGCAGCCTCCCCAACGGCTATGGAAGTGGTTGGAGGCTATAAATACCCCCAACCACCTCATTCATAACCATCCAAGCATTCCAAACATCTCATTCAATACAAGAGCAAAAGACTCCACTCCAAGACACATCAAATGGAATGAATCCTCTCTAAGCCTCCAAATAAACTCAATTCCATTAGGGACTTGAGAGAGGGTGTTCTTGTGTTCTTTTGTTGCTCTTGTTGCTTGGCTTGTCATTTTTCTTTTCCCATTCTTACTCTTAAGTGCTTTGTAAGCGAGGCAAGAGACACCAAGTGTGTGGTGGTCCTTGCGGGGTCTTAGTGACCTGTGAGATTAAGGAAGAAGGCTCACTCGGTCTAAGTGACCGTTTGAGAGAGGGAAAGGGTTGAAATAGACTCGGTCTTTGTGACCTCCTCAACAGGGACTAGGTTCTTTGGAATCGAACCTTAGTAAAACAAATCACCGTGTTCACTTGCCTTGATTCTTGTTTGATTTGTTTTCCCCTCTCTTTCGGACTTGAATTTAATTATAAATGCTAACCCCCCGACCTTAGTGCTTGCTTAAGTTTATAAATTTCAGGTTTTGTCTATTCACCCCCCTCTAAGCGACTTTCACCTATTCCAAAGAAATGGCTATTAGGATAGCCCCCTAGCTCGATAGGCTCCCAGAAGAATTGGTATACAAGTTCATCCACCACTTCAGAGCCTAGGACAACAAGGCATAACTCAGCACCAGCTACAATAGATTAATCAATAGGAGGAAGAGTCCCTACATAGCTATATTAGAAGATGGTGGGGCGAGATGGCAGATACTTCAGACATCCTAGAAAAGACCATAACAATAACCTTCAAAAAGAATCTATCAAATCGTAGCATGTTAATAGAATTAGTAAAAAAACTTTCCAACATCTGTGACAGCCAAGTTTCAAACAGCTAAAAACATATTGTCAACGAAGACATCCGCCTCAAGCAACAACAACATACACAGGTAAGGACTCAAAAAGAACCTCCACGAAACTTGAAGAGGAAGGCTGAATCCCAAGATTCCATGGAAAAGATGGCGCCTCAACTATAGCTCAAGCTCTAGGTATTCCAAGAAACCCCCTACACCTATCACAAAGGGGCATGACACAGTACCAAAGACTATCGTATCCTAAAAAGACTCATCAACTAGAGTTCACATCAAGCAACCGACAATTCAATCGGTATCCCTTCCTTCCCAACCAAGTAATTCATCTTTTCTTATAATAGTAGATGAATCCTAGAAGCTTTAGGTCTTAGACAAAATTGTCTTAATATTTATCTTTGGAGTTCTTAAACATTACTATATTAATAAATGCATAATTAGGGGTGGGCATTTTAAAACCGAAAACCGAACCCGAACCCAAACCCGAACCCGAATAGACTGAATTCGGGTTTTCGGGTTTGAGTTCGGTTCCTAAATGTGCTATATTTTGGGGTATGGGTTCGGGTTCGGTTCCTAACCTTTAAAACCCGAAATCAGTGGATATAATTTAACAAAAGATATTAGCCTCTCTACTATTCGAGTCTATTCGGTGGACCGAATAGACCGAACCGAAATTGTGAGTCTATTCGGGTTCGGTTCCTAAAATTATTTTGAAAATTTCGGTTCTCATTTTTCAGAACCCGAAATTTCATAAACCCGAATAGACTGAATCGAATTACCCTAATAGACCGAATACCTAACCCTATGCATAATTCATGCAACTTAGATGGCTCTAACCATAAATGCTTTTTACGTCTTATAAATGTTTCTTATTTTAAAAGCCTACTTAATCACCTCTGCTGTGTCCCCCCGGCCCAGATGCTCAGGGGCTAGCACATGTAATATATTATCCATGAATCTGATATGAACCATGCTTAAAATGATGTTCATAAATCTGGTTTTAACGTGCTGATGATATATAAATGTGATGCCCATAAATCTAATATAAGCATGCATTCATACATCCCACTCAGTCTGGATGTCACTTTAAGAGTACTAGGCTTTTGGCCTCCGTGCTAGAAATACCTAGACGACTAAGCCTAGCTAGGTAGAATTGGGGTCCTTAGTGGAAGGATGGTGGTATCACCTGCATGGTTCTATTACCATCCCGAGCAAAAACCGCAACAAGAACCTCCCCCTGCTCACATCATTGCTACTTTTAAACCCATTTTTATATTTCTTGAAAAATATTTTTATTGGCGTTTTTATTGCCTCGACCGTTAGTGTTCACTGGCGGTTTTTTTAACTCAACTGCCAGTAAAAATCGATTTCCACTAACGATTCTCAGTTAACCGTCTGTAGAAAAAATATTTTTAGTGGGCTCTAGTACTAACAGTTGTAAGAAACACCCTTATAAATAGATTTACAATCGCCCGATATAGTACTCTGTGTACTAGTGTTTATTCATCATTCCCCGCCCTAGCTTGCGGACCACATCCAGGACCGCGTGGACGTCGTTGTTGCATGCGCCCGGAGCTAGCGGCCTATTTTGGATAACGACAACGAAGAATGACCTATTTTGGTAAATTCTCCTGATTAATTTGGTTATTGTTTTCAGGTAACGGTGCGTTTGGATCCCTTCATTTTAGAGGAATTAGAACTCACTTAATAAAGTAACCTATTTAGTTTGGAATTTGACATTCCACCACATTCCAAAGTTCAGATATAAGTCTATCTCAAATTCATGGGGTGGATGATGAGAAATGATTTTATATATTAGTAGAATTTGTTTCTACTCTGTAACTTACATGACGTTTTTTGACTCACTGCTCTATAGTAAAAATATAGCACATAAATATCTCTGTCATCTTGCTAATAATAGTATACAAATATATTTTGCATAAAACCTAATTAGCTTAATTGATATATATGTCTAAATTACTGTTATTAGAATGAAATTCAATTCCAATGATTCAAACGGGGCGTAATCAGTGGCGGAGCCATACCTTGATTTCGGCGTGTGTTGTATCATGTGGTCGCTGATCCAAACAAAGCACTGTCATATTTTTCAGGCTGTTCGCTGCGGCTTGCTGCGGCTGCAATCCGGCTGCGGCTGCGGCTTCTACAGTATTTTTCTCTCTATGGATTGCAGCTGCAGCAGTCCAAACAGCTGCAACAGTGTCGGCTACAAGCTAGCCGAACACGCCCTTTTTGACAAGCTGTGTGTGTGCAGGTGTCATTTTCTATTCAACAAGTTGTGTGCGCCTGAAGAAAGAAAATAAGAAAGCTTCTGTTTGGGCCTGCACGGTACTATGGGGCTATTTGGTGCGTGGCCTAAGCCGCCACGGCGCGCCACAATTTTGCCGCCGCAGGTGTGGCGGCCGATTCGGCCGCTGCGGCTTAGGCGCGGCGTGGCATCAGAGGCCATGCACCAAACTAGCCCTATATCTCTACTGACCATGTATTTTTTATAACACAACCTATATGCTTTATGTTGATCTATAATTTATTAATGATCCATGGCCCCTTTTATAAGGCTTCCGATCCGCATTAAGTAAAATGGCACAATATTTTACTTCTTTAAGCGTTTGTTTATTATATAGCGCAATGACTATATTTACTTTAATTAAACCTCATTTTGTTTCACTAGTTTAGTCTATTTAATCAGTTAGCTAATTGATATTTTGGTTAATTAATTTAAGAACCGCGGTGAAATAGGTGTTGTATAAAGTCATTTTCGAAACACGGATTTATATAAATTAGCCATACCTTACATTTTGCGCGCCCTCCGCCACTGGGCGTAATTATAACCATGTTTCCCTTATTTGTGTTTGTGAATAGACCGTTTTGCATCAACAAGCAATACAATAGAGTACACAAATCCATATTCATAGTTTATAATTTATGGACAGTTTTCTGTTTAATGGTCTGTTTAGTTTAGGAGATAAAAGGAACAGCGAGCCGCCGTCGTGTTTTGTAGTACTACATGAATGAGAAGTCAAAACAGTAGGCTTACGACCCAGTTCCCCGAGAAAGTCAATGCGATGCGTCTCCTCCTTGCTCTATCGACTATCGGAGCCGATTCCCCGTTGCAAGTCTTCAGTGCAGAGTAACCGGAGTAGCATAGCAATGGCCGCCCTCACTTCCTCTCTCCTCTTCGCCGCCCTCCTCGTGGCCGCCCAGTACGTGCTCCGCTTGCTCCACTCCTTCCTGTGGGTCCCGCTCCGCCTGGAACGCCGCTTCCGGCGGCAGGGAATCCGGTGGCCACCACGAAGCCTGGTCTCCGGTAACGCAGCCGACTACCGCGACTTGCTAGCCGCCGCCAGGTCCGCGCCCCTCTCCTCCTTCCGCCACGACGGCGTCGTCGCCCGCGCCACGCCGCAGTACGCGGTCTGGCTGGCGCGGTACGGCCGGCCGTTCGTGTACTGGTTCGGGCCCCGGCCGCGGCTGGTGATCTCCGACCCGGAGCTCGTGAAGGCCGTGATGACCGACTCCACGGGGGCCTTTGATAAGGCGGCCTCGGGCGGCAACAACCCGCTCGCCAGGCAGCTCATCGGCGAGGGGCTCGTCGGCCTCTCCGGGGAGACGTGGGCGCGCCACCGCCGCGTCATTTCGCCGGCGTTTAACATGGAGAGGGTGAAGGTAAGGAGCTGTTTCTTGAGACATGTAAATTTGTGACTCTCTGGTACCAATTTCTTTTAACTCATTTATAGATCTACTAGGTTTAGACTTTCAATCAGTTTTAAATGTGGTGTTGCTGCCCCTCTGATGTGACAAGTGTGGAACTTATTGAATAAACGTCTTGAACAAGAACCTTATGTGGAACTTTGCATGGCAAGTTATAACTACATGTTCATCTGTGGTCAATATTTCTTCTTTCCGATTTGCATGTTATCTGATGGGTCCAGCTAATCAAGTAGGGAGTATCATTTACCACTAAACTCTATTTTTCCCTTGTAGGCTTGGATACCAGAAATAGCAGCTGCGGCATCATCTGTTCTGGATAAGTGGGAGGCCGAAGGTGGGAGCCGCACTGAGTTTGAGATCGATGTCCATAAAGCATTCCACACTTTGAGTGCGGATGTCATTTCCTGTGTGGCATTTGGAAGCAGCTACGAGGAGGGGAAACGGATTTTCCAATTGCAGGAGGAACAGATGCAACTTGCTCTTCTTGCAATGAGGACTGTTTATATTCCTGGCTTCAGGTGAGATTGCCTCTTTCCACTGCATTCGTCGTGGGATCCATGGTCTTTGCATGGCACAGTGTATAGATATACTCCATCGGTCCTATTATATAAAGTGTAACTACCACTGGTTCAAAGACCAAGAAATACATTTAATTCTCTCTATACCACTGTATCGATGTACGTGTGTATAGAGAGAGTACACCTTATATTATAAGACAAGAACAAAAAATGGTTACGCCTTATATTTTGGTATAGAGGGAGTACACCATTATTAGGGGCGGATCTAAGTAGGGCCAAGTGAGGGCACATGCCCCCGCTCGTTTCTTTGTTCTAAGTACTAGAGTCTAGATTTTCACCGTAAGGTTCTCTACTCAGTCCAATTTAGATGTCTCTGCTCTAGTATTTTGGTGCTCGTTCTTACAAGTATGTCCTCAGTCATGTTTTGTTCTAGGTCCGTCCCTGATCATTATATGACATGTTTCACCACAGGTTTGTACCAACAAAGAAGAACCAAAAAAGGCAGAGGTTAAACCAGGAAATCCAATGGTCCCTGCGCAAACTGATCGAAATCAATGGAACAAAATGTGAGGACTCAAAAAATTTGCTGGGGCTAATGCTATCAGCCAGCAAAGCTGGGAGTGAATACAAGATGGGAATCGAAGAGATAATTCATGAGTGCAAGACGTTTTACTTTGCTGGGAAGGAAACAACAGCGAACCTGTTGACATGGGCAACACTTCTTCTTGCGTTGCATCAAGAGTGGCAGGTCAAGGCCCGTGATGAGGTTCTTAAAGTGTGCGGAAAGCATGAGCACCCTAATGCACAAAACCTGAGCGATCTCAAGATTGTGAGTCTATCTATTTCAAAAGTTCAGCACATTTGCAGTGCTTGTGAGATGATTTTATGTTATATTACTATATTTTTGCTATGTGGATCAGGTAACTATGGTGTTAAAAGAAACCCTCAGGCTGTATCCTCCAGCTACATTTATCAATCGGACTGCCACCAGGGATATCAAGCTGGGTAAACTAGACATCCCGGCTGGCACACGGCTGGACTTCCCTATCATTCACATCCATCGTGACCATGAAGTCTGGGGCATCGATGCAGAGGAGTTTAATCCATTAAGGTTTGAAGATGGCAGCAGCTTTCACCTAGGTGCTTACTTCCCCTTTGGGATCGGCCCTACAATCTGCGTTGGCCAGAATCTTGCAATGGTCGAGGCTAAGGTGGCGCTTGCAATGACCCTTCAGCGGTTTGCGTTCACCGTTTCGGCGTCTTATGCTCATGCACCGATGCTGGTGTTCACCCTCCAGCCTCAGTTCGGTGCTCAAGTTCTTGTCCGGAAGATATGAACCTTCTATGTGACGACTAATAAGGTCATAAAATTTCTATATCTTTTTGAGTAGTCTGAAGGATCCATGAGGCCTCTCCTTTTTTTCTTTCGAACAAAGGACTTTTTTTTTGTTAAATCCTGTTCATGAAAGAGAAGGGCGGGCCTGGTGCAGCGGTAGAGCCTACCGTCTGTAACCGGAAGGTCTCGGGTTCGAGCCCCAGCCTCTGCATACTATGCGGGTAAGGCTTGGCGCTTAAAGATACCCTTCCCCAGACCCCGCACAGTGCGGGAAGCCTACGGCACTGGGTACGCCCTGTTCATGAAAGACTTGTATATAAGATTTGTTCTCTACAGGAATCTGCTAAAGGCTTCAAACACTTGAGCTAAAAGGGCATGTGTTGCACAAAAACCATCTAGAACCTGTATGAATATACTAAATTAAGATTTGGAACTGCAAGCCTCGTCGCTTGGGTTTGTTGAAATTATTGCATGTGTATGGGGTCTTCTGTTGTGAGGTTTCTGATTGTCCTCTTAATCTGTAGAAGCTGTGAATTAATAAAATCAAACCAAATGCTAATGCTCAGACATTATATGCAAGCGTGTAAACGAGTCTCATGGTCTTTTAAATGATGATCCAACAGTAATATCATATTTAATACTTAAACACTTTCACCGTCAGCTCACGTAAACTTATAAAAAAATGTCTAACAAATCATAGTTATATCTGCGATTGGATCATGATGTAACAGACCAAAAAGCCTCACTTGCATGTAAGACCTTATTACACAGTAGTTGTTGCCATTAGTTGTTGACCAAGTTTCTTGAAAAAACATTGCCCACTTACCAATGAAATCTTTGGAGCAATCCTAGTTTTCCTTTACGTGAACCTAACATACTTTATTTTTTTTCAATTTTTTAAGGAAGGTAGTCATCTATATCTTTTTTTATAGACTTCTCTAAAAAATTATTTATATCTCGTTCCTATGTAGCAATGTCATTTATATGTCAAAGACCCATATTATGAATATATATTTTAAATGTCTTAGAGATATTTTAGTTTTATTTAATCAGTTGTCAAAATTATAAAAATATATAGAAGAAACGAGAGAGTCAATACAGAGAGAATGAAGAAGGACATTGTTGGATTATATAGAGGTATATTTAGGGTAGGTAAGCATAATGTTAGAAATTACCTGTCTATAAGGTAGCTATCCCTCCACACAATTTAGAAGGCAAGACAAGGAGGGGGTATTTCCACATTCACATTCGAGAATAAAATCGAGCAAGAAGCGGTGGGAGTTTAGCTTAGAGCGTGGATAATAATACAACCCCCTAAGAAGTGGTCATGTCATATTTAGTTAACTAAAAGTCTAGTTATGTAATAACTTTATCATAGTACAAGTTATACATTTAATATTTGATTCACCTCTTCCTATTACAAAGTGTTTTGGAGCTAGTGAGCAGTCTGTTTAACTTGCTACTAGTGAGCAGCATGTTTCCTTTCTCTTTTCATTTCTTTTTTTCTATAACATCATAAATCTAATGTGATACAATTGCAGTTCATTCATATCTCTACTACTTATTAAGGTTTCAATAGTAGTCTACCTCTGACCTGTTGTGCCACCGACCCGTTCTGCCTCCCAACCGTGGACTTGGTTCTGCCATCTATCTGCCCCTAACGGCCGTACAGCCCCGCGCAAAAAATGCATCTTGGTGTGGCACCAGAGGAGTTAGTCTGAGCAACAAACAATCCACACCAACGCTTATAAGCCACATTTCGTCGCTCTCAGTGGCCGGTATGGCACTAATCAAACAAACCCCATAGCAGCGCTTGTGTCCGAGCGGTTTATGCAGCCCAGTGGTTCGTGCGGTCCAACAGTTGGTGCGACCCATTGTGCAGCCCAGCCTACGGCGCCTGTCATCCTCTTCGGTGGGTGGTGCCCTTCACTCCACGACGGCGCACCGCACGCAGCTCTGCTCTTCCCACGACCTTAACCTCCTCCCCACGACCACGACCTCAACCGCTCCGCCAGCTCCGCCACTTACGCACGCACGACCTCAACCTCGCCCGATTCAGCGCACAGAAGAGGAGGATAAATGGTGGGCGTGCGGCGTCGAGGTCGAGCATGCGGCGCGAGGTCGAGCGTGCGTTGCCGAGGGAGAGGAACCCAAGGCCTGCACACGTCGAAAACCACCGAGCGCCTCGACCAGCTCGACGACGACCTGCACACTCTGCGTCAAGTTCATCGGCAGGGACCAACGCCTCCAGGTCTGTGCTGCTGTCGCCCGTTTCCTGCGTTCCTGCACTTGTGCTTTCTTGTTACCATTTAACTACAGTCATAGTTAACATCTAGGTCTTGCTTGGAAGCTGGGATTGGGAGGCAAATCCTTATGATTTAGGACTATCCAGTTTAAATAAGTTTTGTAGCCATATGTTTCTGTCATGTGATTTAGGACTATTTAGCTTATGTTACTTGTAGCCATATGTTTCTGCCACATGAATTTGTAACCATTACATATAGTGTATCGGGTCTAAAAAAATTAGCGGCCCCCAATTTTTTCCCAAACACGCTCAATCAAAGTCGTTGTTCAGTTTAAAATAAGTTGAACGATCTCGAAGATGATGAGTCTTTCACATCAATTATTTCCAAATAGTGTTTGGCTTGCCGTTGACACCAATTTAGAGTACCAAATAGCATTCGACTTGCTGTTCACATCAATCGAAATAGCATTTGGGTTCCTGTTCACATCAATTGAGACTTTGAATTCAGCTTGTCGTTCACATTAGTTCAGACTGTCTAAAAGCTGAAGGGACAGACGACACCGTTTTTCCTGTTTTGCTTTTTGTTCATTGCACTGACCTAACACTATGCTGAATTTTTCTTCCCATCAACCCCACTAATAGCTAGGCTGTTGTTCTCCTTGCTGTTCATTGCATTGTGCTCCCATCAATCCCATCAATTGGATTAGCATAAGCTACTTTGATTTTCAGCAGTCCAAACTCATACATATGTATGCTCCTATCAATCCCATCAATTGGATTAGGATAAACTGCTTTGATTTTCAGCAGTCCAAAATCATACATATGTATTTATTCAACAGTGCAAGAACACATAAGAAGATCCTTTGATTTATCTTAAGTTAACAATATCAACAGTATTGAACATACACATATATATTTAGATAGTAAAATCACATAAACATTCAGATAACCACGATAGTCCTATGATTCAATATGTGGCTCCAATGCTTGCTGATAACCATTATGGTCCTACGATTCATCACTGCCATTGAACAATTTTTGCTCCATCTTATGTAATGCTTTTTATCATAGTGCTTCTGTATCTCAAGTTTATCCTTCGTAGTTAGTATGACCAGAGGGTCCTGTCCATTCTGTTTTTCCTGCTAGAAAGTATCCATCTCGCAAACAAACTCATCAAAGTTATCTATGTTAACAAACTCATCAAAGTTACTTCATCAAAACAATTTAATACTTCTTCCTATCTATTTCTTATTGTGTTCCTGGTTCCCTGTAAACGTATGCTTGCAGTTTAAACTCCAAACATTAAAGCACTATTCATAACTTTTTAGATTTGTTTGTCATTGAAGGCTAAACCTCGAAAATTGGCGATCTTATGTCTTGGCACACTTGGCAGCATCTTGAGGACATCATAGCTGGTATTTTTGAATTTCCTGCCTTCTAATCGTTGCTAGCTACTGCATGGTTGCTAAATATTAATGTTTTCTCTATTACTTTGAACAGAAGCTTGAACTTGATTTGTGTTGCTGAGTGGTGCTTGCTGGACATTGCTGGATTTTTAGGTAACCACTGAAAAATTAACACCTTCTTTCCCTGAAACTCTAATGTTCACCATCTATTGCATTTTGACTTACTAGGGTATCCTAGAATTGGTTTTCGTAATGAGTGATACATGCTTGAATTCTTGACACTAAATTACTAGATCATTAGTAAATTAAAACAAACTACATAACCAACAAGATTCACATAAGCCACCTTCCATGATGATTTTGTACTACTCCTAAGATGCTAAAACTGCAATACTTCTTATGATGTACAATATAGATGCTTGATTCAGTAGGATATCTCTCTTTTCGTTATAGCTCTATGGCATGCATGATTTATGGTAAAATGCATATACAAGGACAACCATAGGTTCAAATGTTCAAAAACAAAAAAAATGAAAAGAAGACCACCGAGAGAACAAATTTGCAGTTGAAACTACTTATAGCCAGTTTTACTTTAGTTGCAAAATAATTCACTGTAACTGTTAAGATTATCTTGATTAAATTCCTTGTGTGGTGCTTGATCGTAGCTTTAGTAATTAAAATGTTGTTCTTTCTTATTTTGTTTATATCTGGCTGCACGAGCTGCACTTTGCTTCTGAACGATCCTTTTTGCCTGCAAAGGACGCTGTACAATTTTCTGCCCCATTGGAAAAGGTATGTTTCCCCTCTACTCATTTAATCTGCAATGGTTGTATGATCCATTGTGTAATTGTCTGCCTCGGAGTAACATACACAGATCATAGCTTGTTAACATAAATCTGAACTTCTTTCAATACGGAACTGTTTTCTTGTCCCATTCCCTCTCTTTAAATTACTTATGTACAAATGTCATTGCCACAAATGTGATTCCCTCTCTCTAAAGCCAGCTAATCTGAACTACTTTTAATAATATCAATTAATAGAATTCATACATCTTGTGGTTAGGACACTTAGGCGACATATATTGTTCTAGCAATAATATGCTACAATCAGTGATAATTAAATTCTGCAATACATGACACTTTGTATTTATTTGCTGCTAAATTCTGAGTCTTCTAAATTGTAATTTAACATAATCTTAGTGGTTGTTCATTAATTATCACTAATCAGTAAATGGTTGATAATTAAGGACATTAAATATAATGCCAGACTTGTGTGTATTTAGGGTAATCTTTGGGCTGTATAAAGTTTATAGCATGCTTTCGGTATATAGAGGTCGATGCTAATTCTTAGATAAAAAAATGATAGTTGGGAGGCTTAGCTGGTAGCATGCTTTTTGTATGTTGCACTTGCACCCGCCCACAATTCTTTCTCTCACCCTCTTCTTTTTGTATGATACACTTGTATCTGTCCACAATTCTCTCTCTCACTCGCTTCTCTTCATGCTTCTTTTTTGGATCTACCATTTAGCGCAAGCGAACACCCTTAAGGGAAAGTATTGTTGCTTATATCTCTTTTTTCTAAACTACTTTAGTGCTTTCCTTTGAGTTTGAGTCCCGCTTGTTCAACCATACAAGACGAGTAAACTATGAGTCAGCACGTGTTCATGAAACTAATCTCCATCAACAACTTCCTATCCATCAACAACTTCCTCTTAAAACGTCACTATCAAACATTGTAATGTGCAAATCATTACGTGTTACATGACTCCTAGGCATTTAGAAGAATGTGCGAATCAACGAGTACGCCCCATAATCTTATTACGAGTACGCCCCATAATCTTATTATTCGAATTCTAATCAGATACGAATTTTATTAAGTAGTGTTAGATACAATTTATATGGATAGATTAACATCTTAAATATCTAACTTTGAGAATATGGATATACGAATATGAATAAAAATCAGGTCTGGATCAAATATTAAGTACCCGGCGATAGGCCCAACAATGATGCACAGGAGCATTACAACACAAAGAAGTTTAGCCTCTTGTCCAGTCACTGGCCATCTTCTATTTGAGAAGTTTAGAAGGAATTGGCCATCTTCTGTTTCAGAAGTTCGACATCTTCTTTACTTGGTAGCACTGACCAACAGTTGCCATTTTCTTCACTAGGTTGCACTACTCGCCTTTGGCCATGTTCTTCACTGGGTTGTTCAGCCACTGACCAGTACTTCATTCCCACCCGTCCTTCTTCAACTGCACCCCTCCACCTTCATCTCTTCAGAGCCAAGCTGCAATTCAAAACCCATACGAATGAAACCAATTTCATGTCTCATGGTGCACATGTAATGTACACCCTGCAAAACGAAGTAAATGTGCTACAACTGTAAACTGTATACTGAACCAAGCCTCCAATAAGCAAACTGAAGCAACAAAGAGCATCAGTCTCAACTAAATCGATTTTCTGCTCAGAATTATTCTTCCCACTGCTGGTAATTTTCTTTGTCAGCTCATCTAAATCATTGGTCATTAAGTCCAGAGATTCAAAAAAGTGGTGCTCCTCATCGCTGCCAATCTCAGACTACAGGCACAAATAATAGAAAACATGTTAGGAGTTACCAACAAATAACACAGTAAAATGGTTTATAATTAAGGTCATGAAATAAAATGCAAAACTTGTGTGTATTCGGGGTAATGTTTGGGCTACAAAGTTTATAGCACGCTTCCGATATATAGAGGTCGATGCTAATTCTTAGATAAATAGATAGTGGGGAGGCTTAGCTGATAGCATGCTTTTTTATGGTGCACTTGCACCCATCCACGATTCTCTCTCACCCGCTTCTTTTTGTACAATACACTTGTACATGTCCACAATTTTCTCTTTCTCACCCGCTTCTTTTTGTACAATAAAATATTCTAATAGTGAGGACTAGACAAGACTCCAAGTTACATGTTTGCTGCTAAATTCTGAGACCTCTAAATTGACAGAGTGACTTTGTTTGTTGCTAAATTATGATACCTCTAAATTCAATCATACTAATACAATGATATATTGTACATATTATTTTAGCATTTTAATAGCAACAAGATTATATGTCATTTAGTCCTTTTAATGATTTTTTTGTATCTTTGCAATAATGCCATGATAGATCCTATAAGATCAATGGCATCAGGTAGACTTAATCAAAATAGGACGGTGGCAGGCCTGTGCCCCTTTCCTCCGTAAGTTTATATAAGTTTATTTACTTGTTACATCTATATGTATGAAGAACTTAAGCTAAAGTTCGTGTTTTATGTAGTTTCGTGCTATTTGACAATGTTCAAGATGTCAATATCTTACCACAAGTAAAGAGTGTCTTTGCGAGGGTAGTTGTTAAGTTCCCTAGGCATCGTGATAGTCAACACTACATCCTATAGGACATCACTGTGAGTCACTTCAATAAGCATTGAAATAGAGCCAATATATTCATGTTATTATAATTAAATTCTTTGACTTATACAGCCTGTATTCCCAAATATCTAGGGATCCAAAATCGAAGCAATTTCTAACGGCAATAATGTCCAACGGTTCGACGCCTTACTCACACAAGGATGCACATATACATTGTATAGAGTGGCATTCTGTCTAAATCGGGAGGAACTTCAATTTCGCAATATTGGTCATGGGCTAGAGTTGGCATTGATAACACATACTATTGTGGATCCATTCATGAAGCCAATCCAATTTCCTCCATTTCCAAAGTATCTTATGCCATTTCATAAGGTTTACCAACAACCGCATAAGACGTTCGTTGGTAATAACCCTTCTTTCCATATGGTTTATATATATCACTAACGCCTGAAGTCTAAATGATTCAAAGGTAACTAATCATATGTGAATTGTTCAGATGTTATTGGCATAGTTCTTCATTTGGAACCATTAAAGCATATCGGTGGAAGACCGTATAGAGAAGCTGTACTAATGGATTCTAGGTGTCACTAATTCATATATACATTCTTTTTTAAAAGCATTAAGCATTTGTTAGGTCTTATTCAGACAATTAAGGTTTTTAATAGGTGGGATCTAATCATCGTGGGGGTATGGACTGACCTCTTGCAAAGAAATGCTCTACGATGGTCGTTAGCTAGAGTTGACAAGAACATAATTATTGGAACTATGTTGCGTTGTAACAATAATCACGGTAATTTCTTCGGTACCTAACATCTTTCAATATATACTTAATTCTTACTCTTATTAATAATTATATACTATTATATAACAACAGGATGCTTGGAAATCTCGAACCACAACACTATTCATTTCAACCCAGATCATCACACTATATACCGTTTGAAGAGTGAGTGGTTCTTATAATATATTTATAGATTATAGATATAGATATAATTAGAATGACAATAATTTAAAATAATCATGTTCTTACAAATCATGTTCTAAATTGCAGCAATTCGTCGCTCGTTGATTGACAATCCAAGGAGTCGTTTCATCGACAAATTTCTAGAGAACAGACCGAGCACATTTGGCGACTATGACATCAGATTGAGACATGTGTTCTAGCTTGTTATAGTAGAATACTTTGTTAGTTATGTATCAGATGAAACTTATTAATAATGATTTGTGTTCTGTTTGTATTGGTCGTGTGTTCGATCTCAATGTTAACCACTTTGTATAGAACTATGTGACCTCTCTATGATCTAATAAATAAGTTCATCATCATTAGTTTGTTTGTCAGTGTTCTTATTAGTAACTACTTCCTTTACAGTGGTGCGTTTTTCTGGTTTCCTGTTATATGAGCCGCTGATCCTTGCACCATGTTTCTTTTTTCTTGTACGTGCATGAGAAATGTGCATCATTATATTAAGATGAGGTATTGGAACATGTCCAAAACACAACAAAACATCATGCTCTATCTTATGGTCCCCAAAAATCGGAATACACGAATGAATCCATCAAGACTCGAAGACGTTCACGTCCATGGTTAATCTCACCGACCAAATATCCTTAAGCCCACCAGTACCCACCGAGTACCATATTCTGGCCTCCTTCGTACTTGTTATAGTAGATATACTTGAGTGCGCCCTTGCATCAGGTTTCACTTTGTGAATGCCTTCTTTCTTCATAGCTTCCTTATGTTTAGTAGCGTCGTAACTAAGTGCCTTGGGTTCAGGTTACAATTGGGTGCCACATTGGAAACATTACGAGCAACATTTTGACTTTTTTTGTTGTTGTGAAGTAAAGGTCACTGATTTGTTACAAAAAATTCTCTGGCGCCAAGATGATGCCACAGTTAGTGACGGAGCACCCGTTATGGCGTAATATGGCGGCCACCATACCTAAAGTAGATGTGTAGTGTAGTGATTACTGTGTAACATGTGTGTGCAACAGGTTCTAGATTTGAATCTTCCCTATCACAATACTTCTTCCTCCATTTTTTGTTCTCCACGGCCATAGCTCATTTTTACCCTGCGCTCCGCCACTGGCCATAGTCCTCGATATAGTAGTCGTCGAACGCGCGCAACATGGCGAGTATCGATGACTCTTGGCTGGGCTGCCAAACGAAGTGCAACCTAGGCTCATCATCGAGGTAGTACCCCTGGTCGTTGCACCACCGGATGCACTACTCCACTACATACATCATGTGCGAGGACACTCACACAACGTCAGCAATGGCTATCGTCCTAACGCACAAGAATTCATGTCTGGTTAGTAGCGACTTACGTGGTAGGTTGGGCTTTAGGTGGACGATGAGCTGTACGGCGTGACCGCGTCCAAGTGACGTCTGCGCCAGAGCTTGTCGTACACAGCGGCGCATGCGACCATGTAAGACTGCTTCTAGAGGTTGAACTGGCAATCGTCAAGCTTCTTCTCGTCGTTGTTGAGCGACGCCAATGCGAGTGCCTCCTTCTAATGGTGTTTTTTTCGGGGTTTCCATGTAAGAAACATAGATTCATGTTTGGCGTTGATTTATGATAATGGCTCACAAGTCATATCCATGAAAAAAAATATTACAAAGAATAATGTCACGCATGCAAAAAAGGGAATTTAAGTATAAAACATTATTTAAACAAAATAAAATTGCATGCAAAGCTCTTCTTTAAATAATACTCCCTCCATCCAAAAATATAATTCAAGAATCTCGGTGATACTTATCTACTACTACACATTGTGCAAGGGTAGCAGGTGGGCTTGGGGAGAGATGTAGTATATGTGTTTCCTGTCCAGAATTGCAATAATCTAAGTATGAATATGACTAATCTTTTTCTACATAGGTCTGTTGGTAGACTAAAAGTTGTAGATGGATCCGTTCAAAAATAACGATGTTCGACCTCCATTAAGAGAATTGTCTAGCAACACCCTTGAAGGTATATCTACTAATAAAATGCAATATTTGATCTCTCACCAAGGTTTTTAAAAGGAAAACAATATAATGGTTTAGGAGGACAGGTTGATGCAAGGCAACGTAAGCGGGAAAGAGAAAGAGGACGATATGCAGCGATGAGTGATGAAAAAAGAATGAACTGAAGAAGCGTCGTGAGTCACGCAAAAAAGAAAACATTGAGTACTCAAAAGGTATGTTACCTATTTCCATGCATCATTCATCAATAAGGGTAACCCATATGTGTTGATACAAATGTTAACTAAAACGATGTTCATATTGTGTAGATGAATGTCCAGATGTACCTGTCAACGACGAAAGCATAATTGATTTAACTAAATTGTGTGATAACACTCAAGGTGAATATGTTTGTTTACCATGTATTGACAATGAAGATTATTGATGGGTAATATATGATAGTTCAGGAGGTCGAATCGATGCGAGATAATGTAAGAGAGAAAGAGAAAGAGCAGATATGCGGCGATGAGTGTTGAAAAAAAAACGAATTGAAGAAACGTCGTCAGTCACGCAAAAAAGAGAACACTGTGCACCATGAGTATTCAAAAGGTAAATTAAGGCTACTTGTGCGTCACTCATCTTTAAAATAATGCTTTTCTTATGTGTTATTGGGTTACTTTGTGTAGATGATTGTCCATATGTGTCTATAGGCGACGGAAGCATCATTGATTGTACTGTACCGTATGGTATCACTCTAGGTAATTACATTTCTTTGTTATGTTAATGAACAACAATGATTAATAGTGGAAAAGCATATAATGGGTTAGGTGGATGTGATGATGCGAGACAACGTAAGAGGGAAAGAGAAAGAGCACGATACACCACAATGAGTGCTGAAAAGAAAAATGAATTGAAGAAGCATCGTCAGTCAAGCAAAAAAGAAAATGTTGTGCACCATGAGTGTTCAGAAGGTATGTTAACTATGCTCGTGTGTCACTCATCTTTAAATTAATGCTTTTCTTATGTGCTCTTGGGTTAGTTTGTAGATTGCAGCATACCTGCAAATAAAGAGAATAATAATCATCAAAGCATTGACACTCTAGGTTATTATGTTTTTGTGTTATGTTACTGAAAGATGAAAATTATAAGAAATGTGCCCCAATAATGAGTTGAGCTCTCATCATTCAACATATAATATATACACCTAAGAGCTTTGCTACTTTCAACTTTAAGGCACATCAGGTCAGATGGGTCATCAACATGATTCCAATCCAAGTTCAGAAGTTTTAGATGCAAGGGAACGTAAGAGAATTCGAGAACAGATTCGATTTGCAACTCTAACAAGGGAACAAAGGGCATTGCGTAATAATAAACCATGTCAAAAGAGTGCAAGGGAAAACTATAGTAGAAGACAATAAGAAATGCTAGCTCAAGACTCAATCGCCATTGAGAACCCGAAGTTTACACTAGAGCTTGTGTGGAGTTCAGCAGATTCTCAAGCGCCTACTAGGTCTCTATCTAGCTCCAAGGACATGGTTATCTCTGAGTTGAGTGCAACACCTTTTGCTTATGCTTCATTGCAGACTAAGGATGTTGACATGGACAAAATGACACAATCTCCTAAAATACAACGACATAAGCATCATGTGTCGTCTGGCGAAAGACAGAGCCTGATATCTCGTCAAAACTAGAAATTTCAATCTGCCATTAGAAGAAACTTTGCTACTGCAACTAGGGATCACGAAATGGAAGGCGGTGAGCATAATGAAATTGATCACCCGATTGCTTCAGAGATCAAAAACAACATTATTTACTAATTCGTCCTTAATTGATATGATACTTAAATTATAGTGGCCAACTGATTTAACACAACCTTTCGTTAATAGAAAGTACAAGCCCATGTCCATTCACTGCTCCACATAGTGACAAAATGACTGAAGGAGTAGACGTTGGGATGCAACAACAGATAATCCCGAATTTCACCACCAATGGTAATTACAAGCTCATTCCACAATTAGTTCCCTAATTATTCTTTGTGGTTAAAACCATGTGAATCAATAGATGTCGATGAAGGTGTGCTCTTTGTAGAGAATCATGATGAGGATGTACTTTTTGAAGAAGATGATGACGAAGAAGATGGATACCTATTTGCTGGGCAAGGTACTTACGTAATGTTTCTAATAGTATATATAGGATATAGGATTTGAAAGTTTCTAAAGTTATTTGTCTTACCCATTGTTCCTCGAAAACAAATTTAGATGGTGAATCTATTGAGGATATCGAGATTGATGAAATCCAAGATGCATTTACTGTTACCCCAAACGTACCTGACCCGTACGATAAGGTGTATAGTAACATACCTAAAGAAACACATTCGCTAGACATTGTTGCTGACTGCGTCTACTACAAAGCAAATAAGTTTCAGTATGAACCACCTGGATTTTGCTATTGTAATGGACAGATTGATCTAGCCCCGTTCAAGACACCACCCCAGCTTAGGAGTTTGTGGGAGTGTACAGATGCTGATGCGAGGCACTTCCGTGATAACATTCGATTTTTTAACGGCCATTTCTCATTCACTTCTCTATATTGTTGCCTTGACAGTATGACTACAAACATGGATTGTGGTATTTACACGTTCTGTGCACATGGCATGATGTACCACAATGTAAGGTCATTCGGTAGGGAAGCTGGGGTAGAACATAAACACCTTGAACTTTACTTCTACGATGATGATCCCAGCCTCGAGCATAGATATTGTAAATGTCGTCAAGATCAACTTGAGAAAGACAAGGCGGTTATTAAACAGTTGGTTGAAATACTTAAGGGAAACCCATACTCTAAGCACCTTAGGAGTATGGGACACGTTGATAACATTGAAGACTACCATATCGCCTTGAATCTTGACCAAAAGCTGAACCAGAATTTATATAATGCACCCATCACTTTGGAGGTCGCTGCAGTTTGGATTGAGGGGAGTGAACGACGAGGTCAATTCAGTAATAGTGTTATGTTGCATGGGAAGGATAGGTCAAGTCACGGCATTCGTTCATATCATGGATGCTATGATGCACTATCATACCCAATGTTCTTTCCTAAAGGTGAACTTGGATGGCATGCAAATATTCCTAAGTCCAATGTTTCCATGGACGAAGTAGACGCGTACGTGAGCAACATAGGACAAGGGATGCAAACGATGACGATACAGGTTAGTTGCTTCTTTGTGATTTTTATATAATCTTTTGTTAAATATGTTTTTAGCAACACTAATTAATAAACCTTGTGGCTACAGAACGACCCAACCATCTATGTGTGTCTCTACGTGACTATTACTGCTATAGATTCCAAATTCGACCAGGTATATTTAATCCAGTACTTCATGGGAAGCGACTTTTCCAACAGTTCGCGGTTGATACCTACATCAAGATTGAGAGCTCTCGTTTGGATTTCATACGTAAAAACCAAGACAGATTAAGGGCGGATCTATACAAGGGTTCGGTAGATAGCTTGCATGAAGGCGAGAACAGAGTAGACAAAATTGGAAAGCGAACCGTGTTGTCTACATCATTTATCGGTGGTCCTCGTGACATGAGACACCGGTATATGGAGGATATGCCCCTTGTGTGGAAGTTTGGGAAGCCAGACATATTCCTCACTATGACATGCAACCCCAATTGGGATTAAATAACCAGAGAGCTTCTCCCTATGCAGTCACCATAGGATCGTCCGGACCTTGTTGTTCGCATATTCTGTGCAAAACTAGAGGAACTGAAGAAGAGATTGACTAAGCATCATATTCTTGGAAAAATCCAGGCTTATGTCTATGTCGTGGAGTTCTAGAAGCGAGGTTTGCCTCATGCCCATTTCCTACTCATCATGCAGAGAAAGTACAAGCTAACTTGCCCCGATCAGTATGATCTCCTTATCTCTGCTGAGATCCCTGACAAGAAGAAGTACCCCCAACTGTACAAGATGGTTATCAAGCATATGATGCATGGACCGTGCGGGTTGCTAAATCCTAAATGCCCATGCACTAAGGGTCATGCTTCATGCAAAAACCATTGTCCTAGAGCTTTTAGCGATGCAACGTTGCAAGGAAAGGATTCATACCCTATTTATAGGCGTCGTGATGATGGGAGTAAGGAAAAGGTTAGAGGTTGTGAATTGGACAATAGATGGGTCGTCCCTTACAACCCTTACCTCCTCCGGCTTCTCAACTGTCACATCAATGTTGAGGCTTGCGAGAGCATCAAGGCTGTCAAATACCTATTCAAATACATATACAAAGGCCATGATCGTGCGTCTATGGCTGTGAAAGATGCAAACAATGTTGATGGTGACGTTGAGGAGATCAAGCAATATAGAGATGCTAGGTGGGTGACCCCTCCAGAAGCCCTTTGGAGGATATTCAGCTTTGATCTAAGTCAAACTCTCCACCAGTGATGCAACTGCAGCTCCATCTTGAAAATATGCACATGGTGTCATTTCACGAGCGTGCTAAAGTAAATCATGTTGTCGAACGTCTAGGTGCTGATAGGTCAATGCTTATGACATATTTTGAGGCAAATAGGCTACACGAGGAGGCTCGGGGCATCCTTTATCATGACTTTCCTGAGTGGTAAACTTTGCAGTAGGGCAAGGTGTGGCAAAGGAGAAAACAAAACACGGGTGGACAGGTCGGTAGAATAGTCTCTGCTCATCCAGCTGAGGGGGAGTGCTTTTATCTTTGACTTCTCTTAAACCATGTGACGGGTGCTACCTCCTATGCGGATCTAAGTATAGTAGATTGTGACACACTACCATCTTTTCGTGAGGCAGCAAAAAGGAGGGGACTGCTTGAACCAGACGATACAATAGATGAGTGTCTCAACCAAGCCGCTCTTTATCAAATGCCATCAGCGCTACGAAGGTTGTTTGCATCAATACTGGTATACTGCGAGCCGAACGATGTGGCAGAATTATTGCAGAGACACCTTGACGCAATGTCAGAGGACTATCACCGTAGTACTCAAAGCAAAATCCATGTGCAGCAGATGGTCTTGATTGACATTAGAAATATTTTGCAATCAATGGGTAAAGACATAAAGACATTCCCTCTCCCTACTATCATCGATAGATATGACGATTCACATGGTACTGATAAAGAGACTTACGAGGAGGAAACTATAGAGCCGACGACAGAAGACGTTGCTATGAAAGAAACCCTAAATGAGGAGCAGAGGCCTGCCTATGATAAGATCCTATCTATCGTTGACACCAATAACGGTGGAGTGTTCTTTGTGGATGGGCCTGGTGGAACTGGAAAGACCTATCTGTATAAGGCACTGCTTGCGGCACTACACAGTCAGGACAAGGTTGCAGTTGCAATAGCTACATCTGGTGTTGCGGCTTCCATATTGCCTGGGGGGAGGACTGACCATTCGCGCTTCAAGATACCACTTACTATTGATGATGGTGTTGTATGTAGCTTCACGAAACAAAGCGGGACAGCAAAGTTGCTACAAAAAGCATCGCTCATTATCTGGGACAAGGCATCAATGACTAAGATACAAGCAATTGAGGCGCTAGACAATAGCATGCGTGATATAATGGGACGACCTGGGCTGCCCTTTAGTGGGAAGACTGTTGTGTTCGGGGGTGATTTCAGACAAGTACTCCCTGTTGTACGCAAGGGGTCAAGGGCTCAGATAGTTGCTGCCTCTCTACGGAGTTCTTACCTCTAGGAATCCATGTGCCACCTAAAGCTTGTTCAAAACATGAGGGCATAGAGCGATCCATGGTTTGCAGAATATTTGTTGTGCGTCGGTGATGGAACTGAGGAATCGAACAACGATGGTGATGTTCATCTTCAAGATGAGTCTAACACAAGCTACATCACTTCAAGAGCAATATTGTCTACACGGAATGACTGGGTGGATATGATAAATATGAGGATGATCGATCGTTTCCAAGGGGAGCAGATGATGCAACATAGCTTTGACACCGAGGTGGATGATCCTAATAACTACTACCCTCAGAATTTCTAAACACACTGACTCCTAATGGACTACCCCTGCACGTCCTGAAGCTCAAAGTTGGATGCCCAATCATGTTGCTTAGGAATATAGACCCTGCTAATGGATTTGCAACGTCACGAGGTTGGTGGTTTGTGGTTTCCAAAAAAACAGTATTGATGCTGAAATTGTCCTTGGCCAGCATGCTGGAATGCGAATTTTATTGCCTCGTATACCCCTGTGCCCCTCTGATGATGAGATGTTCCCTTCCTAGTTTAAAAGGAAGCAGTTTCAGATAAGACTAAGTTTTGCCATGACGGTTAACAAGGCCCAGGGCCAGACGATTTCTAATGTTGGTGTGTACTTGTAACACCCTGAATTTGGGGGTATAAAATTTCTTTCTTAATATCCACCAAATTCAGGTGTTACCCTCTCTTTTCCTTGCTTTTCTTTTCTTTTTCCTAAAAAGTGAAGAAGTATTTTTGTTTTATACTTATGTGTAAGCCTAGTAAAATAAACCCTAGTGGTGCTTTGATTGTTGCATCATGCTGAAGCTTATCTATTTTATACTTGATGAATGAAGTTGGTGTGTATTCATTCCATTCGAGTCATGCATAAGTGTGAATTAGAAAAATAAGGAAATAGAAAAGAAAAGAAAGAGAAAATGTAAAAAAGAGAAAACCAAACCAGCCCCCTCCTTTGGCCTTAGCCGGCCCAACCCATCCCCTTCCACTCACCTCACCCCGCAGCCCAGCTCCCTGGCCCACTAGGCGCCCCGCGCCAGTGCTTCCCCCCCCCGTGGCCTGCGCGCACTTCCCCCATCCCATCTCGCGGCCCCAGCGCGCCCCCTCTCCCCCCCCCCCCCCCGCGTGGCCCAGCAGCGCGCCGCAACCCTGCCTCAGCCCAACGCGTCGTGCCCCTGCGCGGCCCAAGCCTCTGCTCGCTCACCTCGCTTGCGCAGCGCACGTGCGCTCTCCCAGCCCCACGCCTAGCGCCGCCGCTTGCCTCTACGCTTGCCATTCCTGCCCAGCGTGCCTGCCCAACCCTTGCAGCCACGTCGCGCATGCCACTTGTCCCAGCCCACGACGCCTTAACCCCCTCCCTCACGCCGGATCCATTTGGAGCCCCAGCACCCCATTTCCCTCTCCCTCACACGCACCCACACCTCCGCTACCACCGCCATTTGCGCCGTGCTGCATCTGCAGCCGCACCCTGGTGCCCCGTCGCGCCGAGCACCTTCGACGGAACTCAGGTGAGCCTGCTCTTCCTCTTTCCCTTCCCTGTGGCAACTTCTCTCTCCCTCCACGAATTCGCTCCGGTCAGCGCCGCAGCTGCGTCGGTGTCTGCCCGACAAGCCGCGCCGAGCGCCTGCTCTGATCACGCCGGTGGTTGCCGGCCAGTCACCGGCACTCCTTGCCTCGCCTCGACCCACGTTCGCTCCTCGTCGTTCTCCCTTCCCTTGGCCGCGCGTGTAGCGCTGTCCCACGCACCGACTCTAGCAAGCAGCAGCCTAGTCACCCCCACCCCGGCGCACCCCGCAGCCAGCGTCTTGGTCAGCCCGGTGACCCGCTAGCGAAGCTGCCTCTTCCCCTGGTCGGAGCTCTCGTTCCCCGCGTATTTCCCCATGGTCGACTGCAGCCCCTGTGCACAACCCTCGCATGCTCCTCGCCGTGCCTCGCTCCTGTCGCTTAGCGCGTCGCGTACCCGTCAAGTCTCGCGCGCGCGGTTTCGCACGTGATCACGGGTGTTGCGCGCGCCGTTGTTGTTGTTTGTGTGTCGTCCTCACGCTGTTTCGCATGTGTCGCGCACGTGATCCGCGCACATTAGTTAATCACTTCGCTATAATCGTCCATGCGTAGTAATTAATTCTCGTTTAAATCATTGATTAATTGATAATTCACTTTATCTAAAATATCCCACATAATTATTTTATGTTAACTAAGTTGAACTTAGAAATATAGTTTTCTTCGCGTTTAAGCGTAATCTAGGGTGTTCGTTCGTCGCGTCAAGTTTACATTAGTAACATTATTTTGTCACGACGTAAGTTTGAATCAACTAGTTAATTATTTGTTATTTATTAGAATAACAATTTGAATAAAACTAATTGCTAGTTTATTTGTGCATTTATAAATACATGTTTATGTGATTATACTGATCGAAGTGCTTTTGAATTAATATACTTAATATAAACATGATAATTGTTAGTGATCCTCGTTTGTCGCGCGCGCTGTTGTGCGCATTGTTTCATGTACGCGCAGTGCGTCGTCAGGGTCCCGACGACATCCGTCTACCCCCTAGACGACGTTCGTCTACCCCTAGACGACTCACGTCTACCCCCGTCTACCCCCGGCGCGTTCGCGCCGTTCGCACGTGTCGTTGTTGCCTTTCGCGTGCGCGGTCTGTGCGCGTCGTCACTGTCCGTTCGCGCTACGTCGCGCACGTGATCCGCACACATTAGTTAATCATTTCGCTTTAATCGTCTATAAATAGTAATGAGATCTTGTTAATCGTTGACTGATTGTTAATTTAATTTATCTAAAATGTTCTACGTAAATAAAATATATTAACTAAAAATCAACTTAGAAATATAATTTTGAGCATCTAATTATAACCCGGTGATAGTCGCATGTCGCGTGCTGTCTACGCGTTGTTCGCACGTGTGGCGCTCGCCGTGTTGTTCGTGCGTATAGTTCAGACGTTATTCTCGTGTTGTCACGCGTCGTTCGCGCGTGTCACGCGTGCGGTTCGCACGCGTTGTCACACGTCGTCTGCATGCGTCGCGTGTGCCACTTACGCATGTCGCTCGCCTTGCTGCACATCGTTCACACATATCTCGCGTGTCGATGACGCGGGTCGTACGACGTCTGCGCGTAATAATAAATTGTTTTCGCTTATGAGCATTCACGTTAATAACGTTAATATGTCTGGCCTCATATTTTAAATAACTTATTTAATATTTGTTCAACTAATATTGATTGAATTAATTCTTTTATTAGATTAGGATTAGTTTCCAACTTGCACCTTGATAATAAACTAACATGGTTAATGTTAACTTAACCACTTTTTAGTTATTTAATATTTGTTTAGTAAAAATGTGTCATCTATTTAGTTTTCTTGCCGGTCGTACGAGTTGTTCCGCACGTGGCAGCGTGCTGGTTCGTGCGTCGTTCACGCTCGTCGCGCGTGCTGTTTCGTGTATCGTCAGCATGCTATGTCGCGCGTGTCCACGCGTCGTTTGCATGTTGTCGTGCTGTTTCACGCGTTATGTGTTTTGTCTCGCTCTGCTAATTCGTCCTGCTTAGAGTCGCTGACGTTATTTAAATTACTTATGTAACTAAGAATCGTCAGTGTGGTCAGCTAATTAAAATTGTGCAATAGATCTAGTTTCATTTTAATAAATATTGATTAATATAATTAGATCAAACTAAATGTTACGATTAATACTCGGTTAGTATAGACACGATAACTTCTCGACCGTAGCCTCGACCGTCGTGTTTCTTTTTCCTCGCGTGACCGTAGTAATGCGCTCTATTTTATTTTGCGTATTTTATTATGTTTTACTTGAATAGTGTAATGTTCTTATGCATATAAATGGTTGTTTGTTTGTGCCTGTTTGTATTCGCTGTGTGTCATGAATAGACTGCGATCCATTTCTGAGCTTCGAGAAATCGACGGTCAAGCTTTGGCGATCGTGGGATCAAGTTCTTCTAGTTCTACAAATTGAAGACCCTGAGCATCTGTTTGGTGAAGGCAAGTGTCCTCTGACCCATTATGTCCTATCTACTTTTAATTCACTGTCCCGCATTACTTAATTAAAACCTAAGGATTGACTAGCTTTCTATTTACCTTGTCCTTGATTACCTTTTGGGTTATTATGGTTAGCTTCATGCTATTGCTTTGACTTAATCAATAAACATGATGTGAATATATATGATACGATGATGTTATCCCGATGATGATATTGTGATATTTTAGGGGGCTCAGGCCTTTTTTCCCCTGAGTACCTCTCCTTAAGGACCTGTTCGTGGAGTGACCACCCGGGATAACAGTGCAACCATGAGGGTGGAATAGGACGCCCTTAGCTGATTAATTAGAGGAACCAGAGGAGTAATTGGCTTCGCCGTAAGGCCGTTGATGGGGTCCGAGCACAGTACTTGCTCTGCCGAGGCTGGTTGCAGAGGTTCTTGATTTGGTTTTGTTAGTCACCCTTCCTTTGGGGAGATGTACTGTATTTATCAAACTGGAAAAACCTAACGGACAGCTATGACCTCTGGGAAATCTTTGTAAAGGCTACGTAGTGAGACCCTGCTAGGTCACCTTGGTAGTGATCAATGGAGAGTCATGATCTCCGGGCAGAATGGGAATCACGACTTGTGGGTAAAGTGTGCGACCTCTGCAGAGGGTTGGAAACTGATATATCAGCCGTGCTCACAGTTATGAGCAGCCTAGGGATCCTCTTTGATTAGAGATACAGATGATCTAAGATGCAATGGTTCTATTTATTATTTTGGTTCGATGATGATAATGATGTTCCTCGATGAGGAAATGATTAATGGGTTGGTTATATTGCTAAAACTTGGCTTCCACTAATAATAAATACCTGACCAACTAAAAGCAACTGCTTTGACCTTAACTCCACATAAAGCTAGTCCACTTCAGCCAAACGGGACATTTGCTGAGTACGTTGATGTGTACTCACCCTTGCTTTCACAAAACACCAGGTTGCCTTTAGTGCAATTTATGCTCAGGTAAAGAAGAAGGCGTCGAGGCGGATCTCCAGGAGTTCCAGGACTTCGACGAGTTCAAGGATTAGGCTAGCGACCTCCCCCAGTCAGCTGCCTGTGGTGGGTTAATTTACGTTGGCTACGTTTCGATTCTGTGTACTTTGATTTATATTATGTAAATGACTCTAATCTTTAATATTACTATTTATTCTTTATTGTTATTTGAAGCATTGTGCTATGATGAGTCATTTATGTAATCGCTATGTACATGAGTTTCTGATCCTGGCACATACATGGTTCGCATTCGGTTTACCTTCCAAAACCGGATGTGACAGTACTTGCCGGAACCAGTGTTTTCTCATGGCCAGCTTTATGTTTCTCTATCAAGGGCCACCGCTCGATCGAAAGTGAAGATACTTGCCATTCCAGTCACTGATGAGAAGAAGAAGGGGGGTTAAAAGGAACTCAACGATAAATGGCGCAACATACACAAAGAATATCGTTTATAAGGAGGTCCTTACGCCGTAGCTGACATTGAAGAATGCATGGCAATTAATAACTTGTAATGCACTTGATTATTTTGGTTTTTAGGTGAATATGTATTTTTTGCCTTTTATTTATCTATTTTGGCTCCTTTTTAGCTTCCTATTTTTAGTGGTCATTTGGTTGATACAACAAAGAAACCAGATGAGCATTGAATAGATGTTATCGATCTCTTTTCATTATGTTTCATGCATTGTTTAGTAAATAGTCTTGGGTCTTTGTGCCTAACTTAACTAGCTATAGATTACTGCATCTCACTTAAATAGAGGAACAATGTCCAGTGTCTTCACCAAAATCAAGTTGGGTGCTTTCTTCATGTAAATAATATGGCAGAGACTGTAGCAGTCACACAATGCTGCCAAGATGCTCTAGCAATTGACGATAGAAGATTGAGTGATGTCAGTCTTGGAGTTTATAAAAGGAACCATGTTCAGGAGCTGCCTGCGATGGCACCAGATGTTGGTTGTGATGTGCTCCCTAGAGGCCTTGAAGGTAAGCCTATCCTAAGGAATTATCACTGGCATATGGAACATATCAAGTTACCATTCCTTCTTATTAATTTGTTTGTTATTAATATGCTTGGTTGGTTACACAACTCAGTTGAACTGGATATTCAAGTTTTTGTATTTCTAAAGAAAGAGTCTTTACGCATGTCTCTTGTACCAACATCAATCTAAAGGTGTCTATTACCCAGTAGATATTCAGGAGATGGTCTTATTCATACTATTTGCTGTCATCATTTCTTTCATTCACTCTACTCTTCATCAGAGTAAAGCTATGTGGTCACTAACAAACTTGTGTGAACTTCATTTGAACCTATAATCATGTATTCATTGACTACGTTTTTCATGCATCCTCTATTGAAATTAAATTAATTGCAGCAGTCCAGTGATTAGATTTATGAATGTAGAATTTGCGCCTTTAACTCTCGTGGCAACTGTTCAGCTTCTATGAATATTTGCTCAAGGTCTGGATCCAGGGGAATAAAACTGAGCATGTAAAACACTACAGGTTTGGGACTATTGTCAACCTGGTTTCACAATGTTAAGTAGGCATTGCAATTTATTTGATTCAACATGGATACCAATTCCATTCATGTTTTTCATTTTAGACAAATGTGGGAGACATCAATGGAAGGTCTATTAAGTTTAACAAAGAAAACTACACCATCTAATTACTACTACAATTGTGAAAAGAATGGTGGCTCATTGTCTGACAAGGTAATGTATCCTCATTCTGTTGAGTGTTCTTTATTGTTGGCAGGCTGCTTCCTGAAACTTATCCCCCATTCTTCTCTAAAGTTCTAACAAGTTCTGCTTGTGACAAACACAGATGGATGAACTTGCTTGCTTTGCCCCTGGTATGCTGGCATTAGGAGCCTCTGATTATGGGCCAGAAAAATCAGAGCAAATTATGAATATGGCAAAAGAGGTAAATCCTTGTCACAATCCTCCTGTTTATCGAATATTTCAAGTCTTTGCATGACACACTTGAGAATGAATATGGTTTTCTTTCTGTTTGCTGGTATGACTTTTTCCCTTTTCATTTATGTCATATCTTGCTAGGACCTGCTATAATTTCTACCAAACCACTCCCACAAAGTTGGCTGGGGGAACATTATTTCTTCCATGCTGGACAGGTAGTACGACACCCCTTTATTTTCCTACTAAGCATAGGACATGAGTGTGGGCACATCGTGGAACATCTTGAGACCGAAGACTGTTGAATCACTTATGTACCTATGGCGCTTGACGGGGAATACAACATACCAAGATTGAGGGTGGGACATATTCATAATTTGGGTGGTATATGTCACAGTGTTGCAATAAATTGGGCGGCTGTGCGACTCCAAGGTATTCTGGCATGTTATTATTTTAGCTTGTATTTGTTTTCCTATTTGGCCTTTAATTAATTCCAAACTCTCCTTAGTACAGGTGGAATTCAGATCTACTGTAAGCAGTGTCAGAAGTATGCTATTTTCTGTAGAGGTTAGTGTTTTGAAGACTTACCAATATTTATAATGTATATTCTTTTGTCAACAATTGTATCCATCTTGAATTGAAAGTGCTATGTTACCATACTGCCTGAGTGCACATTAACATCTTCATTCTAGAAGTTTTGTTTTGTGGTGATTGATAAAATATTTTACACTTGACAAAAAGCATGTAGCCTCAGTGTCTACAGCTGCTCTAAATGTAACAAGGCTTGATTCTTGAAAGCTGCTATGGGTTAAATTTATGTGGTGCTTAGTTATGCATTTTAGGTTTAGGGTAAAATGCACTCAATATCCTTTAACTTTTCCTAGATTTTCACCTAGGTACATAAACTCTCAAAGTGAGGATTACTGAGTGCATAATCCTTCTTGAGTGTGCCCGATATGTACCTGATTTTCTCTTGAGTGAATCGCCTAATAGGTTTAACGACTTAAATCCTCATTTTGAGAGTTTATGGCCTAGGTGAGAATCCAGGATAAGTTTAAGGTCTTTAGGTGCATTTTACTCTTAGATTTATATAGTGATAGTACCAAATTTCTGTTTAATCATTTCACATTCACATTATCTATTTTGTGTTCCAGGTTCTGTTTAATAATGAACAAATTGAAATAGGCATCGGAAAAACAAGAGATGAAGCTCAAGTTCAAGCTGCTGAGAAAGCTCTCCAAAATTTGGAGAGTGAGTATATATCCTCTACATCTTGTGTACATCAGGCTTTGCTATGTACTTTAAAAAGTTACTTGTAATAGATGTACCATAGTCACCAAGCATCCTGGAAGCCCTAAAATGCTTTCATGTAGTTTTATAGAAAATGTCCTTTTAAGGATCGGTAGATATCTGAAAGTGGTCTGTAAATGCTTTACTGTCATTGTGTTCTATGGCTTTGACAGCCTACGATTTGTCATGCGATGAATCAGTTTTCATCTTGGCTTATCTATTGGGTTTTTGGATTTTATCAACTCATACTGTTTGTCAGACATAGGCACATAACATAAGCTGGTAATATCATGTCTGATTATGGGCATACAGATCACCTTGTCCACGGAAATGCAAACCAAATATTACAACTGAGACCCATTGTACTGTGAAATTTCTGGTGGCGATTAGCATCAATGAGAATAGCAGCTGACTGAGAGTCCTTGATAACGCAGTATATTTGAAATTTCTGGGCGAGTAAGCTTGCTGGACAGCCTTGGTTTAGCTGGGTCTTTTAGGGTTGAGTTATTTTGACGCAATATAATATTCCTTTTATGTGAGTGTTTTGGCCCGACCTAGCTGGGTATTTCTCGTAACACTTTTTCTTTCTCTTCTCTAATTTAAATAGATGTGCAGTTCTCTCGCATGCTTGAGAAAAATATCCTCTTAAGAAATGTTATTTGAAAAGTGAAGTAACTTGTGGGTAGTTGTTTAGCTTGTTTAAACTCATCCAAATGCTATACGGCGGTCCACGTTTTCTGTTCAATTGGCCGTTATCCTATTTAAACAGCGGTTTTGCCTGTTTAAATGATCGTTTAGCCTGAATAATGGCTTACCATTTACTGTTCAAGAAAACACTGGTTTTCTTAGAAACAAAAGATAACTCTTTTACATCGAAACAACATTTGGTCATTCTTTAGTGGGCATGTTTGGGAGTTTTCAGCCTTGCATTACTATCTGTGTACAAATTTGTAAATAATAATGAGCATACTGAACTTTGTGAACTCCTTTCCAGTTTTCTAAAAAAGGTTGACTTTTTACTTGCACTAAATGTTCTTTTTGAATTTGATTCTTTTTTAGCAAAATTATTTTATCATATTAATTTCGTAGCAACGTACGTGCATCTTACTATATCTTTTAAGGTATATAAACATCTACTTTTAGTGATGCTAACAAAAGTATAGAATAACAATTAGGTTTTTTTATTATATTGATTCTGTAGCATGCACGTGCATATACCTGCCTCTCCCTCCCGCTGCCGCAGCGCGAAGCTCCGTCGGACACCGACACCGACGCTGCTCTACCACCAGCTGCGTCGTCCCTCTGCCGGCTCCCACGTACACCTTCTCGACCATGCGCCGCCACTCCACTACTGTATCCCAGAGATTGCCCCCTCCCTGAGACTGCCCCCTCCACCTCGCGTGCCTCGTAGACGGGCGACCTCGCACCGCGGGCTCGGCGCTCGACCGTGGCCCGAGTTTCGCTTCGACGTCATCCAGGACAGCTCATGAACGTCATCCTCCATCTCATAACAGTATAATACACATTTGTTCATAAGTTATCGTGGTATTATATGATTATATTGCAACGCACGGGGACTGACCTAGCTACTTATTAAGACAGCAAGAATAGCCTGTGATCTTGTTTTGCTACCGGACGTGTTCTGTTGGGCCGTGTTCTGCCACTCGGGCCGTGATCCCACCCCATCGTGCCACACACAATGTAAAAGAAAAGACGGGCCGAGGGATCAAACTTCCGACCACAAGAATCAGCCACCCTAACTGACCCCGTGCCACACACAGTGTAAAAAAAGAGACGGGCCAAGGGATCAAACTTCCGATCACATGAATCAGCCACCCTAACTGACCCCGTGAAACCAATCCACGGCCTTTGCTTTTTCTGTTAGACAAAACAGCCTTTTAACATTTCAATGGTTTACCATGTCCTCTACCTTCAGTCTTCGTCGCCCAGAACCCCAGCACGATCTCCACTACTGATAGTAGACGCGGTCCGATCTTCCGTGAGATACGATAACTTGATTGAGTATAGATCTCGACGTTGATGATCCAAGGCTCCGAGCGAACGGTTCCTCGCAATCACTACACCACGGCTCCGTTGGTTATCACCCGTGACACACGAATGACCTCGCCACGAAGGCTTATCCCTGCAAGCGCAATCAAGAACACAAGCAAGAACAAGAAAGAAACGCAACCAAAATTGTATTGATTACGGGATGGGGTCTCACAAGCCGATGACGGCGACACTATTCGATGACAGAATTGATCTAAGCAAAACCTAAACCTAAATATGACGGTGGCTGCTAAATAAATAGAGTATTAGGGCGTGTGTGATCCCTGGACTCGTCCCTAATGGGCTCCGACGCGATACACGGCCCAACGGCCCAACAGACGGTGTCGCAGCACCAAAACAGAATCTGAACGCTGACTTGTTTCAACAATTCCCGTTGACTCCGGATGAATTTTAGGGTGGAACCAGTTGGGTTGGTTAGATAATCTCGTTATATTTCCAACCATATCCAGTCCGTCGCAATCGGAGTCCGGATGCATCTTGGACGTTCATTTTAGTGCAGACTGGTCCTGGAACCCGAGATGGAGTCGCAGCTGACTCGGATTTGATCTCCTTCCTGTTGTGGACGCCCTTGCTGCTCCTCCTCAACACCTAGGACTTTCCCAAGTCCTTGCTGGTCTTCTCCAAGGTTCCTAATCATCATCAAAACATCTATGGACCCAAGCATAAGCTCTGAAACACAATTGACTAGGGTAGAACGTACATGGAGATTTAGCTATCGTGCATGCGATCGTGTTATCGGTCCATTCATTGTTTGTATAGAAGTGATATCCTCATCAACTACTCTAGCTTCTCGCCCAGAAACCGCCGCTTGCTCTGAACCTACCACGATCTGCACCACACCACGCGGCGAGGACGGATGGAAGAGGATAAAGCGGACGTGCAGCAACGGAAACCACCTCGAAGAGAGCGATTCAGTCCACAGAGAGGAGGGAGAATACTACAACGGGTTTCTCCACCGCGGCGCCAGAGTCGACGCCCACACCGACGAGGACGCACAGTTCATCGCGAGCGCGCGGTGCCAGAGTCGACGCCCACGCCAACGAGGCCGCATAGTTCATCGCGAGCGCGGGGAGGTGTTCCCGTTGAGAATTTGTTGCGACTGAAGAGAGAAGAAAAGAAGAACCTCGCCGCCTCATCCACTCGAAACGGCGTGTCGCTTCCCCAACACGCGGCACCTCCTCCTCTATCAGCGCGATAACGTCAACTTCACATACGGTACAATCGTACAATCCAACTCCACTTCCACTGCTACGGTCTAGGTAGCCTCTCTTACTGTCCTGTGCTTGAAGCCGAGGAATCAAAATATTGGGTAAGGAAGAGTTTCACCAAAATGTAGTTTTCTTTGTCCAATGGCTGAAGAAAAACAATGTCCTCACTATTTTCATGTGTGTATGCGTAGAAGAAAAATGCACAATTTAGTTAGCATTAAACCGCTTTGCTTGCTTGTTCACCGGTTTGTCGAAGATTTGTCCCATTTCCTTTCTGGGTCGTCTCTGGTTCATCTATTGGCATCTCTGATTCAATTAATTCAGTGCACTCATCACTCAGCGAGGCATAGGCAGAGCATCCTGGTGAGTTCTATTCAGTTCTAGCATTTGAGAATTTAGCCTCTTGCTCCTAGGCCTTCACAATACTAGGTATGTTCTGCTCCTACCCCCAGTTTTCAGACTTTTAGTGCTATAGAACCATGAAGATATTCAATTAGTATTCACTATGAATTTTAGTGCTACAGACTTTTAGTGTTTGAGATGTGCTGCCAGGCCTCGTAATCACTATGAATTTCAGAGTTTCAGACTTTTTATAGGTTATCAAAGTTACATTTTCTCTAAAACAAAAAACAGTCTGCCAACAAATTAATGCCCTGTCACCTATTTAGAGCCACAGAACCATGAAGTGATCAGAGTTTCAAACTTTTTAGTAACTTGATTTTTTTGTTCAGTTAGTTGAAGTCTGTTTCAGACTTTTAGGGTTCAGTTAGCTGCAGTCTATTTCAAATTTTCATAGTTTTTAGTTACTGAAAATCCAATTGTGGCACATCCTTTATGTTGATTGTCTAGAGTTCAGTTAGCTGCACAGTTGATATTAATAAAGTTTAGTTAGCTGCAGTCTATTTTAGACTTTTAGTGTTCAGTTAGCTGCATAGTTGGTATTAATAAAGTTCAGTTAGCTGTAGTTTGTTTCATACTTTTAGTGTTCAGTTAGTTGCACAATTATCGATGTTTTCCCATTGTTGTATCTTTATTTTTTCCCCAAATACATAACCATTTCTTTACAATCTAGCTATTTATTGTATAAGGAGTTAACAGTCATCTGTTAAAGATTTGGAAGTTGTCCTTTGTTTGTTGCTTCGACTTGTATCTTGTTATCTCTACACTTGATTAATTGCAGAATTTTGGCTTTGTATAAAATATGCATTTCGTTACAACAAAAGCTGCTATGTTGTTAAGTAGTTGCAGATTTTACCTATGTTGACAATTGTTTCTCTTTCAGTCTGCCGACACAATGATATTTTATCTGTTTATCTTCATTTTTTCACTTTTTGTGCTTTTAGGCTCTCCCATTCTTGGATCCACTGAAGCATTTAGAGGTCTCTTTCTAGAACAACTTTTGGTCTTTCCCTCAGTGAGTTCAGTCATCCTCTATAAATTTTACTTCTATCTTATTGTATGGTTTATTAATTCGTCGTCATTGCTAGAACAACTTTTGGTCTTCCTTCAGTGAGTTCAGTCATCCTCTATAAATTTTACTTCTATCTTATTGTATGGTTTATTAATCCATCGTCATTAAATATTTGAATGTCTTGTTCTACTATCAAATGTTTAACATGTCTTGTTATGTCATGATTCATTATCAAATTGTAATTTGACATAATCTTAGTGGTTGTTCATTATTTATCATTAATCAATAAATGGTTGATAATTAAGGACATTAAATAAAATACCAGACTTGTGTGTATTTGGGGTAATCTTTGGGCTGTATAAAGTTTATAGCATGCTTCCGGTATATAGAGGTCGATGCTAATTCTTAGATAAAAATGATAGTTGGGAGGCTTAGCTAGTAACAAGCTATAAAGTTTATAGCATGTTTCAGAAGTTCGATATCTTCTTTACTTGGTTGCACTGACCAGCAGTGGTCATTTTCTTCACTAAGTTGCACTACTCACCACTGGCCATGTTATTCACTGGGTTGTTCAGCCACTGACCAGTACTTCATTCCCACCCGTCCTTCTTCAACTGCACCACTCCACCTTCATCTCTTCAGAGCCAAGCTGCAATTCAAAACCCATACGAATGAAACCATTTTCATGTCTCATGATGCACATGTAATGTACACTCTGCAAAACGAAGTAAATGTGCTACAAATGTAAACTGCATACTGAACCAAGCATCCAATAAGCAAACTAAAGCAACAAAGAGCATCAGGCGGCAGGGAGGACTTTGGTCGAGAGGAGGACTCGGGAGGTGAGGATGACTCTAGCTGAGATGAAGGATCGGGCGACAGGGATCGTTCGGAGGCTGGATCTTCTGCGGTGGACTAGATTCGCCACTCATGTCTGCGCCCGCTGCTTGACTCTGCATTGCGTGCTGTCGTTGGCAACTTTCTTATCTTTCCCTGATTCGGTAGTTTCCTGACCCCTCATCTACTACTACGTGAGTAATAGGAGTAAGTAGCATCTCCTTTCAGACAGCATTAAACTGAATTATGCAAGTAAAAATATTTTGAGGGGCTCTGTCCGTCCGATTCAATGAAGTTGTGTGAATACCAGTACCGATAAAACATTAAAAACATTTATTTGATGGGTTCCACGCATTCAATTCAACTAAATCGTGTAATTGAATACGTTTATTTGAGAAGCTTTGTCCTTATTTTACGTTTGTTTGCTGTAAAATACTTAAGTTGTTGCTTTATATTAAATTGTTTGTTGTCAACTATAATGTGTGCGTATACACATGTATATGGATTTGTACACATAGTTCTATATAAAATCTGCCATATCTTAATTTTTGTGCGTCCTCCACCACATGCTCATTGGAATATATTTCCTTCTATCTCGATCGTGCCACTGGATCAATATATTTAGATATATTTTATTTGCAATATATATAGGACTGTTTCACCTTGATAGATTCTTCAGACGAGACAAATGAAGTATCCGATGATAATAGCCAATTGGACAAGCATTCAACATTTGATAATGAATCACCTCTCGATGGAAAAATAGATGAGCATACCAGACTTCCTATACATCCCATTGAAGAAGATATATCTGGAACAAAGATAAATTATCTAGCGCCAATAGATGAATGCAAATTTACATTGCATCATAATAAACCAAAAAAGGACATGACAACTGTAATTGTTCAAGAAGGTATTACAATCGTGTTTTAGTTACCTCTACTATTACTATTTGATCAGTTTGTATGTTTTAAATAAACTAATTAACTTCGACCATTCTATGTATGATTGGTTTTTAGATTATATGTGTAATCAAGGAGATATGGCTCTTATCGAATCAATCAAAAACATTCCTCATGCGACAATGGATGTTGAACTTGTATGTGTTGGCTCTCAAGTAATTTCCAGGAAATTTATGGAATGTCTATTTCAATCAGATTCTTATTTTTGGGATGAGGTAATATATTTTTGGTACCCGTGCACACACAAATTTATGTATTTTAACTAAATATAGTTTTTGTACATGTATTTGCAGATCATACATATACTTATTGATAACACAAGAACATATGAAGCAGCGTCCTGGTGGTACAGTCCACATAGAGATTACATTTGTCAGTGAATTTTTTAGACGAGATGCTGGTGATGATCGAGAATTTGATGATATATACTGTGAAACTAGCGAAAGATCTCAAGTTGAGCGAAGGGTATTATTATATCTTCAACATGATATGGTAACAAAATAATTTACTATATATATATATATATATGAGTTTAGTTATAAAATCATCGTATGATACTTATGAAACATAATAATATATATAAGTATTTTGCAGGTGTTCATACTATAAACATTCGTGAACTTTACTGATATCTTGTTGTGCTTAACGCCAAAAGACGGGAGATACAAATACTCGATTCACTGGGTTCTTCATTGGGTCATAAAGATCTCGATTGTGTTGTGAGTCAATGAAACTCGTTACTAATTTTTTTGTGGTTATGAATAATTTTTTGATGTGACTTACTAATTTTGTTTGTAGCTAAAGGGTTTGCAAAAGCAAATAGATGGTGTGTCGCATTACATGAAACTTACAGACCATAATTGGCCAGACCTTCAAGTTGCCTATTGGCCTTGGAAACTTATAGAGTTTAAAGATGCCAAGCAGACAGATAGGTATATATTCGATCTTCCTAAAACTGTTTCATTTAAATAGGAAACATATTTGATTTGATTTTTTAATTTAGTTCTTCGTGTGGACTTTTCCTACTTAATTATATGGAGTATTGGACAGGAGTCGAACTATCAGACAATTTTACATAGGTATATCAAAAAAGCTATCATATACATATCTATAGTGATATGAAAAATAACACCACATATTTTCTTACTTTTCAGGCCGATATAAAAAACTTTAGGCCAAAATTGGCCGCTATTTTATTGTCTTCGGATTTGAACAAGAGAAAGGGATGTCCGTTATATAAAAATAAGACAAATAAAAGTACAGAAGACAATGTGACTGACTCCAGCGGTGTTGAGATTTTAGAACCCTCCCCAAATCCTAACAAGAGGAAACGAAGCCCTCAGATTAGCCTCGAAGATGATCCTATATCATTATATTTTGAAGAAATATGTGCCAAAGAAGAGAATAATGTCATCCCTACTCCAACCCCTGTTAATGGGTGTGGCAAGGACTCTTTAATTAGTGGTCTTTCCACGAAGGATATGCCAGTGAGAAAAGCAGATATGATAGAGTTTCTATGCGATTATATCATGTCAATTCAAGATGCCACAATTTTAGAGTAAGTTCCTCGTATTTTATTTATTTATTTACTAATCAAATTAGGTGTATTACTCAGATATAATTGAATATTTGTTATATAACGTTGCTATACAGGGCTAAATGGGTCCGAAGCTTGAAACCATACTAGATAGATTTGACTGTCAAGACACTATAGGAATTGTTAAATGTGAATAAAGATATGTCTATAGATTGTTTTAACATGGTTGTTCGAATTCTTGCCCACAATGAACAAAAGAGGTTGTTGTGGGGGACAGATATCCCCCGGGTCCATTAGAAGGATAGAAGACCTCACAAAAAGCCCAAGGGCCCGATAGATCGTAAGGTCACTCCTTCATGGGCCTAGGGAGGAGCAATCAGTAAAGCAGATCGATGTGAGGCCAGGTCGGTGCAAGCCCGGATGACTCCACGACGTCGAGCAAGTAACCACAACAGGAGATCCGACTTTCCCGCGCTGGAGACCCACACAACGGAACCGGGCGAGGATAAGTCGGCCGAATCATAGGAAGATAAGCTCAAACAGTTCACTATATTTTAGGTGCACGTTGTTATCATATCAGCTTGTATTGCCTCACGGTCAAATATATAAGGCCTAGGGGGCACCCCTTCAAGACAATCAATCCCAACCCTACTACTACTTAGCCATCCACCTCAACTCTCTACCTTGTAACCCATTACACAAAGCATATTCGCCAGGACGTAGGGTGTTACGCATCTCAAAGCGGCCCGAACCTATAAACACTGTCCATTGTCTTTCGTGCGTCTGGCACGAACCATTCAGCTACAGTCGGCGACACCGTCCTACTCCTAAAACACCTCGAGGGGCAACCCCAGGTGTGCGGTCGGACCCAAAACACCGACAGCTGACGCGCCAGGTAGGGGGTGTGTCGACGATCTAAGCTAGCTCAATGTCCGTCACCTTCCATAGCAAGATCGCCCCCCGTCCCGGATCCATGTTATGCTTTGAAACGATCTCATCCATAGCAGACGAAGAGGGAACTCTACACCGCATTGCAGATCCGCCAAAAAAGAAGTTTCCTCCAACAAACTCCGAAAATACCGGAGAAGCGCAACCTCCAGCTCTCCGAAAGAAGATCGCCACGACAGCCGCGCCATTCTACCCCGACGTTCTTTTCATCGGGAGAGTGGAGTCGCCTCCCATCTCCGACGATGAGCCGACTGCGCCTGGGGAAGAACCACCTCAGCGGGAGTCCCGTCGACGAAGAAATCGGCGCCGAAACATCCGGCGACATCACGAGGCCAGAGAACGGGATCCGGAGCAACCTGTCTCGCGAGACGAGGTCTCAGAGATGGGAGAAACTCCGGAGGAACGCATCTTCAGAGAACGAAGGAACTCCCGACGACGTGATCGCCGACGAGCTCAGGAACAAGCTGAGCAAGACGCAAGGCAGCGCCGGGAAAATCCACTCTTCGGTCGCAACCTGAACCCCGACTTCGCCCGAGCCATGAACACGCCGAGTGAAGTCGGAGGAGTACTAGCTCGGATAGCTGATGGACTCCCTCGGACTCCCGACGCCGAGGGCTATCGACGCCTGTTCACCCAGGCAGCCAACCATCTTCTACCTCTCGCTCACCCACCGAACGATCTGCGACACGCCATCAACAGTCGTCGGGACGTGCGAAGCTCCATCAACGCTTCGCGTGAACGACGGCATGAGAAAGAGATCCACCGCCGGGAGGAGTACGACAGGGATCATGGCATCCCAACTCGGAGTCAAGCCACCAGAACCGAGTCAACGACGGCCTCGACTGGCGGTACTACCTAGGGACGGTCGAGGAACCTCAACAACTACTCCCCTCCCCGGGACAGACATCATCTCCGACGACAGGAGGACACATGTGGAGTGTCTGCCCTTACTCCGCGCCTTAGGGCCATTCAGTGGCCCCCTAACTTCAAGGTATCCAATATCGACAAGTATGAACCTAAGCAGGGTCCAGGAGGCTGGCTGGCCGTCTACACCACCGCCGCTCGAGCCGCCGGAGCATCCGAAGACGTGATGACTGCGTACTTACCCATTGTACTCGGGCAAGACGCACTACAATGGCTACGACATCTACCCCGGCACTGCATCGACGACTGGAGCGATTTCAGCCGACGTTTCACCGCCAACTTTCAGTCCCTCTCTGACAAACCGGCGCAACCATGGGACCTCAAATCCATCAAGCGTCGGGGAGACGAAACTCTCCGGTCGTACCTCAAAAGGTTCCAGACCATGAGAAATCGTATCCCCGAGGTCACGGAGGCGGCTGTGATCGAGGACTTCTACAGAGGATCCAATAACTCGGCCTTCGTCCGAGCCATATTGCAGAAAGCGCCGACTACCTCTGAGCAGCTGTTCTGGGAAGCCGACCTCTACATCACCGCCGACGAGCGAGCTCAAGACCTCATCGGAGGAGTGAAGCCCGCACCGGCAGCACCACGGCGCGATGCGAACCAGCAACTCGACAAACGCTGGGAGAAGAGACCGCGAGAGGAGGTGCATGCCGCCGGACCACCTGCCTCTCGCGCTCGGGGAGGACCTCGCGGAGGCGAGCGTACGCTGGACGACATCCTCGACGCCCAGTGCCCGTACCACAAGGACATGCGCCACACTCTTCGGAACTGCAGGGACTTCAAACACTCCGTCGGGCACGGCCAACCCTTCCAACCTCTACCTCCTCCTCTGCCGCGGGGAGGACCAGAAGAACCACGACAACCCCAGCAGCAGGAGGAGGGAGGAGGAGGAGCCTTCCCGCGCGTTGACAGGGAGGTCCACGTCATCTTCGGCGGACACGGATCGCAGGAAAACAGAAGACAACAAAAGCTCAACGATCGCCAGATACTGGTGGCAACCACCGGTCCTCCCGCTCCGTACCGATGGTTGGAGCACCCGATCACCTTCACTCGGGTAGACCAATGGCTCAACTTCGACCACCCAGGCAAATACCCGCTCCTCGTCGACCCGGTGATCTGAGAGAGCAGGGTGAAGAAGGTGTTAGTGGACGGGGGGAGCAGCATCAACGTCACCTTCCCCCGGACACTCCGAGGCTTGGGAGTTCACCTCAAAGAGCTCCACGAGTCAGACACTCCTTTCTTCGGCATCGTGCCGACTGAAGGGGAATACCTGCTGGGCCACATCTACATGCCCGTCACCTTCGAAACTCCGGAGAACTACAGAACTGAGTTCCTAAGGTTCGAAGTGGCGAACTTCGACTGCGGGTACAACGCCATCATCGGGAGGCCGGGATTGGCAAAGTTCATGGCCATCCCATATTACACGTACATGATATTGAAGATGCCAGGACCATAAGGAATCATAACTGTGTGCGCTGACTTCCAAGGCGTCGCAGAATGTTTCCGAGTGGCCATCCAAGCGGCCCTCACCATCAAACCGTCGGCGACTTCTTCAGCGCAGGCGAACTCTAAGCCTAAGGAAGACCTTACAACACTGGCGAATGAAGCTCAAGCCGCGACCTCTATGCGGCCGACTGAAGAAACCAAAAGAATCAACCTTGGATTCGATGATGAGCGCAAGACTGCCATCATCAGCTCTAGCCTGGACGATAAATAGGAAGGCGCGCTCGTCCGGTTCCTGCAAGATAACCGAGACGTATTCGCATGGAAACCTACGGATATGCCGGGAGTCCCGAGAGAACTGGCCGAGCACAAACTGAAGGTCTATCCCCAGGCAAGGCCAATCCGGCAAAAACTACGTCGTTTCACGCCCGACAAGAGAGAGGCCATTCGCGCTGAGCTGGCCCGCTTGGTCGCGGCCGGGTTTATTAGAGAGGTGTTACATCCCGAGTGGTTAGCCAACCCTGTTCTTGTACTCAAAAAGAATAAGGTGGATTGGCGCATGTGTGTCGACTGTACGGATCTTAACAAACATTGTCCAAAGGATCCCTTTGGGCTCCCTAGGATAGATCATGTGGTAGACTCCACCGCTGGATGTTCTGTGCTGTCTTTCCTGGACTGCTATTCCGGGTACCATCAGATTAGTTTGGCAAAGGAAGACGAGGAAAAGACAGCGTTCATCACTCCCTTCGGTGCTTTCTGCTATACCTCCATGTCGTTTGGCCTCAAAAACGCTGGAGCGACTTATTAGAGAGCCATTCAAACATGCTTAGCCGATCACTGGGGCAAGCGTGTGGAAGCCTACGTAGATGATGTGGTAATCAAAACGGAGAACTCGAAAAACTTCATCGAAGACTTACAACTGGTTTTCAACAGTCTACGGCGGTATCGATGGAAGCTTAATCCCGAAAAATGTGTCTTTGGGGTACCAGCCGGAAAGCTACTCGGATTTATTATCAGCCACCGGGGAATTGAAGCTAATCCAGATAAGATTGAAGCTATCATGAAAATGGAAGCACCACGATCACAAAAGAAGGTTCAACGACTTACTGGATGTATGGCAGCTCTGGGCCGATTTATATCCAGACTAGGAGAAAAAGGTTTACCATTTTATAAACTACACAAGAAAGTGGATAAGTTTCAATGGACTTCAGAAGCGCAGGAAGCTCTAGATACACTGAAAAAATTCTTGACAACGCCACCAGTACTGAAGCCGCCACGGCGAGCCACGTCAACTCAACCAGCTGAAGATCTGCTGATGTATATCTCTTGCACGACTCACGTGGTAAGCACCGTGTTGGTAGTCGAGCGAGCAGAAGAAGGACATGCCTACCCAGTGCAACATCCTGTTTATTTCATCAGTGAAGTTCTGGGTCCCTCGAAGAAAAAGTATCCTCAAGTCCAGAAGCTATTATATGCAGTACTTCTAACTGCCCGCAAGCTACGTCACTACTTTGACGACCACAAAGTCATAGTAGTCACCGGTTTTCCGATAGGGGATATTCTTCACAACAAGGAAGCCATTGGCCGAATAGCCAAGTGGGCCTGTGAACTGGGATCTCATGACATCGAATTTCGACCTCGCACTGCCGTCAAAACTCAAGCGTTGGTTGACTTCGTATCAGAATGGACTGAACAACAAGTACCAGATAACCCAGAAACTGTAGAAGTATGGCGGATGTATTTTGATGGCTCGCTGAAGCTGCAGGGAGCAGGTGCGGGAATTCTCTTCACCGCACCTAGAGGCGAGCACCTCAAATATGCCCTCCAGTTGCTATTTCCAGCCTCTAACAACGCAGCCGAGTATGAAGCTCTGATCCATGGACTGAACATCGCTATATCATTAGGCATCAAAAGACTGATGGTATACGGAGATTCTCTGGTAGTCATAAGCCAGATAAACAAAGAATGGGACTGTTCGAATGATTCAATGGGAAAATACTGCACTGTCGTCCGGAAACTAGAAGATAAATTTGAAGGCCTAGAATTTCATCATGTAGAAAGACATCGAAACACGACAGCCGATGTATTGTCCAAGCTAGGATCCAGTCGAACTCAGGTCCCACCCGGAGTCTTTGTACAAGAAATACCACAACTAAGCATCTCAATGGATCAGGCAGAAGAGTGTAATATCGTGAATCAACCAGAGTCAGACTCTGATGACTGGAGAAGGCCGATCATCAGATATATAAAGAATGAAGAGGAACCAGATGACAAAAATGTAGCCAAGCGCATCGCCAGACAGTCAGCCCACTACACACTCATTGGGGAGACATTATACAGACGGGGCGCGTCAGGCGCCCTCATGAAGTGCATTCTCTCATCTACGGGGAAGCGACTTCTAGATGAGGTCCACGCTGGGCAATGTGGAATACACGCAGCATCCAAGACGCTAGTCGGGAAGGTCTTCAGGTCAGGATTCTATTGGCCAACCGCGAAAAGCGATGCAGCTGAGTTAGTGCAGAGGTGCGAAGCTTGCCAGTACTTGTCAAAGCAGCAACATCTACCAGCACAGCAGCTGCAGACCATACCAGTAACATGGCCGTTCGCATGCTGGGGACTGGATATGATTGGACCTTTCAAGAAAGCTCAAGGAGGATACACTCATGTACTGGTAGCAATCGACAAATTCACCAAATGGATAGAATTCAAACCCATTGCTTCCTTAACCTCAGCCAAGGCCATGGAATTCATACAAGACATAATATTCAGATTCGGAATACCAAGCAATATCATAACTGACTTAGGATCCAACTTCACAAGTTCAGAATTCTTCGACTTCTGCGAGCAAAAGAGCATTCAGATCAAGTATGCTTCGGTAGCGCACCCGAGGGCCAACGGTCAGGTCGAACGAGCTAACGGGATGATATTGGAGGCACTCAGGAAAAGGGTCTTCGAAAAGAATGAAAAGTTTGCAGGGAAGTGGATAAGGGAATTGCCCTACGTTGTTTGGAGCCTAAGAACTCAACCTAGCCGAGCTTTGCATGGAAACACCCCCTTCTTCATGGTCTATGGGTCAGAGGCAGTATTACCCACCGATCTCAAGTTCGGGGCGCCGAGGTTTGTCTTCGAAAGCATAGCAGAAGCCGAAGCTACTAGGCTAGAGGACATTGATGTACTCGAAGAAGAACGGCTGAATGCATTAATTCAATCAGCACGATACCAGCAGACTCTGAGACGCTATCACGACAAGGTCGTGCGACAACGATCCTTCTCAGTGGGAGATCTCGTCCTCCGCCGAATTCTAACGGGGGAGGGACGGCACAAGTTGTCGCCCTTATGGGAAGGACCATTCATAGTAGCAGAAGTCACTTGGCCGGGGTCATATCGTCTCAATCAGATGGACGGCTCAGAAATCGGGAACTCCTGGAATATAGAACACCTCAGGAAGTTTTACCCCTAGCTGAATTTCGAAAGCTACCGGGACGACTATGTACTCTGTAAAATGGGAAATATGTCATCAATAAAAAAGGACTCAAGAATACTCAAGTTTGCTCATGATGGACGTGCATTCTTACTTAACTCAGGGTGACCACTATGCCCTTCTAACGGAGCAATCGGCTTAAGTCGGCGACGACTTAAGACGGTGCAACATGCTCGCGCCTACTTAACTCAGGGTGACCACTATGCCCTTCTAACGGAGCAATCGGCTTAAGTCGGCGACGACTTAAGACGGTGCAACATGCTCGCGCCTACTTAACTCAGGGTGACCACTATGCCCTTCTAACGGAGCAATCAGCTTAGGTCGGCGACGACTTAAGACGGTGCAACATGCTCGCGCCTACTTAACTCAGGGTGACCACTATGCCCTTCTAACGGAGCAATCGGCTTAGGTCGGCGACGACTTAAGACGGTGCAACATGCTCGCGCTTACTTAACTTAGGGTGACCGCTATGCCCTTCTAACGGAGCAATCGGCTTAGGTCGGCAACGACTTAAGGCGGTGCAACATGCTCGCGCTTACTTAACTCGGGGTGACCACTATGCCCTGCTAACGGAGCAATCGGCTTAAGTCGGCGATGACTTAAAACGGTGCAACATGCTCACGCTTACTTAACTTGGGGTGACCACTATGCCCTGCTAACGGAGCAATCGGCTTAAGTCGGCAACGACTTGAGGTGGTGCAACATGCTCGCGCTTACTTAGCTCAGGGTGACCACTATGCCCTACTAACAAAAGCAATATAAGGGTGACTTCTATACCCTGTAAACAAGTTTCAAAACCATCACTCAGCATTTTACTACTGCAAATTTATGTACTGTTGAAATTCTAAAACAATAGGAGAGTAGCAATATCATTCAAATGTTGAACTGGTGTCCTCTAGCAAATATCCGACCATGCTAACTGCGCGATCAAAGCACACAAAATATTTCTCTATTTTGCAATATCTTTCTCAGGAGCAACCGATGAAGACGGGCGACTTGAGGAATCAGGAGCAGCATTCACATCAGCCCTTATGTCGTCGGGAACAACTACGCCGGGTCTCCTCATCAAGATCCGCCCCGCGCGAATGGCTTTATCCATAGCCCTGTCGCGCTGGGCCCTCAGAGTAACGGAAGTTTCTTCAGCAACTTTGATGGCCAGCTGAGCGGTCTCCAGCTCCTGGGCAATGGACTTCTTGGAAGCGCGCAGTTCCTTGATAGCAACATCCTTAGCCGATATCAACTGCCTGAGACGGATCACGTCATCCGTGGATTCCTGCGGCCTACAGCGAAGATTATCTAACTCCTCCATGGTGAAACGATGACTCCTTTCCAGAATGGTCAACGAGTTGCTAGAGTCACGATACAGTCTGTCCAAATTATCGCGAGAAGCAACAAGGGCATGTTTCTCTTCCTGCAAGCAAGAATCAACTTCTTCAAACATCAGGCCAGCAATAAGAACACAGCAATACAAGGCGCAGTTTCACAAGTCACCTTTTCAGAATCAAGCTGAACGCGAAGAGTAGAGTTCAGCGCGTTAGCAGCATTTAGAGCAGCAGAGACCTGGCCCAGCTCAGTCTGACTTTGAGAATACTTTTCCTCAAAATCAGAACACCGCTGGACCAGTTCAGCCTAACCTTGAGAATGTTTTTCTTCAAGAATGGAAATCTGCCGAGCCATATCTAGCAAGAGACAATCAAGCAAAAAGAGTTAAAATGTAAAACAGTTCAATAAGATAGACAAAGAGAAGCGAAAGAGTACTAACCAGCATTCGTCGCCTCCAAATCAGAGACACGATGTTGGAGCAACACCGGATTCCAACGTGCCAGAGATGAAGCTCCTTCTGGAACGGAAGCACCTTGCAACCTCAGCTGACTAGCCATCCCATCCACCAATGCCTGATAGGGAGAACAGATGAGCGTGTTGATAGCAGTTCGTATGGTGTAAAAGTCAGGCCAGAATATATCACAGTACATGGAGATTGGAGAAGAACGAAGGGACTCCCAAATCATGAGAGAGCAATTGATGACCTGGCATAAGGTCGCCACCCGAAGCAGCTTGCAAAGAACCAGCAGGGACCAACTCGGCACCATCAACAGGGCCCAAAGCTTGGTCAGCGAGAACGCTAGCCTCTAAAGCGACTCCCTGGCCCAAAGCTTGGGCTACCACCATGCAACCGAAGCGTGGAGAAGATCCTGCGTGAACATCCATGGAAGTACAAGAGGGAGACCCCGCTTGGACACCCTCAGGGGCTGGGTCATAGCTCGCGCTGCCCACTTGAGTCGGATCATCTCCGGCAACACCCTCGGGGGCTGGGTCATGACTTACGTCTCCCACCCGAGCCGAATCATCCCCGGCAACATCCTTGGGGGCTGGGCAAGTGTCAGCACCATCCTTGAGGACCAAGTTCCCTGCGGTAGCCGCCTCTAAGGATGAGGGTCCCTGAATTACTTCCATGAGAGCAAGACGATCCAAGTCAGTTTCCTAACCCTCCAGACCGCGCTCTAAGGTCGATGAGGTGCGGGACGCTGCCCGGGACGATCCCAACCCGGCGCCGAGCACATCAGCACAAACCTCCATTACACCATCATCCGCTGGCTCTGATAACAGGTCTTCTGGAACCATATCTTCAAGAGTCTGATCAAAGTTTGCCAGGGACAATTCTTGTAGACCAATGAGGGCAGACAAAGCAGGAGAAGGAACTCCACTACTTTCCCCACTGGTAATATACTGCCGACTGTTCTTCCAAGTCAGAGGGACCTCATTTTCTTCCTCCCTGTCGTCTTCATCAGCAACACAGGCAACACCCCCATTGGGATCAGCGACAGATGGAGTACACCCATTGGGATCAGCAACAGACATACCACTCCCATTGGGATCAGCAACAGACATACCACACCCATTGGGGTCAGCGTCAGCAAATTCAGGCACGGGAACCTCCTCAGTAGCAGGAACCGAAGGACCAGCGCCCCGATCCAAACTAGATGCTTGCCGAAGACGTCTCTTTTTCTTTTTCTGCTCATCAGCAGAAGGATCAAGTTGATTGGCTCGGCAAGGACGTCTCGGGCGAACACTGACAGGTCTCTGAACATCCAAGGTTGTACCAGCTTCTGGGAGAGGCGCCACCGCCAATGTCCTAGCAGGAGCAGCATCAGAAGAATCTTCGGCCAGCATATCAAGCATAGCACTTATTTCTGCATCATTAGGATCCAAAGGCACCTCAAAGTGGACTTGTCGTTCATCATCGGGAATTTCTCCAATCAAAGCAACTAAGGCGCTGACTTCTTCAGCAGAGGGTCGCACTCTAAGGCCCAAACTGCCATCGGCGACAGGTGGTGTCGGGGACCATAATTAGGGGTACCTTCAAGACGCCTAATTCTCAGCTGGTAACCCCCATCAGCATAAAGCTGCAGAGGCCTGATGGGTTTGATTAAGTCAGGGATCAGTCCATACGAGCGACTCGATCACGCCACGCCCGAGCCTAGCCTCGGGCAAGGGCAGCCGACCCTGAGATGTTTCCGTCTCGCCCGAGGCCTCCTCTTTCACGGCAGACGCATCTCCGGCTCGCCCGAGGCCTTGCCTTCGTTAAGAAGCAACCCTGACTAAATCACCGCGCCGACCGACCAAGTCACTGGGGCCTTTTAACGCAAAGAGTAAGACTGACGGGCAGCCAGGCTTGGCCAAAAGCGCCAGAGGAAGCTCCGCCCGACCCAGGGCTCGGACTCGGGCTGAGGCCCCGGAAGACGGCGAACTCCGCTCCGCCCGACCCAGGGCTCGGACTCGGGCTAAAGCCCCGGAAGACGGCGAACTCCGCTCCGCCCGACCCAGGGCTCGGACTCGGGCTAAGGCCCCGGAAGACGGCGAACTCCGCTCCGCCCGACCCAGGGCTCGGACTCGGGCTAAGGCCCCGGAAGACGGCGAACTCCGCTCCGCCCGACCCAGGGCTCGGACTCGGGCTAAGGCCCCGGAAGACGGCGAACTCCGCTCCGCCCGACCCAGGGCTCGGACTCGGGCTAAGGCCCCGGAAGACGACGAACTCCGCTCCGCCCGACCCAGGGCTCGGACTCGGGCTAAGGCCCCGGAAGATGACGAACTCCGCCTCGCCCGACCCAGGGCTCGGACTCCGCCCTGGCCTCTGCCGAACGACCTCCGCCTCGCCCGACCCAGGAGCTCGGGCTCGGCCTCGGCCATGCAGGACAGACTCGACCTCGGCTTCGGAGGAGCCTCCACGTCGCCCGACCTAGGGCACGAGTCCGCCACGTCAACAGGAAGCGCCATCATCACCCTACCCTGAGCCGACTCAGGCCGCAGGGAGCAGGACCGACGTCCCATCTGGCTAGCTCTGCCAGATAGGCAATGATGGCACCCCGCTGGACCCATGACGACGGCGGCTCCCAGCTCTCTTACGAAAGCAGGAGGACGTCAGCAAGGGCCCAACCACTCCGACAGCTGTCCCTCCGCCAAGCTCCATTGCTTCTCCGACAGCCACGACGCCACACTAGCCGGGTGCCAAGATCTCTCCGGCTGCCACCTTGGCATGTACTTAGGGCACTAGCTCTCCCCCGCTAGACACGTAGCACCTTGCTACACCCCCATTTGTACACCTGGATCCTCTCCTTACGCCTATAAAAGGAAGGACCAGGGCCTTCTTAGAAAAGGTTGGCCTCGCGGGGACGAAGGGCAGGGGTAGGCGCTCTCTTGGGGCCGCTCGCTCCCCTCACCCGCGCGGACGCTTGTAACCCCCTACTGCAAGCGCACCCGACCTGGGCGCGGGACGAACACGAAGGCCGCGGGATCTCCGACTCCCTCACGACCCGGCTCCGGCCACCTCGCTCTCGCTCTCTCTCCCCCCTTCGCGCTCGCCCACGCGCTCGACCCATCTGGGCTGGGGCACGCGGCACACTCACTCGTCGGCTCGGGGACCCCCCGGTCTCGAAACGCCGACAGTTGGCGCGCCAGGTAGGGGCCTGCTGCGTGTTGACGAGTAGTTTCCCGTCAAGCTCCAGATGGGCAGTCTCCAACGACCTCTTCAACCGGGACGGTGCTCCGTTTCGGGAGTCTCGAGTTCATGTCTTTCGACGGCAGCTACGACATGATACTCCTTCCACCGCCGCGCGACAGCGACAACGGTGGCGGACAGCCCGCCCGCCGGCGGCGGAACCGACGACGTCTTTCCCGCGTGGGGGAAGGACAACTTTCGAGCTCGCCCCATCCTCTCCCTCGCCATCGGAGGAGGAGGCGGGGCAACCAGGGCCGAGCGGGAGGCTGCGCTCAGTCAGCTGTCGAGCAAATCGACATCCCCAGCGCCCCAACGGAGGACACGCTAGGCGTCACCCTCGCGTTTAAGGCGAAGACGAGCGCCGTCCCCCCGCGACACGCCGACTCCGAGCAAGTGGACGACGCCAGCACGCTCACGGAGGGCCTGCAGGACGTCGCCCTCGCCCCCAGGACGATGGTGCGGTCAGCCCCCGATGCGACTTCGTCGCTCCTCGTCGACCAAAAGGTACCGGCTGATTCCCATCCTTCGTCATTTCGACTCGGCCTCAACCCGCCTAGCGACCTCGCTTTGGCGGGCGCTCACATTGAGGCGAGTGCAACCTCTCTGGGGTTTCGTGTGCGGTCACCTTGGGACCGATTGACGGACGTCTCGACCTACGGGCCCTCTGGGTCCGAGGAAGATGACGATCCCAGCATCTGCTGGGATTTCTCTGGATCTGGCAACCCCAGTGCCATGCGGGATTTCATGACCGCGTGCAACTACTGCCTCTCCGACTGTTCCGATGGCAGCCGCAGCCTTGACGACAAGGACTGCGGCCCGAGCCGCGAATGTTTCCACGTCGAGCTAGGGGATCCCTCCGGAGGCAGCTGTCTCGGCATGCCGGAGGATGGTGATCCCCCTAGGCCAGCGCCTCGCGCCGACATCCCGCGGGAGCTAGCTGTGGTCCCCGTTCCGGCAGGGGGTCACGACCCACAGCTCGAGCAAGTCCGCGGGGCACGAGCCGGGCTCGATGAGGGAGCAGGAGTGCTCGAGGCAATCCGCCGGGACGTCGGGCAGGTATGGGCGGGCCAGCCCCCGGCCGGAGAAATACGTCACCTGCCCCAAGGTCTCCAGCACCGCATCGCTAACGATGCCAGGGACAGACCGCCACCCGCATCCGGCGGGACCGGTCAGGACCTGGCCGCCGCAGCGATGCTCCTCCGCGCGATGCCGGAGTCATCAACCACCGAGGGTCGGCGAATCCAGGGAGAGCTCAAGCATCTCCTGGAAGGCGCTGCAGCCCGGCGGGCCGAGAGCTCTGCCTCCCGAAGGCAGGGGTACCCCTCGGAACCTCGCGCCGCGACTTCCCGACTCATGCGGGAAGCCTCGGTCTACACCGGGCGCACGCGCAACACCGCGCCTGCAGCCCCGGGCCACCTCGGCGACGAGCACCCTCATCGCGACCGTCGGGCCCGCCTCGACGAAAGGGTGCGCCGAGGTTATCACCCCAGGCGCGGGGGACGCTACGACAGCGGGGAGGATCGAAGTCCCTCGCCCGAACCACCCGGTCCGCAGGTCTTCAGCCGGGCCATTCGGCGGGCGCCGTTTCCACCCCGATTCCGACCCCCGACTACTATCACAAAGTACTCGGGGGAAACGAGACCGGAATTGTGGCTCGCGGACTACCGCCTGGCCTGTCAACTGGGAGGGACGGACGACGACAACCTCATCATCCGCAACCTCCCCCTGTTCCTCTCCGACACAGCTCGCGCTTGGTTGGAGCACCTGCCTCCGGGGCAGATTTCCAACTGGGAGGATCTGGTCCAAGCCTTCGCCGGCAACTTCCAGGGCACGTACGTGCGCCCCGGAAATTCCTGGGACCTCCGAAGCTGCCGGCGACAGCCGGGAGAGTCCCTTCGGGACTACATCCGGCGATTCTCGAAGCAGCGCACCGAGCTGCCCAACATCACCGACTCCGATGTCATCGGCGCATTCCTCGCCGGCACCACCTGTCGTGACCTGGTGAGCAAGTTGGGTCGCAAGACCCCCACCAGGGCGAGCGAGCTGATGGACATCGCCACCAAGTTCGCCTCTGGTCAGGAGGCGGTCGAGGCCATCTTCCGAAAGGACAAGCAGCCCCAGGGCCGCCCGTCGGAAGATGCTCCCGAGGCGTCTACTCCTCTCGGCGCCAGGAAGAAAGGCAGGAGGAAGTCGCAAGCGAAACGCGACGCCGCCAGCACGGACCTTGTCGCCGCCGCCGAATACAAGAACCCGCCGGGTGTCCCCCGGAGGTGCTAACCTCTTCGACAAGGCACTCAAGGAGACGTGCCCCTACCATCAGGGGCCCGTCAAGCACACCCTCGAAGAGTGCGTCATGCTTCGGCGCCACTTCCACCGGGCCGGGCCACCCGCGGAGGGTGGCAGGGCCCGCGACGACGACAAGAAGGAAGATCACCAAGCAGGAGAGTTCCCCGAGGTCCGCGACTGCTTCATGATCTACAGAGGGCATGCGGCGAATGCCTCGGCTCGGCATCGTAAGCAAGAGCGTCGGGAGGTCTGCTCGGTGAAGGTGGCGGCGCCAGTCTACCTAGCCTGGTCCGACAAGCCCATCACCTTCGACCAGGACGACCACCTCGACCACGTGCCGAGCCCGGGGAAGTACCCGCTCGTCGTCGATCCCATCATCGGCGACGTCAGGCTCACCAAGGTCCTGATGGATGGGGGCAGCTGCCTCAATATCATCTACGCCGAGACCCTCAGGCTCCTGCGCGTCGATCTATTATCCATCCGAGCAGGCGCTGCGCCCTTCCATGGGATCATCCCTGGGAAGCGCGTCCAGCCCCTCGGACAGCTCAACCTTCCTGTCTGCTTCGGAACACCCTCCAACTTCCGAAGGGAGACTTTGACGTTCGAGGTGGTCGGGTTCCGAGGAACCTACCACGCAGTGTTGGGAAGGCCATGCTACGCGAAGTTCATGGCCATCCCCAACTACACCTACCTGAAGCTCAAGATGCCGGGCCCCAACGGGGTCATCACCGTCGGCCCCACGTACCAACACGCATTCGAATGCGATGTGGAATGCGTGGAATACGCCGAGGCCCTCGCCGAGTCCGAGGCCCTCATCGCCGACCTGGAAAACCCCTCCCGGGAGGTGCCGGACGTGAAGCGACATGCCGGCAACTTCGAGCCAGCGGAGATGGTTAAGGCCGTCCCTCTCGACCCCAGTGGCGACACCTCCAAGCAGATCTGGATCAGTTCCGGGCTCGACCCCAAATAGGAAGCAGTACTCGTCGACTTTCCCTGCGCAAACGCCGACATTTTTGCGTGGGGTCCCTCGGACATGCCTGGCATACCGAGGGATGTCACTGAGCACTCGCCGGATATTCGGGCAGGAGCCCGACTCGTCAAACGACCTCTGCACGGACGACGCACGGGGGCTACGCCCTTCCCCCACTCACACACGAGAATCAGTCATCAAGGAAGGGTCGGCCTCGCCCCGGCGGAGCCCGACCCTCCCTCGGGGGCTAAAAAGGGGGAACCCCTCTCGTCGAGTTTGGATGCGCCTCTCCGCGTCAAAAAAATTCTTTTTTCGATCAAGAAGGGGTTTTTGCGTTCTCCCGGATGCGTCAGAAGCAGGGTCCCGAGGAGCGAACTTGGGTACAAATAAGTGGCGAGACCGACTGAGCCGAGGAACGCCTATGCCTCCGGGCTAGGGACACCTCACTCATCGCCTGCCACGAAAAAAGACCCAGCTCGGGAAATCACCCTGTTGTTGACAAGTCGGGCCAGGCGCGCAAATTGAAACAGAAAAGAGTATGACTTCACGCAAGAGAAGTAAAGTGTCCAGGCCTCGGCGGCCGCGGCAAATCGCACATCCAACAGAAATTGTCCCAACAAAAGTTAGGCGTCGCCTTGGGAAGGCGCCGCGCCCTCAGCTCCACTCCCGCCGTCGGTAGGGTCCACCTCCGCTTCCGGCGGCGGCACAGGAGGAAGAATCTCCGCCTCGAAGATGGTCGCCAGCGCCGCGCTCGGACCCGCAGCGACCGCGTCGAGCCGCTGAACTTCCGCCAGGGCCGCCTCGTCTTCGTCAGGAAGGCAATACCCCTCGCTGACCCGCTCCAGGTCCACGACGTAGTGGGAAGCGAGCACGGCGAAGGCCCGCCTGACGCCGTGGTGTAGCGCCCCGCGGACTTTACCGCGCGCGTAACCACCTAGGACATGAAGACGGCTTTGGGGGGAGCTTCCTGAAGGGACGTCGCCGGGACCAAGGGTCCGATAGACATCCAAGACGGCCTCGGACATGGCCGCGAGATCGGCCTCCCTCTGCTCAGCAGCCCCGGCGAGCGCCTCGGCGAGCGCTTTGGCAGACTCGTCGAGGGCAGACTCGAGCTCTGCGAACAACCAGAAGAAAGACCTCAAACACAAGCGGAAGAAACGAACAAGAACGAGAACCGAGGACGGTCGAAGCATGCCTCCGGCTCGGACGCGCTGCTCCGAGGCCGCGACTTGGGCTGCGGCCAGGTCGGCCGCGAGGGTCTTGGCCCGGTTTTCGGCCTCGGCAGCCTGACCCCGGGATTGGTCCCGCTCCTCGGCAACCTGGACGAGCTCCGACCGCTGCCGTAGCGCCTCCGTGCGCGCCGCCGCCGCCTCGGCCCTCAGGTCAGCGCAGAGCAACTGGAGGTCCGCTATCCTGGCGTCCTGCTGAGAAAGGCGCGCGGTAGCCCCGGCGAGCGAAGTCCTCAGGGACCACAGCGAGCCCCAGACGTCGGCCTCGCGGCGGATGAACGATGACTTGGTGGCGCTCCGGTCCGTCAGATCCTGGAAAGGAATACAAGGCATCACGACGGACGCCTCACTCGCAGAAGGGAGAAGGTATGCTTGAAACCATTACCTGGAGGATTTTGGGGACGTCCCCGCAGAGAACCTCCAGCGACGATCAGAGCGACCCCACCGTTGCTTCCGCACGCTTGCGGAGCTCATCCCAGGACTGGTCCTCCTGCTCGTCGTCAAGAACGAAGATAGGGTCCGAAGCCTCGCGGGTCCGGAATCGGAGCAACTGGCCTCGGGCCTCGGGGCTCCGCCGCACTGCGACAAGGCTGCCGCCCGCCTGGATGAGCTGCGCGTCCACGCCCACCTCTTCCGAGGCCCTGGGCGCCGACGCTGTGGCCGACTCAACGTCGGCAGCAACCATATGCTCTCCGACTGAGACGGCGCCAACTGCGGTGGCGGTAGGCGCCGGCATGGCCGACATGGCAGGCGGGCTCGGGACCGCGTCGGCGCCGGCCGCCTCCCCGATCACGATGGCCGCCTCGGCAGAGGAGCCCGCCTCGGGGACCTGCTCCCCCGGGACACGCGACGCCTGAGCCCCATGCGGCAAAGCGCCCTGCGAAAGGGCCGGCTGAGCGGCGGGGCCCGGGATGGCGCCAGGCGCCTGGACCGACGCCGTCTTAAGGACCTTCCGGGGCGCCAGGTTAGTAGGGCCATGCCTCCGCTTGCTGGAAAAAAGAAGAAAGGGAAAATCACGGCCAAGACGTATGAATGAAGCGCCGGGACGGAGACATTCCAAGGTACTTACCCGCTCCGGGCCATGATCCACTGTGCCTGGGGGGAGGTCTCTTGGCTCCCGCTCCCTGGAACCACCGCCGAGGTCCGCCTCGCCGACAGTCCTGGCACCGCCCTCGCCTTGGGCGCCCCTGACGCCCGGGAGGCGGACTGCCCAGGCGCCGCCATGGCAACCTGAGGACCACTCCCCCGCGCTGCCGGCGCGGGGGACGGCTCTCGAGGAACGAACCCCTCGGCCCGGCTCCCTGGAGTCGCGTCAGCTCCTCCAGCCGAGGGGTCAAGTACCCTCTCAGGTTGCCCCCGCCCCTCAGGTCGGGGATCCGGCGTCTCGGCCCCAGGAACCGACGACATCGGCCCGCTCGGGGGCTGACTCAACAGCTCCCGGCCACACCCCAAGCTGGGGCTGAGGCCGAGACGGGCGGCCATGTCGTCCCCCTCCTCCTCATCATCGTCGTCGTCGTCGTCGGATGTCTCCGGCGACAGCTCCCTGGGGAGTCCTTCCCTCTCCTGCTGGCGACGACGTTTCTCCAGGGCGTCCCGAGCCCGCCTCCGCTTGCGGGCCCGGGCCTTCTCCGCGTCCTTTTTCTTTTTCTCCTCCTCCGCGGCGACCCGCCGCGCTGCCCGACCCACCGCGTCCTCCGGGACCCGCGGCAAGGAGGGTTTGTGCCGCCCCACCTCCTAAAAAGGGGGGAGGGGGAAAGAAACCCCATCGTGAGAACCAGGAGTAACCCGGTATATGAGGAAGGAAGGAGCGAACACTCACCAGAGCGACGCACCCCTGGTCGGGGCGCATTCGAGGCTGGGAGAAGGCGTGGGGGTCCGGCTTCCCCATCGCGGCCGACACCCGCCATTGGAGGGCGTCACGGGGAAGAGGATCAGGGGACATCCGTGACCCCTCCCAGTCGGCCTCCAGGGTCATCTCCCAAAGCGACAGTCGCCGTTCCGCCAGGGGGAGCACCCTCCGACGGTGGATGGCGGCAACCACTCCCGCGGCGGTGAGTCCTTCCTCCCGCAACGCCTTCAGGGCCTGGAGAAGAGGTTCGAGGTTCTTCTGCCTCTCGTGTGGAGTCCCGTGGCGCCAGGCGTCGGGAGCGGCGGTGACAACCCGCTGAGAGAACGGCGGGAGCGACTCTCCGTCATTCCGGAGGTAGAACCACCGTCGCTGCCAACCCTTGTTTGAGGATGCGAGGACGGCAGGGATATACTGCAACGACCGCGACTGCCTCAACAAAAGGGTGCAGCCGCCGGCCCGCACCGCTGCGCGGACCTTCCTCTCCCCCGTCGGCGAAGCAAAAAGCTCGGCGAAGAAGAGATGGGTCCACAAATCCCAATGGGGGGCGATCCCCAAATACCCCTCGCACACCGCTGCGAAAATAGCAGCCTGCGAGATGGAGTTGGGGGTGAGGTTGTGCAACTCCACCCCGTAATGGAACAGGATGGCCCGCATAAAGCGGCTCGTCGGCACACCAAATCCCCGCTCATGGAAGGAGATGAAGCTCACGACGTATCCCGGCGGAGGGGATGGAGTGACTCCACCCGCGGGAGGAATCCATTCCGGCCGCTGCTCATCGGTGAGAGGGCGGAGCAAACCCTCGCCGACGAGGTCCTCCAAATCACCCGCCGTCACCGTGGAGAAGGGCCACGGGTCGCGCGGTGGGATGATGGTCACCCGGTCAGCCATCGCTGAAGCAGAAAGGGTGGCGGCGCGAAAGACAGGGGAGGGCGGTTTTCTTTTCCCTGGCTAGATCTCTCAGACTGCGAAAAACCTAAGGGGGAGACAAGAAGTGGAGTCGAGAACCGTCACCGGGCCCGCTCCGGGATATATAAAGACCAAGGTGACGACGGTTCCAACGTACCGCCCGAACCGGACGCGGGGTTCAAAAAACGCAAAACGAAACAGCCGTTCCTCGAATGGCTCGCGCACGCGCAACGGCAGCCTCGCCAACTACTCACCCCGGCGCATTAACTCCGCGGCTCGACGGGCAGCGCTACTGGCGGGAGCAGCTGGCGACGTTTCGCCTTCGCCAAAATGACCACACCAAAAAAGGTACGCCGCGTCGTTCAATTTCGTATCCTTTTTCCCTTTTCCTTCTTTCTCTATCTCTTGCAATAGGGACCGGGAAAGGGGATACCCCCAAAGGGATCCTTCCCCATGAAGGAACTAGGCTCCGAGCCTCCTTACTGATCAGGGGTTCGAAGGCTGGCCCCCCGAAGGGTTCAACAGCCGCCTCAGATCGCGTGGGCCCGACACCCACTACTGGTCAGAGGTTCGAAGGTCGGCCCCCCGAAAGGTTCCACGACCGCCTCAGGCTACTCGGGCTCCGCGCCCATTACTGATCAGGGGTTCGAAGGCTGGCCCCCCGAAGGGTTCACAGTCGCCTCAGACACCGAGCGAGGGATGACCAGGGGTACGTTCGATACATAACCAAGGCTCGGGCTGCGCTCCCGAGGTACCCTAGGACATTTCCGAGACCAGCGGGAACGACTCTGTAACGGAATCCCATTGGAGGGAGGCAACGAGCCCTCGGACCCCGTCGCCAGGGGACCGGGTCCGGCAGATCACCCGCAGGTACTTTTGGGCGTGCCTCCGGGCCCCTGGCCGACCCCCAACGAACGGGGCACGGACGTCCACTCGGATTACCCGATTGCAGCTCACCGGAGACACCATGTTCGGTGCCCATCGAGGGTAACATGGCGCTCTCCCCCCCTCCTCCTTGCGGAAAGGCGACGTAGGGGCGTATGTAAAAAAGCCGAGTCTGTCCCTGATCGTCCTCTCGCTCTGTGCGGAGGCTCGGGGGCTGCTCTCGCAAACCCGGCTCCGGCCGAACCGTTGACAGCGTCAACATACCAGCCCGAGAACTTGGGCCCCGACAGTGCACCCGGGCTACGGCCTGTTCGCATGAGGGAACCGCCAGACCAGCCGAAGCATTACGCAAGGCATTAAGACCTCGAAGGAGTGAAACCACTCCTCCGAGGCCTCGGGGGCTACACCCGGCGGGTGCGCTCGCGCGCACCCACCGGAACAAAGTGCAACCGAGAAAGGCTGGTCCCCTTGCAAAAAAGTGCGACGAAAGCCTCCAAGCGAGTGTTAACACTCCCTTCGAGGCTCGGGGGCTACATCGGGGACCATAATTAGGGGTACCTTCAAGACGCCTAATTCTCAGCTGGTAACCCCCATCAGCATAAAGCTGCAGAGGCCTGATGGGTTTGATTAAGTCAGGGATCAGTCCATACGAGCGACTCGATCACGCCACGCCCGAGCCTAGCCTCGGGCAAGGGCAGCCGACCCTGAGATGTTTCCGTCTCGCCCGAGGCCTCCTCTTTCACGGCAGACGCATCTCCGGCTCGCCCGAGGCCTTGCCTTCGTTAAGAAGCAACCCTGACTAAATCACCGCGCCGACCGACCAAGTCACTGGGGCCTTTTAACGCAAAGAGTAAGACTGACGGGCAGCCAGGCTTGGCCAAAAGCGCCAGAGGAAGCTCCGCCCGACCCAGGGCTCGGACTCGGGCTGAGGCCCCGGAAGACGGCGAACTCCGCTCCGCCCGACCCAGGGCTCGGACTCGGGCTAAAGCCCCGGAAGACGGCGAACTCCGCTCCGCCCGACCCAGGGCTCGGACTCGGGCTAAGGCCCTGGAAGACGGTGAACTCCGCTCCGCCCGACCCAGGGCTCGGACTCGGGCTAAGGCCCCGGAAGACGGCGAACTCCGCTCCGCCCGACCCAGGGCTCGGACTCGGGCTAAGGCCCCGGAAGACGGCGAACTCCGCTCCGCCCGACCCAGGGCTCGGACTCGGGCTAAGGCCCCGGAAGACGACGAACTCCGCTCCGCCCGACCCAGGGCTCGGACTCGGGCTAAGGCCCCGGAAGACGACGAACTCCGCCTCGCCCGACCCAGGGCTCGGACTCCGCCCTGGCCTCTGCCGAACGACCTCCGCCTCGCCCGACCCAGGAGCTCAGGCTCGGCCTCGGCCATGCAGGATAGACTCGACCTCGGCTTCGGAGGAGCCTCCACGTCTCCCGACCTAGGGCACGAGTCCGCCACGTCAACAGGAAGCGCCATCATCACCCTACCCCGAGCTGACTCAGGCCGCAGGGAGCAGGACCGACGTCCCATCTGGCTAGCTCTGCCAGATAGGCAATGATGGCACCCCGCTGGACCCATGACGACGGCGGCTCCCAGCTCTCTTACGAAAGCAGGAGGACGTCAGCAAGGGCCCAACCACTCCGACAGCTGTCCCTCCGCCAAGCTCCATTGCTTCTCCGACAGCCACGACGCCACACTAGCCGGGTGCCAAGATCTCTCCGGCTGCCACCTTGGCATGTACTTAGGGCACTAGCTCTCCCCCGCTAGACACGTAGCACCTTGCTACACCCCCATTTGTACACCTGGATCCTCTCCTTACGCCTATAAAAGGAAGGACCAGGGCCTTCTTAGAAAAGGTTGGCCTCGCGGGGACGAAGGGCAGGGGCAGGCGCTCTCTTGGGGCCGCTCGCTCCCCTCACCCGCGCGGACGCTTGTAACCCCCTACTGCAAGCGCACCCGACCTGGGCGCGGGACGAACACGAAGGCCGCGGGATCTCCGACTCCCTCACGACCCGGCTCCGGCCACCTCGCTCTCGCTCTCTCTCCCCCCTTCGCGCTCGCCCACGCGCTCGACCCATCTGGGCTGGGGCACGCGGCACACTCACTCGTCGGCTCGGGGACCCCCCGGTCTCGAAACGCCGACAGGTGGATTCGACACAAAAAGAGTGAAGGCCTTGGGAGGAGGTAGGTTCCAGGCTGAGTATGCCACTGGGGCACCAACATTTGATACCTTGCCTCTAAGAATCATCTCAAGTCGGTTCACCAAGTCTACAGAGGGAATCCTTCTGTTGGTAACCCGAGTCGAGTTAGCTAGGCCTCTGTACAGATAAGCTAGGTAAGCCCTGTCCTTCAACGGCTGAATGTTCTTGAAAACAAAATCAGCAACCACAGCCTCTGCAGTCAGACCCCTCTCTTTCAGCAGTCCAACTTCAGCTAGCAAAGCCCCTGCCTCAGCCACCTCCTGATCCGTGGGGGACTCGGTCCAACTCGGAGTGCGAACATCCGGCTGTCTCCCCGACCGTGGGGGGAGAGAGTTTCCATGGTTCTCAACAATAAACCATTCCAAGCGCCATCCCTTAATACTGTCCTTGAGAGGGATTTCAAGATATTCAGTCTTCCTCCCACGGCGCATCTCTAAACTAGCACCCCCAACCAGCTGGTGCTGCCCCCCGGCCATTCCAGGGCGACAGTGATACAGATACTTCCACAGTCCAAAATGTGGCAGGACGCCAAGAAAAGCCTCGCACAAATGAACATAAATGGAAATTTGCAGAATAGAATTGGGATTCAGATGGGTCAAGTTAAGGAGATAAAAATCAACGAGGCCGCGGAAAAAGGGAGAAATGGGGAGAGCGAGACCGTGGAGAAGAAAAGGAGCGTAAATCACGGATTCATGGGTATCCTCTGTCGGGACAGTGACCCCATGACAAATCCGCCAAGAACAAAGCTCCCTCGGGGGAAGGACCCCGATGGACACGAGGTGGAGAAGGTCAGGCTCGGAGACAACAAACATATGGTTACCTGCGAAAGGCATCTGGCTGTTGAGGTCGATGGGGGGAATCACCGTAGTAGATGAACTCGAGGCCTTTCTCTTGGGCGCCATCTCAACTCTATTGGCGAACAGAGCGAGAGCCGAATTGCAGAGAGGATCTGGAGGCAGGAAAGCAAGAACTAGGGCACGGAAAGCAGAGGCGGCCGAAAGTGCAGTATATGCGGGATATTCCCGAGTCAGATACCGTCTTCAAAAGCGCCCAGTCAGCACCCGGTGGTTACTTCTAAAACACCGGCGTGCCACGTCGTCACCCGGCGGCTACTTCCAAAGCCCCGGTGTGCCACATCGTCACTCGGCTATTATCCTCAAAGTGGCCGACACGGCCCGTTTTAACTCGGCTGTTATTTCTAAGACGCTGACGTTATCACCAGTCGCTCGGCATCTATCTCTAAAGTGCCAACGAGGTCTCCAGTCGCTCGGTGGCTATCTCTAAAGCGCCGGCGATGTCTTCAGTCGCTCGGCGGCTATCTCTAAAGCGCCGATGATGTCTTCAGTCGCTCGGCAGCTATCTCTAAAGCGCCGACGATGTCCTCAGTCACTCGGCGGTTATCTCTAAAAAATGCTGGCGTTGTCACAGGTCACTCGGTTGTCACATCTAAGAGCGCCGACGTGGTCAACAGTTATTCCAACGCTGACATGGTTTCGTCATCACTCAGACTCTATTTCAGACGCGTAAATATCGACAATAATAGCTCGGCCATCACCCCTGAAGCGGTGATATGATGCCCGAGTTATTTAGTTACTATTCCGAATGAATCAACTTCACAAATAAGAGATCGACTTACTACGAAGCAGAGTAACTGGTACAGGAGGAGACAAAGTCATTCTTCATTAAGGGAAGTAACAATACTTACAAATCAACTCATTATGAGTTGATACTTCCCTACTGCTACTACTACTACTACTACGCTACACTATACTACTCTACATTACTAATACTACTACATTATTTCACTATACTACTTCTAATTTATACTAATATTTAAAAACCAGTGGCATCTAGCCACTGGCCTTGTTGCTGCCCTTGCTGCTGCCGCCACCGCCGCTGCCCCTGCTGCTGCCGCCGTTGCCGCCCCTGCCGCCGCCGTCGCCGCCGTCACCGTTGTCGCCGCCATCGCCTTCGTCGCGTCATCGTCGTCGTCGTCGTCGCCTTCGCCATCGCCGCCACCGTCCTCCTCGGACGAGTCCTCCTCGTCCGAGGAGTACTCCGACTCATCCGAGCCCGCGAGCCACGAGCGCTCGACGGCCCGGATGTAAGTCCAGACCTCCGCGGCAATCCCCTGAGAGTCGTTCGAGTCATCGGACGACGCTGGGGGAGGGACGGGAGCTGGAGACCCCTCGGACTCAAGGAGAACTCCTCCTCTGAGTATTCCGAGTCGCCAAAGTCCTCTGATGGAGGAGTCGGCTCGCGCTTGCGTTTGTTGTTCTTGCCCATGGTGGAAATGCAAGGAGAGGAAGAAAGCAAGCAGCGGAGAACAGCAAGAGATGTGAAAAAACCAGAGAGGCAAAGGCACTATTTATAGAAGAAGAAGGCAACTGCTCACCTCCAACCACGGTCACTGAACAGTCGTGAAGCATTCAATACACACTTCAACCCGTCTGAAGACACGTCAGGCGGCTGACGCCATTTCACGCAACGCAACACCCATTGGGACTCCAGTCAACAGCGCGGATGATATGATTACGCCCGCCGTCACATCACATTACTACTCAAAAGCAGCCGGCTAAAACACTCAGCATACCAAGCCGTCCCTTGCCCACATCCATTGGGGGGGACGCCCAGGAATTATCAGTATATTTTTCAAAACTGTCACATCCGTGCAGGTTATGCAATGAACACCTCAAGACAAAAATGAGATATTAGTAAGGATCAAAGAAAAGCCAAATATAGCCGGTGAAGTACAAAATCTGACCGACAGAAGCGACGTGAAGACTAGCCAGGGAACGTCCATCAAATGTCCAATCAGTCGCAGAGCAAATAAATTGCACCACCTAGCAAGATATGGGCGGATCACGAACTCGGCTGCAAAAGACAAAATACATGCTGACCTCTGAAGCATAATATTGATGACATAATGCTGACCTGTAAAGCATAATATGGATGACATAATGCCAACTTCTAAGGCATTCAAAAAAAGAAAATATGACTCTCGGCAAAAGGACACGAAATAAAGACCTTCGAGAGGATTGTTTTCAAAAATCCACTCAAAGCTCGGGGGCTACACCCATTGGGTGCACCTTCGGTGCACCCCATGGATCACCATTTCAAGCCAAGATAATGCCAACTTCTAAGGCATAGGGCAAGATTAAAGACAAGGCTGACCTCCAACCAAAGTGCAAGTGGGAAATAAAAATGATTTCTGATGAAGACCTTCGAGTGGATTATTATCCAGAATCCACTCGAAGCTCGGGGGCTACACCCATTGGGTGCACCTCCGGTGCACCCAATGAAATTCAAGGTCCTGCAATATGAAATGCCGATCTCCAAGGCATGAGTATGAGGCAAAACTACAGATTTCGAGTGAAGCAAAGCAGAAGAAGACAGTAAGAAATCGTTTTACCAAACTGCCCGAGAAGCATTTCTTATCGTAAACAAAGCCCGCAAGTTGGGCCTAGGATCTTTGGGCCAATTATCTCAAAATCAACCCAAAGATCGGGGGCTTGTGGGGGACAGATATCCCCCGGGTCCATTAGAAGGATAGAAGACCTCACGAAAAGCCCAAGGGCCCGATAGATCGTAAGGTCACTCCTTCATGGGCCTGGGGAGGAGCAATCAGTAAAGCAGATCGATGTGAGGCTGGGTCGGTGCAAGCCCGGATGACTCTGCGACGTCGAGCAAGTAACCACAACAGGAGATCCGACTTTCCCGCGCTGGAGACCCGCACAACGGAACCGGGCGAGGATAAGTCGGCCAAATCATAGGAAGATAAGCTCAAACAGTTCACTATCTTTTAGGTGCACGTTGTTATCATATCAGCTTGTATTGCCTCACGGTCAAATATATAAGGCCTAGGGGGCACCCCTTCAAGACAATCAATCCCAACCCTACTACTACTTAGCCATCCACCTCAACTCTCTACCTTGTAACCCATTACACAAAGCATATTCGCCAGGACGTAGGGTGTTACGCATCTCAAAGCGGCCCGAACCTGTAAACACTATCCATTGTCTTTCGTGCGTCTGGCACGAACCATTCAGCTATAGTCGGCGACACCGTCCTACTCCTAAAACACCTCGAGGGGCAACCCCAGGTGTGCGGTCGGACCCAAAACACCGACAGTTGTCTCTCGCAAAACGAAAGATTACAAAACACTATATGGACCTGCGTTTCTGTGTAAGTTTGTTATTTAAAAATATTGTTATAACATGTATGATATTATCTTATATATTCTATATTTATTTATTATATTATTATGTTTTCTCTAGAAAATGTGTGGTTTTGATGAAGAATCGAAGTCATATAAGGATCCTAGCGCGATAGAGTTGGCAGAAACATTAAAGAATTGGCCTCAAATGAATTATTATATCACACTTTGCAAATTTGTAAGTCATAATTCCTTTGATCTATATAGTTAAATAAATTGTGCAAACATATAATTCTAATGTCTCATGGTTTGCAGGTTCTTATGTCATGGAGATACTCTACAGGCTATGTACTTTTCATTGTTAATCATGCAAACAAATCTATGTCTGTGTTTAATTTCACACCTACTCCAGAATGGTGCAAAGATATACCACTAAAAAGATTTTGGAAGTTATTCTTCTTATTTCGAAGAAATATAAGGCTGCATATGGTGTCAAACGTATTGGATGGTCACATAACATTTATTTGTGGCGACATTCAATTCGACCTGATGCTCCAATCGACTTAAAAGGGTAATTACTTAAAATTATTATGTCACATATATATAGATGTTATGTTTATTATATATAGATGTTATGTTTATAATTTCATAATATAACAAAGTTGGTAACTTTTCAGTCTTAATACTGGTCATTTTGCTCTGCACATTATGGAGTGGTGGGAAAGTGGTTTAAAAATGCAATTTAGTATGGTGAGAATAATATCATATATGTAATTTGTAGTTAATGAATGATAATATTACTTATAACATTTTTTGCAGGATGGTGCGACTCTGCGTAGGAATTTATTTATTGATCTGTTGACATACGAGGGGAACACATATCGATTTAACATTCCTAGAAATATACGAGAGTACCTTGATCGTATTATGGAAAAAGATTAGATGAAATAGATAGTTATGCTTATATTTATTTTATATTTATTGATTTTGAATTTTTGCCATTAAATCTTCTTGTTAAATTTTATATAATTCACTATTAGGTGAGCACCCGTGTGTTGCAGTCCTGGGTTTCTCTTTGATGTCATTCCGGACGGCTCGCGGATGTTGTCATCCATTTCATAATCGTATAACATATATTTGTATATAAGTTATCGAGATATTATATGTTCTAGATGCAATGCACGGGCACTGGCATATCTTATATAATACACTACTAGGTGAGTGCCCGTGCATCACAGGCCCGAATTTCTCTTCGATGTCATCCCGGACAGCTCACGGATGTCATCCTCTATCTCATAACTTCATAACACATATTTGTATATATAAGTTATCGAGATATTATATGTCCCCGTTGCAACGCACGGGCACTGACCTATATATATATATATATATGAAGAAGACATTAATACGAACCAGACACGTGAGGCGGTTAACGTTGAAATATTTGTAGATATGCATCTTGGTTCAGGTACATGACCATTTTACGTGTAATTTTAATATATCATGAAGTTGATTACTGAGTATGTATTAATCTTGTTTTGGCTTTCACCGTAATTCGCAGTTAGCTTTCCAGATAACTGTAGCACCATTGATTTCACACATTCTGCAACAAACCCTACTAAAAACATTTCACCGGTTGGTAATTCTATCAAACGAAAGATTCAAAGGGCTAGAGAAAGGCGTGCAACATTGTCGGTTGAACAAAGGAACAAGATCAATAAGAAGCTTCGTGAAGCGCGTCAGCGAAAGAAGGGAAAAAATGTCCAGGCAAATGACATTTGCTAATTTCTTAGGGTGTCCTTGAATTTGTCCTATTTCTGCAGGGGAGAGTTTATCAGATGCCTTGTAACCTTCCGATTCAAGGAGTGGATGCACGCGTTCATCTTCAAAATCACCAACACTTCAGTTCAGAATATTGAACATAAATAGGACCTGTCTGTCCCATTGTGGCTTGGTGGAAGACTTCATATGATGTTGGGACTTACACAAGTTTACTATACTTGATTGCAAGATTCCACGGAGTTGTCCCTTCTTCAAAGTACAATAATTTGATACGACTGGCGCAGACGACGCATTTGTTGGTGCTCTGTTCCGATGGATCGTTAAATATTCGTTATCGCTACAAGTAAGTCACCTGAAATCTGTTTATTGATCTGAAACTATTGGGTTCTACATGCCAAGGTGGTCCTTCGGTTTTCAGTTATATTGTGTGATTTGAGATTTGGTATATGGTTTGACTATATAGGACGAGAAGAAGCTTGTGGAGTCTATTAAATTCGCTATAGACTAATTTCGACTATCTAGCTTGTTCAAACGACTGAGCTTCTGAACTTATGACATCGGTGCAAGTGTGTAAAGCTAAATATTAAATGTTCTCCTCTGGTTTATGAATAATATTAACTCGAACAAAGGATTCTATTGTTGTCAAATGCCATTTTTTACATGTATGCAAGGAGCAGTTGCTAGAATATTATAATTGGTAATTGGTATATAAACATCAGTTCCCATTGTTTACCACATATCTTTTCTAAACGTCATTTATATTTATTGTGAGACATTCTCTTGCAGATTCCAATACCAAGTTCTACAATTTTGTCCTTTTTTGTCTCAAATTCATTGAAGAAAGGATCGCTATTGTAGCGTTTTCCCGATGGTGACGATGATTTTTGAAATAGCAGGCTAAAACTTATTCCATCTGTTCCAAAGGTATGTCCCAGTGTGAAATCCGTAGCGACAGTTGATGCTGACAGTTGATGCTTCCTTTGCTTCCTTCTCTTCATCACAATCTTGGGTTGCTCTTCGAGGTTCTAAATGTTCTAGATTGCAGGTTTTAGGCAACGTTCTCCAGTTGTCGGGGACCATAATTAGGGGTACCTTCAAGACTCCTAATCTCAGCTGGTAAACCCCATCAGCACAAAGCTGCAAAGGCCTGATGGGCACGATTCAGGCCAAGGCTCTGCTAGAGGGACATGATCCCGCCTCGGGCAAAGGCAGACGACCCTGGAGGATTCACGTCTCGCCCGAGGGTCCCCTCAAGCAACGGGCACACCTTCGACTCGCTCGAGGCCCAGTCTTCGCAGAGAAGCAACCTTGGCCAAATCGCCACACCAACCGACCATATCGCAGGAGCATTTAATGCAAAGATCGCCTGACATCTTATCCTGACGCGCGCTCAAGTCGACAGAGCCGAAGTGACCGCAGTCACTTCGCCGCTCCACTGACCAACCTGACAAGAAAACAGCGCCGCCTGCCCCGCTCCGATTGCCGTGCCACTCGCCAGAGTGAGGTTGACAGCGGCTAAGTCTAGCCTCGGGCGACATAGGAAGCTCCGCCTCGCCCGACCCCAGGGTTCGGCCCCCGTCTCGGCCTCGGAAGAAGGACTTCGCCTCGCCCGACCCCAGGGCTCGGACTCAACCACGACTTAGAAGACGACGAACTCCGCCTCGCCCGACCCCAGGGCTCGGACTCGGCCTCGGCTCCAGAAGACGACGAACTCCGCCTCGCCCGACCCCAAGGCTCGGACTCGACCTCGACCTCGGAGGAATCGCCACCTCGCTCAAACTCGGGTCCGGACCGGCCACGTCGCCAGGGGGGTCATCATTACCCTGCCCCTAGCTAGCTCAGGCTACGGGGACAAGACCGGCGTCCCATCTGGCTCGCCCCAGCAAACAAGTGCCATGCGGGACTTTATGACCACATGCGACTATTGCCTCTCTGATTGTTCTGATGGTAGCCATAGCTTCGGCGACGAGGACTACGGCCCAAGTCGTGAGTGTTTCCACGTCGATCTAGGGGGTCCCGGCGAAGGCAACCATCTTGGTATGCCAGAAAACGGCGATCCCCCTAGGCCTGCGCCTCGCGTTGACATCCTTCGGGAGCTAGCTGTGGTCCCAGTCCCTGCGGGGGGTCAGGACACACAGCTCGAGCAAATCCGCGAGATGTAGGCCAGGCTCGACAAGGGAGCAGGAACACTTGAGCAGTTTCGACGGAACATCGGGCAGGAATGGGCGGACCGAGTTCCGGCCGGAGAAGCGCGTCATCTACCCCAGGGCATCCAGCACCGCATTGCCGACGACGTCAGGGCAAGGCCGCCACCAGCTTCCAGTGGGGTCAGCCAGAACCTGGCTACAGCAGCAATACTGCTCCGGCGATGCCGGAACCATCGACTACCGAAGGGCGGCGTATCCAGGGAGAGCTCAAGAATCTCCTGGAGGATGCCGTGGTCCGACGGGCGAAAGCTCTGCCTCCCGAAGGCAGGGGTACCCCTCGGAGCATCACGCCGCGACTTCCCGATTCGTGCAGGAAGCCTCAGTCCACACCGGGCGCACGCGCAACACAGCGCCTGCGGCCCCGGGTCGCCTCGGCAACGAGCACCACCACCACGACCCGTCGAGCCCACCTCGACGAGAGGGTGCGACGAGGCTACCACCCCAGGCGTGGGGGATGCTACGACAGTGGGGAGGATCGGAGCCCCTCGCTCGAACCACCCGGTCCGCAGGATTTCAGCCGGGCCATACGACGGGTGCCGTTCCCAACCCGGTTCCGAACCCCGACTACCATCGCAAAGTACTCAGGGGAGACGAGGCCGGAACTGTGGCTCGCGGACTACCGACTAGCCTGCCAGCTGGGTGGAACGGACGATGACAACCTCATCATCCGCAACCTCCCCTTGTTCCTCTCCGACACTGCTCGAGCCTGGCTGGAGCATCTGCCTCCGGGGCAGATCTCCAACTGGGACGACCTGGTCCAAGCCTTCGTCGGCAACTTCCAGGGCACGTACGTGCGCCCTGGGAACTCCTGGGATCTCCGAAGTTGCCGCCAGCAGCCGAGAGAGTCTCTTCGGGACTACATCCGGCGATTCTCGAAGCAGCGCACCGAGCTTCCCAACGTCACCGACTCCGATGTCATCGGCGCGTTCCTCGCCGGCACCACCTGCCGCAACCTGGTGAGCAAGCTGGGTCGCAAGACCCCCACCAGGGCGAGCGAGCTGATGGACATCGCCACCAAGTTCGCCTCTGGCCAGGAGGCGGTTGAGGCCATCTTCCGAAAGGACAAGCAGCCCCAGGGCCACCAGCCGGAAGACGTTCCCGAGGCGTCCGCTCAGCGTGGCACCAAAAAGAAGAACAAGAAGAAGTTGCAAGCGAAACGTGACGCCACCGACGCGGACCTAGTCGCCGCCGCTGAGTACAAGAACCCTCGGAAACCTCCTGGAGCTGCCAATCTTTTCGATAAAATGCTCAAGGAGCCATGCCCCTATCATCAGGGGCCCATCAAGCACACCCTTGAGGAGTGTGTCATGCTTCGGCGCCACTTTCACAAGGTCGGGTCACCTACGGAAGGTGGCAGGGCTCACAACGACGATAAGAAGGAGGATCACAAGGCAGAGGAGTTTCCCGAGGTCCACGACTGCTTCATGATCTATGGTGGGCAAGTGGCGAACGCCTCGGCTCGGCACCGCAAGCAAGAGCGTCAGGAGGTCTGCTCGGTAAAGGTGGCGGCGCCAGTCTACCTAGACTGGTCCGACAAGCCCATCACCTTCGACCAGGGCGACCACCCCGACCATGTGCCGAGCCCCGGGAAATATCCGCTCGTTGTCGACCCCGTCATCGGCAACGTCAGGCTCACCATGGTCCTCATGGACGGGGGTAGCAGCCTCAACATCATCTACGCCGAGACCCTCGAGCTCCTGCAGATCGATCTGTCCTCGATCTGGGCAGGCACGGCGCCCTTTCACGGGATCATCCCCAGGAAACGTGTCCAACCCCTCGGACAACTCGATCTGCCCGTCTGCTTCGGGACTCCCTCCAACTTCCGAAGGGAAACCCTCACGTTCGAGGTGGTCGGGTTCCGAGGAACCTACCACGCAGTACTGGGGAGGTCATGCTACGCTAAGTTCATGGTCGTCCCCAACTACACCTACCTCAAGCTCAAGATGCCAGGCCCCAATGGGGTCATCACCGTTGACCCCACGTACCGACACGCGTACGAATGCGACGTGGAGTGCGTGGACTACTGAAAGGGAATTAGGCTTACACCTAGTCCCTAATTAATTTTGGTGGTTGAAATTGCCCAACACAAATAAATGGACTAACTAGTTTGCTCTAGTGTATAAGTTATACAGGTGCAAAAGGTTCACACTTAGCCAATAAAAAGACCAAGTATTGGGTTCAAACAAAGGAGCAAGGGACAACCGAAGGCACCTCTGGTCTGGCGCACCGGATGGTCCGGAGTGCCACCGGACATGTCCGGAGCACCAGAGGAATCAAACTTCGAACTCGTTACCTTCGGGAATTTCCAGAGGCGACTCCGCTATAATTCACCGGACTGTCCGGTGTACACCGGACATGTCCGGTGCTCCAAGGAAGAGCGGCCTCCGGAACTCGCCAGCCTCGGGAATTCACTTCGGCCACTCTGCTATAATTCACCGGACTGTCCGGTGTACACCGGACTGTCCGGTGCAACAGCGGGGTAACGGATATTTCGACGCCAACGGCTACCTGCGACGCATTAAATGCGCGCGCTGCGCGCGCAGAGGTCAGGCACGCCCATGCTGGCGCACCGGACAATCTACAGTGCATGTCCGGTGCGCCACCGGACATCCAGGTGGGCCCAGAAGACAGAGCTCCAACGGTCGACCCCAACGGCTTTTGGTGACGTGGCTGTCGCACCGGACATGTCCGGTGCGCCATCGAACAGACAGCCTCACCAAACGGCTAGTTTGGTGGTTGGGGCTATAAATACCCCCAACCACCCACCATTCATTGCATCCAAGTTTTCCACTTCTCAACTACTTACAAGAGCTTTAGCATTTAATTCTAGACACACCAAAGAGATCAAATCCTCTCCAAATTCCACACAACGCCCTAGTGATTAGAGAGAGAGATTTGCTTGTGTTCTTTCAAGCTCTTGCGCTTGGATTGCTTTCTTCTTTCTTGATTCTTTCTTGCGATCAAAACTCACTTGTAATTGAGGCAAGAGACACCAATCTTGTGGTGGTCCTTGTGGGAACTTTGTGTTCCAAGTGATTGAGAAGAGAAAGCTCACTCGGTCCGAGGGACCGTTTGAGAGAGGGTAAGGGTTGAAAGAGACCCGGCCTTTGTGGCCTCCTCAACAGGGAGTAGGTTTGCGAGAACCGAACCTCGGTAAAACAAATCCGCGTGTCTCACTTCATTATTCGCTTGCGATTTGTTTTGCACCCTCTCTCTCGGACTCTATTATATTTCTAACGCTAACCCGGCTTGTAGTTGTGATTATTTTGAGAATTTCAGTTTCGCGCTATTCACCCCCCCCTCTAGGCGACTTTCAATTGGTATCAGAGCCCGGTGCTTCATTAGAGCCTAACCGCTCGAAGTGATGTCGGGAGATCACACCAAGAGGGAGATGGAGACCGGCGACAAGCCCACTACGAGCCAAGGGAGCACTTCATCGGAAGAATCCCACACCAAGAGGAAGGAGAAGAAGAAGGACTCCTCCAAACGGAAGGAGAAAAGATCTTCTTCTTCTCACCACAAAGAGAAGAAGGAAAAATCTTCTTCCCACAAGTCGCATCGGAAAGGCGACAAGCACAAGAGGATGAGAAAAGTGGTCTACTACGAGACCGACACTTCATCAACATCTACCTCCGACTCCGATGCGCCGTTCGTAACTTCTAAGCGCCAAGAGCACAAGAAGTTTAGTAAGATCCCCTTACACTATCCTCGTACATCTAGACCTACTCCATTACTTTCCGTTCCATTAGGCAAACCGCCAACCTTTGACGGCGAAGATTATGCTAGGTGGAGTGATTTAATGAAATTTCATCTAACCTCACTCCACAAAAGTATATGGAATGTTGTTGAGTTTGGAGCACAGGTACCATCCATAGGGGATGAAGATTATGATACGGACGAAGTGGCCCAAATCGAGCACTTCAACTCTCAATCTACAACCATACTCCTCGCCTCTCTAAGCAAGGAGGAATACAACAAGGTACAAGGGTTGAAGAATGCAAAGGAGATTTGGGACCTACTCAAGACCGTGCACGAGGGAGATGAACTCACCAAGATCACAAAGCGGGAAACGATCGAGGGGGAGCTCGGTCGCTTTCGTCTTCGCCAAGGGGAGGAGCCACAAGATATGTACAACCGGCTCAAAACCTTGGTGAACCAAGTGCGCAACCTTGGGAGCAAGAAATGGGATGACCACGAGGTGGTTAAGGTTATATTGAGATCACTTATTTTATTAACCCTACTCAAGTTCAATTAATTCGTGGTAATCCTAGATACACACTAATGACTCTCGAGGAAGTTATCGGGAATTTTGTGAGCTTTGAATGCATGATTAAAGGCTCAAAGAAGATCAACGACCTTGACGAACCCTCCACGTCCGAGGCACAACCGGTGGCATTTAAGGCGACGGAGGAGAAGAAGGAGGAGTCTACACCGAGTAGACAACCAATTGATGCCTCCAAGCTTGACAATGAGGAGATGGCTTTAATCATCAAAAGCTTTCGCCAAATCCTCAAGCAACGGAGGGGGGAGGACTACAAACCCCGCTCCAAGAAAGTATGCTACAAATGTGGTAAGCCCGGTCATTTTATTGCAAAATGTCCTATGTCTAGTGACAGTGACAGGGGCGACGACAAGAAGGGAAAGAGGAGAGAAAAGAAGAAGTACTATAAGAAGAAGGGCGGCGATGCCCATATTTGCCGGGAGTGGGACTCCGACGAGAGCTCCACCGAGTCCTCCTCCGACGAGGACGCCGCCAACATCGCCATCACCAAGGGACTCCTCTTCCCCAACGTCGGCCACAAGTGCCTCATGGCAAAGGACGGCAAAAGAAAGAAGGTTAAATCTAAATCCTCCACTAAATATGAATCCTCTAGTGATGATAATGATAGTGATGAGGAAAATAATTTGCGAACCCTTTTTGCCGACCTAAACATGCAACAAAAAGAAAAATTAAATGAATTAATTAGTGCCATCCATGAGAAGGATGATCTCTTGGACTCCCAAGAGGACTTCCTAATCAAGGAAAATAAAAAGCATGTTAAGGTTAAAAATGCTTATGCTCAACAAGTTGAAAAATGTGAAAAATTGTCTAGTGAGCTAAGCACTTGCCATGAGACTATAGACAACCTTAGAAATGAAAATGCTAGATTAATTGCTAAGGTTGATTCTCATGTTTGTGATGCTTTAATTCCCAATCTTAGAAATGATAATGATGATTTGCTTGCTAAGATTAAGGAATTGAATGATTCTCTTGCTAGCCTTAGAGTAGAAAATGAAAATTTGATTGCTAAGGCTAAAGATTTTGATGTTTGCAATACTATTATTTCCGACCTTAGAACTAAGAATGATATGTTGCATGCTAAGGTTGTTGAATTAAAATCTTGCAAACCCTCTACATCTACCATTGAGCACACTTCTATTTGTACTAGATGTAGAGATGTTGATATCAATGCTATTCATGATCACATGGCTTTAATTAAACAACAAAATGATCATATAGCATTATTAGATGCTAAAATTGTTGAGCATAACTTAGAGAATGAAAAGTTTAAATTTGCTAGAAGTATGCTCTATAATGGGAGACGCCCTGGCATCAAGGATGGCATTGGCTTCCAAAGGGGAGACAATGTCAAACTTAATGCCCCTCCAAAGAATTTATCTAACTTTGTTAAGGGCAAGGCTCCCATGCCTCAAGATAACGAGGGTTACATTTTATACCCTGCCGGCTATCCTGAGAGCAAAATTAGGAGAACTCATTCTAGGAAGTCTCACTCTGGCGCTAATCATGCTTTTATGTATAAGGGTGAGACATCTAGCTCTAGGCAACCAACCCGTGCTAAGTTGCCTAGAAAGAAAACTCCTATTGCATCAAGTGATCATGCTATTTCATTCAAAACTTTTGATGCATCTTATGTTTTGACTAACAAATCCGGCAAGGTAGTTGCCAAGTTTGTTGGGGGCAAACACAAGGGCTCCAAGACTTGTGTTTGGGTACCCAAAGTTCTTGTTTCTAATGCCAAAGGACCCAAAACCGTTTGGGTACCTAAAGTCAAGAACTAAAATTGTTTTGTAGGTTTATGCATCCGGGGGCTTAAGTTGGATACTCGATAGCGGGTGCACAAACCACATGACAGGGGAGAAGAAGATGTTCTCCTCATATGAGAAAAACCAAGATCCCCAACGAGCTATCACATTCGGGGATGGAAATCAAGGTTTGGTCAAAGGTTTGGGAAAAATTGCTATATCACCTGACCATACTATTTCCAATGTTTTTCTTGTAGATTCTTTAGATTACAATTTGCTTTCCGTATCTCAATTATGTCAAATGGGCTACAACTGTCTATTTACTGAGTAGGTGTCACTGTCTTTAGAAAAAGTGATGATTCAATAGCATTTAAGGGAGTGTTAGAGGGTCAGCTATACTTGGTAGATTTTGATAGAGCTGAACTCGACACTTGCTTAATTGCTAAGACTAACTTGGGTTGGCTCTGGCACCGCCGACTAGCCCATGTTGGAATGAACAATCTTCATAAGCTTCTAAAGGGAGAACACATTTTAGGACTAACAAATGTTCATTTTGAGAAAGACAGGATTTGTAGCGCATGCCAAGCCGGGAAGCAAGTTGGCACTCATCATCCACACAAGAACATCATGACAAGTGACAGGCCACTGGAGCTCCTACACATGGACCTATTCGGCCCGATCGCTTACATAAGCATCGGCGGGAGTAAGTACTGTCTAGTTATTGTGGATGATTATTCTCGCTTCACTTGGGTGTTCTTTTTGCAGGAAAAATCTCATACCCAAGAGACCTTAAAGGGATTCTTGAGACGGGCTCAAAATGAGTTCGGCTTAAGGATCAAGAAAATCAGAAGCGACAATGGGACGGAGTTCAAGAACTCTCAAATTGAAGGCTTCCTTGAGGAGGAGGGCATCAAGCATGAGTTCTCTTCTCCCTACACGCCACAACAAAATGGTGTAGTGGAGAGGAAGAATCGAACTCTATTGGACATGGCAAGAACCATGCTTGATGAGTATAAGACACCGGATCGGTTTTGGGCCGAGGCGGTCAATACTGCCTGCTACGCCATCAACCGGTTATATCTACACCGAATCCTCAAGAAGACATCATATGAACTCCTAACCGGTAAAAAGCCCAACATTTCATATTTTAGAGTTTTTGGTAGCAAATGCTTTATTCTTGTTAAGAGAGGTAGAAAATCTAAATTTGCTCCTAAAACTGTAGAAGGCTTTTTACTAGGATATGATTCAAACACAAGGGCATATAGAGTCTTTAACAAGTCCTCAGGACTAGTTGAAGTTTCTTGTGACGTTGTGTTTGATGAGACTAACGGCTCTCAAGTAGAGCAAGTTGATCTTGATGAGATAGGTGAAGAACAGGCTCCGTGCATCGCGCTAAGGAACATGTCCATTGGGGATGTGTGTCCTAAGGAATCCGAAGAGCCTTCACATGCACAAGATCAACCATCCTCCTCCACGCAAGCATCTCCGCCAACCCAAAATGAGGACGAGGCTCAAGTTGATGAAGGAGAAGATCAAAGAGATGAGCCTCCTCAAGATGGCGACAACGATCAAGGGGGAGATGCAAATGATCAAGACAAGGAGGATGAACAACCAAGGCCGCCACACCCAAGAGTCCACCAAGCAATACAATGAGATCACCCCGTCGACACCATCCTCGGCGATATTCATAAGGGGGTAACTACTCGATCTCGTGTTGCACATTTCTGTGAGCATTACTCTTTTGTTTCCTCTATTGAGCCACACAGGGTAGAGGAAGCGCTCCAAGATTCGGATTGGGCGATGGTGATGCAAGAGGAGCTCAACAATTTCACGAGGAACGAGGTGTGGCATTTAGTTCCACGTCCTAACCAAAATGTTGTAGGAACCAAGTGGATCTTCCGCAACAAGCAAGATGAGCATGGTGTGGTGACAAGGAACAAAGCTCGACTCGTGGCCAAGGGGTATTCACAAGTCGAAGGTTTGGATTTCGGTGAAACCTATGCACCCGTAGCTAGGCTTGAGTCAATTCGTATATTATTGGCCTATGCTACTTACCATGGCTTCAAGCTCTATCAAATGGACGTGAAGAGTGCCTTCCTCAACGGACCAATCAAGGAGGAGGTCTATGTTGAGCAACCTCCCGGCTTTGAAGATAGTGAGTACCCTAACCATGTCTATAGGCTCTCTAAGGCGCTTTATGGGCTCAAGCAAGCCCCAAGAGCATGGTATGAATGCCTTAGGATTTCCTTATTGCAAATGGCTTCAAAGTCGGAAAAGCCGATCCTACTTTATTCACTAAAACTCTTGATAATGATTTGTTTGTATGCCAAATTTATGTTGATGATATCATATTTGGGTCTACTAACGAATCTACTTGTGAAGAATTTAGTAGGATCATGACACAAAAATTCGAGATGTCTATGATGGGGGAGTTGAAGTATTTTCTAGGATTCCAAGAAAAGCAACTCCAAGAGGGCACCTTCATTAGCCAAACGAAGTACACTCAAGACATTCTAACCAAGTTTGGAATGAAGGATGCCAAGCCCATCAAGACACCCATGGGAACAAATGAGCATCTCGACCTCGACATGGGAGGTAAGTCCGTGGATCAAAAGGTATACCGGTCGATGATTGGTTCATTGCTTTATTTATGTGCATCTCGACCGGACATTATGCTTTTCGTTTGCATGTGTGCAAGATTCCAAGCCGACCCTAAGGAATCACACCTTACGGCCATAAAACGAATCTTGAGATATTTGGCTTATACTCCTAAGTTTGGGCTTTGGTACCCTCGGGGATCCACATTTGATTTGATTGGTTATTCGGATGCCGATTGGGCGGGGTGTAAGATTAATAGGAAGAGCACATCGGGGACTTGCCAGTTCTTGGGGAGATCCTTGGTGTCTTGGGCTTCAAAGAAGCAAAATTCGGTCGCTCTTTCTACCGCCGAAGCCGAGTACATTGCCGCAGGCCACTGTTGCGCGCAATTACTATGGATGAGGCAAACCCTGCGGGACTATGGTTACAAACTAACCAAAGTTCCTCTTCTATGTGATAATGAGAGTGCAATCCGCATGGCGGATAATCCCGTTGAACATAGCCGCACTAAACACATAGCCATTCGGTATCACTTTCTTCGGGATCACCAACAAAAGGGGGATATCGAGATTTCATACATTAACACTAAAGATCAATTAGCCGATATCTTTACCAAGCCACTTGATGAACAATCTTTTACCAAACTTAGGCATGAGCTCAATATTCTTGATTCTAGGAACTTCTTTTGCTAAACTTGCACACATAGCTCATAAGTATACCTTTGATCATGTCTCTTTTATATATGCTATGACTAATGTGTTTTCAAGTGTATTTCAAACCAAGTCATAGGTACATTGAAAGGGAATTGGAGTCTTCAGCGAAGACAAAGGCTTCCACTCCACTCTACTACTCATCCTTCGTCGTCGCTCCGCTTCACTCTCAGTCTTTGGTATAATCTTCACTCATATGTTTCATTTGCCAAAGGGGAGAAAGTAGTTAGGTAAAGGGCTCTAATGACTCCGTTTTTGGCGATTCATGCCAAAGGGGGAGAAAGTATGAGCCCAAAGCAAAAGGACCGCACCACCACCCTAATTTTAATGGTTTTCAATTGAAAATTTCAAATTAGTATCTCTTTGTGTTCTAAAGGGGGAGCAAGTAGTATTTTCAAAACTTGATATCTTAAAACCCTCTTGAACACTAAGAGGAGAATTTATTTGAGGGGGAGTTTTGTTTAGTCAAAGGAAAAGCATTTGGAACAAAGGAAGAAAATTTCAAAACTTGAAATGCTTTGCAAAAAATCTTATTCATTTACCTTTGACTATCTTAAGGATTTTGAAAATAATTTAGAAAAGGATTTGCAAAAACAAAACATGTGGTGCAAATGTGGTCCAAAATGTTAAAAATAAAGAAACAATCCATGCACATCTAGTAAGTAACTTTTATTGGCTCAATTCCAAGCAACCTTTGCACTTACATTATGCAAACTAGTTCAATTATGCACTTTTATATTTGCTTTGGTTTGTGTTGGCACCAATCACCAAAAAGGGGGAGATTGAAAGGGAATTAGGCTTACACCTAGTCCCTAATTAATTTTGGTGGTTGAAATTGCCCAACACAAATAAATGGACTAACTAGTTTGCTCTAGTGTATAAGTTATACAGGTGCAAAAGGTTCACACTTAGCCAATAAAAAGACCAAGTATTGGGTTCAAACAAAGGAGCAAGGGACAACCGAAGGCACCTCTGGTCTGGCGCACCGGACGGTCCGGTGTGCCACCGGACATGTCCGGAGCACCAGAGGAATCAAACTTCGAACTCGTTACCTTCGGGAATTTCCAGAGGCGACTCCGCTATAATTCACCGGACTGTCCGGTGTACACCGGACATGTCCGGTGCTCCAAGGAAGAGCGGCCTCCGGAACTCGCCAGCCTCGGGAATTCACTTCGGCCACTCCGCTATAATTCACCGGACTGTCCGGTGCAACAGCGGGGTAACGGATATTTCGGCGCCAACGGCTACCTGCGACACATTAAATGCGCGCGCTGCGCGCGCAGAGGTCAGGCACGCCCATGCTGGCGCACCGGACAATCTACAGTGCATGTCCGGTGCGCCACCGGACATCCAGGCGGGCCCAGAAGACAGAGCTCCAACGGTCGACCCCAACGGCTTTTGGTGACGTGGCTGTCGCACCGGACATGTCCGGTGTGCACCGGACTGTCCGGTGCGCCATCGAACAGACAGCCTCACCAAACGGCTAGTTTGGTGGTTGGGGCTATAAATACCCCCAACCACCCACCATTCATTGCATCCAAGTTTTCCACTTCTCAACTACTTACAAGAGCTTTAGCATTTAATTCTAGACACACCAAAGAGATCAAATCCTCTCCAAATTCCACACAACGCCCTAGTGATTAGAGAGAGAGATTTGCTTGTGTTCTTTCGAGCTCTTGCGCTTGGATTGCTTTCTTCTTTCTTGATTGTTTCTTGCGATCAAAACTCACTTGTAATTGAGGCAAGAGACACCAATCTTGTGGTGGTCCTTGTGGGAACTTTGTGTTCCAAGTGATTGAGAAGAGAAAGCTCACTCGGTCCGAGGGACCGTTTGAGAGAGGGTAAGGGTTGAAAGAGACCCGGCCTTTGTGGCCTCCTCAACAGGGAGTAGGTTTGCGAGAACCGAACCTCGGTAAAACAAATCCGTGTGTCTCACTTCATTATTCGCTTGCGATTTGTTTTGCACCCTCTCTCTCGGACTCTATTATATTTCTAACGCTAACCCGACTTGTAGTTGTGATTATTTTGAGAATTTCAGTTTCGCCCTATTCACCCCCCCTCTAGGCGACTTTCAACTACGCCGAGGCCCTCGCCGAATCCGAGGCCCTCGTCGCCGACCTGGAAAGCATCTCCAAGGAGGCACCGGACACGAAGCGCCATGCCGGCAACTTTAAACCAGTAGAGGCGGTTAAGTCCGTCCCTCTCGACCCCAGCAACGACGCCTCCAAGCAGATCTGGATCGGCTCCGAGCTCGACCCCAAATAGGAAGCAGTGCTTGTCAACTTTCTCCGCGCGAACGCCGAGGTTTTTGCGTGGAGTCCCTCGGACATGCCTGGCATACCGAGGGAAGTCGCCGAACACTCACTGGATATCCGAGCTGGAGGACAAGTTCTACGGGCTCGAGCTCAACCACGTCGCCCGGTGGTACAACGAGACTGCGGACGAGCTTGCGAAGATAGCTTCGGCGCGAACAATGGTTCCCCCGGACGTCTTCTCCCAGGACCTACATCAACCCTCAGTCAAGACCAACGACACGCCCGAGCCCGAGAGGGTCTCGGCCATGCCCGAAGCTCCCTCGACTCAGCTTGAAGCGCCCTCGGCTCAGCTCGAGGCACCCTCGGCCCCTGAGGGTGAGGCACTGCGCGTCGAGGGAGAGCGGAATGGGGTCCCGCCTGATCGAGACTGGCAGACCCCGTACCTGCAATATCTCCACCGAGGAGAGCTGCCCCTCGACCAAGCCGAAGCGCGACGACTGGCACGGCGCGCCAAGTCATTCGTCTTGCTGGGTGACGAGAAGGAGCTCTACCACCGCAGCCCCTCCGGCATCCTCCAGCGATGCATATCCATCGCCGAAGGCCAGAAGCTCTTACAAGAAATATCGGGGGCTTGCGGTCATCACACAACGCCTCAAGCCCTTGTTGGAAACGCTTTCCGACAAGGATTCTACTGGCCGACCGCGGTGGCCGACGCCACTAGAATTGTCCGCACCTGCCAACGGTGTCAATTCTACGCGAGGCAGACGCACCTACCCGCTCAGGCTCTGCAAACAATACCCATCACCTGGTCGTTTGCTGTGTGGGGTCTGGACCTCGTCGGTCCCTTGCAAAAGGCACCCGGGGGCTACACGCACGTGCTGGTCGCCATCGACAAATTCTCCAAGTGGATCGAGGTCCGACCCCTAAACAGCATCAGGAGCGAACAGGCGGTGGCATTCTTCACCAACATCATCCATCGCTTTGGGGTCCCGAACTCCATCATCACCGACAACGGCACCTAGTTCACTGGCAGAAAGTTCCTGGACTTCTACGAAGACCACCACATCCGGGTGGACTGGGCCGCCGTGACACACCCCATGATGAATGGGCAGGTAGAACGTACCAACGGCATGATTCTGCAAGGACTCAAGCCGAGGATCTACAACGACCTCCACAAGTTCGGCAGGCGATGGATGAAGGAACTCCCCTTGGTGGTCTGGAGCCTGAGGACAACGCCGAGCCGAGCCACGGGCTTCACACCATTCTTTCTAGTCTATGGGGCCGAGGCCATCTTGCCCATAGACTTAGAATACGGTTCCCCAAGGACGAGGGCCTACGACGACCGACGCAACCAGACCAACCGAGAAGACTCACTGGACCAGCTGGAAGAGGCTCGGGACGTGGCCTTACTACACTCGACACGGTATCAGCAGTCCCTGCAACGCTACCACGCCCGAGGGGTTCGGTCCCGAGACCTCCAGGTGGGCGACTTGGTGCTTCGGCTGCGACAAGACGTCCGAGGGCGCCACAAGCTCACACCTCCCTGGGAAGGGCCATTCATCATCGCCAAGATTTTGAAGCCCGGAACATACAAGCTGGCCAACAGTCAAGGCGAGGTCTACAACAACGCTTGGAACATCCGACAGCTACGTCGCTTCTACCCTTAAGATGTTTTCAAGTCATTCATACACCTCGTTTACATACGCCATTAAAGCCTAACCATCAAGGAAGGGTCAGCCTTGCCTCGGCAAAGCCCGACCCTCCCTCGGGGGCTAGAAGGGGGGAACCCCCTCCGCGTCAAAATTTTCCTCGAAAAAAGTCTTCCATCAAAACGACTTTCGCGTCTCCCGGCTATATCAGTAACAGGACCCCAAGAAACAAATAAGAGTGCATGTAAGTGGCAAGGCCGACCGAGCCGAGGGACTCCTACGCCTCTGGGATACGGATACCTCACTCGTCGCCTACCGCGAAAAATAACTCTTACTTGGGTAAGCAATCCTGCTACTGACGAACGAGTCTGGATATGCAAAACGGGAGGAAAAGAGACACAACCTTATATCACGATGATAAAGTGTTCGGGCCCCGATAGCCACAATGAACAAACACCGGCACTCAAGGTGCCATTACAAACGGAACTCCGGTTCCACTCCCGCAGGTACAAACAACCCCCCACATCGGAGGGCCTGCGGGACAACGAAACGCCGACATGTGGCGCGCCTCTGCCCACTCCGGCAGCAGCGACAACGACCTCCGCTCTGGGCAGCCAAACAGCAGCAGCGATGACCTCAGGGCAGACACTGCTGCGACAAGGCCCTCGCCCACAACCCACTCGAGGGGCGAGGACAAGCTACCAAGGCCGTGGAGCCGGAGGTCAGACCACGGGTGGTGCCGACTATCTCGTCGGCAGAGAAACCTCTTCCGGCTGCTTCGGTGGGAGGTGGCACCGGAAGCAGCGCCGAACCCGCTCAGGCCGGAGAAGCCAGACACGCGGCAGCTGCCAGCGCCACGAATGGCGAATGCCCTTCCCCCCGATCACTGAGGGAAGGAGCGAGCCGCTGCCCGCGCGGAGACAGGCCCCAACTCGGCGCACTCCTCCGCCTCAGCCCGAATGACGAAAATCCTTGAAGCTGAGGGCGGGGCGGAGGCCGCAGCCCGGCTCGCTTCTCCCCACCATCGAACTGGTGATCACCATCTTGGGTGACCACCGGCGAGGGGATGCAGCCGGGCTGCCTGATGAAAATCCTTGAAGCCGAACGATGGCTGAAAGGTACCAACTTCCGTGAAGTTGCGTTCCTCCGACGACGAGACGAAGGCAACGCGAGCGCTCCCCATCCGGGGGCTCGAAAGGTGGAAGGGCGCGATGCATGAGGAGAGTGCGAAGGCATGGTTGCCATCCAAGGGGGTCACCCTCCTTTTAAAGGCAACTCTCCCCACTTGCGTCCTCAGCCGACGCGGACTGAGTCTTCTCCAACACGCTCCAAGACCCTCCCCCTATGACACGGGGGCTGGGTCCCACATGTCGTGCAAGCTGGCCTAGGACAGAAGAAGCCAAACCGCCGCGCGCGGAGCGTGTAACCGCCCGGCGGTTACAAGCATTCCTCCGTCTTCGCCCAAACCAGCGGGTGAAAGGGCGGACCGCCATGCAGGCGGCATGCGACTGCACCAAGGGGGCGCACCCATTCGACTTCGACGCGTCCAGCATGGAGGCCCAGTCCCACACGTCATGTAACCGGCGCACCGGTTACTACGTGCGAGAAACTGCACCGCCACTCGCGCCAGTGCCACGCCTTCACGGCTGCGGAACCGGTGCCGCGACTCGAGGTGACCCTGCACGTGGCCCAATAGTGCCAACCGAGCACATCGGTCACGGGCCAGTCTGCCGCGGGAGAAGGCGCGGCGATCGATATGGCCAAAAGTGGGCCGGCAGTAATGGCGGTGGCAGGCAGGCGGAAGCAGCGGTCAAGTCGTCTGCAGGCTCACGTCCCCTCCTGGGACAACGAGAGAGCCCTCTCCCACGGCGTAAAGACGGCGCGCCCATGTTCCGTTCCTCGAACGGCTCGCGCACGCACAACGGCTACCCCGCCAACCACTCGTCCCGTCGCATTAACTCTGCGGCAGGGCAGGCGGCACCTTTGGCAGGCGAAGCGGGCGACGCTTCACCTCCGCCATAATGACCGCGTCAAAAAAGGTGTGCCACGTCGCTCAATTTCGTATCCTTTTCCACTTCCTCTTTCTCTCTCTTGCTACAGGGACCGGGAAAGGGGATACTCCGAAAGGGATCCTTCTCTGTGAAGGAAGCGGGCCCCGAGCCCCCCTACTGATCAGAGGTTCGAAGGCTGGCCCCTCGGAAGGTTTCAACAGCCGCCTCAGAGCACTCGGGCTCCGCACCCACTACTGGTCAGAGGTTCGAAGGCTGGCCACTCGGAAGGGTTCAACGACCGCCTTAGGCCACTCGGGCTCCGCGCCCCCTGAGAGCACCTAGAGGGGGGGGGTGAATAGGTGATCCTGTAAAAACTTCAAACTTAAGCCACAAACTTGTTAAGTGTTAGCACGAGTATTGCCAAGTGGCTAAGGTGAAGTCTCAACAAAACACAATACCACAAGAGATCAAGACAGAGGTGACACGGTGGTTTATCCCGTGGTTCGGCCAAGCCAATGCTTGCCTACTTCCACGTTGTGGCGTCCCAACGGACGAGGGTTGCAATCAACCCCTCTCAAGCGGTCCAAAGACCCACTTGAATACCACGTTGTTTTGTTGTTCCTTTCACTATCCCTTTTGCAAGGAATCTCCACAAATTGGAGTCTCTTGCCCTTACAAGTATGATCACAAAGAAAGCACAGAGTAAGGGAGGGAAGCAACACACACAAATCCACACCAAAAGCGCACACACACGGCCAAGACTCGAGCTCGAATGACTATCTCAGAGTTCACAATAGAACAGAGCTCGAATCGCTTAGAATCACAAACGAATGCGCAAAGAACTTGTGTGGATGATCAAGAATGCTCAAGAGTTGCTTGTGTATCTCCTCCATGCGCCTAGGGGCTCCTTTTATAGCCCCAAGGCAGCTAGGAGCCGTTGAGAGCAATTCTGGAAGGCCATCGTTGCCTTCTGTCGTCGGGGGCACCGGACAGTCCGGTGCACACCGGACACTGTCCGGTGCCCGATCTGTTTCCTTTTAGGGCGCTTTCGACCGTTGGAAGACTGCCGTAGATCTGCGAGCCGTTGGCGCACCGGACAGTCCGGTGCACACCGGACAGTCCGGTGCCGTCTTTCGACCGTTGGCTCGGCCACGTGTCCCGCGCGGATTGCGCGGCCGACCGTTGGCCCTGGCCGACCGTTGGCTCACCGGACAGTCCGGTGCACACCGGACAGTCCGGTGAATTTTAGCCGTACGCCGCCGGCCAAAAACCCGAGAGCGGCCAGTTCGATTCGAGTTGGCCTGGCGCACCGGACACTGTCCGGTGCACACCGGACAGTCCGGTGCTCCAGACCGAGCTGGGACTTGGCTGCACACAGCCAAGTCATTTCTCCTCTTCTCTCTTCCTGTTTCTAACACTTAGACAAATATGTTAGTCCACAAAACCAATGTACTAAGGCTTAGAAACATACCTTTATCTCATGATTTGCACCTTGTTCATCCATGTACACAAATTCATAATTAAACACATGTGTTGGCACTCAATCACCAAAATACTTAGAAATGGCCCAAGGGCACATTTCCCTTTCAATCTCCCCCTTTTTGGTGATTTATGCCAACACAACATAAAGCCACTAGAACAAGTGCAAACTCAATTCAAATAACATAAATTTAAGTGTTATTCAATTTTGGCATATATGGATCATCCTTTGCCACCACTTGGTTTGTTTTTGCAAATCAAACACAAATCTCTATCTCTAAGTTAAACACACATGTTTAAGCATAAAGAGAGTCATTCAAAAAGATATTGATCAAGGATTTCAAAAACTCCCCCTTTTTCCCATAATCAATGCTTCTCCCCACAAGAAGCCAACTTTTGACAAGAGAGACAACTTAAGAATTTTGACAAATCAAAAACTCTCTATTCTAATATTTTCAAAATCTCTCAAGTGGTAGCTGATCCATTTATTGCTTTGGCCTTTATTTTCTCCCCCTTTGGCATCAAACACCAAAACGGGATCAATTTTGGCCCTTGAACCCCATTGCCTCACCAAAATCTTCAATTAAGAGCAAATGGCAATAAGAGTTCATGAGATGGACTTGAAAGAAGTTACCCCTCATCGGAGTGCAGTGGAAGTCTTTCATGGTCCAAGTCCACCTTTTCCCTTTCAATTCTCCTTTGTGACTAACACAAGCAAACTCAAACATATGGTTAGTCTCAAAGGGTCAAGTTGTAACACATCTCCCCCTAGACATGTGCATCACTTTGCAACGGACTTGTGAGGTCCAGGGAGTGTTTGTACAACTTGAGCACCATAATAAGCAACAATATGCAGAAGGGAACATGATCAAAAGCATGAATACATGTATGCTATATTTCAATCCAAGTTCCGCGAATCTAAGACATTTAGCTCACTACGCAGCCTGCAAAAGGTCTTCTCATCTAAAGGCTTGGTGAAGATATCGGCTAGCTGGTTTTCGGTGCTAACATAAAACACTTCGATATCTCCCTTTTGCTGGTGGTCTCTCAAAAAGTGATGCCGGATGTCTATGTGCTTTGTGCGGCTGTGCTCAACAGGATTTTCCGCTATTCGGATAGCACTCTCATTATCACATAGGAGTGGGACTTTGCTCAGATTGTAGCCAAAGTCCCTGAGGGTTTGCCTCATCCATAGTAGTTGCGCGCAACACTGACCTGCGGCAACGTACTCGGCCTCAGCGGTGGATAGGGCAACGGATGTTTGTTTCTTAGAATTCCATGACACCAGGGACCTTCCTAAGAATTGGCACGTCCCTGATGTACTCTTCCTATCGACCTTACATCCAGCATAGTCGGAATCTGAGTACCCAATCAAGTCAAAGTTAGACCCCTTTGGATACCAGATTCCGAAGCAGGGCGTAGCGACTAAATATCTAAGAATTCGCTTCACCGCCACCAAGTGACACTCCTTAGGATCGGATTGAAATCTAGCACACATGCATACGCTAAGCATAATATCCGGTCTACTAGCACATAAATAAAGTAGAGATCCTATCATTGACCGGTATGCTTTTTGATCAACGGACTTACCTCCTTTGTTGAGGTCGGTGTGTCCGTCGGTTCCCATCGGAGTCTTTGCGGGCTTGGCGTCCTTCATCCCAAACCGCTTCAGCAGATCTTGCGTGTACTTTGTTTGGGAGATGAAGGTGCCGTCCTTGAGTTGCTTCACTTGGAACCCAAGGAAGTAGTTCAACTCGCCCATCATCGACATCTCGAATTTCTGCGTCATCACCCTGCTAAACTCTTCACAAGACTTTTGATTAGTAGAACCAAATATTATGTCATCGACATAAATTTGGCATACAAACAAATCACCATCACATGTCTTTGTAAAAAGAGTTGGATCGGCTTTCCCAACCTTGAAAGCATTAGCAAGTAAGAAATCTCTAAGGCATTCATACCATGCTCTTGGGGCTTGTTTAAGTCCATAGAGCGCCTTAGAGAGCTTACACACGTGGTCGGGGTACCGCTCATCCTCGAAGCCAGGGGGTTGCTCCACGTACACCTCCTCCTTTATTGGCCCGTTGAGGAACGCGCTCTTCACATCCATTTGGTACAACCTGAAAGAATGGTGAGCGGCATATGCTAGCAAGATACGAATGGACTCTAGCCTAGCCACAGGAGCAAAAGTCTCCTCAAAGTCCAAACCTGCGACTTGGGCATAACCTTTTGCCACAAGTCGAGCCTTGTTCCTCGTCACCACCCCGTGCTCGTCCTGTTTGTTGCGGAACACCCACTTGGTTCCCACAACATTTTGCTTGGGACGAGGCACCAGTGTCCAAACTTCGTTGCGCTTGAAGTTATTGAGTTCCTCCTGCATGGCCAACACCCAATCCGGATCTAGCAAGGCCTCCTCTACCCTGAAAGGCTCAATAGAGGAGACAAAAGAGTAATGCTCACAAAAATTAACTAATCGAGATCGAGTAGTTACTCCCTTGCTAATGTCACCCAAAATTTGGTCGACGGGATGATCCCTTTGAATCATCGCTCGAACTTGGGTTGGAGGTGCCGGTTGCGCTTCTTCCTCCATCACTTGATCGTCTTGTGCTCCTCCTTGATCACACGCCTCCTTTTGATGAACCTGTTCATCGTCTTGAGTTGGGGGATGCACCGTCGTTGAGGAAGAAGGTTGATTACGTTCATCCTGTTCCTGTGGCCGAACGTCTCCAATCGCCATGGTTCGTATAGCAGCCGACGGAACATCTTCTTCATCTACATCATCACAATCAACAACTTGCTCTCTTGGAGAGCCATTAGTCTCATCAAATACAACGTCGCTAGAGACTTCAACCAAACCCGATGATTTGTTGAAGACTCTATACGCCTTTGTATTTGAATCATAACCTAATAAAAACCCTTCTACAGCTTTGGGAGCAAACTTAGAATTTCTACCCTTCTTCACTAGAATGTAGCACTTGCTCCCAAAAACACGAAAGTACGATACATTGGGTTTGTTACCGGTTAGTAGCTCATATGACGTCTTCTTGAGGAGTCGATGAAGGTAGACCCTGTTGATGGCGTGGCAAGCCGTGTTCACGGCTTCCGACCAAAAGCACTCGGGGGTCTTGAACTCTCCAAGCATCGTCCTCGCCATATCGATTAGCGTCCTGTTCTTCCTCTCTACCACACCATTTTGCTGTGGTGTGTAGGGAGCGGAGAACTCGTGCTTGATCCCTTCCTCCTCAAGAAACTCCTCCACTTGAAGGTTCTTGAACTCGGACCCGTTGTCGCTCCTTATCTTCTTCACCTTGAGCTCAAACTCATTTTGAGCTCTCCTGAGGAAGCGCTTGAGGGTCCCTTGGGTTTCAGACTTATCCTGCAAAAAGAACACCCAAGTGAAGCGGGAAAAGTCATCAACAATAACTAAACCATACTTACTTCCTCCTATGCTTAGATAGGCGACGGGTCCGAAGAGGTCCATATGCAGCAGCTCCAGAGGTCTTGAAGTGGTCATCACATTCTTGCTGTGATGTGTTCCTCCAACTTGTTTACCTGCCTGACAAGCTGCACAAGGTCTATCTTTTTCGAAATAAACATTGGTTAGACCTATCACGTGTTCTCCCTTTAGAAGCTTGTGGAGGTTCTTCATCCCCACATGTGCTAAGCGGCGATGCCACAGCCAGCCCATGCAAGTCTTAGCCATTAAGCATGCATCTAGACCGGCCTCTTCTTTTGCAAAATCAACTAAATAAAGCTTGCCGTCTAGTACACCCTTAAAAGCTAGTGAACCATCACATCTTCTAAAGACAGACACATCTACATTTGTAAATAAACAATTATATCCCATTTGACATAATTGACTAACAGATAGCAAATTATATCCAAGACTCTCCACTAAGAATACATTTGAAATAGAATGCTCATTAGAAATTGCAATTTTACCTAACCCTTTTACCTTGCCTTGATTCCCATCACCGAATATAATTGAATCTTGGGAATCCTTATTCTTGACGTAGGAGGTGAACATCTTCTTCTCCCCCGTCATATGGTTTGTGCATCCGCTGTCGATAATCCAGCTTGAACCCCCGGATGCATAAACCTGCAAGGCAAATTTAGGCTTGGGTCTTAGGTACCCAACTCATGTTGGGTCCTGCAAGGTTAGCACAAATGTCTTTAGGGACCCAAATGCAAGATTTATCTCCCTTGCATCTAGCCCCTAATTTTCTAGCAACTACCTTCTTACCCTTTCTACAAATAGCAAAGGGAGCATTACAAGCATAATAAATGGTAGAAGGTTCATTCACTACTTTCCTAGGAGCATGAATAACATTCTTTCTAGGTACATGAGCAATATATCTCCTAGGCATATGTACAACATTTCTCCTACACATATCTCTACCATGATTATAAGAAGAACTAGAAGCAAACATTGCATGAGAATCATAAACATGTGAATCAAAATGATTATAAGCATTTCTAGCATGTCTCCTATCATAATACATAAAAGCATGGTTCTTTTTAGCACTATTAGCCATAGGGGCCTTCCCTTTCTCCTTGACGAAGACGGGAGCCTTATGGCTTGTTAAGTTCTTGGCTTCCCTCTTGAAGCCAAGCCCATCCTTAATTGAGGGGTGTCTACCAACCGTGTAGGCATCCCTTGCAAATTTTATTTTATCAACTTCATTCTTGCTAGTCTTAAGTTGGGCATTAAGACTAGCCACTTCATCATTTAATTTGGAAATTAGAACTAGGTGTTCACTACAAGCATTAACATCAAAATCCTTACACCTAGTACAAATTTCAACATGTTCAACACAAGAATTTGATTTACTAGCTACTTCTAGTTTAGCACTTAAATCAATATTAACACTTCTTAAGGTAGAAATGGTTTCATGACAGGAAGATATTTCACTAGAAAGCATTTCATTTCTTTTCACTTCTAAAGCATATGATTTTTGTGCCTCTACAAATTTATCATGTTCATCATACAATAAATCTTCTTGCTTTTCTAAAAGCCTATCCTTTTCATTCAATGCATTAATTAATTCATTGATTTTCTCTATCTTAGATCTATCTAAGCCCTTGAACAAGCAAGAATAATCTATGTCATCATCACTAGACTCACTATCACTAGATGAAGCATAAGTGGAGTCTTGAATACTCACCTTCTTCTCCCTTGCCATAAGGCAAGTGAGACGCTCGTTGGGGAAGAGAGCCGATTTGTTGAAGGCAGTGGCGGCGAGTCCTTCGTTGTCGGAGTCGGAGGAGGAGCAATCCGAGTCCCACTCCTTTCCTAGATGCGCCTCGCCTTTTGCCTTCTTGTATTGCTTCTTCTTCTCTCTTTTGTTCCCCTTTTCCTGGTCACTTTCATTATCGGGACAGTTAGCAATGAAATGACCAAGCTTACCGCATTTGAAGCAAGAGCGCTTCCCCTTGGCTTTGGTCTTGCTTGGTTGTCCCTTGTGACCTTTAAGCACCGTCTTGAATCTCTTAATGATGAGAGCCATCTCTTCATCATTAAGGCCCGCCGCCTCAACTTGCGCCACCTTGCTAGGTAGCGACTCCTTGCTCCTCGTTGCCTTTAGAGCAATGGGTTGAGGCTCGTGGAGTGGTCCGTTCAACGCGTCGTCGACGTATCTTGCCTCCTTGATCATCATCCGCCCGCTCACGAATTTTCCAAGCACTTCCTCGGGCGTCATCATCGTGTACCTGGGATTCTCACGAATATTGTTCACGAGATGAGGATCAAGTACGGTAAAGGACCTGAGCATTAGGCGGACGACGTCGTGGTCCGTCCATCGCGTGCTCCCGTAGCTTCTTATCTTGTTGATAAGGGTCTTGAGCCGGTTGTACGTTTGCGTTGGCTCCTCGCCCCTTATCATCGCGAACCGTCCAAGCTCGCCCTCCACCAACTCCATCTTGGTGAGTAAGGTGACGTCGTTCCCCTCATGAGAAATCTTGAGGGTGTCCCAGATTTGCTTGGCGTTATCCAAGCCGCTCACCTTATGGTATTCATCCCTGCACAAGGAAGCTAGAAGAACAGTAGTAGCTTGTGCATTTTTATGAATTTGTTCATTAATGAACATGGGACTATCCGAACTATCAAAGTGCATTCCACTCTCTACAATCTCCCATATACTAGGATGGAGAGAGAATAGGTGACTACGCATTTTGTGACTCCAAAATCCGTAGTCCTCTCCATCAAAGTGTGGGGGCTTGCCAAGTGGAATGGAGAGCAAATGAGAATGTGAACTTTGCGGAATACGAGAGTAATCAAAGGAAAAGTTCGAATTAACCGGTTTTCTCCTCTCGTAGTCGTTGTGGTCCTCATCCTTTTGGGAAGAAGTAGACTCGTCGCTGTCGTAGTAGATGATCTCCTTAATGCGCCTGGTCTTCTTCTTCTTCCCATCCTTTCGTCTTTGACCCGAGCCGGAGTCGGTAGGCTTGTCGTCCTTCGGCTCGTTGACGAAGGTCTCCTTCTCTTTGTCGTTGATCACTATACCCTTCCCCTTAGGATCCATCTATTCGGGCGGTTAGTCCCTTTGTGAATAGAACGGCTCTGATACCAATTGAGAGCACCTAGAGGGGGGGGGTGAATAGGTGATCCTGTAAAAACTTCAAACTTAAGCCACAAACTTGTTAAGTGTTAGCACGAGTATTGCCAAGTGGCTAAGGTGAAGTCTCAACAAAACACAATACCACAAGAGATCAAGACAGAGGTGACACGGTGGTTTATCCCGTGGTTCGGCCAAGCCAATGCTTGCCTACTTCCACGTTGTGGCGTCCCAACGGACGAGGGTTGCAATCAACCCCTCTCAAGCGGTCCAAAGACCCACTTGAATACCACGTTGTTTTGTTGTTCCTTTCACTATCCCTTTTGCAAGGAATCTCCACAAATTGGAGTCTCTTGCCCTTACAAGTATGATCACAAAGAAAGCACAGAGTAAGGGAGGGAAGCAACACACACAAATCCACACCAAAAGCGCACACACACGGCCAAGACTCGAGCTCGAATGACTATCTCAGAGTTCACAATAGAACAGAGCTCGAATCGCTTAGAATCACAAACGAATGCGCAAAGAACTTGTGTGGATGATCAAGAATGCTCAAGAGTTGCTTGTGTATCTCCTCCATGCGCCTAGGGGCTCCTTTTATAGCCCCAAGGCAGCTAGGAGCCGTTGAGAGCAATTCTGGAAGGCCATCGTTGCCTTCTGTCGTCGGGGGCACCGGACAGTCCGGTGCACACCGGACACTGTCCGGTGCCCGATCTGTTTCCTTTTAGGGCGCTTTCGACCGTTGGAAGACTGCCGTAGATCTGCGAGCCGTTGGCGCACCGGACAGTCCGGTGCACACCGGACAGTCCGGTGCCGTCTTTCGACCGTTGGCTCGGCCACGTGTCCCGCGCGGATTGCGCGGCCGACCGTTGGCCCTGGCCGACCGTTGGCTCACCGGACAGTCCGGTGCACACCGGACAGTCCGGTGAATTTTAGCCGTACGCCGCCGGCCAAAAACCCGAGAGCGGCCAGTTCGATTCGAGTTGGCCTGGCGCACCGGACACTGTCCGGTGCACACCGGACAGTCCGGTGCTCCAGACCGAGCTGGGACTTGGCTGCACACAGCCAAGTCATTTCTCCTCTTCTCTCTTCCTGTTTCTAACACTTAGACAAATATGTTAGTCCACAAAACCAATGTACTAAGGCTTAGAAACATACCTTTATCTCATGATTTGCACCTTGTTCATCCATGTACACAAATTCATAATTAAACACATGTGTTGGCACTCAATCACCAAAATACTTAGAAATGGCCCAAGGGCACATTTCCCTTTCACCCCCTACTGATCAGGGGTTCGTAGGCTGGCCCCCGAAGGGTTCGACAGCCGCCTCAGAGCACGCAGAGCGAGGGATGACCCTGGGTACATTCGATACATAACCAAGGCTCGGGCTACGCTCCCGAGGTACCCTAGGACATTTCCGAGACCAGCGGGAGCGATTTTGTAACGGAATCCCACCAGAGGGAGGCATCGAGCCCTCGGACCCCGTCAAAAGGGGACTGGGTCCGGCGAATCACCCGTAGGTACTTTTGGAGCGCGCCTCCGGGCCACTAGCCGACCCCTAATGAATGGGGCACAGGCGTCCATTCGGATTACCCGCTAGCAACTCACTGGAGACACCATGTTCGGCGCCCTCCGAGGGCAACATGGCGCTTCCCCCCTCCTCCTTGCGGAAAGGCGACGCAGGGGCGTATGAAAAAAGTCGAGTCTGTCCTTGACCATCCTCTCGCTCTGTGCGGAGGCTCGGGGGCTGCTCTCGCAAACTCGGCTTCGGCCAAACCGTTGACAGCGTCAACATACCAGCCCGAGAACTTGGGACTCGACTATGCACCCGGGCTACGGCCAGTTCGCATGAGGGAACAACCAAACCGGCCGAGCCATCACGAAAGGCACTAAGACCTCGAAGGAGTCAAAACACTCCTCCGAGGCCTCGGGGGCTACACCCAGCGGGTGCGCTCGCGCGCACCCACCGGAACGAAATGCAACCGAGAAAGGCCGGTCCCCTTGCAAAAAAGTGCAACAAAAGCCTCCAAGCAAGCGCCAACACTCCCTTTGAGGCTCAGGGGCTACTGTCGGGGACCATAATTAGGGGTACCCTCAAGACTCCTAATCTCAGCTGAGGGGCTACTGTCGGGGACCATAATTAGGGGTACCCTCAAGACTCCTAATCTCAGCTGGTAAACCCCATCAGCACAAAGCTGCAAAGGCCTGATGGGCGTGATTCAGGCCAAGGCTCTACTAGAGGGACACAATCCCGCCTCGTCTGAGCCCAACCTCGGGCAAAGGCAGACGACCCCGGAGGATTCACGTCTCGCCCGAGGGTCCCCTCAAGCAACGGGCACACCTTCGACTCGCCCGAGACTCAGTCTTCGCAGAGAAGCAACCTTGGCCAAATCGCCACACCAACCGACCATATCGCAGGAGCATTTAATGCAAAGATCGCCTGACATCTTATCCTAACGCTTGCTCCAGTCGACAGAGCCGAAGTGACCGCAGTCACTTCGCCGCTCCACTGACCAACCTGACAAGAAAACAGCGCCGCCTGCCCCGCTCCGACTGCCGTGCCACTCGCCAGAGTGAGGTTGACAGCGGCTAAGTCCAGCCTCGGGTGACATAGGAAGCTCCGCCTCGCCCGACCCTAGGGTTCGGCCCCGTCTCGGCCTCGGAAGAAGGACTTCGCCTCGCCCGACCCCAGGGCTCGGACTCAACCACGACTTAGAAGACGACGAACTCCGCCTCGCCCGACCCCAGGGCTCGGACTCGGCCTCGGCTCCGGAGGACGACGAACTCCGCCTCGCCCGACCCCAGGGCTCGAACTCGACCTCGACCTCGGAGGAATCGCCACCTCGCTCAAACTCGGGTCCGGACCGGCCACATCGCCAGGGGGGGTCATCATTACCCTGCCCCTAGCTAGCTCAGGCTACGGGGACAAGACCGGCGTCCCATCTAGCTCGCCCCAGCAAACAAGTAATGATGACACCCCGCACGCTCCATGACGACGGCAGCTCCCAGCCCCTTACGTCAGCCAGGAGACGTCAGCCCCGACAGCTGTACTTCCGCAGGGCTCCAGCGCTCCTCCGACGGCCACGACATCACATGAACAGGGTGCCAAAACCTCTCCGACTGCCACGATGGCGTGTACTTAGGGCTCTAGCTCCTCTCTGCTAGACACGTTAGCATACTGCTACACCCCCCATTGTACACCTGGACCCTCTCCTTACGCCTATAAAAGGAAGGTCCAGGGCTCTCGTATGAGAGAGTTTGGCCGCGCGGGAGAACGGGCCGACGCATAAGGCTCTCGCTCTCTCTCTCTCTCTCTCCCACGCGAACGCTTGTAACCCCCTACTGCAAGCGCATCCAGCCGCCCTGGGTGCAGGACAACACGAAGGTCGCGGTTTCCCCTCACTGTTCTCCCCCCTTTGTGTCCCGTCTCGCGCCGACCCATCTGGGCTGGGACATGCAGCGACAATTTACTCGTCGGTCCAGGGACCCCCCGGGGTCGAAACACCGACACCAGTTTTCATCAGTCATAGGAAAATATATTTTGGTATCTAGCCCGAATTTTTTATATTTTGGCCCTTCCTCAGAAAAAATTCACGTTTGGACCCTATAAAATTTTAATGTCATTTTTGGACCCTTTGCTCGGCGCCATAGCCAATGACGCCGAGGTAACACAACTCGGCGCCATAGGCTATGGCGTCGAGGTACGTGCTGCGCTGGCACAAACGGACGTCGTGACACCAGGCTCGGCGCCATAGATCTTGGCGCCGAGCTCTGTTATATTTAGAAAACTTGTCTAGCTCAGTCGGTAGAGCATAAGACTTTTAACCTTGTGGTTGTGGGTTCAAGCCCCACGGTGGCCGTGTTTTAATACTTTTTTTGTCTTTGTCACTGATTTTTTTGTTGTCCATATTTTTCGTTTATATCGCTGATTTGTCCGTCTAGATTTATTTCTTATCCAGATTTTTGTTTTTGTGACTGATTTGTTTATTCGTCCAGATTTTTTTGTTTATCCAACGAGCATAGCGGTTGTGTGCCACAGTGACCGCAAGCCGTCAACTTTCCCCCTTATTTGCTCAGCTAACTACAATAAAAATCAAATGAGAACACTCTTACTTCAATCATGACCACATAAAAATATTATATTTTTATTGAGTTCTTTTGAACATAAATTCTAAAAACATAATAACATATTTCCAGTAAAAAGAAGCACACATATTCATCTTTTTTTCCTCTACACTAAATAAAAGTATACTCCATTATATACTTATCTCATGGATGATATATTTTAGAATTTACTGCATAAATTACTCCAGTAGGTGATGCCTATTCCATTCCCTCCATTTACCATGATGTTTTTCAAATAAATTTAAGTTTTTCAAGTGGACAAAATACTTTGTAAGCTTGTGTCTGTGTGTAGAGGTACAATCTCTCACCTTTATATTTAATTTACATACTACTAACTAAATAGTATATTTAATCCGCGGATTTAATTAACCTTTCCATTCAGCGACATAAACGAAAAATCTAGACAACAAAAAAACAAATCAGTGACAAAGACAAAAAATATTAAAAAAATGCCCATCATGGGGCTCGAAACCCACAACCACAAGGTTAAGTGCCTTGTGCTCTACCAACTGAGCTAGATAGGTTTTATATACATAACTGAGCTCGGCGCCGAGATCTATGGTGCCGAGCTCGATGCCACGTCGACGCCACGACGTCCGTTTGTGCCAGCGCAACACGTACCTCGGCGCCATAGCCTATGGCGCCGAGCAAAGGGTCCAAAAATGATATTAAAATTTTCTAGGGTCCAAACGTGAATTTTTTTTCGAGGAAGGGCTAAAATGTAAAAAATTCGGTATCTAGCAAACTTGTGTTGTATAAATTCTTTCATGTGATTTCTGCGAGTTTTGGTATAGACTGACATAGCATTGTTTCGATAGGTAAACAACTTAAATTTACATTTATACTCACAACAATTGATGATGTTTAATCACAGATTTTACCGTCACTATTGCACGTTCCTAATCACTTATTATATTTGCTCGGAGCATGTCTGTCTGGCACTCACAATCGTTTTAGGGCTCGGACCAACCATTACATGCCACCGCTTCTGGTCTCCCTTTGTCATTCACAAAAACATCAGTCACGAGCATTCTGAAGCTAGCGTTCGAGACGCACAACAGACGAACGAATGTTTGTTTTAGAAAAAAGTTAGGACCTTTTTTTTCGTGGCTAACTATGTCACACTTTACCTAAGGTTAGTTATCCGAATTGAAAACCTAATCTTAGTCAGAAAAGTTTGACAAAGTGTGGCAAGTTAGGCAGCGGTTCAAACATGCCTTTAGTCTATCATCTTCACACTTCTTAATTTTTTGTCTGATTTGTGGAACGAAATGAGTTGATCCATCATCACTCCATTCCTCGTAGTTAGTACTAACATGAGGAATAGAGTCACCCCACTAAATTTATGGGCGTGTTTGGTTTGAGGAATAAGCTAGTCCATCATCTTCTCACTCCTCACTATTTTTATTTGGTTTGTGGAATGGAATGAGTTGATTTATCACCACCTCATTCATCATAGTTAGTTAGTACTAATATGAGAAATAGGGTTATCCCACCAAATTTGATAAATGAACCCAAAATGCACCACCTCAATTTGGATGAAGTGATTCCTCAAACAAAACACCCCCTTAAGGAATGAACTCATGCGAAATATTAGTGTCAGCAACAATTTACATATTTTCGTGATTGATTTAAATTATGGTTATTATAATTGCTTTGTATATAATTTTTTAGATAAGAAATTAAAAAAGAATTATACCTTTATGTTCTTGTAACAAAAATAAGAGATTTTTATTTATAATGTTATCTATACACAAAAACATAAATATATCGGCTACCCTCATAGTCTAGTTATGTGTTAGGTCCCGATTACAGTATAAAATGTATATTAGGAACTCAATTAAAATAGAAATGGTTTTGTTAGTTTCATAATTATGTGATAAGCATCTTAATTAGTGTTTCCAACATTTTACGTATTTTCATAATTTAATTTGAATTACGATTGTTACACAAAAAATATTAAAACAACTTTTTCAATAGATATCTTGTTTTCATAATTTAATCATGTTTATTATAGTTGTTTCAGTATAGCCTTCTTAAATAGAAATTTAAAAGAAAATGTAAACCATATGTTTTTCAATAACATTAAAAGATTAGAATATATATCTTTTTCCATAAAAGTTAATTTAGATTATTCTCAAGTATTTCGTATTTAAATGTGTATGCCAGATAGAAATTTCTAATAATATTGATATAGCTTAATTCAGCATCCACATAACTAAAATGATAGGCATAGTTTCCCTTTTTAATGAATTAGATTATTTGTTTCTAACTAGAACTAAAGATAACTAATAGATTAATTATCTTTTCTCGTAATTTATTAATCAAACCTATAGTCAATTTGTTCTTAACTAGATTTATGGCATGATTAATGATTTCATAAAATTTAGTCCATATTATATACGAATCACTTAGCTTTTCCTAAAGGATAAAATAAAGTAATAAGAGTTTAAGTTCTTTTATAACTTAAAATGTTACTTTATAAATACACTTCAAATATAATAATATAGTCTATGTGTTTTCTAATGAAATTAAAAGATAGTTATTTGTTCATTATCTTTTGCATGAAAATCCACTTAAGGGCCTATAACCTAGTTTTCCATAAAATTGGTGTTTAATAATAATGATTTTTTCACATAAAACCTATTTAGACTTATATCTTAGTTTATCATAAGTGAATGTTTAACAATGATTTATAATATTGTCGGAGACCATAATTAGGGGTACCCTCAAGGCTCCTAATTCTCAGCTGGTAACCCCCATCGGCATAAAGCTGCAAAGGCCTGATGGGTGCGATCAAGTCAGGGATCAGTCCATTCAAGGGACTCGATCGCGCCTCGCCCGAGCCTAGCCTCGGACAAGGGCAGCCGACCCCGGAGGATCTCCACCTCGCCCGAGGCCCCCCTCCAACGGCGAACACGTTCCCGGCTCGCCCGAGGCCCTGTCTTCACCGAGAAGCAACCCTGACCAAATCGCAGGAGCATTTAATGCAAAGGTGGCCTGACACCTTTATCCTGACGCGCTCCCCTCAGCTGACAGAGCCGAAGTGACCACCGTCACTTCGCCGCTCCACTGGCCGGTCTGACAGAAAGACAGTGCCGCCTGCGCCGCTCCGACTGCGGTGCCACTTGACAGAGTGAGGCTGACAGGCAGTCAGGCCCGGCCGCACGCACCATAGGAAACTCCGCTCCGCCCGACCCAGGGCTCGGACTCGGGCTAAGCCCCGGAAGACGGCGAACTCCGCACCGCCCGACCCAGGGCTCGGACTCGGGCTAAGCCCTGGAAGACGGCGAACTCCGCTCCGCCCGACCCAGGGCTCGGACTCGGGCAAAGCCCCGGAAGACGGCGAACTTCGCTCCTCCCGACCCAGGGCTCGGACTCGGGCTAAGCCCCGGAAGACGGCGAACTCCGCTCCGCCCGACCCAGGGCTCGGACTCGGGCTAAACCCCGGAAGACGGCGAACTCCGCTCCGCCCGACCCAGGGCTCGGACTTGGGCTCAGCCCCAGAAGAAGACGAACTCCGCTTCGCCCGACTCTAGAACTCAAATTCTGCCCTGGCCTTAGCCAATGGCCTCCGCCTCGCCTGACCTAGGGGCTCGGACTCGACCTCGACCTCGGAGGAGCCTCCACATCGCCCAACCTAGGGCGCGGACTAGCCACGTCAACAGGAGGCGCCATCATTACCCTACTCCAAGCTGACTCAGGCTACGGGGAACAAGACCGGTGTCCCATCTGGCTCGCTCCGCCAGATAGGCGATGATGGTGCCCCGCACGCTCCCTGACGATGGCGGCTCTCGGCCCCCTTACGGAAGCAAGAGGACGTCAGCAAGGACTCGACGGCCCCGACAGCTGTCCCTCCACCAGGCTCCAGCGCTCCTCCGACGGCCACGACATCACACAAACCGGGCGCCAAGATCTCTCCGGCCGCCACGATGGCGTGTACTTAGGGTGCTAGCTCTCCTCCGCTAGACACGTAGCACTCTGCTACACCCCCCATTGTACACCTGGATCCTCTCCTTGCGCCTATAAAAGGAAGGACCAGGGCCCTCTTAGAGAAGGTTGGCCGCGCGGGGACGAGGACGAGACGGGCGCTCGCGTGAGGCCACTCGCTCCTTCCCCCGTGTGGACGCTTGTAACCCCCTACTGCAAGCGCACCTGACCTGGGCACGGGACGAACACGAAGGCCGCGGGATTTCCACCTCTCTCACGCCCATCTCCGGCCACCTCGCTTTCCCCCCTTTGTGCTCGGCCTCGCGTTGACCCATCTGGGCTGGGGCACACAGCGACACTTCACTCGTCGATCCAGGGACCCCCCGGTCTCGAAACGCCGACAGTTGGCGCGCCAGGTAGGGGCCTGCTGCGTGTTGACGAACAGCTTCCCGTCAAGCTCTAGATGGGTAGTCTCCAGCAACCTCTCCGGCCCGGGACGGTGCTCCGTTTCGGGAGCCTTGAGTTCATGTCCCTCGACGGCAGCTACGACATGATACTCTTTCCACCGCCGGGCGACAGTGACGATGGCGGCCGACAGTCCGCCCGCCGGCGGCGGGATCGACGACGTCTTCCCCACGTGGTGGAAGAACAACCTTCGAGCTCGCCCCATCTTCTTCCCCGTCGACGGAGGAGGAGGAGGCGGGGCGACCAAGGCCAAGCAGGAGGCGGCGCCTCGTCAGCCGTCGAGCGAGTCGACAACGCCAGCACTCCGACGGGGGGCACGCTGGGCATCGACCTCGCACATGAGACGAAGACGAGCGCTGTCCCCCCGCGACACGTCAATCCCGAGCAAACGGACGATGCCAGCACGCTCGCGAAAGGCTTGCTGGGTGTCACCCTCGTACCTGAGACGACGGTGCAGTCAGCCCCCGACGTGACCTCATCACCGCCCGTCGACCAAGAGGTACCGACCGATTCCCATCCCACGCCTTTCGAATTTAGCCTCGACCCGCCTAGCGGCACCGCTTTGGCGGACGCTCTCGTAGAGGCGAAACCGAACCCTCTGGGGTTTCGTATGCGGTCACCTTGGGACCGGCTGACGGACGTCTCGACCTACGGGCCCTCTGGGTCCGAGGAAGACGACGAGCCCAACTTCTGTTGGGATTTCTCTGGACTTGGCAACCCTGGTGCCATGCGGGACCTCATGACCGCATGCGACTACTGCCTTTCCGACTGTTCCGACGGTAGCCGTAGCCTCGGTGACGAGGACTGCGGCCCGAGCCGCGAATGTTTCCACGTCGATCTAGGGGGTCCCCCCGAAGGCAACCATCTCGGCACGCCGGAGGACGGTGATCTCCCTAGGCCGGTGCCTCGCGTTGACATCCCGCGGGGGCTAGCTGTGGTCCCCGTTCCGGCGGGGGGTCACGACCCACAACTCGAGCAAATCCGCGGGGTGCAGGCCAGGCTCGACGAGGGAGCAGGAGCGCTTGAGCCAATCCGCCGGGACGTCGGGCAGGCATGGGCGGGCCAACCTCCGGCCGGAGAAATGCGTCATCTACCCCAGGGCTTCCAGCACCGCATCGCCGACGATGTCAGGGTCAGGCCGCCACCCGCATCCAGTGGGGTCGGCCAGAACCTGGCTGCAGCAGCAATGCTCCTCCGCGCGATGCCGGAGCCATCAACCACCGAGGGGCGGCGAATCCAGGGAGAGCTCAAGGATCTCCTAGAAGGCGCCGCGGTCCGGCGGGCCGAGAGCTCCGCCTCCCAAAGGCAGGGGTACCCCTCGGAACATCATGCCGCGACTTCCCGATTCATGCGGGAAGCCTCGGTCTGCACCGGGCACACGCGCAACACATCGCCTGCGGCCCCGGGTCGCCTCGGCAACGAGCACCATCACCGCAATCGTCGGGCCCACCTCGACGAGAGGGTGCGCCGAGGCTACCACCCCAGGCGTGGGGGACGCTACGACAGCGGGGAGGATTGGAGCCCCTCGCCCGAATCACCCGGTCCGCAGGCCTTCAGCCGGGCCATACGACGGGCGCCGTTCCCGACCCGGTTCCGACCCCCGACTACTATCACAAAGTACTCAGGGGAGACGAGACCGGAACTGTGGCTCGCAGACTACCGTCTGGCCTGCCAACTGGGTGGAACGGACGATGACAACCTCATCATCCGCAACCTCCCCCTGTTCCTCTCCGACACCGCTCGCGCCTGGTTGGAGCACCTGCCTCCGGGGCAGATCTCCAACTGGGACGACCTAGTCCAAGCTTTCACTGGCAATTTCCAGGGCACGTACGTGCGCCCCGGGAATTCCTGGGACCTCCGAAGCTGCCGACAGCAGCCGGGAGAGTCTCTCTGGGACTACATCCGGCGATTCTCGAAGCAGCGCACCGAGCTGCCCAACATCACCGACTCGGATGTCATCGGCGCGTTCCTCGCCGGCACCACCTGCCGCGACCTGGTGAGCAAGCGGGGTCGCAAGACCCCCACCAGGGCGAGCGAGCTGATGGACATCGCCACCAAGTTCGCCTTTGGCCAGGAGGCGGTTGAGGCTATCTTCCGGAAGGACAAGCAGCCCCAGGGCCGCCCATCGGAAGATGCCCCCGAGGCGTCAGCTCAGCGTGGCGCCAAGAAGAAGGGCAAGGAGAAGTCGCAAGCGAAACGCGACACCGCCGACGCGGACCTTGTCGCCGCCGCCGAGCACAAGAACCCTCGGAAACCCCCCGGAGGTCCCAACCTCTTCGACAAGATGCTCAAGGAGCCGTGCCCCTATCACCAGGGGCCCGTCAAGCACACCCTTGACGAGTGCGTCATGCTTCGGCGCCACTTCCACAGGGCCGGGCCACCCGCGGAGGGTGGCAGGGCCCGCGACGACGACAAGAACGAAGATCACCAGGCAGGAGAGTTCCCCGAGGTCCGCGACTGCTTCATGATCTACGGTGGGCAAGCGGCGAACGCCTCGGCTCGGCACCGCAAGCAAGAGCGTCGGGAGGTCTGTTCGGTGAAGGTGGCGGCGCCAGTCTACCTAGACTGGTCCGACAAGCCCATCACCTTCGACCAGGCCGACCACCCCGACCATGTGTCGAGCCCGGGGAAATACCCGCTCGTCGTCGACCCTGTCATCGGCGACGCCAGGCTCACCAAGGTCCTCATGGACGGATGCAGCAGCCTCAACATCATCTATGCCGAGACCCTCAGGCTTCTGCGTATCGATCTGTCCTCGGTCCGGGCAGGCGCTGCGCCTTTCCATGGGATCATCCCTGGGAAGCGCGTCCAGCCCCTCGGACAACTCGATCTTCCCGTCTGCTTCGGAACACCCTCCAACTTCCGAAGGGAGACCCTGACGTTCGAGGTGGTCGGGTTCCGAGGAACCTACCACGCGGTATTGGGAAGGCCCTGCTACGCGAAGTTCATGGCCGTCCCCAACTACACCTACCTCAAGCTCAAGATGTCGGGCCCCAACGGGGTCATCACCGTCGGCCCCACGTACAAACACGCGTTCGAATGCGACGTGGAGTGCGTGGAGTACGCCGAGGCCCTCGCCGAGTTCGAGGCCCTCATCGCCGACCTGGAGAACCTCTCTAAGGAGGTGCCAGACGTGAACCGTCATGCCGGCAACTTTGAGCCAGCGGAGATGGTTAAGTCCGTCCCCCTCGACCCCAGCAGCGACGCCTCCAAGCAAGTCCGGATCGGTTCCGGGCTCGATCCCAAATAGGAAGCAGTGCTCGTCGACTTTCTCCGCACGAACGCCGACGTCTTCGCGTGGAGTCCCTCGGACATGCCCGGCATACCGAGGGATGTCGCCGAGCACTCGCTGGACATCCGAGCTGGAGCCCGACCCGTCAAGCAGCCTCTGCGCCGATTCGACGAGGAGAAGCGCAGAGCCATAGGCGAGGAGATCCACAAGCTAATGGCGGCAGGGTTCATCAAAGAGGTATTCCATCCTGAATGGCTTGCCAACCCTGTGCTTGTGAGAAAGAAAGGGGGGAAATGGCGGATGTGTGTAGACTACACTGGTCTGAACAAAGCATGTCCGAAGGTTCCCTACCCTCTGCCTCGCATCGATCAGATCATGGATTCCACTGCTGGGTGCGAAACCCTGTCTTTCCTCGATGCCTACTCAGGGTATCACCAAATCAGGATGAAAGAGTCCGACCAGCTCGCGACTTCTTTCATCACACCCTTCGGCATGTACTGCTATGTCACCATGTCGTTCGGCTTGAGGAATGCGGGCGCGACGTACTAGCGGTGCATGAACCATGTGTTCGGCGAACACATTGGCCGCACGGTCGAGGCCTACGTCGATGACATCGTAGTCAAGACGAGGAAAGCCTCCGACCTCCTTTCCGACCTTGAAGTGACATTCCGATGTCTCAAGGCGAAAGGCGTCAAGCTCAATCCCGAAAAGTGTGTCTTCGGGGTGCCCCGAGGCATGCTCTTGGGGTTCATCGTCTCCGAGCGAGGCATCGAGGCCAACCCGGAGAAGATCGCAGCCATCACCAGCATGGGGCCCATCGAGGACTTGAAAGGCATATAGAGGGTCATGGGATGTCTCGCGGCTTTGAGCCGCTTCATCTCACGCCTCGGCGAAAGAGGTCTACCCCTGTACCGCCTCTTAAGGAAGGCCGAGCGCTTCACTTGGACCCCTGAGGCCGAGGAAGCCCTCGGGAACCTGAAGGCGCTCCTCACGAAGGCGCCTATCCTGGTGCCCCCAGCTGCCGGAGAAGCCCTCTTGGTCTACGTCACCGCGACCACTCAGGTGGTTAGCACCGCGATTGTGGTCGAGAGGCAAGAAGAGGGGCATGCATTGCCCGTTCAAAGGCCAGTCTACTTCGTCAGCGAGGTACTGTCCGAAACCAAGATCCGCTACCCACAAATTCAGAAGCTGCTGTACGCGGTAATCCTGACACGGCGGAAGTTGCGACACTACTTCGAGTCTCATCTAGTAACTGTGGTGTCATCCTTCCCCCTGGGGGAGATCATCCATTGTCGAGAGGCCTCGGGTAGGATTGCAAAGTGGGGGGTGGAAATCATGGGCGAAACGATCTCGTTCGCCCCTCGGAAGGCCATCAAATCCCAGGTCTTGGCGGACTTCGTGGCTGAATGGGTCGACACCCAGCTACCAACAGCTCTGATCCAACCGGAGCTCTGGACCATGTTCTTCGATGGGACGCTGATGAAGACAGGAGCCGGCGCGGGCCTACTCTTCATCTCGCCCCTCGGGAAGCACCTACGCTACGCGCTACGCCTCCACTTCCCGGCGTCCAACAATGAAGCTGAGTACGAGGCCCTGGTCAACGGGTTGCGGATTGCTGTCGAGCTAGGGGTCCTACGCCTCGACGCTCGTGGTGACTCGCAGCTCGTCATCGACCAAGTCATGAAGAACTCCCACTGCCGCGACCCAAAGATGGAGGCCTACTGCGATGAGGTTCGGCGCCTGGAAGACAAGTTCTACGGGCTCGAGCTCAACCACATCGCTCGGCGCTACAACGAGACTGCGGACGAGCTGGCTAAAATAGCCTCGGGGCGAACAACGGTTCCCCCGGACGTCTTCTCCCGAAACCTGCATCAACCCTCCGTCAAGATCGACGACGCGCCCGAGCCTGAGGCGCCCTCGGCCTAGCCCGAGGTACCCTCGACACAGTCCGAGGCACCCTCGGCTCAGACCAAGGCACCCTCGGCACGGCCCGAGGCACCCTCGGTTCGGCCCGAGGTACCCTCGGCCCCCGAGGGCGAGACGCTGCACGTCGAGGGGGAGAGAAGCGGGGTCACGCCTGATCAAAACTGGCAGACCCCGTACCTGCAATATCTCCACCGAGGTGAGCTACCCCTTGACCGAGCCAAAGCTCAGCGGTTGGCGCGGCGCGCCAAGTCGTTCGTCTTGCTAGGAGAAGGGAAGGATCTCTACCACCGCAGCCCTTCAGGCATCCTCCAGCGATGCATCTCCACCACCGAAGGTCAGGAACTCCTCCAAGAAATACACTCGGGGGCTTGCGGCCACCACGCAGCACCTCGAGCCCTTGTCGGAAATGCTTTCCGACAAGGTTTCTACTGGCCAACGGCGGTGGCCGACGCCACTAGAATTGTCCGCGCCTGCGAAGGGTGTCAGTTCTACGCAAGGCAGACCCACCTGCCCGCTCAGGCTCTGCAGACAATACCCATCACATGGCCTTTTGCTGTGTGGGGTCTAGACCTCATCGGCCCCTTGCAGAAGGCACCCGGGGGCTACACGCACCTGTTGGTCGCCATCGACAAATTTTCCAAGTGGATCGAGGTCCGACCCCTGAACAGCATCAGGTCCGAGCAGGCGGTGGCGTTCTTCACCAACATCGTCCATCGTTTCCGGGTTCTAAACTCCATCATCACCAACAACGGCACCCAGTTCACCGGCAGAAAGTTCCTGGACTTCTGCGAGGATCACCACATCCAGGTGGACTGGGCCGTCGTGGCTCATCCCATGACGAATGGGCAAGTAGAGCGTGCCAACGGCATGATTCTACAAGGACTCAAGCCTCAGATCTACAACGACCTCAACAAGTTCGGCAAGCGATGGATGAAGGAACTCCCCTCGGTGGTCTGGAGCCTGAGAATGACACCGAGCCGAGCCACGGGCTTCACGCCGTTCTTCCTAGTCTATGGGGCCGAGGCCATCTTGCCCACAGACCTGGAGTATGGTTCCCCGAGGACGAGGGCCTATGACGACCAAAGCAACCAAGCTAGTCGAGAAGACTCGCTGGACCAGCTGGAAGAGGCTCGGGACAAGGCCTTACTACACTCGGCGCGGTACCAGCAATCCATGCGACGCTACCACGCCCGAGGGGTCCGGTCCCGAGACCTCCAGGTGGGCGACCTGGTGCTTCGGCTGCGACAAGACGCCCGAGGTCGACACAAGCTCACGCCCCCCTGGGAGGGGCCGTTTGTCATCGCCAAAGTTCTAAAACCCGGAACATACAAGCTGGCCAACAGTCAAGGCGAGGTCTACAGCAACGCATGGAACATCCAACAGCTACGTCGCTTCTACCCTTAAGATGTTTTCAAGTTGTTCATATACCTCGCTCTCACGCAAAGTTTAGTCGTCAAGGAAGGGTCAGCCTTGCCTCGGCAAAGCCCGACCCTCCCTTGGGGGCTAAAAGGGGGGAACCCCCTCTGCGTCGAAATTTTCCTCGAAAAAAGATCTTTTCCGCCGGAATATCTTTCGTGCTTTTCGACTACTTCGAAAGTGGATCCTGAAAACGACGGAGTACACGTAAGCAGCCAAGGCTGACCGAGCCGAGGGACTCCTACGCCTCCGGGATACGGATACCTCACTCATCACCTTCTGCCATAAGTAACTCACGTTTAGATAAGTGATTCCGCGGACCGGACAAGTCTTCACGTTCGGAAGCTCTTCTGCCGGAGCGATTCTTCGAGCCTTCTCGACTGCGTCGGTGACAGAACCCCATGGACGGGCAAGAGTGCGCGTAAGCGGCAAGGCCGACTGAGCCGAGGGACTCCTACACCTCCGGGATACGGATACCTCACTCATCACCTTCTGTGAGAAGCAACTCTCGCTCGCACAAACAGTTCTGTTACCGACAAAAAGGTCTAGATACTCGAAACAAGAGGAAAGGAGACGCGGCTTTACAATACGGAGAGGGTGTGTTTCGGCCTCGGCGGCCACAGAAAACACACGCTACAAGATAATCCGATCATGCAGGCTCGGATCTTGACGGCTAAAGGGAGCAGCAGCACCCTCGGCGTCGACAACACCTTCGGCGAGGTCCAACCTAGCCTCGGACGGCGACGCGGTCCAAGGGTCTCCGCTCTGAAGGACAACGTCATCACCAAGCCCGGGCAATCGCCGCCAGGGTCTTCTCCAAGAATTCGGCCCGAGCAGGCAGCTCGGCCGGTCACCCCGGGGCCTTGGCTAGCTGTCCCCCAAGGACATCAGCCCGGCCCGAGGCCTCGGCAGGTCAATTCCGGTGTCGGTCCCGCTAACGGACGACCCGGCCGGGCTCCGGCCGACCTGGTCTTCTTTTCGAGCCAACTCCGCCTCTGTTCACGCTGGCACCGCTACCCCTGGCCTCGGCTCATCGAAGAGCAGCCGAGGGTTTCCTCTAACCAAGCAAGGGAAGCCTCGGACAACAAGGCTGACCGAGCCAAGGGAATCCTACGCCTCCGGGATACGGATACCTCACTCGTCACCTTTACACGGGGCGACTCACGCTTGGTGAAGCGGTTCAGACAACCAACAGGCGAGTCTTAATGCTCGAAAATGGGGAAAACACGGCTCCGTGCCAAATTTACATACATGTTCAGGCCTCGGCAGCCACGATGAACAAAACACCGGCACTCAAGGTGCCATTACAAACGGAACTCTAGTTCCGTCCCCACAGCAGCAGCCATGGTCCCAGAACGGGCGCGGCCACCGGAAGGCTTTCGTTCGCGTCCCCACTCAAGGGACGCGAAACAGACATCAAAGCCAAAGAACCGGGGGCCGGCCCGTGGGCGGCGCTGACGGCCTCGACGAGAGGGGAGCTTCCTCCGGCTGCCACCATAGCAGCACGGACGGCGGCGTCCGCCTCTCCGCCAACACCGACGGTCTGCGAGGCGCATCGCAGGTCCTCACTCCCGTCCCCGCCGCAAAAGCGAGGAAGAGGGCGGAATGTTGCATCCTAGCTGGGCAGCAACAGTTCGCCTTCCCCGGCATGGCTGGAGGACGCCTCCTCCGTAGAACTGGAGGATGGTTTCCACCACCAGAAGCTGGAAGAGGAGGTGGCCAGCCGACCCGCGCAGGAGGTAGAGCCCCGGCTCGCCTCGCTCTCCGCCCCTGCAAGGATGATGAACATCCTTGAAGCTGAGGGCAGAGCCAAGATCGCAGCCTAGCTTGCTCCTCCCCACCCAGAGGCTGGTGGTCACCGTCTTGGGTGACCACCGGTGAGGGGATGCAGCCAGGCTGCCTGATGAAAATCCTTGAAGCCGAACGACGGCTGAAAGGTACCAACTCCCGTAGAGTTGCGTTCCTCCAACGACGAAACGGAAAGACGGTGGATATCCCCCATCCGGGGGCTTGGAAGGTGGAAAGACACAATGCATAAGGGAGCGCGAAGACACGGTCGCCTTCCAAGAGGGCCACCCTCCTTTAAAAGGCGACTCTCCCCACTTGCGTCCCCAGCCGTCGTGGGCTGAGTCTTCTCCAACACGCTCCAAGGTCCTCCCCCTACAGCGCGGGGGCTAGGTCCCACACGTCATGCAAGCCGGCCCAGAGCAGAAGAAGCCAAACCGCCGCGCGTGGTGCGGGCAACCGCCCAGCGGTTACAAGCGGCTCTCCACTTTTGCCCAGACCAGCGGGCGAGAGGGCGGGCAGCCATGCAGGCGGCATGCAACCGTGCCAAGTGGGCGCGCTTCTCCGACTCCCAACACGCCCAGCATGGAGGTCCAGGCCCACGCGTCATGCAATCGGCGCGCCGGTTGCTACGTGTAAACAACTGCATCGCCACTCACGCCACTACCACGCCTCCTCGACTGCGGAGTCAATACCGCGACTCGAGGCAGCCCTGCAGTACCAACCAAGCGCGATGGTCAAACGCGGTCAAAAATGGGCCGGCAGTTATGGCGGTGGCAGGCGGGCAGGAGCAGCGGTCACGTCGTCAGCCAAGCTTACGTCCCATCCAGGGGCAGCGAGAGAACCCTCTCTCACAGCGTGAAGACAACGCGCCCGTGTTCCGTTCCTCGAACGGCTCGCGCACGCGCAACGGCTGCCCTGCGAACCACTCGCCCCGTCGCATTAATTTCGCGGCAAGACAGGTGGCGCCTCTGACAGGAGAAGCGAGCGACGCTTCGCCTTCGCCATAATGACCGCGTCAAAAAAGGTACGCCGCGTCGTTCGATTTCGTATCCTTTTCCTTTTTTCCTCTTTCTCTCTCTTGCAACAGGGACCGGGAAAGGGGGATACCCCGAAAAGGATCCTTCCCTGTGAAGGAACCAGGCTCCGAGCCTCCCTACTGATCAGAGGTTCGAAGGCTGGCCCCTCGGAAGGGTTCAACAGCCGCCTCAGAGAATGTGGGCTCCACACCCACTACTGGTCAGAGGTTCGAAGGCCGGCCCCTCGGAAGGGTTCAACGGCTGCCTCAGGCTACTCGGGCTCCGCGCCCACTACTGATCAGGGGTTCGAAGGCTGGCCCCCGAAGGGTTCACAGCCGCCTCAGATACAGAGCGAGGGATGACCATGGGTACGTTCGATACATAACCAAGGCTCGGGCTGCGCTCCCGAGGTACCCTAGGACATTTCCGAGACCAGCGGGAACGATCTTGTAACGGAATCCCATCAGAGGGAGGCATCGAGCCCTCGGACCCCGTCGCTAGGGGACCAGGTCCGGCAGATCACCCGCAGGTACTTTTGGGCGTGCCTCTGGGCCCCTAGCCGACCCCTAACGAATGGGGCACGGACGTCCGCTCGGATCACCCGCCTGCAGCTCACCGGAGACACCATGTTCGGCGCCCACCGAAGGCAACATGGCGCTCTCCCCCCCTCCTCCTTGTGGAAAGGCGACGCAGGGGCGTATGTAAAAAAGACGAGTCTGTCCCTGATCGCCCTCTCGCCCTGTGCAGAGGCTCGGGGGCTACTCTCGCAAACCCGGCTCCGGCCAAACCGTTGGCAGCGTCAACATACCAGCCCGAGAACTTGGGACCTGACTGTACACCCGGGCTACGGCCAGCTTGCATGAGGGAACGACCAGACCAGCCGAAGCATTGCGCGAGGCGTTAAGACCTCGGAGGAGTCAAACCACTCCTCTGAGGCCTCGGGAGCTACACCCGGCGGGTGCGCTCGCGCGCACCCACCGGAACAAAACGCAACCGAGAAAGGCTGGTCCCCTTGCAAAAAAGTGCGACGAAAGCCTCCAAGCGAGTGCTAACACTCCATTTGAGGCTTGGGGGCTACTATCGGGGACCATAATTAGGGGTACCCTCAAGGCTCCTAATTCTCAGCTGGTAACCCCCATCAGCATAAAGCTACAAAGGCCTGATGGGTGCGATCAAGTCAGGGATCAGTCCATTCAAGGGAATCGATCGCGCCTCGCCCGAGCCTAGCCTCGGACAAGGGCAGCCGACCCTGGAGGATCTCCGCCTCGCCCGAGGCCCCCCTCCAACGGTGAACACGTTCCCGGCTCACCCGAGGCCCTGTCTTCACCGAGAAGCAACCCCGACCAAATCGCAGGAGCATTTAATGCAAAGGTGGCCTGACACCTTTATCCTGACGCGCGCCCCTCAGCTGACAGAGCCGAAGTGACCGCCGTCACTTCGCCGCTCCACTGGCCGGTCTGACAGAAAGACAGCGCCGCCTGCGCCGCTCCGACTACGGTGCCACTTGACAGAGTGAGGCTGACAGGCAGTCAGGCCCGGCCGCACGCACCATAGGAAACACCGCTCCGCCCGACCCAGGGCTCGGACTCGGGCTAAGCCCCGGAAGACGGCAAACTCCGCACCGCCCGACCCAGGGCTCGGACTCGGGCTAAGCCCCGGAAGACGGCGAACTCCGCTCCGCCCGACCCAGGGCTCGGACTCGGGCAAAGCCCCAGAAGACGGCGAACTCCGCTCCGCCCGACCCAGGGCTCGGACTCGGGCTAAGCCCCGAAAGACGGCGAACTCCGCTCTGCCCGACCCAGGGCTCGGACTCGGGCTAAGCCCCGGAAGACGGCGAACTCCGCTCCGCCCGACCCAGGGCTCGGACATGGGCTCAGCCCCAGAAGACGACGAACTCTGCTTCGCCCGACTCCAGAACTCAAATTCCGCCCTGGCCTCAGCCAACGGCCTCCGCCTCGCCCGACCTAGGGGCTCGGACTCGGCCTCGGCCACGTAAGACGGACTCGACCTCGACCTCGGAGGAGCCTCCACATCGCCCAACCTAGGGCGCGGACCAGCCACGTCAATAGGAGGCGCCATCATTACCCTACTCCAAGCTGACTCAGGCTACGGGGAACAAGACCAGCGTCCCATCTGGCTCCGACAGCTGTCCCTCCGCCAGGCTCCAGCGCTCCTCCGACGGCCACGACATCACACAAACCGGGCGCCAAGATCTCTCCGGCCGCCACGATGGCGTGTACTTAGGGCGCTAGCTCCCCTCCGCTAGACACGTAGCACTCTGCTACACCCCCCATTGTACACCTGGATCCTCTCCTTGCGCCTATAAAAGGAAGGACCAGGGCCCTCTTAGAGAAGGTTGGACGCGCGGGGACGAGGACGAGACGGGCGCTCGCGTGAGGCCACTCGCTCCTTCCCCCGTGTGGACGCTTGTAACCCCCTACTGCAAGCGCACCCTACCTAGGCGCGGGACGAACACGAAGGCCGCGGGATTTCCACCTCTCTCACGCCCATCTCCGGCCACCTCGCTTTCCCCCCTTCGCGCTCGGCCTCGCGTCGACCCATCTGGGCTGGGGCATGCAGCGACACTTCACTCGTCGGCCCAGGGACCCCCCCGGTCTCGAAACGCCGACAAATATGTTCCATAATGCTTCTAAAATTAATAACGTGTTTCGTAGTCCATTAACCTTAGATATATACCTTATATCTTTTCTAAAAGGTTAAAAAGGTTTAATATTGTTATAATGTATTTTATCATCTTATAAACCCTTAATCTTAGACATATCACATATGATGTTTTATAAAAGATTAAATTGGTGAACCTAATATTTGCATATTTTAATTAAGATATTTTTAAGCTCATATCTTGTTCTATAAAGTATAGATCACACATTTTTGAAAAGAATACCTTTTTATTATAACCCTTGAGTGGAATGTTTTTGAAAAGCGAACGCTCTTTTCGTTAGGCTTTCTTTTAGCTTTACATATGGTGAATGCTGTATGTTATTGAGTGGTGTTTGTTCTTCTTGTTTGTATTGTGTTATTTAGTGGTTGATATAGTAGTTAAGAATCAAGATCTATTCCGATCCGTGGAAGAACCTCAAGTTTTCAATAAGCAAGGCAAGTGGACTTCTCCCTCTGCATACTCTGTTTGATCCCAAACCATACATTTAATAAAGTTTATTCTTGGATATATATGCATAATTTGATGGGTTACCTATTTAGATACACCTAACCTTTCCAACCTTACTCCTTGTTTAAATCGAGATTATGATCTAATCAAGTAGCTATGCTATTGCTATAACTTTAAATTTATGCAGTCACTCCTGTATGATACTAATGTTCCAAATGGTAAGTTTACATTATTGTTTTCAACCCGATGGTTAAACAAGATTATTGCATATTAATTGGAATATGGAGTGACCACCCGGGAAAATAGTGCTACCATGAGAACTATCATGGCTCTAGTCTTGGCTAAATAACTAGGGAAGTCTTATGTTGGGTGCTGGTCGTGGTCGACCGGAACAGGGGCATCTGGCAAGCGCTTATAGTTCCGGCTCAGGCAGATTGGATACGGGCATAGTTCCCAAAGCTTTACCCTGCAATCTGGACTATAAGTTGGTTACGTTAGGTGTGCTTTATGCAGTTTGACCATTTCCAGCATTTGTGTAATGACAACTTTAGGGAGAAGCCTCGTAGTGAGACCCTAGCCATTCACCTCGGAAGTGAATACGGGTCTAGCTAACCCGAGCTAGAAGGGAATCACGACTCATGGGTAAAGATGCGCCACCTCTGCAGAGTGTAAAACTGATATATCAGCCGTGCTCATGGTTATGAGTAGCCTGAACTCCTCACATGATAATTGAACTTGAAGATGGAAATAAATCGAGATCCGATGATCTGCCAATGGTTTGCTTAAGTGGTTTCACTTAAGTGTTTTTGATATACTCTTATACCTTTGTTTAATGGGAATACTTGGGATTCACACTTATTAGTAAGACAGGTGTTGTTAATAAAATGTTGACCAACTAAAATGCTTACTGCTCAACCTTGGCCTCACCTTGTTAAACTTGCATTAGTTTTTCCCCCACTTGCTGAGCCCCGACCATAAGTGAGCTCACCCTTGCTTAAATTTTGATCAGAAGTTTGCAGATGAAGTTATGATGCTGAACTCCATGGATGCTAGTCTTGTGATACCCCCGGTCATCTTCCTGTGGATGGAAGTCCATGTTTCGTTGTACTTTGATGAATAAAGGTTAAGACATTATGTTTGTTTGAAGTGTAATATGTTAATATAATCTTCATTTACGCTTTTATGCATTGTTCTTTTGATATATTACACTAACGTCAACATATGTGTGGAAATAGATCCTGGCACACATATGCTATGCACCCGGCTCTGCCTTTAGAGACGGGTGTGACATGATGAGAGGCTACCCTCTTAAGGTACTCCTTGGCGGTCTCACACTCTGGCATGAAACTATTAAGAGGCTCCTTGATGCTTCTCTTAAGAATAATCATACACTTGTCATTTGACCTTTCCCACTTGACCTTGTCGATGTTGTATTGCATCCACTTGTGGTCATAGTTGGGAGTGCCCACTATGGGCTCTACTGGTTTATCAAACCGCAGTGCGTAATCTATCTCACCCACTGTGGTTATCATGTCAATATCCTCTCGCCAAGAATGGTAATTACTACCATCTAGCGGTTTCATCTATGCCATCTGGCTAATCAGCATAGCAGTATGAGCACCTTTGCAAAATTAAAACAGAAAATATTTAGGACATCTGAAATAAATGCTGAATCATAAAACATGCATGAATTAAATTTTCAACGTTGGTCAAATAATAACCATACCTTATCTATGAAAATTTCTGATCACAAAATTTCTAAACCATCGTTGGATGATCTAGAAAACATAAACTTGTATAAAATTGTGGTAACAATATCCAACGTTGGTTAAGGTATTCAATCACCACAAAAATTTTCTGAATTCTATGCAATTCAAACAATATCAAATCCACGTTGGTTTCATAATCAACCAAAAATTGCATAAAATATAAATAAAAGTACCAAAGTACGCAGCGGAATAAAATACTCCACAAAATTCTCTGTGATTTGTTAGATCTGGAAAAAATATATTTCTGATATTTCTGAATTTTCTGTACTATTTTTCTGATTTCTTTTTCTGTTTACATTCTCTAGGAGTAATTAAAAGAAAAATAGCCTAAAAATAATATCCAAAATGGGCTATTCGGCCACTAGGCCTGTTCACAGGCGGCCCATGCGGCCTAGCCGCGGGAGAGAGACGCGCCTGAGCCTTAACCTAGGCTTGAGCCGCCGAACCGGCCCATGCGCGGGTGCTACCCCCTATCCGCCACCCGCCTTGAATCCGACCGTCGGATGAAATCAACGGCCAGAAATACCTCGATGATGAGTAGATCTATTCTACTGAGGGTATAAGTATACATATCGTCGTTGTTGTTCCTTGCCATCATTGCAGCGGTGTCTTGCAGCGAAGATCTGCCCCCTCCTTCTCAATCTCTCTGCGGGTGTCGAGGAGATTGGTTCCCGTCGTTGATCGACGGTGGATCAGCTCCTCCAATGTTGCCTACAGGGGGATCTTAGATCCCGATGGGATGATGGGGATCTGAGACATAGTCACAGCGATTCCAGTCACTCCGAGCGTCTAGAGAATCGGTTCCTCTCAAAGTGTCGATTAGGGTTTTGTGGTCGAACGATTAGCGTTGGCTAAACCCGTCGGCTCCCTTAATCTATTTATATAGCGTCGTGTGACCGGGGGGCTGCAACCAACGGTTAGGATAGCCCCTGATCAGGGGCGCGGTTAGACGGTTAGGATTAACCCTACCCGGTTACTGTTAACCGGTTAGTGTAGATGACACATCCTAACAACTATATCTGCTAATACACGATTCATTGGGCCACTTTGACACATTGGATTGAACAGCTTCTAGATAGCCGATTAAGACTATCAGCTAATCTTCCTGTTACACCAATCTAAATAGGATTTGGCGGCAACATGTAGCGTGCAAACGACATGTATGCACGCCAGAAGCAAACCGACGCTTGCTAGCTCCTTCATCTGGACCGCTTACTACGTCTGGCCACGATATTACACATTTTTTTTTGAGGGTGTGCTAGCAAAGGCGCTGGATAATTCGCTTACGACATGGGGTAGGTCTGAGCAAAATAAACTAGAACCGAAGAACGCCGAACCAAATTAATCGAAAACAAAACCAAATTAACCGTTAATAGTTAAAGTAATTTTGATTTTAGACCTTAGAAAAGCAAATTAACCGAAAAAATAAAATCAATATAGTATTTCCAAGTTCTAAATATATAAGGACACAACCCTATAAAAACCAATCCATCTCAACCCTAATCCTTCATCTAGTCATCTACGCACTTTTGTTTAACTCTGAAATTGTATCTTATGATGTTTTTTGTGCTAAACTTCGATCTGTTCGGTTAGAATCGAAACCAAAATTCTTAGTTAAACATGTCATGGATGCATATTTTGGTTGTAGTTTTCTAGGACCAAATTCTCTAAAAACTCGAGGAACCAAATCGAAATGAATCGAAGAACCGAGGGTTAGTTTGCAAAATGTGACGTCTTCAAACACCTGCGACCGCTAGTTTACATGAGTGCACGGCCGTTTGCGTGGCCGTCGACGTCCTCTTTATCTCCTATGCAATTATTAGAGTACATACAAATAACAAACTACTTTTTTTTGAAAACTGGCAAGAGAATTGCCTGTTATATTAAAAAGAAGGTAAGAGCCAGCAAGGGCTAAAATATACAAGTAAAGGAGACATTAACTATGGTGACACAAATGTCTCAAAATCAACCACCTCCCCTTCCCCAAAACCTACAACAGCCTTGCTAAGTGTTTTGCTCCTCCTAGAATCCACAGGCGGATTTGTTCCTTAATCATCGCTATAGTCTGTGTCACGGTCTTCTCTTTGTGCTCAAAGATTGGCGAGTTTCTCTCACACCAAATTGTCCAAGACACGAGGATGATGAGGGTTCGCAATCCCTTCACGCTTCTGACTGTGGATGTTGCAAGATTTGACCACCATTGGTGCACCGAACCTACAGGTTGCCAAGAAGAATGGTGGATCTCCGTAATTGCAGTCCACAGACTCAAATCAGCCCAAATATGTCTGGTGAAGCAACATTCAACAAAAAGATGTAGTCCAGATTCTGATCATGAGGCGCATAGGACACAGCACGGATTATGAGGCCACCCCTGTGGGGGACAGATATCCCCCGGGTCCACTGGAAGGGTAAAAGATCTCACGAAAGGCCCAAGGGCCCAATAAATCGTAAGGTCATTCCTTCATGGGCCTGGGGAGGGATAATCAGTAAAGCAGATCGACGTAAGGCCGGATCGGTGCAAGCCCGGATGGCCCCATGGCGTTGAGCAAGAAACCACAACAGAAGATCCGACTTTCCCGCGCTGGAGCCCCATGCAACGGAACCAGGCGAGGATAGGTCAGCAGAATCATAGGAAGATAGACTCAAACGGTTCACTATCCTTTAGGTGTACGTTGTTATCATATCCACATGTATTGCCCCACGGTCGAATATATAAGGCATGGGGGGCACGCCTTCAGAACAATCAATCCCAACTCTACTACCATTCAGCCATCCCCCTCAACTCTCCACGTCCTCACTTTAGAGAACTACCTTGTAACCCATTACATAAAGCATCCTCACCAGGACGTAGGGTGTTACGCATCTCTAAGCGGCCCGAACCTGTAAACACTGTCCATTGTCCCTCGTGCATCTGGCACGAACCATTTTGCTACAATTGGCGACACCGTCCTACTCCTAAAAACACCTCGAGGGGCAACCCCGGGTGTGCGGTCAGACCCAAAACACCGACAGCTGGCGCGCCAGGTAGGAGGTGTGTCGACGATCTAAGCTAGCTCAATGGCCGTCACCTTCCACAGCAAGATCACCTTCCGTCCCGGATCCATGTTCTGCTTTGGAACGATCTCGTCCATAGCAGACGAAGAGGGAACCCTACACCGCATTGCAGATCCGCCAAGAAAGAAGTCTCCCCCAACAAACTCCGAAGATACCGGAGAAGCGCAACCTCCAGCTCTCCGAAGGAAGATCGCCACGACAGCCGCACCATTCTACACCGACGTTCTTTTCATCGGGAGAGTGGAGTCGCCTCCCGTCTCCGACGACGAGCCAACCGCGCCTAGGGAAGAACCACCTCAGCGGGAGTCCCGTCGACGAAGAAATCGGCGCCGAAACATCCGGCGACATCACCAAGCCGGAGAACGGGATCTGGAGCAGCCTGTCTCGCGAGACGAGGTCTCGGAGATGGGAGAAACTCCGGAAGAACGCATCTTCAGAGAACGAAGAAACTCCCGACGACGTGATCGTCGTTGAGCTCAGGAACAAGCCGAGCAAGACGCAAGGCAGCGCCGGGAAAATCCACTCTTCGGTCGCAACCTGAACCCCGACTTCGCCCGAGCCATGAATACGCCGAGCGAAGTCGGAGGAGTACTAGCTCGGATAGCCGATGGACTCCCTCGGACTCCCGACGCCAAGGGCTATCGACGCCTGTTCACCCAAGCAGCCAACCATCTTCTACCTCTCGCTCACCCGCCGAACGATTTGCGACACGCCATCAACAGTCGCCGAGACGCGCGGAGCTCCATCAACGCTTCGCGTGAACGACGGCATGAGAACGAGATCCGCCGCCGGGAAGATGTAACACCCACTTTGTATTTGCTAGAGATAATACCAATAGAGAAACAATTTCTCTTTATGTGAGTTTGATTTTTATGCACCATCATATGAGAACACCATGTCCAAGAACAATTAATAAAAATATATGCTACTAAATTGTTGCATCATGCTGGATATTTTATTTTGTGTGCATTTTGTGACAAGAAAAACATTAAATATCCAAATGAGGAATTAAATCCTAAAAGAAATGCTAAAATTTGGAAAGAGAGAAAGAAATGAATAATGTAAGGATTAAAATATGTAAATGAAGATACATTATTCCAACATTAGGGTGTGAATTTGTATCATGGACTCAAAACAGAAACTCACAATTCAAAATTTAAATTTGGATTTAAAAGAGTTAAAAGTAAAAGAAAAGAAAACAGAAAATATAAAAAGAAAAGGGAAAAAGGAACTTACTGGGCCGGCTTACCCGTTTTCGGCCCAGCTCCGGACGGCACCCGCGCGGCCCACTCCTACGCTTCGCCGCGCACCTGCCTTTCTCTCACTGCCGGCCGGGCCCATTGGCCAGTCTCTCCTTCCGCGCCCGTTCTGTTCACTGACGGACGGGCCCCTCTGATCAGAACGCTGTGCTCGCGCGTGGTTCTGGGAAGTGTGGCCCACCTGGCGGTTGCTCTCTCGGCCTGGGACACTTCCGCGCGGGACCGGTCTGTCGGAACCGTCATCTCCGTGATAACCGCGGGCGCCTCAACCGAACTCCGTGCAATCCGCCGAGCTGACTACCGGCCTCACCCGGGTCCAGGGCGTTGACAGGGGTATAAGGATCTGCGTGCCGCCTCGCGCACTCCTCCTTGAATCTACCATCTCCACAAACTGTCGCCACCAGAACGCCGCCGCGCGCCGTGGGGGGGAGATCCGTTCCGCCGTCGTTGACCGGTCGGTTCCTCAGCAATTGGGCCGAGGTTTGGGGTGCGGGAGCCTCACCTGGACCGGTGGGTCACGGCTGAGAGCTTGCCTTGGCGCATCGTGCAGCTGACGACCGGAGATTCCTCGCCGTCGCTGCTCTTCCGCCGTGTAGCCGCGTCTCGTCGTGGCCAGCGACACCGACGCGCCGATAGGAGGTGAGACCTCGCTCCTAGCATTCCCTGCGTCGTTATCTTCGTATTCGACTAGTTGGTAGTATAGAGGTTGGCTCTGGTGGCCACTTAGGCTACTCGCCGGCCGGGTCACCACCGCGTGTGCGGGCGGCGCCACCGCGGACCGTCGGGGGAAGGAAGACGGTCTCCTGACCGTTGAAATCTTAGCGAACGGCCGAGATTAGATGAGGACGGTACCGGTTCGTCCGGTTGATCCTGTCCGTCGATGGGCAGATCGGCGGCCAGGGAGGATTATGACTTAGTTTTAGATCTTAGCCGTAGATCTTTGATCCGAGGGCCTGCATTGCGTACCGGTTCGAGCTCAGCTTAGTCTAATCCTAGCCGTAGGATTCTAATCGGACGGCCCACCGTGGCCGATACCCTTTCGCGGTGGCGATTTTGTTAAAGAAACCCTGGAAAACCGGGGAATCAACCCGCCGTCCACAAATCCTGTGCTCTGTGTCTCTGGAATTTTAGTAGATTAGCCCCTGGGTTTCTCTAGAATTGAGGCCCAGTCCAGCACAGTTATAAATTGATTAAATGATTAGGAAATTGAATTTTTAATACAAAAATAATTGCTAGAACTTTATAAATTCATAGAAAATCCATTTTTAGTCCAAATCACTTCATTCCAGTTGCTAAAATTTTGTAATTTTATTCTCTAGCACCTAGAGCCTCTGTTATGTCATAAAAACAGTAAGAAAATTTATTTATCACTTAATCCTATTTAAAGCACATAAAACCTTTGAAAATGCATAACTTAAAATCTATAACTCAGAAAATTATGATTCCAGTTCCTAGATTTTTATTTTAATATGTAGAATACCTCTGTGTAATTTGTTTATATGTTTGGTGTAATGTTAATTTCTCTATATGTACTGTGCTTGTTTGTATTGTGGCGAGTAGAAGAGCCCGTTGCTGAGGATCCTGGTGAGCAGCAGGTTGAAGTAGCTGAGCAGGAGCTCATTGAAGGCAAGTTGTGCCCTTGACCACTTTTTACCCAATAATGTTCTTTAATATCACTTATCCATGCATAGGTTAATTTTGATGGGACCCAATAGGTCACCCTAGATTGCTTATCTCATTACCTTGTTTACCCCTGAATCACTTGGGTAGTTTGCTATTGCCTTATATGGTTTTGGGATAATCATTTATTACCTCTATGTTCCAATTCTTGTTGTTATTCTGTTTATGTTCATGTTGTTATCATTAATGTTAATTGGAACATAGAGCTTAACTTGAGAACCACGTGCCACCACAAGGGTGGAATGGGACGCCCTTGGCTGACTAATTAGGAAAGCTAGTGAAAGACTACCTTACCCGAAAGGGGCAAGGGCAGTAGGGGAGAGGTCAGTGCGGGGAGGTCCCTGGTTGGTCTTGCTGGGATGGCAGTCAGCCAGGAACCCTTTACTGGATCTTCCCATAAACTGTAGCGGGTTTTCGGAAGCTAGTGGAACTTTGTAAAGGCCTCGTAGTGTTGCCCTGTCGTGCTTCCTAGGTAGAGGTATATGGGATTCATGACCCCTTGGCAGATGGGTAACATGACTTGTGGGTAAAGGGTACAACCTCTGCAGAGTGTAAAACTGGTATACTAGCCGAGCTCACGGTCACGAGCAGCTCAGGACTCTCTGATGTTTAAATTATGGAACTTAAATTCAATTTTGTCATTTGCATTGCATGGGTTGTTATTAATTTTGTTCTATTACTTTACTTATGGTTTGGTATTCACTTACACTTAGTAACTGCTAATGAAATTTTGACCAACTACTTAAAAGCAATGCTCAGCTTTAACCCCTATCATTGATTAGCCTTACACATCACATGAACTCACACCTTTGTGAGTTTGTGTTCACTGGTTTCCCCACAACTTGTTGAGCTATGATCATGTGTGAGCTCACCCTTGCTGTCTCACACCCCCCCCCCCCCACAGGAGATGATCAGGTGGTTCAGGAGGAGCTGCCTAACACTGAGGAGTTCGATCTGATCTAGGTGGCGTTTCCCAGTCGACATTGGCGCCGACGATCCTTAGTCCATTTTATCTTTATTATTTCATTTTGTAATAAGTCTTCCGCTATGTAATAAATACTCTGATGTTAATGACATTTATCCCTATACACTCTGTTATTATATATGTTGTCTTCTTGGCGCATGTATGAGATGCACCTGGCTTTGTTCTTTAAAACCGGGTGTTACAGAAGTGGTATCAGAGGAAATGTTGACTGTAGGACGAGACCTAGATAGAAATGGACAAACCCTTACCTACTTATCTCATTCTGATTCATTCTACACTCACCTTACTCTGATTCTTTCTACACTTATCTTGATCCTGTCTCACCTTCTACTGTTCTACTCTGATCATTCTTACCTTTTCTACTCTGAGACAAGATGGATTTCAAACCTTGGAATCCCTACCCCTATGACATTTTTAAGAGATAGGAAGCCTAAGACAACAATTAAAACTATTTTCTCTATTAAAAATATTGGTTGATTGTTCTGATGATCAATGCCTGATTTGCTTCTTTGATTGATTGGAATAGTATAGATGGACATTTTAGCATGTACCACTATAAGGTATTGTATTAGCTATAGTAGGTGAAATATTAATCTGCTTAGCTAATAAATCCCCCAAAGCAACATGATTGTAATTACTGCCTTGTCTATTATCTTCTTACCATATGTATCTAACTCAGATGGTCAATACCAGGCGGGGTGGTGGAATTGACTTGCCTCCTAACCAACACACTCGAAGACAACCTCAGCCACAACCTGCTGGGATGAATCCTCCTAATCCTCCACCAGGCGGAGTTGACCCACTGGTTGCTGCTCAGATGGCGGTGATGCAGCAGATGGCAGACACTATGGCTGATATGCGTGCTCAGATGCAACAAGAGCGCCAGGAGATGCGACAGGAAAGAGAGGATATACGACAGGAGTTGCGCCAGGAGCGAGATGAGATACGCCAGGAAAGGAGGGCGCAACAACAGTAGCTGCAACAGCAAATGCAACAACAGCAACAGCAGCAACAAGTACCACTGCCTCCACCACCACCAGTTCCACCCCGAGACAAGCATAGGGAGTTCATGAGTCACAAGCCACCTACATTCGCTAGCTCACCTGATCCACTGGACGCGGATGATTGGCTGAAAGCAATTGAGAAGATGCTGAATATTGCACAATGCACTTACCGGGAGAAGGTTTTATATGCTTCTGGACGTCTGATTGGTCCTGCTGCTGACTGGTGGGATTCTTATACTGCTGCCCACGATGCTGCTGATACTATTACCTGGGCAGAGTTCAGTACGCAATTCAGGAACTACCATATTCCAGCTGGTATGATAAAGATTAAGAAGAAGGAATTTCTGTCGCTGAAGCAAGGGAGTATGTCCGTCAGCGAGTACAGAGACAAGTTTATTCAGTTATCCAGATATGCCCCTGAAGAAGTTGCTGAAGACGAGAGGAAGCAGGAGCATTTCATTGAAGGACTTAATGGACCACTGCAGTATGCTCTGGTGGCACACACATTTCCATCATTTCAGAGGCTGCTTGATAAGGCACTGGCTATTGAACACAAGCGTGTTCAACTGGGAGATTTGAAGAGAAAGGCCATATCTCAAGGACAAGGAAGCAGCAGTGTTCGTCCTCGCTACAGTTCACCACAGGGTACACCGACTCGACCCGGAGGACCACGCCCAGTTCCGCAATCACCACTGAGGACTCCACCTCCTCGACAGGCTACTCCCACGGGCACCCCGACGAAGTTTGCAGGACAGAGTCCGGGCACTCAATGTTTCAAGTGTGGGAAGATTGGTCATTATGCGAATGTCTGCCCACAGAGGATTGCTACTACTCCAGTTCAGAACAGGCAGCAAACTCCAGGAACTGGCAAGGGATATTCTATTGCCAAGGTTAATCAAGTCAGCGTGGATGCTACTCCGGATGGAGGGGACCTCGTAATTGGTATGTTTTATGTTAATGCAATTCCTGCAACCATATTATTTGATTCTGGTGCTACACATTCATTCATGTCTGCTAGATATGCCAACACAAATGAAATACCACTGCTAAATATGAGAACACCCCTGATAGTAATTACACCTAAAGGGCCTGTTGAGGCGAATCAAATGACACGTAAATTGATATTAACCATTATGGGTAGAGAATTTGGAGCCACTGCTATAATATTGGAGTCAAGCAGTATAGATTTGATCCTTGGTATGTCATGGCTAAGAAAGGCAAAGGCCGTTATAGCATGTGGTAGAGGTACCGTAGAACTCACTACTACTAAAGGAGAAAGGTTTCAAGTTAATATTGCAGTAACCTCCTCATCTATGCGTGCAATGTTCTTTATGCCTGAGGAGTTTGTTGGTGACAATATCCGGGTGGTTAGAGACTTTCCGGATGTCTTTCCAGAGGAGCTACCAGGAATGCCACCTGATAGAGAAGTTGAGTTTGTTATTGACCTCTTACCTGGAACCGCCCCTATTTCTAAACGGCCATATAGGATGTCCGTAGAGGAATTGAAGGAACTTAAGAAGCAGTTAACTGAGTTACAAGAGGCTGGGTACATTCGTCCGAGTTCCTCACCTTGGGGAGCACCGGTCTTGTTTGTACAGAAGAAGGATGGATCGCAACGGATGTGTGTGGATTATAGATCTCTTAATGATGTTACAGTGAAGAACAAGTATCCGTTGCCCCGTATTGAAGATTTATTTGATCAGATGAGAGGTGCAAGAGTATTTTCGAAGATTGATCTCCGATCCGGTTATCATCAGATGAGGATTAGACCATCGGATATTCCCAAGACGGCTTTCTCGACTAGATATGGATTATATGAGTTCACAGTTATGTCGTTTGGATTGACTAACGCACCAGCCTATTTTATGAACTTAATGAACAAGGTGTTTATGGAGTATTTGGACAGATTCGTCGTGGTATTCATCGACGATATTCTTATTTACTCTCAGAGTGAAAGTGATCACGAGGAACATCTGAGGATGGTGCTACAGAAGCTACGAGATAATCAACTCTATGCTAAGTTCAGCAAGTGCGAGTTTTGGATTGGCGAAGTGCCATTTCTTGGTCATATTATTTCTAATGGAGGAATAGCAGTGGATCCTGCTAAAGTTAAGGAGATAATGGAGTGGAGAGTACCCACTACAGTTACTGAGATTCGGAGTTTCTTGGGATTAGCAGGCTATTATCGGAGATTTATTGAAGGATTTTCTAAGATTGCTAAGCCTATGACTTCGCTTTTGGAGAAAGGAAAAGAATTTAAGTGGGACGAGAAGTGTCAAGACAGCTTTGATCTATTGAAGAAGAGGTTGATGTCGCCACCAGTATTGGTTATGCCAGACTTACAAAAAGGATTTGATATCTATTGTGATGCATGTGGCCAAGGCTTAGGATGTGTGCTCATGCAAGAAGGTCATGTGATTGCATATGCATCTCGTCAGTTGCGGAGACATGAATTGAACTACCCCACCCATGACTTGGAATTGGCAGCCGTTGTGCATGCACTTAAGATTTGGAGACATTATATCATGGGGACCAAGTGCCAAGTGTACACGGATCATAAGAGTTTGAAGTATATATTCACTCAAAAGGATCTCAACCTTAGGCAACGCCGTTGGTTGGAGCTTATTAAGGATTATGATTTGGAGATTCACTATCACCCGGGCAAGGCAAACTTGGTTGCAGATGCCTTGAGTCGCAAGGAGCATGTTCATTCAGCTATTGTTGCCCAGCTACCCGATGAGATTGTTGAGGATTTCAGGAGACTTAACCTGGGGATAGTTGCTCATACTGAAGGAGTTACTATTGATGTGGAACCTACTCTGGAGCAAGAGATCCGCAAAGGACAAATTGGTGATGCTAAGATAAAAGAGATTAAGGATCTGATTACTGAAGGTCGAGTTCCAGAATTCACGGAAGATGAGCAGGGCACTATATGGTTCAAGGACAGGATATGTGTTCCTGATATTAAAAGCCTTCGAGAAACTATATTGAAGGAGGCCCATGACTCGGATTATTCTATTCATCCTGGTAGTACCAAGATGTATCAGGATTTGAAACGGAAATATTGGTGGTATGGATTGAAAAGAGATGTAGCTGCACATGTAGCTATGTGTGATGTTTGTCAAAGAGTTAAAGCTGAACACCAGAGGCCAGCTGGACTACTGCATCCCCTGAAGATACCCGAGTGGAAATGGGAAGAGATTGGTATGGATTTCATTACTGGATTGCCTCGCACCCAGAAAGGATATGATGCTATATGGGTGATTGTGGATAGATTGACTAAAGTGGCTCACTTTATTCCTGTCAAGACTACTTATAAGGGTACTCAGCTAGCAGAGTTATATATGGCTCGGATTGTGTGTTTACATGGAGTACCAAAGAAGATCGTGTCTGACCGAGGTTCGCAGTTTACCTCAAGATTTTGGAGAAGCTTTCATGAGAACATGAGCACGAAGTTGAATTTCAGTACGGCTTATCACCCTCAGACTGATGGACAGACTGAAAGGACTAATCAAGTATTGGAGGATATGTTGAGAGCATGTGCCCTTCAGCATGGAGGAAGTTGGGATAAGAGTCTGCCTTATGCTGAATTCTCATATAATAATAGTTATCAGGCCAGTCTGAAGATGTCACCTTTTGAAGCTTTATATGGGAGGAAGTGCAGGACTCCTCTATATTGGGATCAGACTGGAGAGAGACAATTCTTTGGGCCTGAATTGATTCAAGAAGCAGAAGAACAAGTTCGTATAATTCGAGAGAATTTGAGAGTGGCTCAAACCAGGCAAAAGAGCTATGCAGATAATAGACGAAGACCACTGGAATTTGAAGAAGGAGATTATGTGTACCTCAAAGTGTCACCACTGCGTGGAATGAGGAGATTCAAAGTTAAGGGCAAATTGTCCCCTCGCTATATTGGACCATTCTTGATCTTTAGAAGAGTTGGGGAGATGGCATACCAACTCGAGTTACCTGCCACTCTATCGGATGTGCATAATGTGTTCCATGTGTCTCAACTTAAGAAGTGTCTCCGTGTTCCTGAGGAACAGTTACCCATGGAAGAGCTCAGTGTTCAAGGAGATTTGACTTACACGGAGTACCCGATCAAGATTTTGGATACATTGACTCGAGTTACAAGAAATAAGGTGATAAAGATGTGCAAAGTTCAATGGAGTCACCATAGTGAAGATGAAGCAACTTGGGAAAGAGAAGAAGAGCTTCGTATAGATTTTCCCCACCTTTTCTCTAGTTCTTCTTGAATCTCGAGGACGAGATTATTTTTAAGGGGGGTAGGATTTGTAACACCCACTTTGTATTTGCTAGAGATAATACCAATAGAGAAACAATTTCTCTTTATGTGAGTTTGATTTTTATGCACCATCATATGAGAACACCATGTCCAAGAACAATTAATAAAAATATATGCTACTAAATTGTTGCATCATGCTGGATATTTTATTTTGTGTGCATTTTGTGACAAGAAAAACATTAAATATCCAAATGAGGAATTAAATCCTAAAAGAAATGCTAAAATTTGGAAAGAGAGAAAGAAATGAATAATGTAAGGATTAAAATATGTAAATGAAGATACATTATTCCAACATTAGGGTGTGAATTTGTATCATGGACTCAAAACAGAAACTCACAATTCAAAATTTAAATTTGGATTTAAAAGAGTTAAAAGTAAAAGAAAAGAAAACAGAAAATATAAAAAGAAAAGGGAAAAAGGAACTTACTGGGCCGGCTTACCCGTTTTCGGCCCAGCTCCGGACGGCACCCGCGCGGCCCACTCCTACGCTTCGCCGCGCACCCGCCTTTCTCTCACTGCCGGCCGGGCCCATTGGCCAGTCTCTCCTTCCGCGCCCGTTCTGTTCACTGACGGACGGGCCCCTCTGATCAGAACGCTGTGCTCGCGCGTGGTTCTGGGAAGTGTGGCCCACCTGGCGGTTGCTCTCTCGGCCTGGGACACTTCCGCGCGGGACCGGTCTGTCGGAACCGTCATCTCCGTGATAACCGCGGGCGCCTCAACCGAACTCCGTGCAATCCGCCGAGCTGACTACCGGCCTCACCCGGGTCCAGGGCGTTGACAGGGGTATAAGGATCTGCGTGCCGCCTCGCGCACTCCTCCTTGAATCTACCATCTCCACAAACTGTCGCCACCAGAACGCCGCCGCGCGCCGTGGGGGGAGATCCGTTCCGCCGTCGTTGACCGGTCGGTTCCTCAGCAATTGGGCCGAGGTTTGGGGTGCGGGAGCCTCACCTGGACCGGTGGGTCACGGCTGAGAGCTTGCCTTGGCGCATCGTGCAGCTGACGACCGGAGATTCCTCGCCGTCGCTGCTCTTCCGCCGTGTAGCCGCGTCTCGTCGTGGCCAGCGACACCGACGCGCCGATAGGAGGTGAGACCTCGCTCCTAGCATTCCCTGCGTCGTTATCTTCGTATTCGACTAGTTGGTAGTATAGAGGTTGGCTCTGGTGGCCACTTAGGCTACTCGCCGGCCGGGTCACCACCGCGTGTGCGGGCGGCGCCACCGCGGACCGTCGGGGGAAGGAAGACGGTCTCCTGACCGTTGAAATCTTAGCGAACGGCCGAGATTAGATGAGGACGGTACCGGTTCGTCCGGTTGATCCTGTCCGTCGATGGGCAGATCGGCGGCCAGGGAGGATTATGACTTAGTTTTAGATCTTAGCCGTAGATCTTTGATCCGAGGGCCTGCATTGCGTACCGGTTCGAGCTCAGCTTAGTCTAATCCTAGCCGTAGGATTCTAATCGGACGGCCCACCGTGGCCGATACCCTTTCGCGGTGGCGATTTTGTTAAAGAAACCCTGGAAAACCGGGGAATCAACCCGCCGTCCACAAATCCTGTGCTCTGTGTCTCTGGAATTTTAGTAGATTAGCCCCTGGGTTTCTCTAGAATTGAGGCCCAGTCCAGCACAGTTATAAATTGATTAAATGATTAGGAAATTGAATTTTTAATACAAAAATAATTGCTAGAACTTTATAAATTCATAGAAAATCCATTTTTAGTCCAAATCACTTCATTCCAGTTGCTAAAATTTTGTAATTTTATTCTCTAGCACCTAGAGCCTCTGTTATGTCATAAAAACAGTAAGAAAATTTATTTATCACTTAATCCTATTTAAAGCACATAAAACCTTTGAAAATGCATAACTTAAAATCTATAACTCAGAAAATTATGATTCCAGTTCCTAGATTTTTATTTTAATATGTAGAATACCTCTGTGTAATTTGTTTATATGTTTGGTGTAATGTTAATTTCTCTATATGTACTGTGCTTGTTTGTATTGTGGCGAGTAGAAGAGCCCGTTGCTGAGGATCCTGGTGAGCAGCAGGTTGAAGTAGCTGAGCAGGAGCTCATTGAAGGCAAGTTGTGCCCTTGACCACTTTTTACCCAATAATGTTCTTTAATATCACTTATCCATGCATAGGTTAATTTTGATGGGACCCAATAGGTCACCCTAGATTGCTTATCTCATTACCTTGTTTACCCCTGAATCACTTGGGTAGTTTGCTATTGCCTTATATGGTTTTGGGATAATCATTTATTACCTCTATGTTCCAATTCTTGTTGTTATTCTGTTTATGTTCATGTTGTTATCATTAATGTTAATTGGAACATAGAGCTTAACTTGAGAACCACGTGCCACCACAAGGGTGGAATGGGACGCCCTTGGCTGACTAATTAGGAAAGCTAGTGAAAGACTACCTTACCCGAAAGGGGCAAGGGCAGTAGGGGAGAGGTCAGTGCGGGGAGGTCCCTGGTTGGTCTTGCTGGGATGGCAGTCAGCCAGGAACCCTTTACTGGATCTTCCCATAAACTGTAGCGGGTTTTCGGAAGCTAGTGGAACTTTGTAAAGGCCTCGTAGTGTTGCCCTGTCGTGCTTCCTAGGTAGAGGTATATGGGATTCATGACCCCTTGGCAGATGGGTAACATGACTTGTGGGTAAAGGGTACAACCTCTGCAGAGTGTAAAACTGGTATACTAGCCGAGCTCACGGTCACGAGCAGCTCAGGACTCTCTGATGTTTAAATTATGGAACTTAAATTCAATTTTGTCATTTGCATTGCATGGGTTGTTATTAATTTTGTTCTATTACTTTACTTATGGTTTGGTATTCACTTACACTTAGTAACTGCTAATGAAATTTTGACCAACTACTTAAAAGCAATGCTCAGCTTTAACCCCTATCATTGATTAGCCTTACACATCACATGAACTCACACCTTTGTGAGTTTGTGTTCACTGGTTTCCCCACAACTTGTTGAGCTATGATCATGTGTGAGCTCACCCTTGCTGTCTCACACCCCCCCCCCCACAGGAGATGATCAGGTGGTTCAGGAGGAGCTGCCTAACACTGAGGAGTTCGATCTGATCTAGGTGGCGTTTCCCAGTCGACATTGGCGCCGACGATCCTTAGTCCATTTTATCTTTATTATTTCATTTTGTAATAAGTCTTCCGCTATGTAATAAATACTCTGATGTTAATGACATTTATCCCTATACACTCTGTTATTATATATGTTGTCTTCTTGGCGCATGTATGAGATGCACCCGGCTTTGTTCTTTAAAACCGGGTGTTACAGAAGAGTACGACAGGGATCATGGCATCCCAACTCGGAGTCAAGCCACCAGAGCCGAATCAACGACGGCCTCGACTGGCGGAACTACCCGGGGACGATCGAGGAACCACAACAACTACTCCCCTCCCCGGGACAGACATCATCCCCGACGACAGGAGGACACATGTGGAGTGTCCGCCCTTACTCCGCACCTTAGGGCCATTCAGTGGCCCCCTAACTTCAAGGTATCCAATGTCGACAAGTATGAACCTAAGCAGGATCCAGGAGGCTGGCTGGCCGTCTACACCACCGCCGCTCGAGCCGCCGGAGCATCCGAAGACGTAATGACTACGTACTTACCCATTGTCCTCGGGCAAGACGCGCTACAATTGCTACGACATCTACCCCAGCACTGCATCGACGACTGGAGCGATTTCAGCCGACGTTTCACCGCCAACTTTCAGTCCCTTTCCGACAAACCGGCACAACCATGGGACCTCAAATCCATCAAGCGCCGGGGGGACGAAACTCTCCAGTCATACCTCAAAAGGTTCCAGACCATGAGAAATCGTATCCCCGAGGTCACGGAGGCGGCCGTGATCGAGGACTTCTACAGAGGATCCAATGACTCGGCCTTCGTCCGAGCCATATTGCAGAAGGCACCAACTACCTCCGAGGAGCTGTTCCAGGAAGCCGACCTCTACATCACCGCCGACGAGCGAGCCCAGGACCTCATCGGGGGAGCGAAGCCCGCACCGGCAGCACCACGACGCGACGCGAACCAGCAACCTGACAAACGTTGGGAGAAGAGACCTCGCGAAGAAGTGCACGCCGCCGGACCACCTGCCTCTCGCGCCCGGGGAGGACCTCGCGGAGGCGAGCACACGCTGGACGACATCCTCGACGCCCAGTGCCCGTACCACAAGGACATGCGCCACACTCTTCGGAACTGCCGGGACTTCAAGCACTCCGTCGGGCACGGCCGACCCTTCCAACCTCTACCTCCTCCTCCGCCGAGGGGAGGACCAGAAGAACCACGACAACCCCAGCAGCAGGAGGAGGGAGGAGGAGGAGCCTTCCCGCGCGTTGACAGGGAAGTCAACGTCATCTTCAGTGGGCACGGATCGCAGGAGAACAGAAGACAACAAAAGCTCAACGATCGCCAAATACTGGTGGCAGCCACCGGTCCTCCCGCTCCGTACCGATGGTCGAAGCACCCGATCACCTTCACTCGGGCGAACCAATGGCTCAACTTCGATCACCCAGGCAAATAACCGCTCCTCGTCGATCCGATGATCCGAGAGAGCAGGGTGAAGAAGGTGTTAGTGGACGGGGGGAGCAGCATCAACGTCACCTTCCCCCGGACACTCCGAGGCTTGGGAGTTCACCTCAAAGAACTCCGCAAGTCAGACACTCCTTTCTTCGGCATCGTGCCGACTGAAGGGGAATACCCGCTGGGCCACATCTACATGCCCGTCACCTTCGGAACTCCGGAGAACTACAGAACCGAGTTCCTGAGGTTCGAAGTGGCGAACTTCGACTGCGGGTACAATGCCATCATTGGAAGGCCGGGATTGGCAAAGTTCATGGCCATCCCGCATTACACGTACATGATATTGAAGATGCCAGGACCACAAGGAATCATAACTGTGCGCGCTGACCTCCAAGGCGCCGCGGAATGTTTCCGAATAGCCATCCAAGCGGCCCTCACCATCAAACCGTCGGTGACTTCTTCAGCGCAGGCAAACTCTAAGACTGAGGAAGACCATACAGCACCGGCGAACGAAGCTCAAGCCGCGACCTCTATGCGGTCGACTGAAGAAACTAAGAGGATCAATCTAGGGTTTGTTGATGAACGCAAGACTGCCATCATCAGCTCCAGCCTAGGTGATAAATAGGAAGGCGCGCTCGTCCGGTTTCTGCAAGACAACCGAGATGTATTCGCATGGCAACCTGCGGATATGCCGGGAGTCCCGAGAGAACTGGCCGAGCACAAACTGAAGGTCTACCCCCAGGCAAGGCTGATCCGGCAAAAACTACATCGTTTCACGCCCGACAAGAGAGAGGCCATTCGCGCTGAGCTGGCCCGCTTGGTCGCGGCTGGGTTCATTAGAGAGGTGTTACATCCCGAGTGGCTGGCCAACCCTGTTCTTGTACTCAAAAAGAATAAAGTGGATTGGCGCATGTGCGTCGACTATACAGATCTCAACAAACATTGTCCGAAGGATCCCTTTGGGCTCCCTAGGATAGATCAGGTGGTAGACTCCACCGCCGGATGTTCTATGCTGTCTTTTCTGGACTGCTATTCCGGATACCATCAGATCAGTCTGGCAAAGGAAGACGAGGAAAAGACAGCGTTCATCACTCCCTTCGGTGCTTTCTGCTATACCTCCATGTCGTTTGGCCTCAAAAACGCTGGAGCGACTTATCAGAGAGCCATTCAAACATGCTTAGCCGATCACTGGGACAAGCGTGTGGAAGCCTACGTGGATGACGTGGTAATCAAAACAGAGAACTCGGAAAACTTCATCGAAGACTTACAGCTCGTTTTCAACAGTCTACGGCGATATCGATGGAAGCTTAATCCCGAAAAATGTGTCTTTGGGGTACCGGCAGGGAAGCTACTCGGATTTATTGTCAGCCACCGGGGAATTGAAGCTAATCCGGAAAAGATTGAAGCTATCATGAAAATGGAAGCTCCATGATCACAAAAGAAGGTTTAGCGACTTACCGGATGTATGGCAGCCCTGAGTAGATTTATATCCAGGCTGGGAGAAAAAGGGTTACCAATTTACAAGCTACTCAAGAAGGTGGACAAGTTTCAGTGGACTTCAGAAGCGCAGGAAGCCCTAGACGCACTGAAGAAATTCTTGACAACCCCACCAGTACTGAAACCACCACGGCGAGCCACATCGACTCAATCGGCTGAAGATCTGCTGTTGTATATCTCTTGCACGACTCACGTGGCAAGCACCACGTTGGTAGTCGAGCGAGCAGAAGAAGGACACGCCTACCCAGTGCAACACCCTGTTTATTTCATCAGTGAAGTTCTAGGTCCCTCGAAGAAAAAATATCCTCAAGTTCAGAAGCTATTATACGCAGTACTTCTAACTGCCCGCAAGCTACGTCACTACTTTGATGACCACAAAGTCATAGTAGTCACCGGTTTTTCGATAGGGGATATTCTTCACAACAAGGAAGCCATTTGCCGAATAGCCAAGTGGGCCTGTGAACTGGGATCTCATGACATCGAATTTCGACCTCGTACTGCCATTAAAACCCAAGCATTGGTTGACTTCGTATCAGAATGGACTGAACAACAAGTACCAGAGAACCCAGAAACTGCAGAAGTATGGCGGATGTATTTTGACGGCTCGCTGAAGCTGCAGGGAGCAGGCGCGGGAATTCTCTTCATCGCACCTGGAGGCGAACACCTCAAATATGCCCTCCAGTTGTTATTTCCAGCCTCCAACAATGCAGCTGAGTATGAAGCTCTGATCCATGGACTAAACATCGCCATATCATTAGGCATCAAGAGACTAATGGTGTATGGAGATTCTCTGGTGGTCATAAGCCAGATAAACAAAGAATGGGACTGTTCGAATGATTCAATGGGAAAATACTGCACTGCTGTCCGGAAACTAGAAGATAAATTTGAAGGCCTAGAATTTCATCATGTAGAAAGAGATCAAAACACGGCAGCCGATGTATTGTCCAAGCTAGGATCTAGTCAAACTCAGGTCCCACCCGGAGTCTTTGTACAAGAAATACCACAACCAAGCATCTCAATGGATCAGGCAGAAGAGTGTAATATCGTGAATCAACCAGAGTCAGACTCTGATGACTGGAGAAGGCCGATCATCAGATATATAAAGAATGAAGAGGAACCAGATGACAAAAATGTAGCCGAGCGCATCGCCAGACAGTCAGCCCACTACACATTCATTGGGGAGGCATTATACAGACGGGGCGCGTTAGGCGTCCTCATGAAGTGCATTCTCTCATCTACTGGGAAGCGACTTCTAGATGAGGTCCACGCTGGGCAATGTGGAATACACGTAGCATCCAAGACGCTAGTCGGGAAGGTCTTCAGGTCAGGATTCTATTGGCCAACCGCGAAAAGCGATGCAGCCGAGTTAGTGCAGAGGTGCGAAGCTTGCCAATACTTGTCAAAGCAGCAACATCTACCAGCACAGTAGCTGCAGACCATACCAGTAACATGGCCGTTCGCATGCTGGGGACTAGATATGATTGGACCTTTCAAGAAAGCTCAAGGAGGATACACTCATGTACTGGTAGCAATCGACAAATTCACCAAATGGATAGAATTCAAACCCATTGCTTCTTTAACTTCAGCAAAGGCCGTGGAATTCATACAAGACATAATATTCAGGTTCGGAATACCAAACAGTATCATAACTGACTTAGGATCCAACTTCACAAGTTTAGAGTTCTTCGACTTCTGCGAGCAAAAGAGCATTCAGATCAAGTATGCTTCGGTAGCGCACCCGAGAGCCAACGGGCAGGTCGAACGAGCTAATGGGATGATATTAGAGGCACTCAGGAAAAGGGTCTTCGATAAGAATGAAAAGTTCGCAGGAAAGTGGATAAGGGAGTTGCCCTACGTCGTTTGGAGCCTAAGAACCCAACCTAGCCGAGCTCTACATGGAAACACTCCTTTCTTCATGGTCTATGGGTCAGAGGCAGTACTGCCTGCTGATCTCAAGTTTGGGGCGCCAAGGTTGATCTTTGAAAGTATAGCGGAGGCCGAAGCAACCAGGCTGGAAGATGTCGATGTACTCGAAGAAGAGCGGCTGAACGCAGTAATTCAATCGGCACGGTACCAGCAGACTCTGAGACGCTATCACGACAAGGCCGTGCGACAACGATCCTTTTTAATAGGAGATCTCGTCCTCCGCCGAATTCTAACGGGGGAGGGACGACACAAGTTATCGCCCTTATGGGAAGGACCGTTCATAGTAACAGAGGTCACTCGGCCGGGATCATATCGTCTCACTCAAATGGACGGCACAGAAATTGGGAATTCCTGGAATATAGAACACCTCAGGAAGTTTTACCCCTAGCTGAATTTCAAAAGCTACCGGGACGACAATGTACTCTGCAAAGCGGGAGATATGTCATCAATAAAGAAGGCTTCAAAGAAACTCAATTTGTTCATGATTGACTAGCATTCTTACTTAACTCGGGGTGACCACTATGCCCTGCTAACGGAGCAATCGGCTTAAGTCGGCAAAGACTTAAGACGGTGCAACATGCTCACGCTTACTTAACTCGGGGTGACCACTATGCCCTGCTAACGGAGCAATCGGCTTAAGTCGGCAAAGACTTAAGACGGTGCAACATGCTCACGCTTACTTAACTCGGGGTGACCATTATGCCCTGCTAACGGAGCAATCGGCTTAAGTCGGCAAAGACTTAAGACGGTGCAACATGCTCACTCTTACTTAACTCGGGGTGACCACTATGCCCTGCTAACGGAGCAATCGGCTTAAGTCGGCAACGAATTAAGGCGGTGCAACATGCTCGCGCTTACTTAGCTCAGGGTGACCACTATACCCTACTAGCAAAAGCAATCGATTTAAGTCAGTAACGGCTTAAGGCGATCTCGCATGTTTACGATTACTCATATAAGGGTGACTTCTATACCCAGTAAACAAGTCTCAAAGCCATCACTCAGTATTTTACTACTGCAAATTTATGTACTGTTGAATTCTAAAACAATAGGAGAGTAGCAATATCATTCAAATGCCGAACCGGTGTCCTCTAGCAAATATCCGACCATGCTAACCGCGCGCTCAAAGCACGCAAAATATTTCTCTATTTCGCGATATCTTTCTCAGGAGCAACCGACGAGGAAGGGCGACTTGAGGAATCAGGAGCAGCATTCACGTCAGCCCTTATATCTTCAGGAACAACCACGCCGGGTCTCCTCATCAAGATTCATCCCACCCGAATGGCCTTATCCATGGCTCTGTCGCGCTGAGCTCTCAGAGTAATGGAAGTTTCTTCAGCAACCTTGACAGCCAATTGAGCGGTTTCTAGCTCCTGAGCGAGGGATTTCTTGGAAGCATGGAGTTCTTTGATAGTAGCATCCTTAGCCGATATCAACTGCCTGAGACGGATCACGTCATCCGTGGATTCCTGCAGCCTACAGCGAAGATTATCTAACTCCTCCATGGAGAAGCGATGACTCCTCTCCAGGATGGTCAACGAGTTGCTAGAGTCGCGATACAGTCTGTCAAGATTGTCGCGAGACGCAGCAAGAACACGTTTTTCTTCCTGCAAACAAGAATCAACTCCTTCAAACATCAAACAAGCAATAGGAACACAGCAATGCAAGGCACAGTTTCATAAGTCACCTTTTCAGAATCAAGCTGAGCACGAAGGGAAGAGCTCAGTGCATTGGCGTCATCTAGGGCAGCAGAGACCTGGGCTAGTTCAATCTGGCTTTGAGAATACTTTTCTTCAAAATCAGAGCACCGCTAGACCAGCTCAGCCTGATCTCGAGAATGTTTTTCTTCAAGAGTGGAAATTTGCCGAGTCATATCTAGCAGGAGACAATCAAACAAAAAGGGTCAGAGTGTAAGGCAGTTCAATAATAAAGACAAAGAGAAACAAAAAGGCACTAACCAGCATTGGTCGCCTCCAAGTCAGAGACACGATGTTGAAGTAACACCGGATTCCAACGTGCAAGAGAAAAAGCTCCTTCTGGAACAGAAGCACCCTGCAACCTCAGCTGGCTAGTCATCCCATCCACCAAAGCTTGATAAGGAGAACAGATGAGTGTAATGACAGCAGTTCATACGGTGCAAAAGTCAGGACAGAATATATCACAGTACCTGGAGATTGGAGAAGAACGAAGGGACTCCCAAATCGTGAGAGATCAATTGATGATCGGGCGTAAGGTCGCCACCCGAAGCAGCTTGCAACAAACCAGCGGGAGCCAACTCAGTGCCATCAACAGAGCTCAAAACTTGGCCAGCGGGGACGCTGCCCTCTAAAGCGACTCTTTGGTCCAAAGCTTGGGCTACCACCATGCAGCCGGAGTGCGGAGGCGATCCTGCATGAACGTCCATGGAAGTACAAGAGGGAGACCCCGCTCGGACACCCTCGGGGGTTGGGTCATAGTTTGCGCTACCCACGTGAGCCGGATCATCTCCGGTGGTACCCTCGGGGGCTGGGCAGTGGCTTGCACTTCCCACCCGAGCCGAGTCACCCTCGGCAACACCCTCGGGGGCTGGGTAAGCGTCAACAACATCCTCGAGGGCCAGGTTCTCTACAGTAGCTGCCTCTAAGGCTGAAGGCCCCTCAGTTACTTCCATGGGACCAGGATGATCCAAGTCAGTCTCCTGACCCTCAAGACCGCGCTCTAAGGTCGATGAGGCGTGGGATGACCTCAACCCAGCATCGAGCACATCAGTACAAACCTCCATCACACCATCATCCGCTGACTCTGATAATAGGTCCTCTGGAACCATATCTTCTAGAGTCTGATCAAAATTTGCCAGAGATAACTCCTGTAGACCAACGAGAGCTGACAGAGCAGGAGAAGGAACCCCACTACTTTCCCCACTGACAATATACTGCCGACTGTTCTTTCGAGTCAGAGGGACCTCATTTTCTTCCTCCATGTCGTCTTCATCAGCAACACAGGCAACACCCCCATTGGGATCAGCGACAGATGGAGTACACCCATTAGGGTCAGCGTTAGTAAATTCAGGCACGGGAACCTCCTCAGCAGCAGGAACCGAAGGACCAGCGCCCCGATCCAAACTAGATACTTGCCAAAGACGTCTCTTTTTCTTTTTCTGCCCATCAGCAGAAAGATCAAGTTGATTGACTCGGCAAGGATGTCTCGGGCGAGCACTGGCAGGCTTCTGAATATCCAAGGTTGTACCAGCTTCTGGGAGAGGCGCTACCACCAATGTCCCGGCAGGAGCAGCATCAGGAGAGTCCTCAGCCAGCAAATCAAGCATAGCACTTATTTCTGCGTCACTAGGATCCAAGGGCACCTCAAAGTGGACCTGCCATTCATCATCAGGAATTTCCCCGAGCGAGGCAACCAAAGTGTTAACTTCTTCGGCAGAGGGTCGCACTCTAAGGCCCAAACCGCCATCAGCGACAGGTGGATTCGACACAAAAAGAGTGAAGGCCTTGGGGGGAGGCAGGTTCCATGCTGAGTATGCCACTGGGGCACCAATATTTGATACCTTGCCTCTAAGAATCATCTCAAGACGGTTCACCAAGTCTACAGAGGGACTTTTTCTGTTGGTAACCCGAGTTGAGTCAGCTAGACCTCGGTATAGATAAGCCGGGTATGCCCTGTCCTTCAACGGCTGAATATTCTTGAAAACAAAATCAGCAACCACAACCTCAGCAGTCAGACCCCTTTCTTTCAGTAGTCCAACTTCAGCTAGCAAAGCCCCCACCTCAGCTACCTCCTGATTCGTGGGAGACTCGGTCCAACTCGGAGTGCGAACATCCGGCTGTCTTCCCGACCGTGGGGGGAGAGAATTTCCATGGTTCTCAACAATAAACCATTCCAAGTGTCATCCCTTGATACTGTCTTTGAGAGGGATTTCAAGATACTAAGTCTTCCTCTCACGACGCATCTCCAAACTAGCACCCCCAACCAGCTGATGCTGCCCCCGGCCATCCCAGGGCGACAGTGATATAAGTACTTCCACAACCCAAAATGTGGCAGGACGCCAAGAAAAGCCTCGCACAAATGAACGTAAATGGAAATTTGCAGAATAGAATTGGGATTCAGGTGGGTCAAGTTAAGGCGATAAAAATCAAGGAGGCCGCGGAAAAAGGGAGAAATGGGGAGAGCGAGACCGCGGAGAAGAAAAGGAACGTAAATCACGGATTCATGGGTATCCTCTGTCGGGACAGTGACCCCATGACAAATCCGCCAAGAACAAAGCTCCCTCGGGGGAAGGACCCCGATGGACACGAGGTGGAGAAGGTCAGGCTCGGAGACAACAGACATATGGTTACCTGCGAAAGGCAACTGGCTGTTGGGGTCGATGGGAGGAATCACTGTAGTAGATGAACTCGAGGCCTTTCTCTTGGGCGCCATCTCAACTCTACTGGTGAACAGAGCGAGAGCCGAATTGCAGAGAGGATCTGGAGGCAGGAAAGCAAGAACTAGGGCACGGAAAGCAGAGGCGGCTGAAAGCGCAGTATATGCGGGATATTCTCGAGTCAGATACCGTCTCCAAAAGCGCCCAGTCAGCACCCGACAGTTACTTCTAAAACACTGGCGTGCCACGTCAGCACCCGGCGGTTACTTCTAAAACACCGGCGTGCCACGTCGTCACTCGGCGGCTACTTCCAAAACCCCGGAGGGCCACATTGTCACTCGGCTATTATCCTCAAAGTGGCCGACACGGCCCGTTTTAACTCGGCTGTCATTTCTAAGACGCTGACGTTATCACCAATCGCTCGGCATTTATCTCTAAAGTGCCGACGGTGTCTTCAGTCGCTCGGCGGTTACCTCCAAAGCACCAACGATGTCTTCAGTCGCTCGGCGGTTACCTCCAAAGCGCCAACGATGTCTCCAGACGCTCGGCGGCTATCTCTAAAGTGCCGACGATGTCTTCAGTCGCTCGGCAGCTATCTCTAAAGCGCCGACGATGTCCTCAGTCGCTCGGCGGCTATCTCTAAAGCGCCAATGATGTCCTCAGTCGCTTGGTGGTTATCTCTAAAAAAACGCTGGCGTTGTCACAGGTCACTCGGCTGTCGCATCTAAGAGAGCCGGCGTGGTCAACAGATATTCCGACGCTGACATGGTTTCATCATCACTCGGACTCTATTTCAAATACGTAAATATCGACAATAATAACTCGACCATCACCCCTGAAGCGGTGATATGATGCCCGAGTTATTCAGTTACTATTCCGAATGAATCAACTCCACAAATGAGAGATCGACTTACTACGAAGCAATGTAATTGGTACAGGAGGAGATAAAGTCATTCTTCATTAAGGGAAGTAACAGTACTTACAAATCAACTCATTATGAGTTGATACTTCCCTATTGCTACTACTATACTACATTCTACTACTACACTACATTTCTACCACTACTATACTACATCCTACTACTAACTACTACTATATTATTTCACTATACTACTTCTAATCTATACTAATATCTAAGAACCAATGGCATCTAGCCACTGGCCCTGTTGCTGCCCTTGCTGCTGCTGCCGCCGTTGCCGCCCCTGCCGCCGCCGCCGTTGCCGCCCCTGCTGCTGCCGCCGTCGCGGCCCCTGCTGCCGCCCCTGCCGCCCCTGCTGCTGCCGTTGCCGCCCCTGCTACCGCCGTCGTCGTCGCCGCCATCGCCTCCGTCGTCGTCGTCGTCGTCGCCTTCGCCACCGTCCTCCTCGGACGAGTCCTCCTCGTCCGAGGAGTACTCCGACTCATCCGAGCCCACGAGCCCGGAACGCTCGATGGCCTGGATGTAAGTCCAGACCTCCACGGCGATCCCCTGAGAGTCGTCTGAGTCATCGGACGACGCTGGGGGAGGGACGGGAGCTGGAGACCCCTCGGACTCAGAGGAGAACTCCTCCTCTGAGTATTCCGAGTCGCCAAAGTCCTCAGACGGAGGAGTCGGCTCGCGCTTGCGTTTGTTATTCTTGCCCATGGTGGAGATGCAAGGAGAGGAAGAAAGCAAGCAGTGGAGAACAGCAAGAGATGTGAAAAAACCAGAGAGGCAAAGGCACTATTTATAGAAGAAGAAGGCAACCGCTCACCTCCAACCGCGGTCACTGAACAGTCGTGAAGCATTCAATACACACTTCAACCCGTCTGAAGACGCGCGGCTGGCGCCGTTTCACGCAATGCAACACCCATTGGGACTCCAGTCAACCGCGCAGAAGATATGATTACACCCACCGTCACATCACATTACTACTCAGAAGCAGCCGGCTAAAACATTCAGCGTACCAAGTCGTCCCTTACCCACACCCATTGGGGGGGACGCCCAGGAATTATCAGTATATTTTTCAAAACCGTCACATCCGTGCAGGGCATGCAATGAATACCTCAAGACAAAAATGAGATATCAGTAAGGATCAAAGGAAAGCCAAATATAGCTGGTGAAGTACAAAATATGACCGACAGAAGCGACGTGAAGACTAGCCAGGGAACGTCCATCAAATGTCCAATCAGTCGCAGAGCAAATAAATTGCACCACCTAGCGAGATATGGGCGGATCACGAACTCAGCTGCAAAAGACAAAATACATGCTGACCTCTAAAGCATAATATTGATGACATAATGCTGACCTCTAAGGCATTCGGAAAAAAGAAAGGATTATTCTCAGCAGAAGGATACGAAATAAAGACCTTCGAGAGGATTATTTTCAAAAATCCACTCAAAGCTCGGGGGCTACACCCATTGGGTGCACCTTCGGTGCACCCCATGAATCACCATTTCAAGCCAAGATAGTGCCGACTTCTAAGGCATAAGACAAGATTAAAGACAAGGCTGGCCCTCAACCAAAGTACAAGAGGAAAATAAAAATAATTTCTGATGAAGACCTTCGAGTAGATTATCTTCCAAAATCTACTCGAAGCTCGGGGGCTACACCCATTGGGTGCACCTCCGGTGCACCCAATGAAGTTCAGGGTCCTACAATATGAAATGCCGACTTCTAAGGCACAAGCATGAAACAAAGCTCCAGTTTACGAGTGATCACAGCAGAAGGAGACGGTAAGAAATCGTCTTTCTCCAAATTACCTGCAAGCTGGGCCTAGGATCTTTGGGCTGATTACCTCAAAATCAACCCAAAGATCGGGGGCTTGTGGGGGACAGATATCCCCCGGGTCCACTGGAAGGGTAAAAGACCTCACGAAAGGCCCAAGGGCCCAATAAATCGTAAGGCCATTCCTTCATGGGCCTGGGGAGGGACAATCAGTAAAGCAGATCGACGTAAGGCCGGATCAGTGCAAGCCCGGATGGCCCCACAGCGTTGAGCAAGAAACCACAACAGAAGATCCGACTTTCCCGCGCTGGAGCCCCATGCAACGGCACCAGGCGAGGATAGGTCGGCAGAATGATAGGAAGATAGACTCAAACAGTTCACTATCCTTTAGGTGTACGTTGTTATCATATCCACATGTATTGCCCCACGGTCGAATATATAAGGCTCGGGGGGCACCCCTTCAGAACAATCAATCCCAACTCTACTACCATTCAGCCATCCCCCTCAACTCTCCACGTCCTCGCTTTAGAGAACTACCTTGTAACCCATTACATAAAGCATCCTCACCAGGACGTAGGGTGTTACGCATCTCTAAGCGGCCCGAACCTGTAAACACTGTCCATTGTCCCTCGTGCATCTGGCACGAACCATTTTGCTACAATTGGCGACACCGTCCTACTCCTAAAAACACCTCGAGGGGCAACCCCGGGTGTGCGGTCGGACCCAAAACACCGACAACCCCCTTCTTGCCAACCTGTCTGCTATCCAAACTCTATTTTGAACAGCAAGCCAACTGAAGAATTTGCACTTTGGTGGTGCCCAAGCTCTCCAAATTATACTATTAAAATTCATGCATGTGGAGCCCCAAAATTGCGCTTGGTAGGCTGACTGAGTTGTGTACTGGCCACTCATAGTAAACTTCCACTTGATAAGGTCGGGGGTATTGTGCACTAAGCGAAGCTGATTTACCTCGCACCATAATTGACAATATTCATGTATGTGTGCGGCAGAAAAATCATTGTGATTAAAATGTAGGTCTTGGATCCATCGGTTGTTTGAGAGAGCCTCATGGATGGATCTATTTTTGCCGTTAGAAATGGAGTAGGTCAAAGGAAAGGTGTCTCTAGGTGTCATACCCCTTAACCAGGCACTTTCCCAGAACAAAGAAGACTTACCATCCCCCACCCTGACTGAGGTTGCTGTTGCAAACAGTCTCCTGTCCAACGTATTGCAAGGTATATCTTTCGCCATCCTCTGAGTATTTAACAGTTTGGCCTCCTGCCACAACCATCTGAGGCGTAAGGCCCGCGAGAAAATACCAAGGTGCAGAATGCCTAAACCACCGTATTGTTTTGGTCTTGCTGCACAGACCCAGTTTACTTTGCATTTACCGCCGGTTAATCTCTCTGAACCAGCCCAAAGAAATTGCTTACGTTCTGAGTCAATGAAATCCAACACTCTTTTAGGCGGTTTTAGGGCTAGGAGCAAATAGGTGACCTGTGAGGTTAGCATCGCATTGACTAGTGTGAGGCGGCTAGCCGCCGAAAGGTTTTTCCCGCTCCATGTACTCAGCTTTGCGGAGACTTTGTCAATCCATGGCTGGAAGTCCACCTGTTTGAGTCTGTTCATGGACAAAGGTAGTCCAAGGTATTTGAGGGGGAAGGAAGTCCTCGAGGCCGGCAGACCAGATAGAACGTCAGAGAGGTTGATGTTGTTACACTGGATTGGTACTACTGTGGACTTGTGGAGATTTGTTTTTAGGCCTGTGGTTTCACCAAAAAGTTCCAAAATCCTTGCGAGCATAGATACCTCACCTTTTGTGGACGTGACAAATATGACCGCATCATCCGCAAACATCGATATGCGCAGGTCGGGCGAGCGGCCACGGAGTTTGGTGAGCATTCCGAGTTCAGTTGCTACTTCGAGCAGTTTTTGCAGGGGATCTATTGCAATGACAAAAAGAAGAGGAGATAGGGGGTCGCCTTGCCTTAGGCCTCACCCATGCCAGATAGGGGGGTTTGGTACGCCGTTAAGGATGACTCTTGAGGTTGAGGTGGAGAGAATTGCCGCAATCCATTCCCGCCATCTAATAGGGAAGCCTAGGTGCTCAAGGAGGGTGAGGATATACTCCCAACGTATCGAATCAAAGGCTTTTGCTATGTCCAATTTGAACAAAAGCGTTGGGGTCTTATTTGTATGAAAACGGCGTGCCGCAGTACGCACTGCCAAGAAGTTATCATGTATGCTCCTATTCTTGATGAAGGCGCTTTGACAAGTGGAGACGATCGCGTTCATATGGGGCTGAAGTCGTAATGCCAGTGTTTTGGAAATAAGCTTTATGAAGGAATGGATTAAGCTTATCGGTCTGAAATCACCCACTTCCTCGGTCCCTTCTTTTTTTGGGATTAGGATTACGTTATCGGTGTTGATGAGTGATAAGCTGCCACAACGTAGAGCAAGGAAAGCGTTGGCCGCCCTTATGACATCCCCTTTTATTATGCTCCAGCATGTCTTGAAAAATAACCCAGTGAAACCATCGGGTCCCGGCGCCTTGTCAATGGGCAACAGGTCAATGGCTCTTTTGATCTTGTTAGGACCATGCTTCGTCGCTGAAGGTCCTATAGAGCTGCGGCTGAAGCTGCTCGTGCGTGATGACGAAGGTATCATTCGTGAAGCTTCGGGGTTATAACATATCCGAAGATGAGGGGTCGAACCGACTTAAAGATAGAATGACCTTTTAGCCTGTAGGGGTCTGAGTCATTGTTGTAAACTTTTATGAAGGGCATGATTGTAATTCCTCACAGGCTGTGTCCTGTGCCTATAAATAGTGAACAGTATTCCTTTACTGTTCACGCATTCCTGTAATTGCAAGAGCATCACTCGGGAATTATTGCTTGTCAAGGCAAAGGTATAAGCATACCTTAAACATTGTATTTAAACATCTCAGATTCAAATAATGAATATGTGAATGGTGTCATCTATCTCCAACATATTTATCTTTAATATTCTACATTTCATATTGTTTTATATTATTTTTATTACCTTCGTAATGCTAAGTTTGTGACCTTCGTCCGAAGTTCATTAAATCCTCGAGGAGATAATGCTTCAGCGGACGAAGGGTATTTAACATTTAACATCTTTGTGTTGCCTTGTTCTTGATTCCTAGCATTTGAGAACAAGTCCCCAACATTGGCGCCCACCTCCGGTCAACTCACTTCCACCTTTTTTGAGCTAATGGCTTCGTTCAACGATCAAGCTGGAGCTGCTTCGGCTCCGAAGCTGGTACTCCCCATAACAGGCGGTTCATGCTCAGAGCCAGCTAACAAAAAGCAGAAGAAGGAGGCACAAAGAAGGGTACAGCATGTCGGGGTGCAAGGACCCTTCATCAAGTCAAGATGGTCTCACATTCCAATTACCTTCTCTCAAGAAGATCTTCAACTCAAGGACTATCCACACAATGATGCTATGGTTATTTCTTATGTGATCAAAGGATTTCTGGTCCATAATGTTTTGGTTGATACAGGCAGTGCTGCAGATATCATATTTGCTAAGGCTTTTAGACAAATGCAAGAGCCCGAAGACAAGATCCATGATGCTACGCACCCTCTTTGTGGCTTCGTAGGGCGGCAAATTGTAGCACTTGGGAAGATTACCATGCCAGTAACCTTCGGATTTGTCAACAACACAAGGATTGAGCAAATTGTGTTTGACATTGTTGACATGGAGTATCCTTACAATGCTATCATTGGTCGTGGTACTCTCAATTCCTTCGAAGCAATTCTTCACCCAGCTTACCTTTGCATGAAGATACCTTCGGACCAAGGGCCCATTGCTATTCATGGAAGTCAGGAAGCTGCCAGAAGGGCCGAAGAAAATTGGACAGATTCAAAAGCAATCCATAACATAGATGGAGCTGAAGCTTGTGAGCAGTACAAGTTCAGAAGGGAAAAAGCTGCTTCGGCTGATCAGCCAAAGCCCATGCTCTTATGTGAGGATGTAGTAGAGCAAAGGGTCCTACTGGGATCTCAATTATTCGAAGAACAGGAGAAAACCTTGATAAGGTTCTTGTTCAACAATAAAGATGTCTTTGCTTGGTCAGCTAATGATCTTTGCGGGGTTAACAGGGATGTTATTGAACACTCCCTTAATGTTGATCCATCATTCAGACCCAGGAAGCAGAGGCTTCGGAAGATGTCTGATGATAAGGCTAAAGGTGCTCGTAATGAAGTGAAAAGACTCCTCAGTGCCGGAGTTATCAGAGAGGTAAAGTACCCAGAATGGCTGGCTAATACTGTTATGGTAAAGAAGGCCAATGGTAAATGGAGGATGTGTATCGACTTTACTGATCTCAATAAGGCTTGTCCGAAGGATGAGTTTTCATTGCCGAGGATAGATTCCTTAGTTGATGCAGCAGCTTCATCAGAGCTCATGAGTCTGTTGGATTGTTATTCAGGTTATCATCAAATCTGGATGAAGAAGGAGGATGAGCCGAAGACCAGCTTCATAACCCCTAGTGGAACATATTGTTACCTTCGGATGCCTGAAGGGCTTAAAAATGCTGGAGGAAGCTTTAGCAGAATGACAGCGAAGGTTCTCCATTCTCAGATAGGCAGGAATGTGCTAACTTATGTTGATGATATCATTGTGAAAAGCACAAAGCAAGATAATCACATTGCTGATCTGCAGGAGACCTTCGCTAATTTTAGACAGGCTGGTTTAAAGCTGAATCCAGAAAAATGTGTCTTCGGAGTGAAGAAGGGGAAATTTCTTGGTTGTCTAGTTTCAACAAAAGGAATTGAGGCTAATCCAAGCAAAATCGAAGCTATCCTTCGAATGGAACCACCAAGTACAAAGAAGGGGGCTCAAAGATTGACAGGAAGATTGGCATCTCTCAACAGATTCATATCTAGATCAGCAGAGAGAAATTTGCCATTTTTCGAAGTGCTGAAGTCAGCCGAAGTTTTTCAATGGGGACCAGTCCAGCAAAAAGCCTTCGAAGAGCTGAAGCAATATTTAATAGATCTAACAACACTAACTCCACCAACGCCAGGGGCTCCTCTATTATTATATGTGGCAGCTTCGCACTCAGCGGTAAGTGCAGCACTTGTTCAGGAGAAGCTGGAAGGCCAAGTCAAAAAGCAGGCCCCAATATACTTTGTATCCGAAGTTCTTAGTTTATCAAAGAAAAATTACACAGAATTGGAGAAGGTACTGTATGCTGTTCTGATGGCCTCCAGGAAGCTTCGGCATTATTTTCAAGCTTATAATATAATTGTTCCTTCTTCACAACCGTTGAAGGATATTATGAGAAACCGAGAAGCTACTGGAAGGATCGGAAAATGAGCTGTAGAGCTCAATGAATTTTGTATTGATTATGTGCATAGATCTTCGATTCAGTCCCAAGCGTTGGCAGACTTCATTGCTGACTGGACGCCAGGGGCTCAGGAGGAAGAAACGAATAAGGATGCCGAAGCATGGACAATGTTTTGCGATGGGTCTTGGGGAACCTTCGGAGCAGGAGCAGCTGCTGTGTTGGTTTCACCTTCCAAAGTTAAAACTTGTTATGCGACAAGACTTGATTTCAGTTGCACAAACAATATTGCTGAGTACGAAGCTCTGCTCTTGGGTCTTCGAAAGTTAAAGGCAATGGGAATCAGAAGGGTCATTCTTAAAACTGATTCCCAAGTTATTTCTGGTCATATTGACAAAAGCTATAAAGCAAGAGATTTGAAACTTGAAAAATATTTAGATACAGTCCGAAGGATTGAGGCTTCCTTTGAAGGATTCTCTGTTAAAAACATTCCTCGTGGAGAAAATGAACATGCTGATCTATTGGCCAAGTCAGTAGCACAGGGGCTGTCTGTTGGGGACTTGTTCTCAAATGCTTCGGATTAAGAACAAGGCAACATAAAAAGTGTTAAATGTTAAGGCCCTTCGTCCTACCAATCATTATTCCCCTTCGGGAATAATGAGTTCTGGACGAAGGTCGCAAAAGACATACCTTCGTAAATTCAACAAGTAATAACGAAGGGTTCATATAAAGCATGAAATGTAAATCATAAAATCATTTCTATTTTATTAACGCGGAGAAATAGAAATGATTACAAATTACAAATGTACCTTCGGTCCTGAGAGAAGGTAAAAAGTACAAGCGTGACGTAAATGCCAATGCCAAGTCAGCGTGAACAGTACGGGAGTACTGTTCATCTATTTATAGGCGCGGGACGCAGCCCACGTAAAATTACATCCATGTCCATTACATTTGTTAATGGCTTATGGAAATTTGTCAAGGCCCACGCAGTCTTTTCATCTTTAAGTCGGTTCCCCCCTCTGCTGTCGCGACGAAGCTTCCTTGCGCACAGCTTCGGCTGCGCTCGTCCTTCGTCTGGTTCAGGCTTCGTCCTGGCCGTGCTTCATATTCATAGTTCTGAGTCCAAAAATACCTGTTCACATAATTCACTTGGAAAACATTGTCAAATCATGTTTTTGAGGACCTTCGGAGGACGAAGGCCCCCAACAGTAGCCCCTCGCAATATTAATTTGTTAATAATAAATTCAGATTGCGATATGGACGAAGGCCTTGAGCCGAAGGTCCGAAAAAACACCTTCCCTTTGCTAGAATAGCAACATTCACTGACAGACGGGGCCTTTAAATTTTTAACGCCCTGGGCGTATAAATAAGATCGCACCGCAAACTCATTTGGTACACACACTTGCCTTCTGCTTCGGCCCACTAAAATTTTTAGCTCTTGTGCACTAAGATTTGCTGGTCTTTTTGATTTTGGAGCTTCGGCCTCGGGAACAATTTTTTAGCGTTCCGAAGATGTCTGAAGGCAAGAAGATCCCCGCTGAGACGAAGCTGAGTCTCGAGGAGGAGAAGAATCTGGGGTTCCTGATAGCGATGGCAGAGACCAATACAGAGAAAATCACCAAGGAGATTCTCGAAGGTCTATCCGAAGATACTGGTGACAGCGACAGCTATGATGTAGAGAGTGGTGGGGAAGAGGCCGAAGATCGTCCATGGTGGCCAAGTCACACGGTTTTCGGGAAAACCACTATCAAGCAGAATCATATTGATAACATGAGGGGGAGGTATTTTCGAGATGTATCTATTGTGAGAGCTGATGCTGGAGAAAAGACTTCTCCCACTCCCGAAGAAGATGAAGTTGTAATCTTCCGAAGCTTCCTCAAGGCTGGGCTTCGGTTCCCCCTGAGCAGCTTTGTTGTTGAGGTACTGAAAACATTCCAAATCTACCTTCATCAACTTACTCCCGAAGCTATCATAAGAATGGGGATATTTGTCTGGGCTGCAAGAAGTCAAGGTTTAGAACCAAATGCTAAAAGCTTTTGCAACATTCATGAACTGTTATATGAGACGAAGCCGTGGGGAAAAGAACAATATCACAATAATTTTGGGTGTTACAGCTTCGGTGCCCGCTCCGGGTCAAGCTGCCCTGTGCCGACCTTTCGGAAGAGGTGGCCCGGAGCCTGGATGTCAGAATGGTTTTATGTGAAGAATGACTTAACAGCGCAAGAAAATGTTAAAAGTATTATTATGTGCCCCATCTGGCAACGCTTCGGACTACGAAGGCCGAAGGTTGAAATGGACGAAGCAGCCGAGGAGTGCCAAAGAGCCTTCGGCGTAGTCTGCTCCTTCATTGGAACAAGGGACTTGGTCCAAGAGCACATTGCCTTCAGGATATGGCCACTTGCAGAAAAATGGGAAATGCCGAAGGAAACCATTAAAGAGTCCGACGAAGGCGGACTAGTTAGACTAAAATACACATTCAAGTATGCGGATAAATTTGTTGAACCTGATGATGACTGGCTGAAGAGCATTGAAACTTTAAGTGATGAACTACTTGGGGCATATTCGAAGGCCGAAAATACTGCACTATCAGCAGCCTTCGGAGGCCGAAAGAAGAAAAGGTTCAACCGTGTGTTCGACGCAGTCGGGTTTATGTACCCTGACTATCACTATCCGGCGTTGGGTCGCAAAAGGAAAAATACTTCTCCTGCGACAGAAGCTACCGCGAGTGCCCCAGGTGAGCCAGCGCCTCAAAGAAAAAAGATAAAGGTGCTCACCCATCGGACACGCTTTATTGAGCCGGCCACAGTGCCAGAATTCATTGGCGAAGCTTCTTTGGCCTCTGAAGCTACAGAACCAGCTCCAGTGCCGAAGAAGGAAGAGAAGACTGAAGCGCCTTCAGTAGTAGAAAAGCCGAAGATTGACGAGCCAAAAATGTCTGAAATCTTAAGTCCTTCGGTAAATATCGAAGTAATAAAAAACCAAAAGGGGCCATCGGTGACCCCAAAAAGGAAAAGAATGGTAAACGTACTAGATGTCTTGGAGACAATTAAGTCTTCAAGCACAACTCCAAAAAAGAGTGCTGAAGTTGCTGAAGCTTCTACTGAAGCTTCGACGCAACAGGCCGAAGCTGAAGCTGGGCGTTCAGAGCCCTACAAGGAGCAACCTTTGGAAGCCGAAGCAATAAAAATATCAGAACCAGTTTTAGTTGAAGAAACTGACACTGCCATCCCCGAAGCTCCCTCCAGCGTATACGATTACACCGTGCGACATGCTTCGGGGAAGAAACTGTCTGAAGAAGAGATCTATGAAGCAAATCACTATGCGAAAGAGTTGAAGTATCCGAAGGGGGCAGTAATATTTAATGGGACAAACGAAGATGATTTCCTGTATTGCCTCCCAGACAATAAAGAACTATCTGTCTGCCGAGAGATGGCCAGGAGTATAGGCTTCCCGAAGCTCGAAGCTGGATTAAGCGCCATGACGAAAGAGGATCTCGCAGACAGTCTTGCATACAACAGCCTAAAGGTTTGTGAATTAAGCGTTTGAAAAAACTTTTTTAATACGTAATTCATTCCTATATTCTTATATGGATTCTTTTTCGTACAGGGCTTAATCCTAAGTAACGCATTAAGAGCCCAAAAAAGCGCCGAAGATGAAAGCTATGAGATTGCGTTCAACAATTTACGTTCCGAAGTTATAAAGCTGAGGAACGAAGCTCTAGAAAAAGACAAAATTCTGGTTACTCTAGTAGACAAGATAAAAAAGGACGAAGCTGCTGCAAAGATTCAGGCCGAAGCTCAGAAACATGAGATCAAAGATCTTCAGAAACAACTAGCGCGGGCGAAAGAAGAACGTGTGCTTGAGGAAACAAAGCGAGAACTTAGTGATCATATGGTGGATAAGTTGGAGTTAAGGGTTAAGGAGCTTCGTGCCTCTCAAAGAAAATGCTATGTTAAATCTGTAGAATGCGTGAATAAAATTAAAAGCAGCTTCGCCAGCGTGGGCGCCTTTTCCAGTGAAGAGAATTTCTCTCGAGGTAATCCCGAAGGTCCACTGGAATGGATTAGTCACGAAGCTGAGGCCTTCGAGGAGATCCTGAGCAGTCGTGGCGACATCTGCGCTTTTTCGGGCGCCAGAGGAATTGCCTCTGTCTTAGAGAAGAAAGGTTGCGGTCATATAAAATTTTTAGCTCAGTCCGAAGCTGCCTTATCTTCCGAAGACATCAAGGACCCCTCGGCCGAAGCAAGCGCTGTTGGCGGCAAATTTTTTACTGATATCTGGAACGACGGCGGCCGAGGAATGGCGCAAGAAATCATCCAAAGGAGCGAAAAAGGCATCCATGATGCTAGAAAAGTGGCAGAGGCTGCCGAAAGAAGTACAGAGCCCGAAAGGCAATTAGGTATTAATTAGCCGTTCTTACTGTGTTGTAATTTTTATTTCAAACTTTGCTCACGATTTGTAATAATAATGAAGAAATGTTCTCTTGCCTCAGAAGCTGCTGAATCGACTGTCGATCCCCACACAAAAGGGGAAGATGAAATTAAACAAATGGCCGAAGCTATCATGGACAAAGTTGTTGATCAACTTCTAAATGAAGTCGCCGAAGCAGTATTAAGAGAAGACTAGATGCTATTTGGAAAAACAATTAAATTGTGATCTATGTAATATTTTGTACATTTGGATGTAATATACAAGTTTCTTTTCATTATTCAATTCTTTACGATGCATGAAACTCTACCTACATACCTTTTTGAGCCTTCGGCGAAAAAACACCTTCCCTTCTTTTCATGCTTCGTGAAGAAGACATTCTCCGTTAAAATTATTCTGATGAAACATGTTCATGCTTCATGAAAACGTTCTCCGAAGCTATACAATTTCGATACTGCTCTGATGAAACTTGTCCATGCTTCGTAAAAACAGCCTCCGAAGCTATTTTCCGAAGATTATCATTGTATTCCCTCGTGACTTTGCACAATTTGCACTTTCTCAAATCATTCTTTCGAAGGTTGATACTGTGTACCCTTCTTTTGCCGCATGCAACATGATGTATGATGCTTATGCTATGCGAAATGATGTGATGATGTTATGTTATGCAAATGACGTCTGTTCCGAAGGTATACACAAAATACATTCGTAAGCTCTGCATTCCCTTAGGAACGTCTTTGGAGCTTCTTCGTCTTTTACTTAGACGGTATAAGCTCTGCATTCCCTTAGGAACGTCTTTGGAGCTTCTTCGTCTTTTACTTAGACGGTATAAGCTCTGCATTCCCTTAGGAACGTCTTTGGAGCTTCTTCGTCTTTTACTTAGACGGTATAAGCTCTGCATTCCCTTAGGAACGACTTCTGAGCAGAAAACTTACACTGCGCTCCCTTTGGAACGGCTTTTTGTGACTTCATGAACTTACTCTGCGTTCCTTAGAACGACTTTCTGTTACTCCGAAGGATTTTTAATACTTCGAAGGTCCTCCTTGTTAATACAAAAACTTCATCAACTGATTTTCCTCGTGGAAAACAGCGAAATTATTACATGGAAACTATCAATGTTTTTTGCTACAGAGAATAGAACTGAATGGAAAAGACTGCTATCAAAGGTAGGATATGTGTCAATAAATGTGCTTCGACTCCGGCACAGTGCTGTTGACTGTGCGAGCTTCGGATTGTTCTCTGAAGTCCCTTTGATGTGGAGCATATTGACTCCCTTCTGGCTGCTGGCCTTGCTGCAGCGGAGGTGGAGGCGGGGGTTGTTGCCATGAAGGTTGAGGTTGACTTGCCGAAGCTACGGAAGCTGCAGGATGGTTGCCCACATACTCCGGGATGTAAGGCTGATGGTACGAAGCAGTATGCATGACCTGCTTCGGCTGTCCCTGTTGCGCTGCAGCTTCTGCCAGCTCCTTTTGTTTCTGGATGGTAACATGGCACATCCTGGTGGTATGGCCCTTGTTCTCACCGCAGAATAAGCAAAATGTCCTCCTTGGTTGATCTCCAAATCTCCCGCCGAAGCCCCTGGCGCCTCTGCCTCTTGGAGCTGGTGGCCGAAAGAAAGTCTGCTGCTGCCCCGAAGCCTGTGAGGAGCACTGCGGCCTGTTCTGCTGACTCCCCTTATCATCATTTTGAGTATTGTGGATGGACCTGACATGCCTCGGATAGAAACGTCCCCCGAAGCCCCTGGTCATCTCAGAAAATCTGAAGGCTTCCTCCCTTCTTTGGCGAAAGTCATTATCAGCCCGAATGTACTCGTCCATTTTTTGGAGTAGCTTTTCCAGCGTCTGAGGAGGCTTCCTAGCAAAGTATTGGGCTGCAGGTCCAGGACGAAGCCCCTTGATCATGGCTTCGATAACAATTTCATTGGGCACCGTTGGTGCCTGTGCCCTCAAACGCAAGAACCTTCTGACATACGCCTGAAGGTATTCCTCATGATCCTGAGTGCACTGAAACAAAGCTTGTGCAGTGACCGGCTTCGTCTGAAATCCTTGAAAGCTGGTTAACAACATATCCTTCAGCTTCTGCCATGAGGTGATTGTCCCTGGTCGAAGTGAGGAATACCAGGTCTGAGCAACATTCCTGACGGCCATGACAAAAGACTTCGCCATGACTGCAGCATTGCCCCCATACGAAGACACTGTTGCTTCGTAGCTCATCAGGAACTGCTTCGGGTCTGAGTGGCCGTCGAACATGGGAAGCTGAGGTGGCTTATAGGATGGAGGCCAAGGTGTAGCCTGCAGCTCAGCGGACAAAGGAGAAGCATCATCGAAAACAAAATTTCCCTGATGGAAATTGTCATACCAGTCATCTTCGTTGACGAAGCCCTCCTGATGAAGGTCTTTCTGCTGAGGCCTTCTGTTTTGCTCATCATGGGTGAGGTGGCGGACTTCCTCAGAGGCTTCGTCTATCTGCCGTTGCAACTCAGCTAGCCGGGCCATCTTCTCCTTCTTCCTTTGCACTTGTTGATGTAGGATCTCCATATCCCTGATTTCTTGGTCTAGCTCTTCCTCCTGAAGCGTCGGGCTGACAGCCTTTCTCTTCTGGCTTCGGGCCTCCCGAAGAGAGACGGTCTCCTGGTTGTGGTCCAGCGGTTGCAGTGCTGAAGCCCCAGTCGCTGAAGCTTTCTTCGGCGCCATAACGAAGGTCTATAGCTTCCGAAGGTGTTCAAAAAAGCTCGAAGTGGAAGTGAGTTCACCGGAGGTGGGCGCCAATGTTGGGGACTTGTTCTCAAATGCTTCGGATTAAGAACAAGGCAACATAAAAAGTGTTAAATGTTAAGGCCCTTCGTCCTACCAATCATTATTCCCCTTCGGGAATAATGAGTTCTGGACGAAGGTCGCAAAAGACATACCTTCGTAAATTCAACAAGTAATAACGAAGGGTTCATATAAAGCATGAAATGTAAATCATAAAATCATTTCTATTTTATTAACGCGGAGAAATAGAAATGATTACAAATTACAAATGTACCTTCGGTCCTGAGAGAAGGTAAAAAGTACAAGCGTGACGTAAATGCCAATGCCAAGTCAGCGTGAACAGTACGGGAGTACTGTTCATCTATTTATAGGCGCGGGACGCAGCCCACGTAAAATTACATCCATGTCCATTACATTTGTTAATGGCTTATGGAAATTTGTCAAGGCCCACGCAGTCTTTTCATCTTTAAGTCGGTTCCCCCCTCTGCTGTCGCGACGAAGCTTCCTTGCGCACAGCTTCGGCTGCGCTCGTCCTTCGTCTGGTTCAGGCTTCGTCCTGGCCGTGCTTCATATTCATAGTTCTGAGTCCAAAAATACCTGTTCACATAATTCACTTGGAAAACATTGTCAAATCATGTTTTTGAGGACCTTCGGAGGACGAAGGCCCCCAACACTGTCTTTACCTTCGGAAGTATTTTTCGAAACAATAAAAGCACCTTCGGTCGAGCTTCTTGAAAGATCGGTCCTCAACATATCCCTTGTCTATAGTGAAGATTGGAGAACTGAAATTATCTCTTTTCTTCAGGGTAATTTTCTTTCAGGTGACGAAGCTTATAACAGGAGGATAGAAGCAAGAGCCCGACCATATGTCATTATAGAAGGGGAATTATACAAGCGTGGGGTCTGTTCCCCGTTGCTCAAGTGTTTATCCAGAGCCGAAGGCATAGAATTGATGAAAGAAATACATGCAGGCCTGTGTGGATCTCATATTGGATCTAGGCCTTTGTTGGGAAAAGTTTTTCGACAAGGTTTTTATTGGCCAAAAGCAGCTTCGGATGCAGCGGAACTAGTACAAAAGTGCGAAGGTTGTCAGAAATGTGCAAGAGATCAAAAACAACCTTCGTCTTTAACTCGGTTAATACAACACACTTGGCCGTTGCAAAGGTGGGGCCTTGATTTGTTAGGACCGCTACCACCAGCACAAGGAAATTTAAGATATGTTGTAGTGGCAGTGGAATATTTTTCTAAATGGATTGAGGCAAAGCCTTTAACCACAATAACTTCGGTCACTGTCCAAAAGTTTTTCTGGCAAAATATTGTTTGTCTCTTCGGAGTGCCGAAGGCCATTACTGTGGACAATGGAACGCAGTTTGACTCCAAAGCTTTTAAAGAGTTTTGTGACCAAATTGGCACGAAGATCCATTTCGCGTCAGTTCGACATCCAGAATCAAATGGACTAGTCGAAAGAGCTAATGGGATCATAATGATAGGAATAATGAAGTCAATCTTCAATCAGCCCAGAGGAAAGTGGCCAGAAGAATTAATCAAAGTGGTGTGGAGCCATAACACAACAGCGTCAAGATCAACAGGCTTTACGCCATTCAAACTATTGTTTGGTGACGAAGCAGTAACCCCGGAAGAAGCCAAAGCAGGGTCAATAAGAACAATAGCTTCGGCAAAAGGCGAAGATGAAGCTGACTACTCTGTGGAAAAAGATGCTATAGAGGGGATCAGGCTTCAGGCTGTGGAAAACATCAATAAATACCAAGCCGAAACAATAAAATGGCGTGATAGAAAGGTTCGATTGAAGAACATTAAGCCAGGACATTTAGTGCTTCGAAGAGTGGCCAACCCAGACATAGTAGGCAAACTACAGCTGAAGTGGGAAGACCCTTTTTTGGTAGTATCTTCGTCAAGACCCGGTTCCTACAGATTGAAGGATATGGACGACAACGACATCCCTAGATCATGGAATGCGGATGAGCTTCGGTGATATTACGTTTAGCTTGATGTATTTTTTTCTATTCTTTTTTGTGGCACCCTTTTCCTTTCCAAAGGGGGAGAAAGGTTTTTAATGGGGCCACAACATGTAATTTCCCTTATTTCAATTCTATAAGAATGATATCCCCCAAAAATGTAAATGTAAATGCAAAGGAAAAAAGAAAAGAAGATAGGGAGAAGCTCAAAAGTCGTTCCTAAGGGAATGCAGAGCTTACAGCGAAAAGTCAACGCTGATTCCGCCAAAAGTAGAAGGCGAAGAAGCTCCTAAGGGATGCTTACAGCGAAAAGTCAACGCTGATTCCGCCAAAAGTAGAAGGCGAAGAAGCTCCTAAGGGATGCTTACAGCGAAAAGTCAACGCTGATTCCGCTGAAAGTAGAAGGCGAAGAAGCTCCTAAGGGATGCTTACAGCGAAAAGTCAACGCTGATTCCGCTGAAAGTAAAAGGCGAAGAAGCTCCTAAGGGAGGCTTACAGCGAAAAGTCAACGTTGATACACCGAAAAATAAACGGTGAGACCGAGAAGTAAACGGCAGAAAGATTTGAATCATTCCCAAGGGGATGAAGGTCTATGATTATGATTTTTGAATATATGTGTCCCGATATTCATCTGCACAATACATTACATCATGTCATTTGCACTCATAAACATTCATTTAGACATATAGAATCATCATCATACCACACAAAAAAGTCAGATGCTTCGGCAATGAAGAAAGACTTCGTAGAAAGAGGAAGTTTTCATGCTTCGTTGTGTACGAAAAGAAGGGAAGGTGTTTTTCGCCTTCGGCTCAAAAGGAGAAGTTTTGTCCATAGCAAAGCAGATTGCACACGGATAAAGGAGACACAATATATTACAAGGTATGTACAAATTTACATAAGTTTTTTTTACATAATGATATTACAAAGATCCCTTCAGAATTTTTTCTACGAAAGTCTATTCTAGCAACTATCAAGCTTCAGCCTCGTCATATTCAGCTTCGTCGTCCTGCACATATTAAGGAGCAGAATAAGAAAGGTGCAAATTTCAAGGAGAAGGTAAAAGTAACAAATATAAGTTTCTTACCGGCTTAAGGTGACTTCGAGCTTCGTCACCAGCCATCCTTCGCCCGCCATTTACCCAAATCTGGGTCATAAATCTATTCCCGATACTTCGGGCTAGGCTCGGGATATCAATCAAGTCTGCTGCTGACAAGCTAAAGTTTGGTCTATTCACGATTTTCCCATGGGTGCAGCCGGCCTTCAGAAAAGCGGCAGCTGTGCCTCGAGAAGCTACCAGGGCGCAGAAATCGGCATGCCCCCCAATAACTTCGTCAAGAGCATCAATCTCGCCTTCAATATGTTCCAAGGTACTGGGCAGGTTTTCTGCTGAAGGTGAAAACTTTTCAGAGCTGGCTCCGATAGAGTGAAATACCTCCTTCAGCCGCTGCACGCATCGGCTGCCGAAATTTAGACATTTCTCTTGGAGATCTTTCAATGATTCTTGCAAATTTGAATTTTTCTCGAGCGCAGTCTTAAGACTTGTTTCAAGCTTCTCTTTTTCTTGCTCATATTTTTCCGACTTTTTGAGTAGTTCATTCTTTAAACTGTCATTTTCGGCTTGGACCTCGGCCAAGGAGCCTTCCATAGACTGAATAATAAAGTCTTTCTTTTCTAAAGCACCTTCGTGTTCTTTAGCCATAATTTCAAGATCTTGAATAGCGAAGTCCTTCTTCTTCAGAACAGCTTCGTAATTTTCAACTTTTTCTTCTAAATCTTTGATGATGGCCTTGTTCTTCTCCTCTTCAAGATCTTGTTGCATTTTCAGCACTTTACTTAATAATATACTCTGCCAAAACAACTTTCGTCAGAGAAAGACATAAAAATAACAATAATAAAATAATAATAATATTTTTACCTTAAAATTCGCGTAGAGCAGGCTGCCAGCGACATGATGTCGCTGGTATCTGCAGAGGTCTGCTTCTATCTTCGGCAAGCCAATGCTTTTTGAGAGGGTCCTAACAATTTTGGTCTCGGTACGGTTCCAAAGGCACCTTAACTTCCCTTCGTTGACCCCACCAAATAGCATAGCTCCTGATTTATATCCGCAAGATATGGCATGTTTTTTCAATTCTTCTTTTTCGGCGTCTGATAGCTCTTGTCCAAGCAAATCTTGAAAGTTAAAATCTCCTTCCTCCGAAATTTCACCAATTTGCTCTTTCCCCTTTTCAGTTGTCGTGTTCACCGCAGCCATAACAGCTTCTTCTTCAGCCATTTTCAGGAGTATATTGTCAATAACCTCAAGTGTGGTTTCCAGGTTCGACTCTTCGGTGGTCCCGGCTTCGGCCCCGGTAGCTTCAGCTTCGGCCCCGGTAGCTCCGGCTTCGTCGGCTTCAGCTTCAGTGGTTTTCACTCCGGTAGCTTTGGTTGCGGTGTCTTCGGCTTCGGCAGTCTTTGCAAAGGCAATTTTTGACATCGTCGCTGGTGGCGGCGTCTGATGGATCACATCTGTCACTTGAATGATTCTCCGTTTTTTCGGCTTCGCAGGACTTTCTGCTACCGAAGGTTTTTTGTCCTTCTAAAAAAACTTTGTCAGTTCCGGTGCCAGCGGACTTAGCTTGATAGGCAAAGTTTCAGTCATTACCTTCAAAATTTTTTCTACCTCGACAGCAGAAGGTGTCACAGACACTTCCTCGTCTCGGACCAATCTCTCTGGTTCCGGAGACGCAGGCTTCGGAGATGCAGCTTTTCTCTTTTTTGGAACAACTATTTTTGGTTCAAGCCTTTCTTTCTTCTTCTTTGGTTGATCTTCGTCGTCTTTAGTTAAAGTGCTAGCCACTCGTTTTCTTTTCTGCCCTTCGGCACCCTTGTCTAATCGCTCGTAGTCAGGGTATTCAAAGCCTATAGCATCAAGCACTCTGTTCAGCCTTCGTTTCGGCTGGGTGCCGCAGACTGCCGTCATCAATTGATCTTCTTTTTTAGAATAATTCCCAAGAATTTCAGTACTCATTACTTCGATTGTTTCAAGCCATTCTTGGCAGGGTTCTTTAAAATATTTCTTGAACTTGTAGTGGTAGGGCAGGCGGACAAGTTCCCCCTCCTTCTTCTCTTTTTCGAGCTTCGGCATAGCCCATTCCTTCATAGTTGGAAATATTTTGAACGACAGAAATTCCTGCACAAGATCTCTAGTGCCAATGTGCTCAGCAATAGTCCTAAATTCAGCCAACGCGATTTGAGTTGGACCTTCTGGTGACATATTGCAGTGGGGACTGGTCTCTCCGAAGATCAGTTCAAGCGGGCTCTATACTAGCTTCTCCTTGTCATCGTCAACTTTGACGTAGAACCATTCTGATTTCCAGCCTGTCGGCCACTTGCTTCGATAGCTGATCAAAGGAAATTTTGTAGTCTTCCGATACGCAAAATTATAACAACCAAAATTTTCATGTAACCCATCTTTTCTGGCCTTAGTTTGATAATGCAGCTCGTGTACCCGGTAGAAACCTTCGGCAAATGGCTCCACCCCTTGGCTTCGGAGAGCCCAAATATAAACACTAAGTCTGACAATAGCATTAGGAGTTAGTTGATAAAAATAGATACCAAACTTCTTCAGCACATCGGCAATCATCCTATTCAAAGGAAATCTCAAACCAGCTTTGAGGAAGCTCTTGAAAATCACTATTTCATCTTTCTGTGGCTTCGGAGTAGTTTCTTCTCCACCGAAGCGAACCACCTTCTTCTCATCTTCGCTAAAGTAGCCCGACTTTACCATCTTCGGGAAATCAGCCTTGGAGATGGTTGACTTTCCGAAGTCCAAGTGGCTAGGCTTGCTTGGTATTGCGATATTGTGATCATCTTCAAAATCAGTCTCTTCAATATCTGCTTGTTCTGCTTCGGCAGCAGGAGTGTTCTCCGATGTCACCAACCCACTTCGCCTCATTGCTTCCGAAATAGGGACAGTTTCTGCAGCTTCGGCTTCGTCTCCTTCGCGCTCAGCCCTAGCAGTAGAGCGCACTCTGGCCATTTGATTTTGAATATCTTGAAAATTGCTCAGAAATTAATAACTTTTTTTCCCGAAGCCCTTCTTCTGACGAAGCAGATGCTAAACTAGAGCTTCGTTCAAATGCGAAAGTCAAGCTTCGGCTATGGTTAAAAATTTTGGCAGCAAAACAGTGCAATAGCAATGAATGCTGTGGTAACTTCACACCTACCCGTCTGTTTATATAGTGTTGCAGGAAAGAAGGTGAATCGTCGGGATTTTTTACACCAAGCAAACGGTTGCTCGCACCCGCTGAACGGTGGACCGCAAAAACCAGAATAGTGAACTCACATGGTGGAATCGCTACGCGCTCGAAAACTGTATCGTTTCTCGACAACGAGCTCAGGGAAGGTGTTTTTCGGACCTTCGGCTTCCTGAAGCCTGAGAGACTTTTTTCACGGATCAAGCTCGTTACGAAAAACGATCTAGTACCGCGAAGGGGCTACTGTTGGGACCATGCTTCGTCGCCGAAGGTCCTATAGAGCTGCGGCTGAAGCTGCTCGTGCGTGATGACGAAGGTATCATTCGTGAAGCTTCGGGGTTATAACATATCCGAAGATGAGGGGTCGAACCGACTTAAAGATAGAATGACCTTTTAGCCTGTAGGGGTCTGAGTCATTGTTGTAAACTTTTATGAAGGGCATGATTGTAATTCCTCACAGGCTGTGTCCTGTGCCTATAAATAGTGAACAGTATTCCTTTACTGTTCACGCATTCCTGTAATTGCAAGAGCATCACTCGGGAATTATTGCTTGTCAAGGCAAAGGTATAAGCATACCTTAAACATTGTATTTAAACATCTCAGATTCAAATAATGAATATGTGAATGGTGTCATCTATCTCCAACATATTTATCTTTAATATTCTACATTTCATATCGTTTTATATTATTTTTATTACCTTCGTAATGTTAAGTTTGTGACCTTCGTCCGAAGTTCATTAAATCCTCGAGGAGATAATGCTTCAGCGGACGAAGGGTATTTAACATTTAACATCTTTGTGTTGCCTTGTTCTTGATTCCTAGCATTTGAGAACAAGTCCCCAACAGATCTCCTCCTCTGAGAATGGAGCAACTAAAGAAGAGAGATCGTGGTGCCGTAATCCAAGCGTCGCCCAGTTGAAGTCTATTCTTGGAGCGGGTGGATGGCTCAACATATTTTCAAAGTGGGATTGTATTTTCACGGCCTTGCCTTCATGTGTTGTTGTCGAGCCATTTTGGTCTTTGAGGCAATGAATGAAATTTTTTCGACGCCTAGAAGTGATCCTTCGATGAAAAAATCTAGTGTTAGCATCCCCAAACTTTATCAAATTTAGACGGGCAGCCTGTTTTTTCCGCGCACGTTCGATGACCGCAAGGCCCAGAATTCTTTTCTTAAGTCTACACCTTAGGAGCTCCTCTCTAGGAGAGAGAGAGCTCTCAGCTCCTGTGCTATGTCAAATCTATGGATTATCTCCAAAGCCATATGAAGTTGTAGCTTAGCATCCGAGATAGTGCTAAAGCTCCACTGTCTGAGGGCCCTTGTTGTAGCCTACAGCTTGTGATAGAGTCTGTGGAAAGGTTCCTGGTGTGTGCAGTGAGCGCACCAGGACCTCGACACCACCTCCATGAATCCTGGAAGCATGGCCCAAAAATTCTCAAATTTAAAAGAGCACGGGCGTCGGGGGCCAGTTTGGTTAGAGAGCAGCAGTGGACAGTGATCTGAGAGCGAAGAAGATAGGTCGTGCAGCACGTGGCTATGAAAAGCTTGGTCCCATTCAGCATTTGCAAAGACCCTGTCAAGCTTAATAAGGGTTGGGTTTGTACGCTCGTTGCTCCAAGTGAATCTTCTATTTTGCAGGTTAATTTCCTTCAGGTCACAGCAGTCTAGCATATCACTGAAACGGTTCATTAGGCTAAGGTTCAGACACCTCTTATTCTTGTCACTAGCTTTGTAAATTAGATTAAAATCTCCCAAAAGCAGCCACTTAATTCCGGATTGCGGTTTCAGATCTTGAATTTCTTGGAGAAAGGTTGTCTTCATGCTATTGCTTGTAGGCCCATAAACCACAGTTAATAGGAAGGCAGTATGTGATGCTGTTAGCTTGGCCTTTCCCGAAATATGGAAATCGCCTATTGTAAAATCAGTCAACTCCACATGGTTGGTATCCCATAGCAATGCAATCCCTCCCCGTGTGCCGCTGGGGCCTCCAGCCGGTTTGCAGAAGAATTTGTCTAGGTGGTGGCCTCCAAGGTGCCGGGCTGTTGTTTGGTCGAAGGAAGACAATTTAGTTTCTTGCAAACAAGCTAAGTGACACCTCGATGAAGTAATTGTCTCTCGGACCGTGTCCTTCCGAGCCTGGGAATTGAGACCCCTCACGTTCCAGCAAAAAACCTTAAGGTCTAAGTCTGACATTGGAGAAAAAAAGAGGTACCCCTTGAATCATAGTTCCCTGCTCTCTCAGCACAGTGACAAGACAGTGAGCATGGAAACCACATAGCTGGTGAATGAGGTGCGTCGAGACATTGATGGTGCAGGGAATGCAAAAGGACCATACGAAAGGTGTTCACACCATACATCAAACACATGCAGTCTGAAGCCTCCGCACACAAGCGAGGCAGGAATTTCAGGCCTAAGGTTAACATGATAGAAGCAAAAGACCCTTAAGCACAGATCACTGGCTCATGCTGCTGACTGCAGCTCTTCAACGCGCAGACTCCCGATGCCATCTTGTAGGTCTACAACTCCTTCCCCCATCATCGCAATCATAGCATCCTCGAAGCTCTTCTCTGTCGACCCTTCGAGATTGAAGGCAGACGTTAGGGCTGCAAGTGTCTCCTGTGGCAGAGTCCCCTGGAACATGGTTAGGAATTTTTGTAAGGCGGTCTCAAAGTTATTGGATTCGTCGTTTAGCAGCCCGAGCTTTCTACAAAGGTTTCGTTGGGCACGCTGGATTACATGCATAGGACGAGATTTTGCGAGTCGGACGCTGCGTCGTACCATGGTCGTGTTGGCAGGATGAAGTCGACGACGCAGTGGCGGAGTTGCCTTGCTTGCTTCTACTTTAGTGGTTACTGTCTTCCTTGTCTCTTGTATTCCTGCAGCAGTCATGCTGGGCAGAATCGCCCGCGCGGGCGGCCTAAAGAGGCGCTGCAATATCTTGTCCGCTGCCAGGTCAACAGAACGGTGCTCACCATGATCAGTTGCAACATCCAGTAACGGCGATGGAGGGCGGGCAACAGGGTGCTGCTGCTGCACGCCTTCTGCTCCCCTCTCCATGTTCCTAGAATCTGTTGGAAGAGAGATGCGCTGCAATATCTTATCTGCTGCCAGGTCAATAGAACGGTGCTCACCATGATCAGTTGCAGCATAAATTTAAACCAGTTTCGTAATATGCTAGACATAACAAACTACTATTATGTCTAGCAGTGGCGGAGACAGGCCTATGGCCAGTAGGGCCTGGGCCCTACTCTTGGGCTGACTAGCCTCTAAAGATTTATATATCGGTTAGTATCGTTAGCTGTGACCGCTGTCGAAAGAGCTAGCTTTTGGTGTCTAAAAGTCCAAATTTTAATGTTATATCCGGCCCTATACTTAGAAAGATTTTGGCTCCGCCACTGATGTCTAGCATATTAGGAAACTGGTTTAAATTTTTTCCTCTTCAAAATTAAGCACTATCTTATTGTGTCTAGTTTAAAATTGATTGAATTTTAATAGATTTTGTTCTTGTTGCTTAGTTACCAATTTGCATACAATAAACTCTACTCAGAAACACTAGTGGAGTGATGCGACCGTAGCCACTCGCGCGCTAGGCCCAGGAGCTGGAAAGGAGTCGTGAGACTGTACACTGTAGGCCTGTAGCCACTCGCGCGCTAGAGCCCGGAGCTGGAAGGATCAGGAGGGTGTGCGTGTTCCCGAATCGCCTGGAGGCAGGAGCCTCGTCGTCCGGAGCCACAGGCCTCGAGACACCGGCGGGTAGGCGAGGGCCCCCACCGGGATAAGGTGTGGAGCCGCTGCGATGGCGGCCCGTGTGACCCCTGTCGCAACGCACGCACGGTATATAAGCATAAAGGCATTTCCGCGAACTCGCTTCTTCGCGCGCTCCCGCCACGTGAGCCAGCAGCACTCCACACTGTATGATCGAGCAGCTACGCGCCTGGACAGGCTCGGCGCAGGAGGGGATCGGGAGGATGGCGGCGTCGGTTTCCACTTCCAGGGTCATCTGCCTCCAGAAGCCGGGCCCCGAAGGCAACAGCAGGGGGGCCAGGGAAGCGCCCCCCTTCGCCCGCCGGTCGGTCGCGGCGCCGAGGCGCCCGCACGGCGCCAACGCGAGCGTGATCATCGGCTCCGACTCCGACTCCGGCGCCGGACGGGGCCAGCATTCGCCGCCGCTCAGGGCCGTCGTCGACGCCGGCCCGGTACAGACGACGAAAAAGGTATCACTTATCACTTGCTGCCCTTAGAAACCGAACTCGATAGCGAGGCAGACAAATACGGAAGAAAAGCCGGGAAATTTTAAATTTAAATCGCAGTTTAATATTCACAAGTACGTATATATATACACAAAGTCAAACAATGACAATCGGTTTAATATTCACTTTGCATATATTATATGTGTGTTTGATCGATTATTAATAGACACATTAATATAACACAAAAAACATATAGTTCTTACGTATATCGCGTGTAGCTAGATTGGAAATAAAATAAATACGGATCCATCTCGCATTACAAACAGCCCCAAATTTAACTGATCCAAGCGAATTGGAGTGAAGGTATAATATGGTTCAATCAGTGGCCAGTGACTGGAAATGATGTCAAGAACGAAGCTCCCTCCCGTCCCCTGAATTCTGTCTAGATCGTCGTTTATTCGGCCAAAGGCTACAGCGTTGGGCCGTTGTTTCCAATCTCCCGCGTCCGCACACAAAGTTCGTGAATCGATCGTCATTGCACACTGAACAAATAGTAGTGGTTTTGGAACGGAAATTCAAAATACTCTTCGATTGTGTGGAGTCCCATGTCTTTGAATGACTGGTTACTGCTATTAGTGTCAGGGAGTAGAGTAGACCAAATCTAACGAAAATCGAGACTAGCAGATTGTAAGGACTCGCAAACACATTGTTGGCATTATTTTTTTCTGTTCAAAAACATTCAAATTTCCATAAGAACAAGATATTCGTTTTTGCTCCAAATGTGGGGACTAAGAGATCTCCAAAAGACGCTCTAAACATGGTCCTATTTCAAATATAGGGCTTAAAACAATAAAGCATCCTTCCAACAGCGGTTCTATTTTATAAAATTTTATCAAATGATTATAGTGTTCGTTCTCTCGGGTCCTAAATATAGTACCCCATATGCTGGAGCCATATCTTTATTTTCACTTAATCTCTAACTATTTATTTTCTAATAATATGATTTATTTCCTAAATAGTATTATTTAAGGCTTGACTGTTGGAGTAAATATTTCTTTTCAGACCCTAAATATTTTAAATATAGTCCTATTTTAAATTTTAGGACTATATTTTAGGGTTTGTTGTTGGAGATGCTCTAACTAGACTAGTGCATTTTGGGATTGGCCCACAATTGGTTTGGCCCAAAAGACCCATAAGGTAGGCCCATTCAAATTGATCGAGGTGTTTAGATAAGTAAAACGGGAATGATCAAACAACTAGGCCCATCCCAAATCTAGCATGAGTGCACACTGTTTCTATACATTTCTCGTAGTGTAACTCAAGGTGATAATGGATCACGATCCAAATATTTTCTCGTAATTTGTTTGAGCTATTAATTAACTTTAGTTGAAAAATAAATAGAAATAGACACGGATCCTAATTTGATTTGGTTTCTTAAATTTTGTAGTGTAAAATTTAGACTCTTTTGTTTTAAAAATTGTTTGTAACTCTTTCATATAGACTTAGATAAAAGAATGGTAGTCGTGGACGTTGGTGCAATTGCGCTTAGCGTGTTATATGAATAATGCAGTGTTCTTATACAAACAAAACGATATGCTAACGAAATGTGATTGGTCGAAACTATTGCTTGGAAGTGCCTTAGAATTCCCTCCTATTCCCGTTCAAAAACAAAAAAAAAAGGAGTTGCAGCAAGAGCATGCATCTAGTTCTTCTAAAATTTAGTCGGTGTCTTTTTGTCCACCGTTGATTCTTTTTTTTTTCTGGGTATGGTTTCAGGAGACTATTTAGATCATTTGTAGGAATAAAAAATTAACGATATATAACAAGGGCGTTGTTCGGCTGGCTGCAAGCCGGCACTGTTGCAGCTGTTTGGACTGCTGCAGCTGCAATCCATAGAGAGAAAAATACTGTAGAAGCCGCAGCCGCAGCAAGCCGCAGCGAACAAGCCCAAGAATCACCAACGAAAAAAATGTAAGGGCTAGTTTGGGAACCACAATTTTCTAAGGGATTTCTATTTTTTTCATTGGAAAATGAACTAATTTCCTTGGAAAAATAGAAATCTCTTAGGAAATTGGGGTTCCAAACTAGCTCTAAACATATTGGTGATCTCGCTGGTGTTATTTTAGGAGTATTGTTTTTGTAAGCACATGCCGAACCGTTCCATGCTTATTTTACAACAAGATGTTAATAAAGTGGTGGGCATGCCCATGGTCGTTTTCGCCAGAACCAGAGACGAGCACAATGGTACTGTACCATGCTACAATAATCAGGGGCATATTCCTGCTTCATCTTCATCATATAGTAGGAGTCATTTACTCCCTAGCAACAATGGTAAGCAGGCAGGCCGATGAGTGGTACCTACACTGTCAACGTGAAATTTCCCGGGGGCGATATGATGGCTACCCATTCTCGTTCCGAAAATTTTCTCATCGTCCCCGTAGGAGCTTTTTCTTTCACCCCGTCTATGCCAAACATTTATTTCTCTCGGAGAATTCGTTCCCACTAGTAAATGCAATATTTAGAGACAAATGCAAATGAATATATCAAATCAAACAAACAATGCTTAAAATTGTAAAAGGTTATCCACTTTAGAATTTAGTTTGCTATTTATAAATAGGCTATGCATTGATTTTTAGTAGAATTTTGATATGTTAAGAGACTAATTTAGATGAAGGTAAGTTCGCATGATGACGAGTACGTTGGGAACGTGAAGTGGTGACGGTTCCCTATCCCAGTTCTCACGAACCCAATAAAGGCTTGTTCGTTTATTTTCAATCCATATGGATTAGAGGGGATTGATACGGATTGAAGGGAATTTCGACTTACTAGGGATTGAAACCCCCTCAATCCATATGAATTGGAGTAGAACCGAACATAGCCTAAGGTCTTGTTCGTTTGTGTCGGATTGGTGGGTCAGAACGATTCCGAGCCGGATTACTTCTCTAATTTATATAAACTTTGATTAGCCGGAACGATTCCGGGTGCAATCCGATGTAAACGAACAAGACCTAAGAGATTTTTATTTTCCCAAGAAAAATTAGAAAAATATAAATACCTATGGAAAATAGAGTTCTCAAACTAGCCCTAAAGAGTAATATTTTCCCGTTTCAAACTCTTAGAGATTAAATTCTCCATATCCCTGCTCCCTAATAAATAGAGGAATTCCTTAGACCTTTTTTCGTTTGCATGGGATTTGAGGAGAATTAAATCATTTTCCATTTAATTTTGACTAGCAAGTGATCTAATCTTCTTCTAACCAAACAACCTTTTAGACCCTGTTTTCTAAAAACCGTTTTCCTGAATTATAGGAGATACGACTACTGTATGAATTTGAACCGGAAACAGCTTTAACCTACTAGTAGGTGATAGTCGCCACACACACATACGACTGCTACTACGTACTACCAACCAAACAACTACTCTACTTCTAAAAGAACCGTTTTTTCCAGCCCTCATATCTATTGCTGTCCAGCTACTCGCATAACTCAAGTGACGTTGCACAAGTCAAGACACGATCGGATCGCACGTATGCATGCTCCGCCTGGGTCCTGGTGAGAAAAAGACGGTATAATTAAAATATACTAGAAGGGGAGGAAATAATCGTCCTTGCCTGCATCTGGGGCGTGTAGCTAAGTTTTGATCCCATCGTCCGAGGCTACTGATATGATCGACGAATTTAAAAAAAAAGGGAGATTTCTGACGAGCTCTACTGATCGATCAACTAACTATTCAACTAGCCTTCCATCGTCATCCGAGAGCACTCGAGCAAGCGACCAACGACGACGCCCGTCAGCGCGTCGTCGTCGTCCTTCCGAAACAGAAAGCGCGCGCCGCGTCTGCGTCTGCGTCTGCGTACCGCGCGTCACGCATGCGTGCGGGCTGACACGACAGCGTGAGTCACACACAGAAGCGGCGCTTGGACGGACGCTAGCAGCCAGCGTGAGCAATTCATCAGTTTTCAGTTTTTGTTTTCTTTTTTCTTTCTTTCTCTGGATGGATGCACCACCAGGTACGGTAACCAGGGTTGGGCCTTGGCAGGCCATGCATTTACTGACCAGTACTCAAGCTTCAGTTAGCGCTTCTCTAGCTTCGATCATTGAAACATCCTTGATGCCATTATATAGATGGTTGAAATGCATGCTAATTTTGCTCTAAAAAAAGATAGAATACGTCTTTTTTATCACATCTTCTATATATGATATCATGATATGTGGACAAGTTTCATGATTTTCTGACTTTGTTTGTGTTTTATACAATTTTTAAACAGCTAGATAGCAAGTTTACTGCCATATTTAGTGAGTATGGTGTTCAAAGTTTTCGGTCCACTCCTGAAATCGGTCGTAACTTATGCTAAATAGCATTGATATCATTTTTGCATGCACGGTTTTCCAAGTTTCGAGTGACTTGCAGTTCAAATGTGAATTTTTCGAAGAAATTTAAATAAACGAAACACTTTTATAATTGTCCCAGAATGGTACATGTAGGTCTACATAGTGTAGGAACATATCACAAAAAGTTTGGTTGGTAAAATAAAAAAAATACTTTGCCGAATGTCAAGAAAAGCACTTGGCAAAGGCAACAGCTGTCAACTTTAGACAGCGGTTGACGGCCTTTTGCCGAGAGCCACTCTTCGCGGAGTGTTTGGCAAATCTTTGCCGAGTGTATTCCTATGCCAAGAGTCCTGCTCTCGGCAAACGCTGTCGTTACCGAGAGCAGGACTTTGCCAAGTGCGACACTCGGTAAGACTTTTTGCTGAGTGTCCGGCAAAAAACACTTGGCAAAGCATCGAACACTCGGCAAAGACTCGGATTCCGATAGTGGACGACGCTCACGCTAATTTTGCATTAGCACATTACAAATCTTCATACACTCGACTAGTACGATGTCTCGTGGGTTGTAACGGAACATAAGTTATTCGTTAAAATGCTTATTACATACGTGTATCTATGTTCTTGAAGCGGCGTGGTAGACGGACAACCACACGCGCGCACACATTGCATCTGTTCACGAAGGCAAGCAACACACGCACGCACACATTGCATCGACGAAACAGAAAGGGAGGGGCACTAGGGGCGAGGCAGTGGCGCGGGGTGAGGTTACCGGGCGTCCGGATATGCATCCCCTCGTCCGGTTAGCTGGGTGCGTACGTGTAAAAGCCCATCCGAGCATGGATTTTTGCCCAACCGATTTTGTGCCCGAACGCTTCGCCTCTTTCATTGTTTTTTTATATATACCAGGTGCTTCCCCTGGGTTTGTGAAAAATAAAAAATAAAAAAAAGTGTTGCGTACGTACATGCTTGCATGATTTGGGCTCCCGCCTGTCAGAGTCACATCAGACACGAGCGCGGGGCCGGCTGCCTACTGCCTACTGCCGCTGCTATAAATAGAGCCCGGCGCAGGCCCTGCTGCTTCGTCATCAGCCACAGCGCCCGTTGTTGTATCTTGTCACTGATCAGTGTTGTTTGCTTTGCTTGCCGTGCTAATGGCGCCCGCTCCATGTGGCCGTTCGTCGCAGAGGGTGTTCCACTTCGGCAAGGGCAAGAGCGAGGGCAACAAGAACATGAAGGAGCTGGTGAGGAGGTTCCTTCTTCTGTATTCAATTCGCTTGCTTTGCTACTGCATATATATGCATATGTATAATACGTACTACTACATGCAGCTGGGCGGCAAGGGCGCGAACCTGGCGGAGATGGCGAGCATCGGGCTGTCGGTGCCGCCGGGGTTCACGGTGTCGACGGAGGCGTGCCAGCAGTACCAGGAGGCCGGGCGCGCCCTCCCGCCGGGGCTCTGGGCCGAGGTCCTCGACGGCCTGCGGTGGGTGGAGGAGTACATGGGCGCCGCCCTCGGCGACCCGCGGCGCCCGCTCCTGCTCTCCGTCCGCTCCGGCGCCGCGGTGTCCATGCCCGGGATGATGGACACGGTGCTCAACCTGGGGCTCAACGACCAAGTGGCCGCCGGGCTGGCGGCCAAGAGCGGGGAGCGCTTCGCCTACGACTCCTTCCGCCGCTTCCTCGACATGTTCGGCAACGTCGTGAGTTTTCTTTTTTCCCTAGCTCCCTCCAAACACCCCGCCGCGCACTGCCACTGACTCGTCGGTCGTCGCTTCCATTTCCGCCCGGCCCGGTTAGTTCTCGCTCCATATCGCCGGCCTGATGGGTCCACCGAGGCTGGAGTTTTTTTTTTCTTTGTCTGTTTGCTAGCTATAGACCAGGGTATGGCCAGCCGTTTTCCCTTGGGCTAAACGAACGTGGCTGGTTTTTCCTATTATTTTTTTTTATAAACTTCATATATATAAAAACTAAACGACTTTAACAGTTCCATTACCTGAGGAACGAACGAACGAACATGTTTCTGTCACACACAGATGCAAATCGCCATCGGTGAGGTTAAAAACAAAACAAATTAAAAAGGTGGGCATAGTTTCGTCAGATCAGAACCTTTTCTTAGGCAAACGCGAACAGATGGACGCATATTCCTGGCTGCAGCTGCAGTGCAGAATTCACGTAGACGACGACGTCCTTGTCAGATTTTGAAGCCCACGTCGCTAAACTTGCATTGGTTTGTCGGACTCGAGGAAACACAACACAATCGATCCCACCGGCCACCGCAGAGTGAAAAACACATCAGATTTTCTTATCGGATCCTTTTTATTTACTTATCACACCAGGTGATGGACATCCCCCACGCGCTGTTCGAAGAGAAGCTTGAAGCCATGAAGAAAGCCAAGGGGCTGAAGAACGACACCGACCTGACCGCCACCGACCTCAAAGAGCTGGTGAGCCAGTACAAGGACGTATACGTGGAGGCTAAGGGAGAGCCATTCCCCTCAGGTACTGGTACCCGCAGAAGAAAACACACACACACACACACATGCAGTTCAGACACCCAGCGACCTGACACTGAAGCTCCCTGCTGCAGACCCCAAGAGGCAGCTGGAGTTGGCAGTGCTGGCCGTGTTCGACTCGTGGGAGAGCCCGAGGGCAAAGAAGTACAGGAGCATCAACCAGATCACCGGCCTCAGAGGCACCGCCGTGAACGTGCAGTGCATGGTGTTCGGCAACATGGGGAACACCTCTGGCACCGGCGTGCTCTTCACTAGGAACCCCAACACCGGAGAGAAGAAGCTGTACGGCGAGTTCCTGGTGAATGCTCAGGTGTGTGTGACCTCAGGCTTTTTCCATTGCATTGCTCCCCTGTTAAAGATGCTGTGGAAGAGTGTATTAGCTTACATGTGAAATGTATTATTCTGTTTCCCTACTATATATTCAGGGCGAGGATGTGGTTGCTGGGATCAGAACCCCGGAGGATCTTGATGCCATGAGGGACGTTATGCCACAGGCCTACCAAGAGCTAGTCGACAACTGCAGGATACTGGAGAGCCACTATAAAGAAATGCAGGACATCGAATTCACTGTTCAGGAGAACAGGCTGTGGATGTTGCAGTGCAGGACAGGGAAACGTACGGGCAAAAGCGCCGTAAAGATCGCCGTGGACATGGTTAACGAGGGCCTTGTTGAGCGCCGTGCGGCGATCAAGATGGTAGAGCCAGGCCACCTGGACCAGCTTCTCCATCCTCAGGTAATCGTCAAGAACCATGCATATATATATGCATGGACGGCTTATCAAATCAGTAGTATTAACTATTAAGCAGCTGACATGCATTGATACCTTTTTTTTTGTTTGTTGTTGTGGAAAAACCAGTTTGAGAACCCGTCGGCGTACAAGGACCAAGTCATTGCCACGGGCCTACCGGCGTCACCTGGGGCCGCTGTGGGCCAGGTTGTATTCACTGCTGAGGACGCTGAAACATGGCATTCCCAAGGGAAATCAGTTATTCTGGTAATATCCCTTTTTTCATCCTCTGTGTAACACATAATTCTTCCATATATACATATGATACGTATATTAGGGTTTTCTTCAGTTTTTTTTGATAGAATTTTCCTTTGGGAATACTATGCAGGTGAGGGCGGAGACCAGCCCTGAGGACGTCGGCGGCATGCACGCGGCTGCCGGGATCCTCACAGAAAGAGGTGGCATGACCTCCCATGCCGCCGTGGTGGCACGCGGGTGGGGAAAATGCTGTGTCTCGGGATGCTCTGGGATTCGTGTAAATGACGCAGAGAAGGTGAGCTCAACTCTTGCTCGCGCATGCTCAACTGATCCTTTTGCTGTGTACAGAACTAGCCAACGTGCCATGCAACAAAAATTATAAAAAAAAACTGTAATGGGACCATGATATAGACGCCTACTTTGCTTTGTTTATATTTATATTACAGGTTGTGAAGATTGGAGGCAATGTGCTGCGCGAAGGTGAGTGGCTTTCGCTGAATGGATCAACCGGCGAAGTGATCCTCGGAAAGCAGCCGCTCTCCCCACCAGCCCTCAGTGGCGATCTGGGAACATTCATGTCCTGGGTGGATGACGTTAGAAAGCTCAAGGTAAAAATCTCAGAAACTTACCAATGTGTACTAGTATGACTCAAAAACAAAAACACAAACATTTCACAATTTTCATCAGAAACGATTATTTATTTTGTGCATATGTATGTTCTACTAGGTCCTGGCAAACGCGGATACCCCTGAGGATGCATTGGCTGCGCGGAACAACGGGGCAGAAGGAATCGGGTTATGCCGGACAGAGCACATGGTATCTGTTTTTCTTTTTTTTTTTACTTTTCCTTTTGATTTATTTGTTCTGGGCGAGGAAAATAGTTTCAAGTTTCCTTTTTTTTTCCCCCTCACCTGTACTTGGGGGCAGTTCTTCGCTTCGGATGAGAGGATTAAGGCTGTGAGGCAGATGATTATGGCTCCCACAGTTGAGCTGAGGCAGCAGGCGCTGGATCGCCTTCTGCCTTACCAGAGGTCTGACTTCGAAGGCATCTTCCGTGCTATGGATGGTACGTGAAAAATCACAATGCGTTGGTTTACACATCTCGTATTTTGAAGTGAAGTTGTGGTTTGAGCTTTGGTATTTGCGTTGCGTTTCAGGACTTTCAGTGACTATTCGACTCCTGGACCCTCCCCTCCACGAGTTCCTTCCAGAAGGGAACGTCGAGGAAATCGTGCGTGAACTGTGTTCTGAGACGGGAGCCAACCAGGAGGATGCCCTCGCGCGGATCGAAAAGCTTTCGGAAGTAAACCCGATGCTTGGCTTCCGTGGGTGCAGGTTGGTTTTCATTTTCTGCTAGTATTATTCTACTCACAGAAAACATCATCACCCCACCCTCGTGCCTCATCCATCTGGAACTCACTGCCGAAATTTCCAGGCTTGGTATATCGTACCCAGAGCTAACAGAAATGCAAGCCCGTGCCATCTTTGAAGCTGCTATAGCGATGACCAACCAGGGTGTTCAAGTCTTTCCAGAGATAATGGTTCCTCTTGTTGGAACACCGCAGGCATGCATTTTTGTGTGTGTGTGTGTGTGTTAATGTAGATAGTAGTACCTCTGCAGTTCAAAATTATGACAAAAATCCACTTGGTATTTGCAGGAATTGGGACATCAGGTGGCCCTTATCCGTCAAGTCGCTAACAAAGTTTTCACCAGTATGGGGAAAACTATTGGGTACAAGATCGGGACGATGATTGAGATTCCCAGGGCAGCTCTAGTGGCTGACGAGGTAGGAAACAAAAAACAACTAGCTCCGAAAACTTAAAACACGACTGTTTTAGACCGACTTTGTAGATCGACTGTATTTCATATGAATTGGTTGGTAATGAAACCCCCCCAAGACTTGTGTGAAGAAGTTTATCTGCAAGTTCCTGTGCTAATCTGAAACCTGCCACCTGTTGTTTTGGTGTCGCGACCTGGCAGATCGCGGAGCAGGCTGAATTCTTCTCCTTTGGAACGAACGACCTCACGCAGATGACCTTTGGCTACAGCAGGGATGATGTGGGGAAGTTCATCCCCATTTATCTGGCTCAGGGCATCCTCCAGCATGACCCCTTCGAGGTAACTGCAGAAGCTCCTCTGTCACCCTCTCTCTCATCTGAGGCCATACTCGCATCTCCATCATTTACAGATGTGAGCGTCTTGGGCATTTTGCATACCCCCTGGTCAAAAACTTGTTTAACTCGGCTTTTAAAAACGTCCATGAACTCATCAGGTTCTCGACCAGAGAGGAGTGGGCGAGCTGGTTAAGCTTGCAACAGAGAGGGGCCGCAAAGCTAGGCCTAACTTGAAGGTTAGTCTTGGGATCTGTGGGTATCGCTTCGTTTGCTTGGAAACCATGGTTTGATTGTTTGGTGTTGTCTTTCAACAGGTGGGCATTTGTGGAGAACATGGTGGAGAGCCTTCATCGGTTGCTTTCTTCGCCAAGACTGGGCTGGATTACGTCTCTTGCTCCCCTTTCAGGTTGGTAATTCATGATTCAATCCAAGATTGCTAGGCTATGTTAACGGTAGCAAAATCTTAACTGTTTTTTTTTAATTTCCTATATGAAATACCTCCTGCAGGGTTCCGATCGCTAGGCTAGCTGCAGCTCAGGTGCTTGTCTGAGGGTGCCTCCTCGTTGGCAGCCGGACGCCTGCTGTTGGTGCATCTGGTGATCAATAATACTACTACTATGGCAGAGCCATGCTCTGTGAAGAGTATTAGTAGCAGCGCTCATAAAAGCTACAGTTCCGTCTCTTTTCTCAGCTATGTAGAACTTCCAAACTGTTCATGCTTAAAACTGAGGGTTTTCTTGGTGTGAGGTGTGCATGTCGTTGTTGAGGCCATTGCTGCACATTCCACCTATTCAGGCCCTCCTCAAATTAAGCCTCCAAAAAGCTGATATCTTTTCGTAGAACTCTAGACTCTGGTGAATGCAACTGGCTGGTTTGCTTCTGTGGCAATTCGTTTATTCAAGCAAAAGAAGCCGAACGAATGATCTGTGACAGCAGAACCCCCTCTTCCAAAGTGATAGATCCTAAGCCATAATGCGTGTGCCATTAACAAGCATAGATTTGTGGGTTTCAAGCAAATGGTAGTTACCAGTTACTACTGCCTCAAACTAACCAAGCACGGATCTCGCACTCGTGCCATTAATAACTTGGTGTTGAGCCCTAAAATAGGCAAGTGGACGGTCGCGGACTGGCCACCGCAGCGGCGCGTACCGTTCGCGCGTGCGCAGAACCAGTTAGAGTTCCGGATTTCTTTTAGGATTTGTTAGTTAAACCCGCGGGATTAACTAGAGAACCGAATGAGCCCTACAGCTTAAGGTCTGGTGGTCTGCCACCGAGCGTAATGGAAAAAATTAGGGAAGAAATAGCTGAATTATTTCGAGATAGACTCGGAGTTAGTGTAGCCAGAGTAGGACATTCATATCAAAAGCCATATGATTCCCGGTTTGACAGTGTCTCGTACCCACAAGGGGTAAGGATACCATAGTTTTCTAAGTTTTCTGGCGAAAGTGGTAGAAGCACACATGAACATGTAGGGCAGTTTTTAGCACACTTAGGTGAATTGACCGATGGGGAAACCTTCTGTGTTTGTTTATTTTCTTTATCCCTTACTGATACCGCTTTTGCATGGTATGTCGCCCTGCCTTCTGATTCTATTAATTCCTGGAATTATTTAGAGAGTAAATTTTATGAGCATTTCTTTTTCGAGTAATATAAATTAGGGTTGACTGATTTAGCCTCAGTCCGATAGGGACGCAAAGAATCGGTTAATGATTATATCCGGAGGTTCCGGGACACTAGAAACCGATGTTTTCGAATCCATGTCACAGACAAAGAGCTAGTATGGTTGTCTTTTAATAGATTGCTATAATACTTAAGAGACAAATTAGATGTCTTTCAATTCTTTTCAATAGCTCAGCTACATCAGCAGGCTTTGGCCTGTGAAAACCAATTTAAAGAGACATCAAAATCGACCGCCAATATTATATATCTAGTAGAGCGTGATAGTTTGATTATGAATCAGCGGATGTATATACCGCTGAGCTTGTTTAGCCAACGAAGGCCAAATCTTGTGCATGTTTTTCTTTACAGTTGGTTCAAAAGAATCGACAAGAAGAGATTAAATTTACTTTCAATGTTGCCAAATGCGATAAAATATTTGACGAGCTACTAAAAATGGCAACATTAAATTAACACATATTGTTCCTCTTATGGATGAATTAAAGGGACATGCTTATTGCAAGTGGCATAACTATTTTTTCCATGCCACCAATGATTATAATGTTTTCGTCGACGAATACAATCGGCCATAAATAAGGGCCGATTCGTTTTTCAAGAGATGCAAGTGGACACACAACCATTTTCTATCAATACAATAGAACCCACAAGCAAAAAAGTCTTGGTTTGACCGGAAATGGCCAATAAAGGCAAGGACGAAAGCATCGTCATTGGTGATCCTCGCATGTCAAACATATTGCAAGGAGGGATTGCTCAGAAGGTTTCGGACAAGAAGACTAACAAATCCAGAGGTGCTAGGGGGCAGGCTCAATTGAGTAGCCGAGCACGACAACCTAGCTCGAGCATCACGGACGGTCCGGCACCTATGTGCAGACGGTCCGGTGCTCTGACAGACGGTCCGACTGATTCAGTCGGACAGTCCGCCCATACCCAGGGCACGTCAGCCTTCTCACAAAGAAAAAGGGGACATAGGGGCAAAGTAAACATAACACACATGGTCGGCTGGTCAAAGCCGACCCTAATTTCGATCAATTGCTCTCCAAATATGCTAGCAAGAAAGCCATTCTATGCGATCGATCAACAAAAAAACCTCGGTCACCCACTAAAACAAAATGTTCGAATAAAACAACCTGAAAGGCAACGCAACAAGCATTATCTATTCATCATGTGATGACAGGATACTTTCCACCCGCCTACTCATCGTCGATATATTGTCATGTTCAAATATGGAATGGTACGACTGAACCCATGGTACATGCATAGTTTTTTTTGTCTATTCAGGCTGGGGGCACCTCCATTCTATACCTTTTGATCAATTGATCAGATGGTCATGGACGAGAAAGGTGTAATCCGAAACGGCCTTTATGTATTAGCGCTCTATTGAATGATCACCATATCGGATTGAAAAGCCAGTGACTTGCATCAAGCTTAGTTCTTACTTCGGGAACAAGATGACTTGTGAGATCTATTGTTTCCGAAGATTGCTGGCAGTACATATGCTTTTGGTTTGTCAACCTCCACCAAAAGGCAGAGGGGCATATGTTGAGTCCTGAAATAGGGGAGGCGGACGGTCCGCCGTAGCGGTGCGGACCATCCGCGCGTGTACAGAATCAGTTAGGGTTTCGGATTTCTTGCGGGATTTGTTAGCTAAACCTATGGGAATAACTCGTGAACCGACTTGTAACGGGTCCAGATCTCCTCCCTTTATATAGATGAAGGGCTACGACCGATTGACCCCCACAATCGATCCGATCAAATCTACTTACGTTTTTACCTTATGAATTAGGAGTAGTTCTAGTTAAGCCCCCCCTCTACCTCGAATCTTCACCTCTCTTTGGCTCTATGTCAACTAGGGGTGTCTTGGGTGGCCTGCCACCCTCTTGGTAGGCGAGATCTAGGTCTGCTACGAAGAAAACGATGCTCTACGCCATCGCAGACCTTCCGAGTCCTAGGCACGGACCGCACGGACATATGCAGAGGAGGAGTCGCTCATGTGCCTAGGTCGCAGACCGTCCAGCCCTGTGTCGTGGATCGTCTGTGCCTCCATAGAGAGCACCGTCAGGTGGTTCGTTACAGTCTTTGGCGCCTAGATCGGCGCCAACACTTGGCTCACAGATTGGAAATGATGGTTCATGCAGCGGGGTTTGCCAATACTTCAAAGAAACTTCCGGTTCAAGTTGGCTACAAAGAGGTAAAGCCAAGTCCTGGCATCCTGACTTAGCGGATGTTTGGTTTTTAGGGACTAATTTTTAGTCCATCTATTTTATTTCATTTTAGTCCTTAAATTGCCAAACACGGAAAATACATTAGTTTCCGTATTTGATAATTTAGGGACTAAAATAAAATAAAATGGAGGGACTAAATATTAGTACCTAGAAACCAAATACCCCTTAAATCCTTCATCACCACAAATAGCGAATTCTGGTTAAAGAAATGTCGCGTCTTGCACTCCCTTGTTTTTTTTTAACAAAAGGCGGGATGTCTACCAAGATTTATTGATAAGAAGAATAACAAGAGGGTTTAAGTCAAGACAGTGACCGAAGCACCAGGCCATAGTTCCAACCCTATCCGTAAAGAAAAAATAAACTCGACTAAATAGCAGCTAAAGGGACAATTAGGTGCATGGCCCCTGCCAAATTCTAGACAGTCGTCTCATACCTGATTTTGGCATTGATCTGCTGGATGCTCGAGAATCTACGATCAAATATTCTCGCCAAATTTCCCAATTAACAAGAATCAATAGAGATATGAGGCATTTTCTATTGCACCTCGGCAACAAAGCTAATTTCACCCACCAATGCCACAACGAGGGGGCTCGCTTCAAGACGGACGATTTCATGCCCTGAATAGCTTCCCAAACAACAACTTCATCCCAAATTCTTTTGGTGAACCGACATTCCACGAAAATGTGTAGCCCCGATTCCAAGGCAGCACAACGCAAGGTGCAAATTGGTTGATGGGGCCAATTCCTGGCAGGTAAACGATCGGCTGTCCAAATATGATTTTGAATTGCTAACCAGTTGAAGAACTTGCATTTTAAGGATGCCCAATTCTTCCAAATGATGAGGTCATAGTTTGTGTGAATAGAGCCCAAAAATTGAGTATGGTATATCTATAGTTGACCATTGTTTTAACCAAACAAATTCAGTTTTTCACAATTATCAGTTCACAACGGCTTTCTCACAACTCACAATTAGAATAAGACTAGTCAAGTGCACGTGCGTTGCAACGACATATAAAATATTAGTGCACAATGATTACATAAAACAAATACCACATATTATCGATCTCAATCTTATAAATTCTCTAGCAACAACCAATGAAGAATTAAACTAATACAAATCAATTCACAACTGAAAGTCGCCTAGAGGGGGGTGGATAGGCGAAACCTGAAAATTAAAACTTTATCTCCCAACTAGATCCCTTGATTAGTGGTTAGAACAAGATATACAAATATAGGAGTATACAAACTAAGTTCTTGCTTGAAAAGAGTATTGCTAAATAATGCGGGAGTGATAAATCAATACAACTAATAAGTTATAGAATAACAAAGCAAGAAGCCTTAGATGAGAAGAGCACTAGGACAAGTTCTTTCTTGCAACGTGTTGCTTCACTAAATGGGAAATTAACTTGAAGCAACACCAAATGATATTAGCAAAGAATAGTGCAAGAAAACTTAGAGCAAAGGAAAACAAACAAATCACAAGCAATAAACACAATGGACACGGGTGATTTGTTTTACCGAGGTTCGGCCCTCGAAGGCCTAGTCCCCGTTGAGGAGTCCACTTAAGGACGGGTCTTTTTCAACCCTTTCCCTCTCTCCACCGATCACACAAGGATCGGCGAGCTCTTCTTTTTCTCAAGGATCACTCTCGATCCTACAAGGACCACCACACTCTTTGGTGTCTCTTGATAGCTTTTACAAGCCTCCAAAACTTTGGAGGAAGTTCGATGGGAGTCAATACTCCACGCGCAAATGAACACAAAGATGTAGCACACACTATCTCTTAATGAATCTCACAAGGCGCTAGGGCTAAACTCAATTGAGTAGCTCTCAATTGCTTGCTCTCTCTTTTGTGGCACTTGTGTTGGTTGTAGTGGACTAAATCTTGTGTATAGGATGGATCAATGAATATATGTGGTTGGGAGGGCTTGAGTATGTCAACTAGATGACTTGGAATGTTGCTTGGGCTCCCACACCTTGAAGTGGCCGGTTGGGGTGGTATTTATAGCCACCAACCAAAATCTAGCCGTTGGTGAAGGCTGTCTGTCGCATGGTGCACCGGACATGTCCGGTGCGCCAGCCACGTCACCCTGCCGTTAGGGTTCGACCATTGGAGCTCTGTCTGCTGGGCCCGCCTGGATGTCCGGTGGCGCACCGGACATGTACTGTAGAGTGTCCGGTGCGCCATGACGCGCGTGCCTGACTTCTGCGCGCTCTGGCGCGCATTTAATGCGCCTGCAGGTGACCGTTGGCGCCGAAGTAGTCGTTGCTCCGCTGTTACACCGGACAGTCCGGTGAATTATAGCGGAGCAAATTCCCGAAGCAGGCGAGTTCAGGGTCGCTTCATTCCTGGAGCACCGGACACTGTCCGGTGTACACCGGACAGTCCGGTGAATTATAGCGGAGCAACTCTGCGTTTTCCCGAAGGTGAGGAGTTCAGCGCGTGGAGAACCCTGGTGCACCGGACATGTCCGGTGGTGCACCGGACAGTCCGGTGCGCCAGACCAGGGTGCCTTCGGTTGTCCCTTTGCTCTTTTTGTTGAACCCTTTTCTTTGTCTTTTTATTGGCCTTTTGTGAACCTTTGGCACCTGTATAACTTATAGACTAGAGCAAACTAGTTAGTCCAATTATTTGTATTGGGCAATTCAACCACCAAAATTAGTTTAGGAATTAGGTGTAAGCCTAATTCCCTTTCAATCTCCTCCTTTTTGGTGATTGATGCCAACACAAACCAAAGCAAGTAGAGAAGTGCATAATTGAACTAGTTTGCAAAATGTAAGTGTAAAGGTTACTTAGAATTGAGCCAATAAATATTACTTACTAGATATGCATGGATTGTTTCTTTATTTTTAATATTTTGGACCACGCTTGCACCACATGTTTTGTTTTTGCAAATTCTTTTTGTAAATCCTTTTCAAAGTCTTTTTGCAAAATAGTCAAAGGTAAATGAATAAGATTTTGAGAAGCATTTTCAAGATTTGAAATTTTCTCCCTTTGTTTCAAATGCTTTTCCTTTGACTAAACAAAACTCCCCCTCAAATAAATTCTCCTCTTAGTGTTCAAGAGGGTTTTAAGATATCAATTTTGAAAATACTACTTTCTCCCCCTTTAGAACACAAAGAGATACCAATTTGAAATTTACCAATTGAAAATCATTAATTTTAAAATTAGGGTGGTGGTGCGGTCCTTTTGCTTTGGGCTCATACTTTCTCCCCCTTTGGCATGAATCGCCAAAAACGGAATCATTAGAGCCCTTTTCTTTCGCTCCCCCCCTTTGGCAAACAATTGAAATATTCAATTGAAATAGGGATATGAGTGAAGATTATACCAAAGTGGAGAACTATGCGGAATACCGACAAAGAGTGGATAATACCGATGGAGTTGAGTGGAAGCGTCGTCTTTGCCGAATAATCCATTTCCCTTTCAATTCTATGACTAAGCATAAGAATATACTTGAAAACACATTATTCATAGACATAAAGGATATATGATCAAAAAGATATATCAATTTAAGCATGATCATAGTGCTATATAACATAGATTGCTCCCCCTAAATATGTGCATGGAGAGGAACATATATTTTGGCCTTAAATGCCAATTGTACATAATTAGGTTAATGAGAACATATCTATATCATACAGAAAGTGAAGTGCATTGTGTCATAGTATAAGTGTGATGCTCATGACAGTTTATGCACTTATGAAAGCATGTTGTAAACATTTTAAGCATTTTCCCTTAAGGATTTCAAAGAGGCTTAAGGACCATACACCTTTGGAATAAAGGCAGCTTATCCTCGTTACAAGGTTAAGCTTTAAGCTCTTTGACAAATAAATCACTTCATCTAGTTTCAACAAAGATGCATTAAAGCATGAATGAATTTATGAGAAGTTGAACTAGATATGAAGCAGGGATAATGCATGGACATGCTTTCTCTTCCTTCTATACAAGATATGCAAAGAATGTATATAAGAGGAAGATTTAGGTACAAGTTTAAATGGAATGAAGCAGTTTTACCCTTTTTGTACCTTTACATAGAGACACTCTCTTCATTGTGCTTTGTCCTCAATCTTCGCTGCTTAAGACCTGTACTCAAGACAATATATGGAAATATTTTGCACAAGAGAGAGTTCTACAACTAGTGATCCTTTTCAAAGCTATTGTTAGCATATGGCAAATGGATCACAAGTTGCATAAATGTATCGTGAATTCTCCTTTTAACTTAGTGCATATCAAGAGATATTGATTGATAGTATATGCGGCACTAAGAAGCATGATTGTTAATAGAAGTCATTCTATGATCAAACAAATAACAGATGTGATCAAGAGAACAACATACACAATAATTATCAATTAAGCTTAGAGTTGGAGAATCCAGCAAATATGCTACTTTAGAGTGAAAGACAAGAATTTAAAAGTAGTAGCATACTTTATGAGAAACTCATTCTCATGCAAGAGACTATATGAAATTACTGAGATAAAGCAATAGTCTCAACAAAATCAAGATATACGAATAGACTCCCCCTAAAGATATGCATCGAGTATTTGAATTGAATGGATGTATTTACTTTAAAGACAAATAGGGAGAAGCATTATACATCTTGATCAAGGCTTATAAATTTTGCAATAAACATCTTAAGCCTAGTATTCTCATAATGAAAGTATTTAGAATACTCACAACCACACCGTTGATTGTTTTGTAGACCTTATTATCCAAGTAGGTGGTGTTGTTCTTGATGTCCTCCTCTTTCATTTGAGAGTCCTCCCTTTGTAGTAGTTTCCTTTTCCTTTCAAACTTATTGAAAATACTCAAGAGAGATGTTAATAGCACAAGGGAGTATATGATGAAAGATGATTTCTTTAGATAGAGAAAAAAATAGACAGTTCATCATTCATAAGTCACACAGACATGAAGTAAAATCCTTAACATTAGTGCATTTCATTTGAGAAAGAGGAATGTGCACTTTTTAAGAATTTTAATAATCATTGGAGATTTTACTTCATCATATTGACTTTAGTAATCATTACTTAGAAGCAAATCAATATGATAACATATATAAATATCGCAAAGGCATTAAATAGATTCTAATGGACATGAGCATTTAAAGGCGTGAGATTGAATGCACGTCTAGTTGATTAGGTCCAGTAAAGAATCTATTCCTCACATGGGTAGAATATGATAATTTAGATTTAATAGCCATTGAGATGGGAATTAAATTTGATTAAGAAGATGAGTTCCCATACCTTTGCTTCTACCTTTCTTCTTTTGGGTGAAGAACAACCCATGAAGCTTGTGCACTTTCTCTTTTGTAGATATTAATAAGTAGGCTCAAGAGATACTTTGTTAGTAACACAAGCACTAGTTTCCATTTTTGTAACCATTTTTTATAAGGAATGAAAAGCTAGATTACTAAAACATGTAAACCTCATAGCATGAACTAGAATATCCATAGATGATGTTATGCTCAACTTTAACTCATAAAATAAGCATAAACAATCCTTTAAGAATACAGAAATAAATCTAATTCATGAAATGGAAAGCGATAAATGTAAAAGAATCATATCTAATTTAAGTAAGTAGAAACACATCATAAAACATTGGATTGATTTTCCTTTTTTTATGTTAGATTACACGCTTCCAAAGAGAAACTTATTCTCTACAAGTGAGACTACTTGAGTTACTTAAATAAAATCATTAGTCTCACTATTCTAGTTATATAGAGAGATTCCCTTTATAAGTGTTCAAAGGATTTGAATTCCTTACATAACACCTTATTCTTTTAAGAACTTGACATATCTCTATATCTAGAATCATGGCAATAATAGAATAACTTAGCGAAAAACATGCCATGATATACTTGCAACAAATTAAAGCATGTAGATTGCCATAGGATGGAATTGATGAGTGTGCAATCTACCATATGAGAGGAAATTCTTCAAAGAATGGTAATATAAATTTAAAGACATTTGAAGCGCAATATATTTCTATGTGACTACACAAGACACATAAGAAATGATAGTTTAAAATACTTGCACTTAAAAGCATAGAAGTTACCATCCTTTGACTTTCCTCCATGTTGTAGGCCTTGATTTTTGGCACATGATAACTCTTTATTTCCTACAACATTAATATCTTCCTCGAGATGATATGAGTTTAAGACATAGTAATTTGAAAAAATAACCTTGGGTCAATCATGTATATAGATCATTAAAGATTGATAGCTTGAGTGATAAGAATTGAATGGACTCTCTCAAGCACCCCAAGGCTTCATATCATCTCCTCTTCCTGCAAAGCTTGTCAAGCATATTTTTGGTACCCATCGCTTGATGGGTCCATCACGGTTAGTCAACAAAGATCTAGGAACTCAAAAGTCCTTTGTGTTAGCACTAGGTAAACTCATTACCTTTCTAGCACAAGTTGCAATTTTGGGTTGCCTAGTTACATGAAAATTAATTGACAAGCTAGGAGCGGGGTAGTTACCAATGGGACAATCCTTGCATTGATGTCCCTTCTTTCGGCATGTGTAGCACAAGCGTTTTTCACGTTTTGAAGATTTCTTCTTTCCTTTCTTGTTGCTTGCTACATGGTTAGTACAAACTTTCTTTTCTAACCCTATGCCTTTTTGTTTTAAATGAGGACAAGATCTAAGTAAGTGTCCCTTCTTGGAGCATTTAAAACAAAGTCTATCATCCTTGTTAATAATCAAGCCATTTTTAATGTAGGGACATGACCTAATCAAGTGCCCCTCTTCAAAGCATTCACTACACCTCTTAATGTGAAGTGTGGCTTGATCATTACCTTGGATGTTACCTTGTATGGAGGCATGGTTGAGGCTTTTGGAAGAGGTATTGATTTTCTTATTTTGTTTCCTCTTCTTGGCAATCCTCAAGTCCTTGACATTTTCTTCAAGGAATTTAGTGCATGCCACAGTTGTTCCCGTCTCAAGCTTCTTCACCATGTGATCACGGTTATCTTGAGAAGGTTGAGCAATGCCCTTCCCTTTAAGTTGTGTCAAGCTCATCTTTAGCCTCTCATTTTCTTCCTTGAGCTTTTGATATGTATCATCATTTGTTCCTGCAAGTTCTAGCTCAAGAGAAGATTTGCTTGTTGACGGACAACAAGCATTAGCACATGGTAATATAGTATCAATTTGAATACATGTGTATGAGTGAGGTTATTGGGATTTTAAGTTTTCTATCACAACCTCATGAGCAATATTCAATATGATATGATCATCCATAAGATTTTCATGAGAACGTAGAAGCATATCATATTTTTCTTGAAAAGCTAGGTTTTCAACTTTTAGCTTTTCTACTTGGTCCTTAAGCAAGGTATTCCTATTTACTAATTGAGCGATACAATGTAAAGCGTTATCATGCTCAATTGAAACAGTTTCATACCTTTGGACCAAATTAACATGAGAGCATTTTAGCTCCTCATGTTCTTTAGTCAACTCATCAAAGCATTGCATCTTCATGGAGAGAATAGTTTCTAGCCTTTGACGAGCTTCGCCTTGCTCTCTCGCTCTTTCTAGAAGTTTGAGCATGACCGCCTTATCTTCTTGGCTTAGGCGAGCGTAGAGTTGCACAAAGCTTCTTTCTTCCTCCTTATCCTCATTTGTGCTTCCGCTATCATTTTCATTAGCCACACAACACATGTGGGAATCGAAATGGGAAGACAAACCTTTTGGAGAGGTGGATCCATCGTTTGGTCTCCACCGTTCATTTTCTTATTCTTCCTTGCAAGGGTTAGTATCACAAGAACTAAAGGAAGTAGAAGCACAAAAATGAACTATCATGTTTGGACTCATCGAATTTTCTTTTGATTCTAGTCCAAATATCATGCGCATCACGAATAGATTCATTATAATTCATTATGAAGGCATGATAATCTTCTTTGCTAAGAGAATTACTTAAGATGTCATAAGCTAGGTAGTTTAAGCGTATACATCTTTGATCTTCCTCGGAAGCATTTTTCCTATCATAACTAGGAGGAATAATACTCTTGTCTAAAATTTGTTCTAATTGTGGATCTACGGTTCTAAAAGCATTTATCACCCTAGTAGACCAAGAAACATAATTAGAACAATCGGAAAGTAATATCTCAAGAGTTACCTCCTTGTTCTCCTTCAGAGTTGTCTTCTTGTTCTTTTGGGATCTTTTACGAGCCATCACTTCGAGTCGTTAGACTCAAGATGAAGTGCCCAGCTCCGATACCAATTGAAAGTCGCCTAGAGGGGGGTGGATAGGCGAAACCTAAAAATTAAAACTTTATCTCCCAACTAGATCCCTTGATTAGTGGTTAGAACAAGATATACAAATATAGGAGTATACAAACTAAGTTCTTGCTTGAAAAGAGTATTGCTAAAAAATGCGGGAGTGATAAATCAATACAACTAATAAGTTATAGAATAACAAAGCAAGAAGCCTTAGATGAGAAGAGCACTAGGACAAGTTCTTTCTTGCAACGTGTTGCTTCACTAAATGGGAAATTAACTTGAAGCAACACCAAATGATATTAGCAAAGAATGGTGCAAGAAAACTTAGAGCAAAGGAAAACAAACAAATCACAAGCAATAAACACAATGGACACGGGTGATTTGTTTTACCGAGGTTCGGCCCTTGAAGGCCTAGTCCCCGTTGAGGAGTCCACTTAAGGACGGGTCTTTTTCAACCCTTTCCCTCTCTCCACCGATCACACAAGGATCGACGAGCTCTTCTTTTTTCTCAAGGATCACTCTCGATCCCACAAGGACCACCACACTCTTTGGTGTCTCTTGATAGCTTTTACAAGCCTCCAAAACTTTGGAGGAAGTTCGATGGGAGTCAATACTCCACGCACAAATGAACACAAAGATGTAGCACACACTATCTCTTAATGAACCTCACAAGGCGCTAGGGCTAAACTCAATTGAGTAGCTCTCAATTGCTTGCTCTCTCTTTTGTGGCACTTGTGTTGGTTGTAGTGGACTAAATCTTGTGTATAGGATGGATCAATGAATATATGTGGTTGGGAGGGCTTGAGTATGTCAACTAGATGACTTGGAATGTTGCTTGGGCTCCCACACCTTGAAGTGGCCGGTTGGGGTGGTATTTATAGCCACCAACCAAAATCTAGCCATTGGTGAAGGCTGTCTGTCGCATGGTGCACCGAACAGTCCGGTGCACACAGGACATGTCCGGTGCGCCAGCCATGTCACCCTGCTGTTAGGGTTCGACCGTTGGAGCTCTGTCTGCTGGGCCCGCCTGGATGTCCGGTGGCGCACCGGACATGTACTGTAGAGTGTCTGGTGCGCCATGACGCGCGTGCCTGACTTCTGCGCGCTCTGGCGTGCATTTAATGCGCCTGCAGGTGACCGTTGGCGCCGAAGTAGCCGTTGCTTCGCTGTTACACCGGACAGTCTGGTGTACACCGGACATGTCCGGTGAATTATAGCGGAGCGAATTCCCGAAGCAGGCGAGTTCAGGGTCGCTTCATTCCTGGAGCACCGGACACTGTCCGGTGAATTATAGCGGAGCGACTCTGCGTTTTCCCGAAGGTGAGGAGTTCAGCGCGTGGAGAACCCTGGTGCACCAGACATGTCCGGTGGTGCACCGGACAGTCCGGTGCGCCAGACCAGGGTGCCTTCGGTTGTCCCTTTGCTCTTTTTGTTGAACCCTTTGCTCTTTTTGTTGAACCCTTTTCTTGGTCTTTTTATTGGCCTTTTGTGAACCTTTGGCACCTGTATAACTTATAGACTAGAGCAAACTAGTTAGTCCAATTATTTGTGTTGGGCAATTCAACCACCAAAATTAGTTTAGAAAATAGGTGTAAGCCTAATTCCCTTTCAACAACACAATGTGAAAAACACAAAAACAAAGTCTAAGAAGTGAGTACAATGCTTATGCATTGCTGAAAGAGAGATGTGCCCTTGGGCAATTTCTATAAATATTTTGGTGATTAGATGCCCAACCACATATTATTTGAGTCCTCATGTGCTAAATGTGTGAAAATTTCAAATCAAGGTACAAGGTATGTTTCTAGACTTAGTACATTGTTTTTTAGTACTAACATGGTTATCTAGGTGCTAGAAACAATGCTGAGAAGAGAAAAAACAAATTGGAAAAGAGTTGGCTGTGTACAACCAATTCTAGCTCGGCCTGGCACAACCGGACAGTGTCCGGTGACCCAGGCTGGTCGACGGTGAACCAGCTGCTCTCGGGAAATGACGGAGTTATACGACTATAATTCACCGGACTGTCCGGTGGTGCACCGGACTGTCCAGTGAGTCATCCGCGACGAACTCGTCGCTCTCGGGAAAAGAAAAAGGCGACGTGGCTAAAATTCACCGGACTATCCGGGTGGTGCACCGGACTGTCCGGTGAGCCAACTGCGCCAGCACCAACGGTCGTCCGTGGCGTTCAACGCGCGACACGTGGCTTGCTCCAATAGTCGGACTGGGTGCAACCGGACAGTGTCCGGTGCACCAACCAGCCCCGAGGAGCAACGGTCGGATGCGCCCGATATGGAAGGAGATCACGCACCAGACATGCTATAGTGGTTGTCCGGTGACGCACCAGACTGTCCGGGTGGCCACTCGACAGAAGGCAAGGATAGCCCTTCCATGTTGATCTCCAACGGCTCCTAGCTGCCTTGGGGCTATAAAAGGGACCCCTAGGTGCATAGAGCAACACACCAAGCTTTCAAGAAACATCATAAGACTTCTAGACTCTGCCTTCACGCATTGATTCGCTGTGTTAGTGATTTGAGCTCCATTTGAGTTGCGAACTCCGTGTGTTGTGTTTCGAGCTTAAGTATTGGACTTGTGTGCGTGGTTGTGCTGCGGATTTGTGTCTTGCGTGTGTTACTCTCCCATCCTTACTCTTGTGCTTTCTTTGTGATCATAACTTTGTAAGGGCGAGAGGCTCCAAATTGTGGGAGATTCCTCACAAACAGGAAAACACTCTAAGGAAAGACTGTGGTATTCAAGTTGATCATCGGATCACTTGAAAAGGGGTTGAGTGCAACCCTCATCCATTGGGGACGCCACAACATGGAAGTAGGCAAGTGTTACTTGGCCGAACCACGGGATAAAAATCGTGTCTCTCTTGTGTTGCTTTCTCTGTGATTATTGTGTTCACAAGAACCTCGCTTCAAATCTACTTAGTTGCACTAACACTTTAATAACCAAATTTGTGGCTATTTAGTGTTTGATTTTACATGATCACCTATTCACCCCCCCTCTAGGTGCTCTCAATTGCCGAGGACATAAATCGTGTCCATGGTAACGTTATGACAAACCTAAAATGCAATAATTGTAATGATAACGAAGTGAATATACATTAAAATTCATACCAAAAGGATGAGAATTAACAAGTGAGAGCAAAAATTCTGAATCTTTGTTTCTTATCCCAAACTCGAGTATTTGCAAATAACATCACATATATTGTATATCTACAAACAACTAAACACTGACGCGCTTAATAATCTTTTGCATTTCTTCTAGAATATTGTTATTACATTCATTCTCCCTTTACTTCATCAATTCTACCAAGAATTTGGTCCTCAGTACATTTGAAGTCTGTACATTCGGTATAAGACAACATTAAAATCAATAATGACAATTAGTTGTATAAGAATGATATTGACCAAGTATTAGAACAATACAGTTACTCACAGTGGAAATGCAGGGTAACCTTTTACCATTCCACGAGGTGCATAAAGTTGATAACAAGAAAGCCTGACAAATCCCTATAAATTAAAATAACATGTTCTTACATATATGTAGCCAAAATTATTTAGCTGTCTTCAAGGTATAAGAAATTACCAGTTTAATGTTTTTGGAACCCATGTTGGTACTATACGACGCCACATATAAATATCGTCCTTCCATGTAGGATTGGCCAATTCCATGGCGGCATTCATATTACTGGCAATACTATGTATTTTGTGAATATAATGCATGCTTGGATGATTACCCTTAAACCAAAATGGTAGAGGCATGGAGTCCATTTATATAGATGCTTGTAGTGTCCATGTTAAATACATATAAGCTGAAGTGACTTGAAAGGGAAATTGGGTCAAACCTTTTCCTAAATGATTTTGGTGGTTGAATTGCCCCAACACAAACAATTGAACTAACTAGTTTGCTCTAGATTATAAGTTCTACAGGTGCCAAAGGTTCAACACAAACCAATAGAAGGTCCAAGTTAGGGTTCAAAAAGAAAGGAGCAAAAGAAACTGAAGGCTGCCCTGGTCTGGCACACCGGACAGTGTTTCGGTGCACCAGGGTGGATCAACTCAAACTAGCTACCTTCGAGTTTCTGGAAAAGCCACTCCGCTATAATTCACCGGACTGTCGGTGTGCCAGCGGAGCAACGGCTACAGCGCAACGGTCGACTCTAACGGAAACCTGAAAAGCGCTACAGTGCGCGGACAGTTCGCATAGAGTCAGAGCAGGCACCAGAAGGCGCACCAGACAGTGAACAGTGACTGTTTGGTGCACCACCGGACTGTCCAGTGGCCCAGGCTGTCAGAGCTCAACGGTTCGAACCCTAACGGTTGGGTGACGTGACTGGCGCATCCGGACAGTGTCCAGTGGCGCACCGGACTGTCCGGTGCGCCCATCGACAGCAGCCCACCCCAACGGTTGGTTTGGTGGTTAGGGCTATAAATACTCTCAACCACCACCACTTCAAGGCATCCAAGTTTTTTAGCCATTGCATTCAATACAAGAGCTCTAGACTTCACTCCAAGACACAAAACAAAAGATCAAATCCTCTCCAAGTCCCAATCTCATTCCAAAACTTAGTGGCTTGTGAGAGAGAGACATTTCTGTTCATTTGAGTTCTTGTCGCTTGGATCGCTTTTCTTCTTCCTCCATTCTTATTCCTCAAGCAACTTGTAATCAAGCAAGAGACACCAAGTTGTGGTGGTCCTTGTAAGGGGTCTAAGTGACCCGTTGATTAGGGAGAAAAGCTCACTCGGTCTAGGTGACCGTTTGAGAGAGGGAAAGGGTTGAAGAGACCCGATCTTTGTGACCACCTCAATGGGGAGTAGGTTTGAAAGAACCGAACCTCAGTAAAACAAATCACCGTGTCATCCGCTTTTATTTGCTTGTGATTTGTTTTCGCCGTCTCTAACGGACTCGATTTTATTCCTAACGCTAACCTGGCTTGTAGTTGTGCTTAAAGTTTATAAATTTCAGATTTGCCTATTCACCCCCCCCCCCTCTAGGTGACTTTCAATTGGTATCAGAGCCCAGTACTTCATTAGAGTCTAACCACTCGAAGTGATGTCGAGAGCATCTGCCAAGAGGGAGATTGGGACCGACGGCGATAAAGTCCGCAAGCTCGGGGAGAACCCACTCGAGGGAGTCTGCCACAAGCACAAAGAGGAATCCTCTTCCTCCATCAAGACACAATGAAGAGGTGACAAGAAGAAGATGAAGAAAGTGGTCTACTACGAGACCGACTCTTCGTCACCCTCCACCTCCGGCTCCGAATCGGCATCCGCCACTTCTAAGTGCCATGAGCGCAAGAAGTATAGTAAGATGCCCCTCCACTATCCTCACATTTCCAAACGCACTCCATTACTTTCTGTCCCATTAGGCAAACCACCGGTTTTTTTACGGTGAAGATTATTCTATGTGGAGTGATAAAATGAGGCATCACCTAACCTCACTCCACAAAAGCATATGGGATATTGTTGAGTATGGAGCGCAGGTACCAAAGGAAGGGGACAAGGACTATGATTCGGAGGAGGTTGACCAAAGCTTGCACTTCAACTCCCAAGCCACCACTATACTCCTCGCCTCTCTAAGTCGAGAGGAGTATAATAAGGTGCAAGGGTTAAAGAGTGCCAAAGAGATTTGGGATGTACTCAAGACCGCGCACGAAGGAGATGAGGTGACCAAGATCACCAAGCGAGAAACGATCGAGGGAGAGCTCATTCGATTCATGCTCAACCAAGGGGAGGAGCCACAAGCCATGTACAACCGGCTCAAGACCTTGGTAAATCAAGTGTGCAACCTCGGGAGCACAAAATGGGATGACCATGAAATGGTCAAGGTTATTCTCAGATCACTCGTTTTTCTTAATCCTACACAAGTTCAATTAATTCGTGGTGATCCTAGATATAAGCTAATGTCTCCCGAGGAGGTTATAGGAAAGTTTGTGAGCTTTGAGTTGATGATCAAAGGCTCCAAACAAATCATCGAGCGAGGCACCACCTCGACACCCGAGGTGCAAACCCGTCGCATTCAAAGCGACGGAGGAAAAGAAAGAAGAGGCTACGTCAAGTAGGCTCCCCATCGACGCCTCCAAGCTCGACAATGAGGAGATGGCGCTCATCATCAAGAGTTTCCGCCAAATCCTCAAGCAAAGGAGGGGAAGGATTACAAGCCCCGCTCCAAGAAAGTTTGCTACAAGTGTGTTAAGTCTGGTCATTTTATTGCAAAATGTCCTATGTCAAGTGATAGTGACAGGGGCGACGACAAGAAGGGAAGGAGGAAGGAAAAGAAGAAGTACTACAAGAAGAAGGGCGGCGATGCCCACGTGTGTCGGGAGTGGGACTCTGATGAGAGCTCTGAAAGGGAATTAGGCTTACACCTAGTTCCTAAATAATTTTGGTGGTTGAATTGCCCAACACAAATAATTGGACTAACTAGTTTGCTCTAGTGTATAAGTTTACAGGTGCCAAAGGTTCACACTTAGCCAATAAAAGACCAAGTATTGGGTTCGACAAAAGAGAAAAGGGACAACCGAAGGCACCTCTGGTCTGGCGCACCGGACTATCCGGTGTGCCACCGGACATGTCCGGTGCACCAGAGGACTCCAAAATCGAACTCGTCACCTTCAGGAATTTCCAGAGGCAACTCCGCTATAATTCACCGGACTGTCCGGTGTACACCGGACATGTCCGGTGCTCCAAGGAAGGGTGGCCTCAGGAACTCGCCAGTCTCGGGAATTCAGTTCGGCTGCTCCGCTATAATTCACCGGACATGGTGTACACCGGTGTGTGTACACCGGACTGTCCGGTGTAACTGCGGCGCAACGGCTATTTCGCGCCAACGGTCACCTGCGGACGCATTTAATGCGCGCCAGAAGCGCGCAGTCGTCAGGCACGCGGGAGCAGGCGCACCGGACACTCTACAGTTCATGTCCGGTGCGCCACCGGACATCCAGGCGGGCCCAGTGTCAGAGCTCCAACGGTCGAAACCCCAACGGCCGGGTGACGTGGCTGTCGCACCTGACATGTCCGGTGTGCACCGGACTGTCCGGTGCACCATCGAACAGACAGCCTTCACCAACGGCTAGATTTTGGTTGGTGGCTATAAATACCACCCCAACCGGCCACTTCAAGGTGTGGGAGCCCAAGCAACATTCCAAGTCATCTAGTTGACATACTCAAGCCCTCCCAACCACATATATTCATTGATCCATCCTATACACAAGATTTAGACCACTACAACCAACACAAGTGCCACAAAAGAGAGAGCAAGCAAAAGAGAGCTACTCATTTGAGTTTAGCACTAGTGCCTTGTGAGATTCATTGAGAGATAGTGTGTGCTTCATCTTTGTGTTCATTTGCGCGTGGAGTTTTGACTCCCATTTGAACTTCCTCCAAAGTTTTGGAGGCTTGTAAAATCTAGCAAGAGACACCAAAGTGTGTGGTGTTCCTTGCGGGATCGAGAGTGATCCT